>JANRFK010004893.1:48517811-48528823 GCA_030068395.1 Apalone spinifera
TGGTCCACTATAACCCCTAGATCCCTTTCTGCCGTACTCCTTCCTAGACAGTCGGAAATATCTCAAAAATCATTTGGTCTAGGGACTCCAAGGCCTGGTACAAACATTTTGTCCTCAGTGAGTTGGTGGCTAGGAATATTTTAACATATGTTTGGTGGAGATCAGCTTAAAATTGGGTTCTATGGTAAATCAAAGCTTGGGAACGCAACATTATCTCCACGGACATTAGTGAGCCTGATTCTAAACTCACGGATTTTTACATCAGTGTAACTCTATCAATGTGAATGAAGTGAATCCTGATTTACACTGGGGCAAGCAAGCTCAGAATTAGGTTCTATGAGGGTTGAAAGAAATCACGCACAGCTTGCAGACTTCATCGGCACCACTTGCAATGATTGTACTCCACAGACACTATTTTAGCAGACTGCTTCTGCAGTCAGTTCTGCATGGTTAGACCCCAGTGCCCTCACAGGCCTCCCTTAGATTAATGGGTTTTCATATCATATCAATGCAGGGGTCTGCCCACAATCAGCCCTTTGCTAGGTCAGAGCCTAAATCGTTCACCTAACAAAACATGTACTCACACAAGAGGAACATAGTGCACTGGATAGATTCTTAGCTGCTGATGGTGGACCAAAACCTTCCTTTCAAATACATTTTGCTAACCTCCAGTTAGTGATTTAGATCAGGCAGGGTTAAGATTAGGCATCCCAGTGTCAGTAGAGAAAAAAACCCTCATGCGTCCTTCAAATCTCCATATGACATTTAGACATCAATGACATCATTGTTCAGCTCTGATCATTCATAGTCTAAGAAATGTGGTTTACTTGCTTCTGAATGGACTGTCAGTAACTTATGATGCCGGGCATCTTGTGAGCAATGAGTTTTCTAGTTAATTAAGGAGATGTACATGTTAAATGGCAAATGGTTCACAATCAGCATAGTTCCATTGACGTTCAGTGACACCAATTTAAAATGACTGAGGCCACAGCCATTTAAAATGTTGAGCAATCTCTTCTCTTGTGCACAATTTTCAAGAGGTTTCGGGTGCTCACTTTTTCCTTCATTTTTTCTTTGAGAAGCCATTCATCATCTTTTTTCATTTTTAAAGGATTATCTGCTAATCTCACCCTGTTACAAAATGTATTCATAATTCTCATGGCAGTTACTTAGCAAGTCTTAAACCTGTCATTAAAATACCTCCTCTTGTTCCTATGAGCTGCAGTTTGAATCCTTCAAGGGCCCCTTCTTTCCCCTTTTCTCGCTTTGCTCCCAAATGATTTCAATAGAGGTATGGCAGATAGTGATATGGCAATTAATGATTTAAAATGTTGGACGCAACCAATAAAGAAATAAAGGTGCCAGCGCAGTCACAGTTTCTAATTGTTTATAAATTAGGGTGGTGGGTAGGAATTTGCTCTGCAAAATTTTAAAACTATTCATACACTGTAGGTTTGAATAAATTATAGTTATGGAGTCTTGGTAAGACTTCGATGGGGACAGGTAGAACCAAAAGAGTTAGGCATAGTGGGCAACAGTATAGCTGTACCACCCCAAGAAGATTGAAGAACACAGCAGGCCACAAGGTGCTGAGCACATGGCTCCCCACGTTTATAAAACACGTGCTTAACTTTCATCACATGACTTTGCCTTGCTTGGGTTAGTCCTAATCCCTGCTTAAAGTTAAGTACTTTACAGTGTCAGGGCCAGCATGCTCTGGGCCGTGTAGGAATGAGCCCTTGGTGTGAAGGGATATCGTTCCATTGAAACCAAAGGAGCTACACTGATTTATACCAGCTAAGCTTTATCAAGGACTATCAAGGACTATCAAGCCTTGTGAAGAGTAGAAAAGAGCGGTTTGAGCATGAAAAAAAGAAAAGCCCTTTAACAAGGTGAGGCCTGATTCGAAGGAAGGGATGGGAGCTAAACCAAACAAGGGATGTGGAAGAGAGGGGAGAATTAGTGGAAATGAGAATGACTTCACATTAACGTCTATTATGCTTTTGTTGGGCAAGGGGAAGGTTCAGAAGCATTTTTGGACAGTCTTTTGACAGCATGTATATCTTTCCATTGGAATGTTTTAAAGTCAAGGCCCCTTGAGATAAAATGTATCAAAGAGAACTTCCACTTGCGTTAAGTCAGGAGCTTTTCATTTACTATCACCTCCCATTGAAAGCAGAGGAGTGACCAAAACCATTCTCAGCACATCTCTCTAAGAAACTCTCATATGGGAAACACTAGAGCTGTGTAATACATACAGCACTAGTCAGAAATCAGATATCTCCTGTATAAAATGTTCCACAAGATAATTAGGCTAGAAGTGGTATTTTAAAATGCATTAAGTCCATGAACTTTTGAATATAAAACAATGTCATAATTATGTCAGAAATAAAGCCTTGAGTTCCTTTTTTGATATCATGTGTTGAAATTGCTTTGTTGGTAATTAGATGCTAATGTAATAAATTAAAGCATTGTGGCATAGGACAGCTGCACTTTTCCAAATGGAAGTTTATATCCATATGATTAATGACCAAAATAGAATCTCTCGGGTGCTCCATTTATACTGCATACACGCATATGCGTATTTTCAAATGGGGATATGGTATGTCTTTTTCTTTTTACATTTTTGTAAGTGATTATTCCTGTATTCATGGCATACGCAATGAGAAGTTAGGTAAAAACATCAAATACACTTTGTGGATGGCTGAAATATAATGCTATTTCTAGAACCCAGGACCCAAATTCACAAGAAACAAAAACAGAGAGCTAAAGCAGACTGATCCATATGGCACAGCAGCACAACTTAATGCACCTTGCTCTTGCCTGTGTCTTTACAAACTGAATGCAGAAGGCCCAGATCACACATTTCCTTCAAGAGTCACAGTGCAAGCAGGATCAGGAAACCACTAACACTTATGGTGAATCTACACATCACAATTATTTCAAAATAACTGACGTTATTTCGAAATAACAATGCAAGTGTCTACACAGCAATTCTGTTATTTTGAAATACTTTTGAAATAACAGACGGCTTATTTTGAAATCTGTAAACCTTATTCCATGAGGAATAACGCTTATTCCAAAATAGCTATTTCGGAATAGCAGTAGTGTGGACGTTCCACTGCTGCTATTTTGAAATAGCTCCTCCCCAGTGCCTCCTGGGGCTCTAATATGAGGCAGCACATCCACATTAGGGAAGCTACCTTGGACTAATTTTGAGGCTTCCCTATAGTGTAGACGTGCTATTTCGAAATAAGCTACTTCGGAAAAAAATTCTGAAGTAGCTTATTTAGAAATAAGCGTGCTGTGTTGATGTACACTTATAGTAGTAGACAGCCCTTTAAATAAAATTTTCCTGGTACCATAATGATGATAACGTTTCATTTATATACATCTGAGACGGGTAATGCATACCCCACACTGAAGCAGGTGGGGTTAAAACTCTGAGGACAGAGGAAGTCCCGCACCTTCACCCAGACTGGGCATGCTCCAAATGCTGGGGCAGCATAAAAGGCAAGAGAGCAGCTCAGTCTGGGTTGGCCTCGGAAGGAGAAGTACCTACAGCAGGAGCTCCAGGCCCCAGAATTCCCAGCAATTCTGACAGCAGGAACAAGAGCTCCAGAAGCCCCAGGGAGAAACAGCTACCAGGGAACCAGAGGACCCAGTGACCACATAGGATGCCGACCCACCAGCACTGGTAGGAAGTGACCCAGGGAGGGTATAGGAGCAGCCTCTCCCACCCAGGTAAACTCAGCATGCTTTGGCTAGATTCCCCCACCGAGGGAGTGGTAGACTGCTCTGTCGCTCACAGGGCCTTGGGTTGGGACCTGGTAGAGTAGGGTGGACCTGGGGCCCCCTACCAAGGCGGTTACACCCAAATCCCATTGACTCTAGCCAATAGGCTGTACAACCCTGGAATAGACTCTGGCCATTAGGCCGTACTACCTTGAGACAGGGGCTGACCACTACAGGCCTTGGCTACATAGCCGTGCTGTCCTGAGTTAAAGGGCCTACCCCTATTGACTTTGGCTACCAGGACGTCTCCCCCGGAGTTAAAGGGCCCTCCCTTATGGACTTTGGCTACTAGGCTGAGCTGCCCTGAGTTAGTGGGCTGCTCCTCATTGACTCTAGCCATTAGGCAGTACAACCCTGGACCAAGGGTTGGTGCTCCTAGATGGAGAGAGAGATTGCAAATGATTCAACAGCTGACTAGGCAACATCCACACCCCTGTATACCATCCCCTAAGGGATGGGGTGTGCATACGCTGCGACAACAGCTACGTGGTAAAGTGATCTATTCACTTTGCATACGTGATGTTGATAATAGAGCTGGTTGGGAATT
Source organism: Apalone spinifera (assembly GCA_030068395.1). Lineage (NCBI taxonomy): Eukaryota > Metazoa > Chordata > Testudines > Trionychidae > Apalone > Apalone spinifera. The sequence continues at coordinate 48,522,154 of JANRFK010004893.1, forward strand.
TTTCAAAAACTCACGACACAAAAGGGTTAAGGGTTAGAAGACTTTAGTAACAGCCCATAACTGTACGGCAGGAATGGACAATAATTTTTGCAGAGGGGACCACTTAATGAATTTTGACACATGATCACGGGCTGGCTTCACTCCTGGAAGGGGCAGGCCCTGAGGTGGAAGGGGTGGGGCTGGGGACTAGCTTGGCCCCAGGGTTGTCTAGGGCTGGAGGCTTTGAATTAAAATTAAAAACACAGCAAAAGGCTCATGGGCTCCTGACCCTGCTGCTATCGTGTTGCCTGGAGTTGCTGAGGCTATTTAAAGGGTTCACAGTTCTGGCCCCTTCTGGGGTAGTGCTATGACTGGGAGCTATTTAAATAGGATCCTGCTGCCAAAGCCACCGCCAGGAAATTCGGTGGCACAGGCAGCAGGATATAAATAGAAGGTGGCCAGATGCAGTATGCAGGCTGGATCAAAGTGTTAGGTGGGCTGGTTCCAGCCCCTGGGCTGCATCTTGACCAGCTCTGCTCTTAGTTTGACTTACTGTGGTGGCTCCACTGTGAGGAGTCAAGAGGAGAAACTCTTCCATCGACTCTCCTTACTCTTCTCGCTCCAGTGGAGCACTGGAGTCAACGAGAGAACAACAAGCGGCACGGGTGGTGGGTGAAGGCCCAGCGGGGGAAGGCAAGCCTGGGCCCCCACCCTTTCTGCCTGCAGTCCCACCCATTTCGCAACCACCTCCCCCTGTGGAGTCAAGGCCGGCCCGAACCGCAGGTTACTGTCCCCAGTCTCAGTGAGTGTCATGGCCCCACCCTTCCCAGATGGGCAGCCACGCCACAGCCTCAGCCCTCCTGGGCAGTTGGCAGAGAGTGTAGGCAGTTTTGGGAAGGCAATTGCCTTCCCTTGCCTACATGACCTGCTGCCCATGATAAGCCGTCAATTTAGCGGGTCTTTACTATACCTGCTAAATTAACCCCTGGGAAATCAACCCCCGTAGCGCTGATCTCCCGGTAACGGTAAGCAAGGCCTAAGAGAAGCCCCAGAGGCACTTGTTGTCTTCCTGCTTCCCCCTCGCCCCTGGGAAGCAGCAGTAAATTGGCACCCTCCAGTTGTGTGCCCCCACTTTCCCCAAGAGATATGTAGTCTTAAACGATTAGCTCAAAGTGGTGCCGACAGAGCTGAGAATAGCAGCTCTCCTATCTGGTAGTCCCAGACCTCAGCATTCATTCCTATATTTCATGGACTGTTCATAAGTGACCAGTACCTTTTACATTCACCAACTAAGCATTCAGTATTCAGAAGGGCTCAGCTCTGAAAGGGTGCAAAGGAGGCACGATTATGGTACAAACCTTAGGTCAGTAGCACTGGACTCTTCTGTCACCTCCATGGGTAGTAGCCTCTTTGTAAAGATAGGTTACAGATGACCTTACTGACAAGGGAGTGACTTTGCAAATGAGGTGAGGTAAAGTCAATATGGGTGGGACTATGGTAATGTCTGCACTAAGCCCGCAAACATACCCACTGTGAACGAATGAGTTACAGTCTCATAATAACAACACAGTGCACATTTCTTTCCATGGCTGCTTGAAATTGTTGTTCAGCATCACAAATTTTGATTTGCCATTAGTGGTTTTTTTATTTCATAGGTGGCAATGTTGGTACTCAGCTGATGCATTGTTATATGTAACCTGCTTGTGGGATGAATGGTTAACAGGCAATCAGTTATGGTTCCTGTGCTATCCTAATTGTATACCTAATTCTTCATATAATGTCTTGCCAAAGTTTAGAGCCAGATTGTGGCTTTTAAGTTATTTGGAGAGCAAGAAGAGCATTTTCATAGAATCATAGAGCTGGAAGAGACCTCAGGAGGTCATCAAGTCCAGCCCCCTGCCCACGGCAGGACCAATCCCAACTAAATCAACCCAGCCAAGGAATCAACCCAGCTAGGGGTTGATTTTGATTAGCTGTGTGTGAGCAGTTGGTTTAGTCTGTATGTGAGCAGTTGGTTCAGTCTGAGCCTGCTCTGGCCATTGTAAATATGTAGTTTGTACTGTATAATGATTACATTTGCAACTAGTTCATATTACCCTGACTCTGAAAGTACGGCCAGAAATTAACACTCCTCAGTGATCCCCAATTGCAGGAGAAATTTTTGTCTCTAGTTTGTGTACTGACCTGTATCATGCAATGTCCTTAGCTTTAGGCTAAGCTACAGAAAAGTTTCCCCAACATCCCTCTTAAGTACTCTGTATTTCTCAAAATATTGTAGTTCCAGTTACAGGAACAGGTTTTCAGGTGGCTACTTCAAATCAAATCAAAACCAGGAGTGTTTTCCCCACCCACCTAAAACCTGCCCTGAACAGTTAGTGGTTCAGAACTATCCAAACAAAGTAGTTTCTTTAAGAACTGTTTGCTTTTCCTCTCGGACTCCTTCTCCCTACTCCGAATTGTTTGTGGAAAAAATGTTCTTGTGGTAGGTCATTTAGCTGTAGTGGTTAAGAAGCAGTAATTGAAGTCTGGTGCTGCGTGGAAGAAAAACATGTCATAACAGAGTTGAGCAGGTTTTTTTTTCCTGAGATGCCAGGATGTTGCGTTTCTCCCTCCATGAAATGGTTCCTTCCCATGAAAAAAACAAAAAAAGCCCCAGCTACCTGAGAACATTTGCTAGGTGCTGCAAGGTGAATTAGAACATAATCATCTTTTCATGGTAGAAAAACAGACGTTTTCTTGAGTAAACATAATGCCCATGGTATCTTCTGAGCTTTTTCTTTGCTTGTGCATACATTCCTGAATATCTAAGTATCAGGAAGTTACTATGGAGTAATTTTGCCCATCGGGTTGCAGTTCCTTAAATAAATGGGTATTTTTTTAACATTGCCAAACAAGCAGATTTCCCGTTTGCCCCTTTGGCTTTTACCTAGTTCCTTTAAAGCAAATTTTGTATGTTTCTTAGGCAAACACTCACTTGGCATACTTTTACAGAGTGGCATGTACACTAAGTGCCAAAAATGGCATGAATGCATTTTTCTTCTGGGGTTTTGGAATGACGTGCATATAATTTGAATGTGTGTTGTCCCAGGGCATGCTCTGTTTTCTATTCTGGCATTTGATTTCGTACAGCTGGAGAGCTGAGCTTCACAGGTGGTTGGTGAAGCTTATTAGATTATTTATAACTGTTTATTTCTTTATTTTTAAAAGAGAATTAAAAACACATGCAAAAGGGAGGTCACCAGGTCTAAAAGTGCTGTGGACACCTGCTTCCAGGTTACCTTTTTCTGTTTGCACTCATGTTTTAAAAAGCTGCATCAATACTTAAATATTCCTGCTGCTTAAAGATATGAAAAAGGCTACATGGGCTCTAGCAGTCAAAGTAGCAAAAAAATGGTGGTATTTCTGGAGAAAACTATTTGCTGATGGTGTGCCAGAGAATCCCACTTGAGAAAGCTCTATTGTTTCCTTGGAAATAAGAAACAATAGAAAGAATAATTGCATGTTGACTGACATGTCTCTAGCACTTGTCATATGACTATCCCAAATCACTTGACAAAATTTTACAGATTACCGCGGGGGAGCAATTTGTCTGTCACTGAGATGCAGTCATATCTGGAGCATGGCAGTCTCTAAACAGCACACGCAACAGTTCAGGAATGGAAAAGGATGCTCTATGCTAGTGAAATTGAGGGGATAGGTAGGTAGACAGAATGGGCCGGATTGAAAACCCACTGAAGAATCCCACATGGAATTTAGCAGAATAACAAGGTTATTGCCTGGCCCATCAATCCTGCAAATCATTCCATGAGGATTTTCGTGACTATATGTGATCCAGACATTGGTTTTACATCTCCTCCAAAGGATACTTCTGGTCGCTCTGTTCCTTGCTATGCAGCTTATGGATCCCAGAAAGGACAAGGCTGGCCTAGTTTTCCGAGATGTTGAGCTGTCTTTGGCTTCAAATCAGGCAGTACATTGCCAGTTCTGGGGGAATCAACCCAAAAAAGGCTGAGTTCACTCTTAGAAAGCTGCCAGTGAGAAAAAACACTAAAAACTCCATGTGTTATTTTTTTCTCTCGCCTCAAAACAAACAACATTCACATTGCTGAGCCAAGAATTTGAAAAGGACCCGCTGGCACTGTGAGAGAGGTGAAGGGAAAGAACTAAGGCTAGAGATGGCCCTGGCAGCGAAGGAAGTGGACAAAGGTCTTGTGAATCTGCCAGGCCTTGTGAATCTGATGGCAAAGATGTCACCAGGCCAGAGACGGTTCAAAACTTATGAAATGTTGTTACTGGGGAGATTCCTAAAAAATCCCAAGAAACTTTAAAGTCTACTCTATTCAAGATAGCAAACTCTGCTGCCCATTTCTGATGTGATCTGCCTGCCTGATGTGGAAGCTCTCAGAAGTGGAAGTTAGGTGAATACTTAAATACTCAAGTGCATAGCGACCAAATGAGCATGTTAAAGCAAAGCTGGAGGTCTTTGCATTCTTGTTTGCCAGTTAATATGGCCCAGAACCAACATTTTATAAAAAGTTCTCATGTCTGATGAGTCCTTATGCTTCCGTTCTTTGATTCTCGTCTTTGCCTTATCTTGGTTATAGCAACTGTATTATTCCCCCTTGGCTCCTATGCTCCAGCTGACTTTTAGTTTATGTAGCCTGTAACACACATCAAATGCAGCACATGCTGTTTCCCAGCTCCACCAGAACTTCTTCCAATTAATCTAGATGCTGAAAAGTGTTATTGTAAGATGGTGCTGGCTTATTATTACCCTGTATGCAGCATGATCTTCTGTACTGTATCATTCTCTCTGCCTTCAGGGCATTTCTTATACACAGGAAACAAGAACAGGATGGCCGAGTTTGCATAAAATATCTATTCTCACCCAGGAGAAAACAGAGAGTGCTGACTCAGGGTATGTGCACAAACAATCCAAATGCTGAAAAATGTATAGCTCCGCTGCTCCTCCAGCGGGGTACTTTCCCTGTAACCTTCAGTCATGTGCTGTTTGAATGATTGACCACTTCAGCATCCACCCATCTTTGGGTGCTGATCTTGAAAACTTAGGCACAAAAGGTTTTTAAATTACATGAGGAGCTTAGGACACATATTTGGACCATTTACACCTGTGCAACCTAATTCAAGTCAGATCTGTGTGAAACATTCTAGCTGAAATATGAAAATATATCTGATACCTTAGTTTAACTAGAATCCAGAAACCAGGGGAGAGATTTGCATGAGATTTGTTCCTGTCACTGACCTTTCTTTCAAAGCCGGATATGAACTTCTTTGCTTTATCTTCACATCTGTGAACAATCTGAGCCTGCTTTGCATGGCCCTATCTTGGATTTGAAACAGTTTTGGTCTAGAAAGGGCACCTGGGGTAAGTCAAATGTTATTTTCCATTGTGCCCACTACTTTCACTTCTGGTTCCAATCATCATGTGGAAATCAGGACCATGTCTATAGAGTTAGGAGGGGAATGTGACTATGGAAGAAACTAGATTAACTCATCAGGGGATGCAAACCCATGAGAACTGTCACTTCTAATGTAAAAAATGTTAGCAGGTTTATTTCACACAAAAGCAAGGTTACTATTTAAGGAGAAGAAATAAACTATACAAACTTAAATGATTGACTTGCATGGCTGGTGAAGGAGCAGTTCTGTTTCTTAGTTAAGAATTGAGGTTTTTTTGTCCCCAGAAAATTGCCCACATCAGTCATTCTCCCTTTGAATGGTTGCTCTCTGGTAGCTGAAAAACTATTTAAGAAAGCCAGCACCCAGTACCAAGTTTTATGATTGGGATACTGCCTAAGACTTAGCAGATCTAGGTTCTATTTCCAGCTCTATGTGAGCTTGGGCAAGTCACAGGAGTTTACATCTACATTGAGAACTGGGGGTGTAATTTCAGTGCAAGGAGACATACCAGCACTAGCTCTGATTGCACTTAAACCAGAGTGTAGCCTCAGCAGCATGAGCCGCAAGATGAGCTAGCTACCCCTCATACATGTCTGCCCCATAGACAGGCATGTCCTAGGTGTAGCTAGTTCCTCCCACCTCTTGTGCCACTGTGGTTATGCTATTTTTAGGCTCAATTACAGCTAGTGTGAGTACATCTCCTTGAACAGGGCCTCATATCTCCAGCTCAAAACATAGCGATACCCATTGTGACTTTATACTCCATATTCAAGAGCCTAATAGGCTGACACTGCTAAGAGAAAGGGGAAACTGAGGACATTGCCTTATGGTGGTGTTGACTAAAGATCAAGACACCTATACTTTAAAAGACATTGCTGTCTGCATTCTGGAGGCAGTGCTACACCCCAAAATGTTGTCAGGCTCAGAAACACAGAACGGTTCAAAAGTGCTTGTGAATGACATGACAGGGTTTTAATGACACTGGGTGGATGTGTAAACACAGCCAATCAGGAAATGTAGGCATACTGCCTCCACGTTGGACAGGGTCCACACCTCCGGCAATAATCTCAGTGAAGAGGTGTGATGTTGTACTCCATATTCCTAATGGAACTGTGCTTACTAATATGAACATGGCATAACTGAAAGATGCTTTATGCAAAATACTTCATGTAACATATCATTAGAAAAGTTATAATTTGATGAGCGTATATGTTCTGTTTGGGTATGTCTACATTAGCCCCCTAGTTCGAACTAGGGAGGCTAATGTAGG
>JANRFK010004893.1:48530099-48546500 GCA_030068395.1 Apalone spinifera
ATGACCTCTCGAGGTCCCTTCCAGTCCTAGTATTCTATGATTCTATGATCTGTCTACTACCACTTGCAACCACTTAAATCCTGTCTTTCATACTTAATAAAATCACTTTTGTTTATTAATAAACCCAGGGTAAATAGTAGTTACTATAAAATAATCAGCATAATGGCTTTGCGCAGTAGGGGTTTTCTTGCGCAAGAAGGGGCAGTGTAGACAGCCCTGTCTTGCGCAATAGCCTCTTCCACGAAAATTGTGGCTCATTAGCTATGCAAATAAGGTGCAGTGATATTCCAATGCTGAGCCTCATTTGCATAGCTCTGGCGCAAGATCGCGCCAGTCTAGACACAGCCTGGGGCTGTACTCCTGGGGCTGTGTCAAGTCTCTTTGACTTCCCAGAGCTGAGCTAATCTCAGTATTTGTGTTGCTCTGCTGTTGGTTGTGGCTCTAACTCTGCACTAGCACAGGAGGGGCTGGCAGGGTGCCCCAAAGGGCAGGTAGGCAGGCTCAGTGATATTTCAGTGCATTGAGTGACAGCCTCAGGCAGATCACTGTGACTGAACCCATCAGAACTGTAGTGTATGGTTTTCAAAAACATTCAGTGTTGGCTTAATTACACTCCCATTGAAGTAAATAACAAAACTCCCTTTAACTTCATTGGGAGCAGAGTTAGGTTAATACTGAGTGTTTTTGAAAACCCCACCCTTTCTCTTATATCGCAGTTCCCCCTTAAGACAATAATTCTTTTTTTTTTCCTTTCTTTTCTAGTGAGATTGTAAATGCTTTGGGGGCATGAATTCTATAGCCGTATGTTTGTACAGTACTTATCACAGTGGCACTCTGATCTCAGTTGAGCCTTCTAGTTGGTACCATAATACAAATAAAGACATAATAATTTTTCAGCTAGCACCACTTTAATAGTGCCAGACTACAGGATTGACATTTTGCTCCTAGGTGGGGTAAGATACTTTTTCCACTGGAGAAGTCATGTGTTTTATATGGAATTCTCTTGGTGGAGAGAAACCTCACCATCCCTTTTAGGATTCATCTGCTTTCTCCCTTTTCTGCTTTAATAAACTTGAATTTTCCTTGGTTAACTGAAATATCAAAGGCTCTAATATTTCCTAGTACATCTGCTTATCTGTGGTGTTCAGAGAGCTTCCACAAACATTACACTCCCTTCTTCCTCTCCTTACTCTGGAATATTACTCTGCAAATATCATTTTCCATAAATGTGGTTTCCATTTGACCAGAGTAAATTAGCTTTAAACAGATTTGGTTCAAATTTTTGTTTCAGTTAATGATTAAGGTGGGGCTGCAATGGAGAGTCAGCCAAGGATTGCAACTTGAGTGCTCCGTTTATCTAGCAGAGGAGGAGGACCTACAGCAACTACACCACTAAGGGCTGTCCAGTTTGGCTTCTGTCCACTCCAAAAAGGGATGAGCATAGGGGCTCGCTGTCAGTTTAGAGTGTTGGGAAGAATATGTCACTGTTCCATAAAATCTGAACCCAAAGGAGTGAGGTGGAAACTATTTAAGAGCAAAACACTCCCCCCTCTTACCTTTCCTGGCACTGCCTTTCACCAACATTTTTATGAGCAATGCCTCTGCTTTATTTTTGCTGAGGCAAGGGAGCCACTCATTATATAGGATTAACAGATTTTTGCATGAAAGAGAGAAGCACTTCTTTCTCTTGTCTGCTCCAAGATTAGTGTGGGAACCCAAGGGATTTTGGTTTTGCCAAACCAGCCACAAAGACCATTTTTATGCGGTATGATGGCACCCCATGCCTTATAACAATTGGTTTATGAATATGAATATGCATAACTTGAAGATGCTTTAGACAAAATACCTCATATAACTTATCTATTTTAATCTTATAATCTTCTGAATGTGTATATCCTATTTTGGTGCATGCATTATTCTTGTTTGTGAAGTTGTAAATATGAAGTGTGGATCTGTTTTTTAATTCTAAATATGCTCATGAGGGCCATCACTGATGCCCCAGAAACTAATGGCTCAGTGATCAACTCAATGACCTGTGAATAGGCTTGCCTGTCCAAACTCAAGGGCTGTGTCTACACTGGGCCACTTATTCTGGAAAATCAGCCGCTTTTCCAGAATAAGCTGCGAGCTGTCTACACTGGCCCCTTGAATTTCCAGAAAAGCACTGACGATCTACTGTAAGAAATCAGCTGCTTTTCCGGAAAAACTATGCTGCTTCCGCTAGTGCAAAAGTCCTTTTTCCGGAAAACTGTTCCGGAAAAGGGTCAGTGTAGACAGCACAGTAGTGTTTTCCACAAAAAAGCCCCGATCCCGAAAATGATGATCGGGGCTTTTTTCCGGAAAAGCATCCTGCCAATGTAGACGCTCTTTTTCCGGAAATACTTATAACAGAAAACTGTTCCATTTTAAGCATTTCTGGAAAATCATGCCAGTGTAGATGTAACCAAAGTGTGGTTGGTCCTAGAAAGACATGTGACAATGCCACCTGGTACTGGAATCCATTTTGAACCAGGTATTTTTCCATAGGAATGGGGAATACTGAAGGAAGGGTTCCTGCCCTTGGGGAAAGTCTATTGAAGCAATGGGAAGCAATTCCCAGCTGGCTTTTGAAACTACCTAACCCACTGTGAAAGAATACAACAAAACTTTGAAGAAGCTGTAGATCCAAGTTAGAGTAAAAGATCAACTCTGATTTGAAGCTTTTACCTGAAATAAGAGCAGCTGTTTAGAGTTAGAATTTGCATGCAACAACTTTCTTAGTGGGGTAGAACTAGCTAAGCGTTTCCCTTCATTTTAATTTAGAACTTACTCGGATCTGTTTTCACGTACAGCCACTTAAATCCTACCTTTTGTAATTGATACAAACATTTTTGTTTATCAAGCCCAGTGTAAATGTTACCTGGGGGGTTGGGGAAAGTGACCACTGTGTATCTCTCTCTTTGATGAAGGGAGCTGACTGGATAAGCTTTCTCTGTGTAAAATTTGTACACAGAGTAAGATGGATTTATCTGGGGGCTTGGTCCCTTTTGGGGGTTGGGTTCCGGGGTGCAGAGCTCTTAGAGCTGAGCCCTCCAGGAGCTGAACTGGATGTGCTGCTCTGCAGAGAGGATGATAACCCCAACTCTGCCTTGTCTGGCGGAAACCAGAGGATCTGCCCCAGCATGACAGGGTGGTGGGGAGCCCAGAGAGCAGAAATGTAGGCATCAATGGCATGATCAGCACACTAGGGGACAACCCTAAGGGGACTTCTAAGATTTTTACCCTGTCACATGCAGTATGAATTCCCTGAATTACAGCATTTCATGTTTCTTAATCTAACATTTGCAAAGGGTCCAAAGAGTTTTGTCGTAGCCCACTCCATTGCTAAGGTCTGGTAAGTAATTTCACCATAGTAGAAATCACAGCCACAATAAGTAGCTTAATGCTTTTTCTCAGAAAAAGGTTTTAACTATTATTGGTCTCATAATTTTGATTCAGTGTCAAAATGGATTTATTATACATTCTAGCTACGGACCACTCTGGATAGAATAAACTACTGACAAAAGGGGATGCCTTCCAGACTACTTTGTAAGAAGTATAGGACCTGATTTGCCCCAGCCTTCCAGAGTTATTTACTCTTGTGTAAAGTGGGTATAAAACACTATTACTCTGACTAGATAGTATTTTACACTCACCGCGCATGTGAAATTACTTGCAATTGTGGAGGTTATTGTCTGTCATACTTTGTTCCCCAGTCACATTAATCCTGTAGGCACCAGTCTGATCAGTCTTGCAGAATGCTGTCTTTATGTGTGGGCTTGTGTGCAAAACTGAATGAGCACATTTGAATAGCATCGATGCCCAAACTTTTGCTGTGACTTAACAACACATTCATTCTTTAATCTATGGTACTTAAGTAGTGCCAATCCCTGTAGTGTCTAGGCACGGCTGTTTTATTCACTGCAGTGAATACAACTGTTGTGAATCCAGAGATAATTCTTAGCTTGTGGGACACTTACTCAGTATTTCTATTTTGCTCAGCAACGCCAATACTGAATAATACAGCCTGTGGTATTTAGTGTCGCTGCATGAGGAAGTTATGATTCCTGGCAACCCAGACTAGGCAGCCATGGGATAGATGGTAAATTACATTACAGTTCCAGGAGGCAGTATCTTCCATTGCTATTTCTGATATTTAAGCCGCAGAGCATGTTTTTGCCTTAAAGACTTTGCTAAGAGAAAAATTAACACGAGATTATCTTCCATGCTAACTCATATGTGGTTAAGTCTTGCAATATCCTTCTTTTCCTCCCTCAATTCCCTTCTTATTTGCTCATGGCAGTATCCACTTTGAAGGAAAGGTGTTTTTTTTTTCCTGTGGATATTAGGTTTGACCACCATAAATTCACAATCCACATGGCAGTTACCTGGTAACTTGTGCAGATCTTGGCAGGATTCAAAAATAGCCCAGTGATCTTAAGAAGCTGTAATTATGTTCTTCTTCTTCAGTGAATTTAGATAACAAAGTAAATCTTTGCATATGCTCCATGGACAAATCATATAATAAATAAAGATTCAGATAAACTGGAATAAAAGCATCCCTGCAACTCAAGGGAGATGGGGTTATACAGAGAGAAACATAACAATCTTTCATCATACTGTCTTATCTGATTCATTAAATTCTTCCACACTATATGTATGCCGCTAATGCTCATTATATGATTTTCTTTGTACTTTAAAGCCAACCTTTTAACGAAATTACATTTTTTCAAGTCCATTTCATGTCTGTTTGGCTAAAAAACTTCTTCAGAGTAGTAGTGATTACCAAATACTTAACCTTCTCCCCTCATAAAAAGGGATTCTGGAAAGAGCAAAGATTACTGCACTTATTAAAGCAATTATCTAGAATTTCATGTTAATTTTTATGGCTTTGCAATAAAAACACAGTTTTGAACTCAGGGGTGGGTTTGGATGGGATGATAAGTTATGATTAATGGGAATTTGGTTCAGTATGAAATACATTGAAAGCATACATTAGTGAAAAGCATCTTGCCAGGTACCTTGAGCTGGAATGCACCATGTATGCCCTAAACACTATTCAGTAAACCACAAAAATCACTTCCAAGAGACTATTTTGGCCTTTGGAATTTACTGTATCACCACCACCAATGATAAGATCTTTGTTAGGAGACTTCTACATTTAAAGCTGAGGGTATGATTCCCTGGAGGTGTACACATATTTGCGCTAGCTCTTTTTGCTAAAAATAACAGTGCAGGTAGGGGGAGCTCTACCGCATACCCACCTGCACCTTGTGAGCACATACTTGGTATGGCTTGCCTATACCTCTGTGCCCACACTACTGTTTTTAACACACTAGCTCAAGTATGTCTTCATGGGCAAGGAATTGCACCCCTGGCTCCAAACTTAGGTACTTATGTATGGGCTCCATTACTATAGTGTCTCACAACACCCTTATGAAATATGAAGCCCCGTAGATAATACTTAATTCTGCCACAAGTGCAGGCATCTGGATGAGATGACCTCTCAACAATCCTTCCAGTCCTACCATTCTATAATTCCATTGCCCCCATTTGACCGATGGACCATTTAGGCACAGAGAAATTAAATGACTTGCACAAGGCCAGACAGAAAGTCGGTGGAAGAGCAGGGAATTGAAGTCAGGTCTCCTAAATCCCAGGCTAGCATCCTAATCATTGGACCATCCTTCTATATGCTATTGGAAAGAATACACTGCTCGACTGCTCACACTGAGTGGCACAGTGGAATAATACTAACCTTGCACTTAGGGCAAATGGAAGTGGAAAAGAGTAGTTTTACCCTGGACCATAGTTGATACTTGTGCCCATCCCCCAAACCTACAATTGCACATTCAGCAAGCCTAGCAGAACCCACTCTGGGCCACATGAGGAATGGAATAGCAGGGATGTGCAGCTCTGGACTGACATTCATTGATGGAGCTGTCTGTGTGGAAGCCCCAGATATAACTGACTCTAGTTCATTGTTTCTCAAAGTAGGCTGTGGCCTGCTTTGTGAAAGCTGCTAGTGGGTCTGCACCACTTTTTTTACCTCAGCCACGGAGGCTTGCAGCTCCTATTGGCTCTGGTTCACTGTTTCCAGCCATGGGGAGCTGTGAGGCTCCATGGCTAGGATAAAATGGCACGGGCCCACTCATGCCTTTTTCAAAGCAGGCCTGTGAGCCACTTTGGTTATGTATAGACGAGGCATAAGGGATGGGTCGGCAAAGGCTTCCCCAGCCGACCGATCCGCGTCTAGACTACCGCGCTGTGCCAGATCAGCTGATCGTCGGCGCGGCGCGGCGGCCATGTTTACTTTAATGAAGCGGGGATTATTTAAATCCCCGTTTCTTTGCCTATGCCGGGTAAACTAGTTTACATGGCTCCGTCAATGGAGCCATGTAGTCTAGACATACCCTTTGAGGAATGCTGCACTGGTCAGTACTATAATTCTCTTGTTTACTTGCCCACTAAAGTGCTGTTGTGCTCATGAGTGTAGGTGTATCATTATAATCTCCCAACAAAACTATAACTAGGCCTGTTTGAAAAACCAGTAGATAGGTAGAGAACTTGTTTCCAAGCTGTTTTACAGGAGTTTCAAAAATTCAGCTAATTAGAACTAAAACACCTCAACAGCAGCCGGAAAAACCAAAAATTGTAAAGATTTTTATTGTTTTGCATCAAAATTTGAATTTGATGAAAGTTTCATCCAAAAATTTAAATGTGAGAAATTTTTGTCCATTTCCATGAGCATTTACAAGAAAGTACTGCCTATTCTTCAACATGCGCTCTCTCTCTCTCTCTCTTCCCAGAGTAGGTCTGCTGTGGAAGGGGTTGGAGGAGAAAATAGATGGCTGGGTTACACTTTCCTTGCCCGCCCTCCCCGCACGCGCATGAAGAGCCCTGCTTCAGACATGGCATAGGGCAAGTGCTATGGAGTCTACAAGGCAAGATTCTTCCTTTTAGTTGCCATTGCATTTTGGCTTGGTTCTGGGCTGGCCCTTATGGAAGATTCCCTTGCTGCTTTCAATTCAGAAAGGATTGCAGGCTATTATAATGCCAAAGTGCACAGGCATGATTAGTAGCACCAGATGTATGATAAAATCTGGCTCTCTGAGGAAGGAGGGGGAACACCACAGCTAAACTACCACGCAATCCTCTGAGGACTCATTCCTTTGCATCTCACACTGCAGATTTATTTCTATGCTCTATTTGTAGAAATCAAAAAGAGTCAACTGAGAAATATGTTTTCAATAGTAACATCACTGATCAATGCTGGAGACCTAGAAAACTGACCATTAAGCAAAGGCAGGAGTGAAATGAGCTTCATTTGTTTGTTGCCAGCTTCCTTAGACTGGCTTTCATTTACAAGAGTGGAAAAAATAATCCAAATCATTGCTAGCCAGGTTACAGTGAAAAATATTCTTTGTTGGCAGCAAGTCAAATATAGAGAGATATTATTTTCAGAGAGCTGAATGCACAATTTCTGATCTAAATGCACCACACTTGGCCTTTTTTTTGCTGGATTCTCTTTCCTCAATTATTCACATATGTTTTCTGGTTCAATTATAACCCATCTGTTGTCCCTAAAGGAGAACTTGCAGTTATAGACTTTGTTACATTCTAGTGGAGCAGATACTGCTCTGCCAATGCTTATTCCAGAGACTGAGCCATAATGGTATCTTTCAAGGACTAGGAGATGATAAACCAGAAATAAACAGTTAAAAATACTGTTGAGCTATGTAGTGCAAAGAGCTGAAAACTCTGCAGGCTTCAGTCTACTGGCTTAGATAACAAAGGGATCTGATGGTCTCATTCTAATAATTAATGGCTATTTGTACACATCACAAAAGAACTGTAGTGTGGCGTGTTTGGAAGGGTTTGCTAAAAAGTGTCAGTCTATGACACCCCCCTTGTGAAATCTTAAATGTAAATCTACATGACCTTGTTTGTTGTGTTCTGTGTCTTTGATGTAAGATTTTATATGGTATGCAGTATATCTATTGTATTGTACCCATCATTTTGTTACTGGGCTCCTTTATGACATTTTTGTTATGGGAGATGGTTGGAAATTACGCACACAACTTCAGCATGTCATACTGCCTATACCACTGATTCACACAAATCCTTATAAAGATTCTTTTCAGGGTAGTGAGTACTTATGGGTCAAGAGACTATGAAGAAGGTTCGAGAAGAGTGGTTATGTAGAATTAGGGTTGCCAACTTTGGTTGGACAAATTCTTGGAGATTTTCTCACGTAACAGAGTCTTTAATTAAAGATTAATCTTTGATTCCTGGAGACTCTAGGGGTATGTCTACACTAGCTTGTTAGTTTGAGCTAGGTAGGGTAATTAGGGCAAGCAGAGTTGCAAATGAAGCCCGGGATTTAAATATCCCGGGCTTCATTTGCATGTTCCCAGGCGCTGCCATTTTTAAATCCCCCTTAGTCCGAACTCCGTGTCCGTGGCTACACGCGACACGGAGTAGGTAGTTCGAATTAAAGATCCTAATTTGACTACCGTTACTCCTCATTCCACGGAGAGTTGGCTACCCCATGTAGAATACTAACTGGAGGTGCTTAGTAAGGATGTTAAATTGCGGTTATCTCACTAATTATGTAGTTGATACAATTTGTGTCGACTACATGACTAGTTGATAAGGACTGCTATGCAGAACCACAGTGGGGGTAGCTCCAGGAGCCAGCTTGAGCTGAGACTGAACAGTTCTGGCTTATTCAGGCTCTGGGAGCCATCCACACTGTGGCTCTGAGCCACCGGGCTCTTAATACATTTAAAACGCAGAGGCACAGCATCCCTGTCTGTAGGGGGGCCCAGCTCCCTACTGGGACCACGTGGATAGGGGCTACTGCCAGAGCAGCCTCCCCTATCCCTCCCTACTGCCTCTGATTGAGGCAGCAGGAGGAGGGAGGGCAAGTGGCACCATGGAGATGGTGCTGGGGGGAACCAACTATTAAGACGGCTCCCCTCCAGCACTGGCTCCTGTTCACCCCCCCCCCCCTTATTGCCTTTCATAGAGCAATAGGAGGGGGGGGGGAGAAGTGAGTAATCAATACTCCATTTGACGACCCAATAAGCTTTTGCTAGTCATCTAGTCAACTACTCACTTGCATCCCTTGGGGCTGAAGTTCTTTGGAACTTCGTGTCATGGCAATGATTCAAAAAAACACTGACAAGAAAATTGGCTTGGAGGACAAGTGAGTCCAATGAGGAAACCTCACAACAAACAGCCAGCTTCATCATAGCTCTTAGCAGAACCAGAGATAAATCAAGTTGCCTCTGCTTGCTTGGATGGAAAAAATCCAAGATTTGACATCTGGGTTCTTCTACAGCTGTAGCCACAAAAGGCTGACCCCACTGGTGGAGACGCTTCACCATCAGCATTGCCCATAAAACCTGATTGTTCCGCCTGGCTGGTGATTAAATGGCACACATACTTCTCTCTGTATGTAATCTGTGGTAAGTAGCTAGACTAATCACCATTCTGCTCTGTGAGCATCATGACTGATGTACAGGAAACAAAATCCTGTGATTCCCCAGCTTTGTGTGTCTCTAGTTTTCCACACTTGTTTGGAAGTTCATTTTTGGAACTGTGGAATTCTCACTCTTTTGTGCTGAATGGCTGAGAATGAGGGTCACAATTTAAAATGTGACTAGTGATTTTGAGTAGTGGGGGAACAATCTAGAAACAGCGCAACGGTGCCTGATTTTCAAAAAATACTGAGCATCTTCTCACCCTGTGAAAATCAGGCTCCATTTCATTTTAATTTTAGTATGTATGCCCCCAAATCACTAGTCACTGCTGAAAATCTTTGATTTGATGTATGTCTGAGGCAATGCAGGTACATGGAAAAAAGCTCCATTGAAAACACAACTTAGGCTGTAAAACATAGGAGCCCAGCTTCTCTTCATGAACCCTTTCTCAGGCTGCTCTGTCAACAAGGTAAGTGGCACATTGAACACATCTGCCACCCTCTAGTCTAGACATCTGAAAGTTCACCACACATGCCACTTTGAACCCAAGGAACCACAGAAGAAGATAGCAGCCTGGAGAAATGGTGCAAGACCCAGACAATGCTCCCACATCCCCAAGCCTATTTGCTCTGCCTGCCTAAGTACAGAGAAGAAATAAAGCCAGTTTGGACAGAAACAAGAAAGGATGGCACATGACCTAGTCTCAGGTGAGATACCTGCCTTCTTGTGCATCTCCAAAACCTGCTTGGACGAGTTTGCCCACATGATCACACTAGCTCAATTCACCTCCCCCGACCCCCAGCTGCTCATCCCACTATTCCTGTGGACTGACAAATGAGGAGTAGTGGCTGTGTTTGCATTTGACCTCCAACGCAAGAAAAACACACCCTGAAAGTCAGCATTCTTTCAGTGCATCTCCCTGGGCTGATGGAGGAATCCTAGTAGAACTGACCCTCAGACAACCGCAAGAGCTTCACTGCAGACTTGAAGAAGCTTGTGTCATCCTTTAAAATTCATCACATGGGAGGTTTCAATATCTATGTGGATGAATCCCTGCAGCAACAGGTTGGAACAGAATCTATTAGCCAGCATGAAGAGCATTGACTTTTTCCCAGGAGACATTATTTCCACTCATTCTGAAAGTGTATCCTAGATCTAATCTTCAGGGCAGAGACAGGCAGTTGGGACACAGCTATCATGTCCTTAGTTTAGTACGATCACCACTTGGTGATGGAAAGGGGTCAGCACCACATACCGAGGGCTTTGTAGAGATCACACCCTACATAATTAGCAGCAAAATGCAACCCTCAAAAGGCCTAGAAATATAGATGTCCTGATCTCTTAGAACAGCTGGAAATCTGTGGGGATTCCCCTGGAGATTTCTTGTTAGTGACTGGGCTGATAGATAATGCATGAGAACATCCTTTCTTAGGACACTTTTATGCTTTTACTTCCCATCCCAGTAGCAATCTAGGTCCGGATCGAGGTTCATGGTGATGACAAATAATGGGGAGGAGGGGGAATTTAAATTCAGATTTTCAGATGTTTGAAAAAAGTTGTTACATTTGTGTTTTATTAGATGTTTAGAGTCAGTTGTTAATGAGGTTGGCATAATTCACTAGTTCCTACAATGTCACGAAAAAACATGGAAGCTGTGATTTCAGATTGCAGTCCTTTACTTTTAAAACATGCCATTTTGATCTTGAAATTACCAAAGGTACTCAAGGATAGTTTTGAGTCTACCAGCTTAGTCACATTATCTGACCTTGCAAATAACCTTTCCAGCTTAATAGATTAACTATTAGTTCTGCTCCTGGGAAACAGTCCCTGGGTGAAATGGGTGTAGAAATATAACACCAGTAATAAAGTTTCTTCTATCTTGATCATTTTAATTAGTTTCTACTCCACCATTAGTGAAAACACAGAAAGGGAAAAGAGTAAGGAGCCTCCGGCATGCAGGAATCAAGTGTAAATTGTTTTTTATCCTTTCCGAACACTTCTTGTGTAGATTAATTAGGTGTTGAGAGATACTAACAATTGTTAATGCAAAACTATGGCTTGATCATTTGGCAACCTGTGTTTAAACCTGCAAAATAGATCACTTTTTTTTTTGAGAATGGCCTATGCACTAAGTAGCCTATGAAAAAAATTAAATGCAGAGAACAATTTGTAATGGACCTAAACAACCTCCCTGAGAACTTGAAAAATGTAAAAAAAACCCCAACAAATGGTATAGCAGCACCTTAAAGACTAGCAAAACATGTAGCTGGTGTCATGAACTTTCGTGGCTACAACCCACTTCTTTAGATGAATGGAGTATTATAAATAAATAGGGGATGGGGGGGATGGGGAGAAGGAAGAGAAAAAATAGTAGTGAATTAGTGTTCATGTTACAGGAAGCTGATAGAGAAGGTGCAAATTGTTCTTAAGTAGCCATTGTTTGGTTGGTTAAGTAATTAGGATGTGGAAGGTAATGTGCTAGCCAGGTGAGGAACTGGGGAAACTTTTGGGATTGGGGGAGCCTATATAGGAAGGATAGGCTCCACCTAAACCAAAATGGAACCAGACTGCTGGCACTTAATATTAAAAAGGTTGTAGAGCTGTATTTAAACTAAGGGCTGGGGGAAAGCCGACAGGTGCAGAGGAGCACATGGAGCAGACAGAGACGTCTATTGGGGAGGTTCTATTAATAGAGATGCTCTATGTTCTAAACAGGAGGAGAGGATGGAAGTATGTGTCTCACCTGATCCAACCCAGTCAAATGAAAAAGAGTCTAACACATCAGGAAATGGCAGACAGAGAAATAGTGACAAATTAAAGTGCTTATACACAAATGCTAGAAGTCTAAATAGTAAAATGGGTGAACTATAGTGCTTAGTTTTAAAGGAGGATATTGATATAATAGGCATCACAGAAACTTGGTGGAATGAGGACAATCAATGGGACACAGTCATACGAGGGTACAAAATATATTGGAAGGACAGAACAGGTTGTGCGGGTGGGGGAATGGTACTGTATGTGAAAGAAAATGTAGAATCAAATGAAGTAAAAAACTTAAATGAGCCAAAATGTTCCATAGAATCTCTATAGATAGTAATTCCATTCTCTAATAAGAATATAACAGTAGGGATATATTATCGACCATCTGATCAGGACAGTGATAGTGACTATGAAATGCTAAGGGAGATTAGAGAGACTATCAAATTTAAAAACTTGATAATAGTGGGGGATTTCAACTATGTCACCTCAGGATGGGATGCAGAGATAAAATTTCTTGATACCTTAAATGACTGCTTCTTGGAGCAGCTGGTTCTGGAACCCACAAGGGGAGAGGTTATTCTTGATTTAGTCCTAAGTGAAGCACAGGATCTGGTTCAAGAGGTAAATATAACTGGACCGCTTGGAAATAGTGACCATAATGTAATAAAATGTATCATCCCTGTGGTGGGAAAAATACCGCAGCAGCCCAATACTGGCATTTAATTTCAGAAAGGGGAAGTAAACAAAAATGAGGAAGTTAGTTAAACAGAAATGAAAAGGTACAGTGACAAAAATAAAATCTCTACAAGCTGCATGGAAACTTTTCAAAGACACCATAATAGAGGCCCAGCTTAAATGTATACCCCAAATTAAAAAACACAGTAAGAAAACCAAAAAAGTGCCACCATGGTTTAACAACCAGGTAAAAGAAGCAGTGACAGATAAAAAGATATCTTTTTAAAAGTGGAAGTCAAATCCTAGTGAGAAAAATAGAAAGGACCATAAACTTCATCGAAGTGTAAAAATATAATAAGAAAAGCCAAAAAGGAGTTGGAAGAACAGCTAGCCAAAACCTCAAAAAGTAATAGTAAAATGTTTTTAAGTACATCAGAAGCAGGAAGCCGGCTAAACAACCAGAGGGACCCTTGGACGATCGAGATGCTAATGGAGCACTCAAAGATGATAAAGTCATAAATGAAGAAGCTAAATGAATTCTTTGCTCCAGACTTCACGGCTGAGGATATTGGGGAAATTCCCAAACCTGAGCCATTCTTTTTAGGTGAAAAATCTGAGGAATTGTCCCAGATAGAGGTGTCATTAGAGGAGGTTTTGGAACAAATTGATAAACTTAACAATAACAAGTCACTGGGACCAGATGGCATTCACCCAAGAGTTCTGAAAGAATTCAATTGGGAAATTGTGGCACTGTGGTTTGTAACCTATCCTTTAAATCAGCTCCCATACCTAATGACTAGAAGATAGCTAACGTGACACCAATATTTGAAAAGGGCTCTAGAGGTGATCCTGGCAATTACCGACTGGTAAGTCTAACGTCAGTACCAGGCTAATTAGTTGAAACTATAGTAAAGAATAAAATTGTCAGACACATGGATGAATATAATTTGTTGGGGGAAGGTCAACATGGTTTCTGTAAAGGGAAATCATGCCTTACTAATCTGCTAGAGTTCTTTGAGGGGGGTCAACAAACATGTGGACAAGGGGCATCCAAAGGATATAGTATACTTAGCTTTCCAGAAAGCCTTTGACAAGGTCCCTCACCAAAGGCTCTTAAGTAATGTAAGTTGTCATGGCATAAGAGGGAAGGTCCTTTTGTGGATTGATAACTGGTTAAAAGACAGGAAACAAAAGGTAGGAATAAATGGTAAGTTTTCTGAGTGGAGAGAGGTAACTAAAGGGATCCCCCAAAGGTCTGTCCTGGACCCATCCTATTCAACTTAATTATAAATGATCTAGAGAAAGGGGTAAACAGTGAGATGGCAAAATTTGCAGATGATACCAAACTGCTGAAGACAGTTAAGACCAAAGCAGACTGTGAAGAGCTTCAAAAAGATCTCACCAAACTAAGTAATTGGGCAACAAAATGGCAAATGAAATTTAATGTTGATAAATGTAAAGTAATGAACATTGGAAAAAATAATCCCAACTATATATACACAATATGATAGGGACTAATTTGGCTACCACTACTCGAGAGAGAGATCTTGGAGTCATTGTGGATAGTTCTCTGAAAACATCCACTCAGTGTGCAGCGGCAGTGAAAAAAGCAAATAGAATGTTAAGAGTCATTAAAAAAGGGATAGAGAATAAGACAGAAAATTATCTTATTGCCTGTATATAAAACCATGGTACATCCACATCTTGAATACTGTGTACAGATGTGGTCACCTCATCTCAAAAAAGATATATTGGCATTGGAAAAGTTTCAGAAAAGGGCAACAAAAATGATTAGGGGTTTGGAATGGGTTCCATAAAAAGAGAAATTAAAAAGACTTGGGCTTCTCAGCTTAGAAAGGAGGAGAAAAGGGGGGGGATATGATAGAGGTCTATAAAATCATGACTGGTATGGAAAAAGTGAATAAGGAAAAGTTATTTACTTATTTCCACAATATAAGAACTAGGGGTCACCAAATTAAATTAATAGGTAGCAGGTTTAAAACAACCAAAAATAAGTTTTTCTTCACTCAGTGCACAGTCAGCCTGTGGAACTCCTTGCCAGAGGATCTGGTGAAGGCTAGAACTTTAACAGGTTTCAAAAAAGAGCTAGATAGATTAATAGAGGTTACGTCCATCAATGGCTATTAGTCAGGATGGATAGGAATGGAATCCCTAGTCTCTGTTTCTCTGGAGTTGGGTGACAGGAGAGGGATCACATGAGGATTACCCGTTGTGTTTCCTCCTTCTGGGGCATCAGGTATTGGCCGCTGTCGGCAGACAGGATACTGGGCTAGATGGACCTTTGGTCTGACCCAGTATGGCCGTTCTTATGTTGTTATGATGTTTTTATTCATGCCTTTGTGATGGGTCTCAAACTTGTAAATGAAGTTAAGTTCCAACGCTTCCCTGTGTATTTGGCTTGCGGAATGTGACCTATGCCATTAAATGCCAGCAATGCCCCTCTGCCATGCATATTGGCCAAACTGGACAGTCTCTATGGGAAAGAATTAATGGTCACAAATCAGATATCCGAAAAGGCAACACACAGAAACCTGCTGGAGAACACTTTCACCTGCCTGGGCACTCATTAATGGATCTTAAAGTCACCTTGTTGTTTCAGGCCAATTCCACAAGCCAAATACACAGGGAAGCCTTGGAATTTAACTTCATTTACAAGTTTGGGACCCATCACAAAGGTCTGAATAAAGACATCACCTGGCTAGCACACTTCCTTCCACATCCTAATGCAGTGGTCTCCAACCTTTTTAAGCATGAGATCACTTTTTTAATTTAAGTGCAATCTAAGATCTTCCTCAGACCCAAATACCTTTGCCCCACCTCCTTTGTGACCCTTCTCCGATACCCCTCCCCTGCTCACTCCATCCTCCCTCCCTTTCACCAGGCAGGGGCAGTGAGTTGGGGTGCTGGCTCTGGTCTTGGATTAAGGGATTTGGAGTGTGAGAGGGGCTCTGACCTGACCTTGGGGCAGACAGTTGGGATGTAGGAGGGGTTTCTAGGTGCAGGCTCTGGGAGGGTGTTTGGATGCAGGGGTGCTTGGGGCTGGGGCAGGAGCCTGGAGTGCAAGAGGGGGTTCATGACTGGTGTAAGGTTTCAGGATGTGGGCTCCGACTGGGCACTCTTACCTCAGGTAGCTGCTGGTTGGTGGTGCAGTGAGGCTAGGGCAGGCTTACCCCTGCCCTGGCCCTGCACCACACCCCAAAGCAGCCAGGACTCTCCATCCCAAGTCTTATTATGCTCCCCCTCTGCTCTGTGGAGATAGGATACAGGATGGGAGAGGGGGCACCTTGACATCAACGCCCCTCTTCGCCTTCCCTGCCCTGCACAGAAAGCGGGAGGCTCCTGGGGTGGGGGAGGCAGCTCCAAGGCAAAAGTAAGGAGATGTGAGGCAGTGGGGGGAGGGGCAGCTGAAGTGCCAGCATTTGATAGCCTCTTGGCCAAA
>JANRFK010004893.1:48546600-48558911 GCA_030068395.1 Apalone spinifera
TTGCCCTCATTTGCCTACGTAGCTCGAACTAACGAGCTAGTGTAGACATACCCTGAGTGTTTAAGAACAATTTGCACCTTCTCTATCAGCTTCATGTAAGATGAACACTCTAATTCACTACTATTTTTTCCCTTCCTTCTACCCGCCCCCATCCTCTATTTATTTTGGAACTGGATTTTTAATACTCCATTCATCTGAAGAAGCGGGTTGTACCCACAAAAGCTCATGATGCCATCTACATGTTTTGTTAGTCTTTAAGGTGCTGCTAGACTATTCATTGTTTTTTAAGTTTTTCCAGTTACAGACTAACTCAGCTCCACCTCTGAAGCCCCTGAGCACTACTGAGTTTTCAGTCTTTTGTCCGGTTGGCTTTGACTTTGTAGGTTCTCCTGCCAGCCCAGCAATAACACACATAACTACTGACAATAAAGATATGATGAGTGGTCCTGTGGCAGTTTAGGCTATGTTTACACAGCAGTGGATTATTTTGGAATAACTGAAGTTAAGGTGTGTATTGGCCACTCTGAGAGCCAGTGTCCATGAAGCACTGCTAATTAGCACAGCCATTCACTGAACAATCATTCCTCACAATACAAGATCCAAACCCATTGCTCCCTCCCAGACAGAGAACATTTAAAATACAAGAACAGAGCCCAAAGGAGGAGTTGGTTTTCTCTGAAGTGGGAGAGAATATTTTACTTCGGGGCTACTCGACATGTGGCCCATGGCCCGTTTGTTTGTGGCCCACGGTGCGGTTTGGGTTTACACGGGGCTCAACATGCAGCCCGGCCTGCGGGTGGGATCCTTTGAACATGACCTCCACTGGGAACACGCTCCACAATGTCAAGGCATCTCCCAGGTGGGGTGAGCATTGAAAGATGCAAGCCAATGGGCTGGCTGGAACAGAAGGGTACACCGTGTCTGCATCTCTAGCCCTCACAGAGGAGGTGCTGGGAGCACTGGGGCATTGTGGGACGTGCTTTGTATTCATGCTCATCAGTGTGAAAGAAGCTATTTGCATATATTTGCATATATATGCAGCTGCGCTTAAGTTGCAGCCCTCGGCATGTGCTGTGATTATCAATGTGGCTCCCAGGGCTTCCAAAGTTGAGTAGCCCTGTTCTACTTGGTTCTTGCTTTGCTCATCCCCAGCAGAGAATGTGTTTGGTCAACAGTGTGGAGAACTGAGTATCTAGAGCAGGGTGTTTAAGTATAAAAGGGGCCTGGAGAGAGCTGCTGATCCAGACCAGATAAACCGTATTTGCTAGACACTGGGAGGGTGGATGGAGTTTAGCCTTTCATTTTCAATTGATCTATTCTGTACAAGAACCTTTTGTTACTGCAACAATCCCATACAGAACGGTAACCGCAGAGGAAGCAATCAAAATGATAAACCAAAACCAAGTAACCCTTTAAGAAGCCATTCCCGTGTCAGTGCCCTTCAATATACAAAAGCACTGTGGCTTTGTTCTGTAGAACCTGACAGAAGTATTGCCGTGCACATACATTTCAGACATATCTCTGTGAAACTGAACTGCTAAGGCCTCGCTTGGCCCCTTGCACTCCACCTTCAGTAAAAGCCAGCCCAAAGCTGCATTATGCCAGGAATTGTGAGTCACAATTCAGTCCCTTCTTCCCTTTGCTCCATGGGGGAAGTCATCTACGCCAGCCGCACTTTCCCTGCTGCAACTCTCTTTCCTTCATGCCCTAGCACAACTGCTTTGGTCAGCGTGCAGCAGTTGGTCAGAATACTGGCTCTGCCCACTCCAGGCTCACCCTCATTTTAGCTGCTCTCCCTTCCCTCTGTCTCATGTTGTGTCCCATAAAGGCAGTCAGTCCTCCAGAAAGAGGACTCGTTACTGCCCTCTGCAGGTATTGGGCAGGTCCTGATTGAGCACAACCTATTTTTTCAGGGGTTCAGTGGTAATTAGGCTAAGCCATCTGTGCTTCTGCTATTTTAACTTTTAAAGTCTATTTTGCAGGTCTGTATTTCAAGCTGGTCACCATGACAGCCAATAAAGGTAAATAAGCCCTTATCCCAGTGCCAGTGATATAACTGTCTGCTGTGGCACCACACACCTCTTCGATTGATCTCTAGACATCTCTTCACTACTGAGATTTTCCAGATACCAGATACATGGAGTTGACTGAGTACAGATTCTTGCTCTGTGCTCTCTGTTTGAGCTTCATCCTTGTTCAGGGAGTAGTATTGCCTGGTGACCTCTGAACCAATGAAAACCCCAGGAGTGCTGAAACTAGACTTTAGTCTGGAAGGACCCATACTAACAGATGACCTGTTATTTCATCTTGCACAGCAGCAGCAGAGTAGTGTTGGCACATGGCATTTAGAGCTAATCACTCTCTGTCTTTGTGTATTTTAGGAATTTTGCTCCTTCCCACCCCCAAGCCTGGAGACAAATCTGAAACTTATTTAAAGTTTGGGTCAGTTCAGATGAGCCTTCTTTGCCTCTTTCTACACTTTCCTTTTGTGATTTCTGTGCTGCCCCACACCTGACCTCTGATACAATTCATAATCTTCAGTGTGATGTGGGTTCTTCACTTGAGCTAGCCAAACTGAACCCTCACTTCCTCCCCCTCTCACTCTGTTCATGACTGTATCTCTCTTCCCACTCAACTCTCCCTGACTCTCCTCCTCACTGGTACCTGATCCAAATCTGTCACCTCACTACTTTTTAAGCTCCATAGAGCATAACCAATACAGGTTGAACCTTTCTAAGTCCGGCACCCAGGGGACCTGACCAGTGTAGAACCAGATAATTTTCCGGACCATGGGAGGTCATTGTTATCTAGCAGCATTACCAGCACTTCCACTGCTTACTGGGCTCTTAGAGACATTTAAGGGTAAATCAGAGCAAAATAACAACACAGAACACTAAGATCCATGACTGGTGGCTGTAAACCCACTTCATAGGACTGTGGGAAACTTGGCCACACCCATGATAAGTGGACATCTGGCTAACTACAATCATGTTGGACCACAGATGTTTGCTGGACCAGAGAGTGCCGGTCTACAGAGGTTCAATGCGTATAATGGGCCCAGACAAGGCTGTCACTTTTCCCGCCACTTTCCATCAGACCCCAGAATGCAAGGCAATCATCTGAAGTTAAAAAGCAACCAGAGAAGTTAGTCTCCAGTTTTGTTCATCCTGATCCCAAGGTAGTAGGTTACCTCAATTGTTTTGTCCATCCTGGTGCTTCATACATTTGTCACTTACTCAACTGGAGGCTACTTCCAGTTCAGCCTCACTTTCCATCTTCCAAATATTCTTCCCTCATGCTTGTTGTTCAAAACTGTAACCCTTTACAGGCTCTGTGGGGCTGCCAACATCTCTTATAGCTTATCCTTTTGATAGCAAGGCTACCTCTACTCTGCTGCAGATCTAGTTTCTGACATGAGCAGCTGTAGAAGAAAGGACAAAGTCCACATTGTTTAAGATGTCCTCAACCATCATAGTTCCTGGCTGAACTCACAAGGTATCCAGGGTTTAACCTGTCTAGTTAGGATACCCATTATCCCCTTATATATGGATAGATGCAAGAGACAGAATTACAGTGGTTTGGCATAATTCAGTCCTGCATTTAACTTTCTTAACTTTCAGATGACTGCATTTGACAAAATGTCATTTTAATATATTTCTCCCTCTTTATGCCATAATCATATATCTAGTTTTGAGAAAATTTCTCCCCTTCTACATTATCAAAGGTACAGGAATAAAGGTATAAGACCACAGGCCAATTGTCCAGGTAAATTCAGCAGAATGTTTGGTTTGAAATATTTGTCCATGTGATTGGGGAGTAATGGTTTCAGTCTGATTTTGCAACCAGTCTACATACAGAACATTTATTAACTGGAAAGAGGTATGTATTGGACCTTACTCCAGAGCAAAGATTATTCAAATTTTGGCTATGTTCTTGCAAAGACTTACAGTCATGCTTGATTTACGCACCACAAATAGCCCCATTGGCCTCAGTGGAACTACTCATAGTGTGTAAAATTAGAACATGCAGAGATTTTTGTAAGATAAGAAATTTGGTTTATAAAAGTTAGTTTGTAACTAACTAAACTGTAGAGAGACAGAACGGCTTTACCTGCTGATTGGTGGTTTCCTATTGTATAGGAGTACACAATCCCTTCGTTACTACACTGAATGCTGCTCTGAGGAAACATGAATTTACAAATCTGTTCAGACAGCATTATTATCCCAAAGAAACAGGAGCAGAGAGAAAAAAACAGAAAAGAAAATGTAGCAATAACAGACCTCTAATTAAAGTTTTCAGTGTTATGTTTAGACTGGAAGCTACTGGTGAAAGGCTGCCAAAAAGCAGATTTACTGGTAAATATGAGTTCATAATGAAAAGAAAAAAAATCAACCCTGACTTTCTCACACTAGTTTCATGCCACTTCTACTTGACAGTACATGGAAGTGGGCATGAATACAGACTTAGAGCAATGCTGAAGGAGAGTATCATGAAAGTATTCCTGGAAGAACTAAGTTTTTTAGCTCTGTGCTGATTTTCAGAGTGTAGGATTTTTCTATATGCAGTGGATAAAACAGAGAGGTCCTACTTATAATCAGATTGCAATTGGTTGACAGATTCAGATACTGCTTCCTCCCCAAACATCTCAAGGCAAAATCAAACTTAACTCTTTGAGGTTCAAAGAAGTTCAGCTACATTTTTTTTTAAATATATTTTCCATTTTCAAATGCCTCTATCTGTACTTTGTTCTGTTCAAATCTAGATTGCGAGTATCCAAATACAGAGGAGGTACAATACAATTTTGCAGACCCGTAGTGCCTGATTAAGCATCAAAGTGTGAGTTGCTTAACCTTTTCAGATTCACCATGCATAAAAGCAAGATGTGATTTTTTCTGGGGACACCAGTGGTTCTAATTTGTTTAGACACAAACTCAGTTTCCATATAGCCTGGTGAGTATGCTAACCTGGTCACCTTTCCCGCACAAGCACTTAAAGTCCTTAGGCAGATATGCTCCCATGCTTACGTGAATTGTTTCCAGCTCCTTGGTAGATGCCATGGTGTACGCTATCATTCTTAAAGAGTATTCTTTTGACATATATGACCACCACATGAAACAGAGTAGCAAATGACAGACATGCCTAGATTTTCTGCTTTCTAGAGAGGGTGTCTCTTGGACTGATTTAATCTATCTTTATCACCAAAGGTGTTTATAATTTGCCATTTGTCTCTGGTCTATGTAAGGCTGACAGGCAGAATTGAATCTGGGACCTCTGGAGCTTAGTGCATGAACCTCCACCACATGAGCTAAAAGCCAGCTGACTATTAGCTAAGGCTGTGGAGCAGACTCATTATTCTCTCTGTAAGTGGTCAGAGGGCCATCAAATGGGACAGTACATCACAACCAGAAGGTCTTTGGATGTAACAAAATGTGACTCACTGGCACGGTGCCTCCTACTGATCACTCTGGGAATTAGCTCCGCTCAGCGCTGGAGTGCCCTCTTCTGGCTGGTGTCGCACCTGCTGTTCCCTGTTTTCCATCAATTACTCTACCACCCTGCTTGAGGACCCGTGCCCCTCCCAAACTGTGGCATCCTTCCCTCCAGGTACTGATCCACGGCAGAGCCCCTGCACTCTGGGGTCCTTCCTTGCTCCTATATCTCACCTTGCCTCAGTGACCCTACTGCCAGTTGTCATCTAGCCCCTTAGTTCACGGGCAAATTGCAGTCTGGCATGGCCACTCATCATAGGCAAGGAGGTTGGACCTGTTGCCTTTGCCTGCCCTGGCTGCCTCCCTGCAGCTCTAGTGCCCCTCAGGATTCTGTTGCTGGGCCTCAGCATAGGATGACTCAGGCTGGAACTCCCCTGGCTCACCCTGCCTTTCCCCAGCACTGCCCTGTCCATTGTACCCTGGCTAGCAGGCAGCTAGATCCTTCTCCCTCCAGGGCTGGAGTGAGAGTGTGCTCAGTCTGGCAAGCCATTTCTTTTATACAGCAAGGCCTCTCATGATTGGCCCCTGGCTACAGCCTTCTCCCAGAGCTGTTTTAACCCTTTTTATGCTTGGAATGGGGTGACCATCCTGCTATAGTGCGCTACAGCTACAGTAGGTATCATTATATCAATGCATATACAATAGGACCCGACTTATCTGAGCCTCCACGATCTCATTCTCTGTGTTAACCAAACAACCAGTGTACATGGGAAATAGATGTCACATCCATGACAATATTACTGTAACTGTTGCATCTTCTCAACTGTGTAAAATCCCCTTGACTACTAAGTGAAAATGGGTAGTACTGTCACTATATGCTAAAGTAGAGATTATTATTAAAATTTAAAAAGGAGAATCACTGGCAAAATTAACCCAAGATTATAGCATTGGAAAGCAACTCTGTTATTGTGCAATGAAGAAGATTATGTGTAGTCTAAAATAGTGTGAACAGTCAGATTATTTCCAGTCATTATATGCATGAGTGCTGCTGTACCTGCCACTGTTCCGTATACAGTACTTTAATTTGATACTTTATGCATATTATGTATTATTAGTGTTGTCAGTTGTTATTATTAGTGCTGCTGTTGTTTCACTTTAAAATGATCATTTCTGCATTTAAAAAAACCTGGTACTCAAAGTAACTAGAAGAAACTGTATGCTATAAATAAAGAAGAGGGGTATGTTTTAATGCTCTTCTGGCAGGTGTCAGCTAGTTTTAAAATAACTCCACATCTTAAAATAACAGAAAGATTTTTGCCCAGTCACCTGATAAATCCAAATATTTGATTATCTGATCTGGTCCTGTTCCCAGTTAGATCAGATAAATGGGGTTCTACGGTATTCAGATCTGGGCAGATACTTTGGGTATTGTAAAGTGATCACACTGTGTTTAAAATACCTGCAAAACCAAAACAAATTTGAAACAGACAATAAAACAAACAAACAAACAACCCGCAGACAAACACTTTCTTTATTCACAACACTGCAGTCTGGGAATTTGCTGCTTTATACAACTGCATCATAAACAGAGTGTGAATGGAGATAGGAGTGGGAATTCTTATGAATAAAACAGGTAGCAAGGAAGGGTAGAGCCTGGCTCCATGCCATAATACTCTGAGTAACCCTTCCAGTGATGACCACTTTAGGACAGGGTAGATACATACACACACACAATTATCTTTGTGAGTCTAGGTATTTCAGCCCTAAACAGGTCTAACTGAAATATCCTTGCAATTTTTTTAACTCCCTCCTCAACCACAGAAATGACATTTTTTAATGACAACACTGGAGCAGGAATTTATTGTTCTGTTTGTGATGTTGCAACTGCAAATAAACCGTGTGGCCTTTTGCAAAGTACTGTATTCAAAGTAAAAAGAAAAAAAGAAAAAGAAAAGAAACCAATTTCATTTTACAGTCTGTGAGCAAACTGCAACAGGATACCAAGTGGGGAAAAAAGCAAATATGTCTAACCCCCTGGGCTATTTACTATTTATATCACTGTGCCTAGATAAACTATCCCTTAAAAGATTAGGACAAAAATAATTCTGCAATGTGGAAACAAACTACCTATTTAAAGTGATTTTATGTCTGAATGGCCTCATTATAAAAACAGTCTGCTTGTAATAACTTTTTACCTTTTTGTACATTAGCCAATGAACTGCTTTTTGTCACTCTCACCAGTTCAGTACTTTCATGGAACCACCTTAGTAGAAGGCCTCAATGGTTACCGTAGAAACGTCTTCCTTCCTGGATGTTGACCCACAGTGGTTGAGGCAGCTAAAACCCAGGAGAGGCCTTGTTTAAACAGGAAAGAGCAGACAGTTTAATGGCCAGCTTTGCAGCTCTATTCCTCCACAGTTTACAGTAGTTGGGAGCTATAAAAATCATAATGAATGTTTCTTTATTTTACAGCTAATGTGGGGTTGTTGTCGACTGTTTTCAGCAGATCACAACTGGAGGACATGCAGAAACAACCTATTGTCAAGCTGTTGCAGAACAATAGAGCTCATTTGCAGAAAAAGTTAGGCCATGGGTAAACAAGTCCCTGGTGTAAAAAGGCTTTGTCCTTTGAACAAAATGTACATGCTTAAGCTTATAGTTGTGTTCATAAATGACTAGCCCTAGGGAGGTAGTCTGAAAATCTATACAGAATGTCACTTTTCAAGTGTTCGATCATGATTATTACACTTACTATTATGAAATGCCTGTGCAAAAATAAGATGTGCATGTGTGTTGGTAAGAGACAGACACTGGAAAAACCCCTTTCAGGACAGACCTTATGGGTTTTTTCTGTTCATTTTATTGTATTTATTATTTTGTGGTTGTATTCCCATACAAATAGCAATCATATTCTTAATGGACAGTTGTCCAAATTACAAATGAGTCATGTGGCATTGTTTCACATATGTGTTGGCAATAGAGAATCCCTCCAGATCGGGAATTAGGCCAGGGTTCAGAATGGGAAACAAAGAAGAAGATATTCTGCTATGTTCTACCCATGTGAATAAGGTCCACCCACCTGAGCGGTCAAAATAAGACACCAATATAGTAGAGATTGTGCAGATATTTAGTATATGATCATGTGTACTTTGGGCTCCAGAGACATTTATATAGGCTCTGGGCCATGGTTCCTTCTTGTAGCACCAAAGTGACACATTGTTCCCAATACATTGTGCAATTCTGAACCTCCCTCTTCTTTCCTACTGGAGGAATTAAATAGTTAACCCAGTTGACACTGAAATGATCTTCCCTGGACCTTTCGATAAGCAGCTGACTTTGGTAAATGGGGCAGTTCACATCTCTCAGAGGTATTCTTCTAGGCTCTCTGCAAACTCTACCTCAGTTATACTGGGTTCACTTTTATTTTTTCAGGAGAAGAGGGGGGCTACTGCTATAGTTAGGGTATGTCTACACTTGCAGCCTAATTCGAAATAGGGCTGCAAATGTAGGCATTTGAAATTGCAAATCAAGCCCGGGAGCTAAATATCCCGCGCTTGATTTGCATGTTCCCGGCCTGGCGCCACTTTTTTTTTTTTTTTTTTTTTTTTAAATTGACAAGCCCGGAATAACTGCCCGCGTCTACAGGCGGCAGTGAAACGGGGTTCGAAATAAAGCCCTAGTTCAAAATACCTGTTATTCCTCCTGCAATGACACCCAGCTGGGAACAAGCAAATCAAGCACAGGATATTTAGCTCCCAGGCTTGATTTGCAATTTTGAATGCCTACATTTGCAGCCCTATTTTGACTTAGGCTGCAAGTATAGACATACCCTTAGAGCCTAATGGATTTTATTAAAGAAAAACTGAGATTCTGGAGAACAAGATAAGTGTCAAGACCCTGTACCACTCTGTACCAGCTGTTTTTAAGCCTAAATGGGGTCACTGTTAGAATAGTGGGGAAAGTCTGTACTGTGCCTGCCTGATGAAATACCTGTTGTTTTGTTGATAAATCTGTGGATAAATCTTCATTCTCAAAGACAGCTAATCTATCATATTTCACATGAGGGAAAATTCAGTTAGAGAAACAAATTAAACCAGCCAAACATGAGGAACTAGAATTAATAAAAACAGTTATTCAATAATATTTCTCATAAAAATTTGAACAGAGTAAAATTCAGAAAGCAGATTTTCCAAGCTATAAGTATAATGGGGGAAACAAAAATAAAACCAAATGCAACTCACTCATAGAATTTTACCACCTGGACTATCAAATAGGAATCGGTGGACAGAAACTGATAAGATACAAATCGCTAAAGAAACTGAAGACTCATGAGTGATCAGAGCAGCATAAAATTGTAAAAACCTAAAAAAGAAAAATAGGAGTAGAGATAAATAAAACAATTGATCCTAGGCCTGAGAGGTATAAAGTTTGAGGAGAGACTGAAGACTTAATCCACACAATGTGAAAATCTTAAAATGTTGAGGAGATTAATTTTGGGTGTGTGTATAAATCAACAGAAGAAAACAAATCCAGAGGTCAACTACTAGCTAGTCTTTTCCCATCAAAGGATAGGAATGACCTAGGTACCTGGCCAGTTAAGGCAGAGATGCTGAGGTCATATAAGAAACAATTTAACTCTTGAGGGAGACTGACTATTTGATAAGGATGAGCTGTGATGGGCTAAATTGCTTTTATTTCTTTTCAGGCATGTTTCAAGTTCTAGTCATTTAATGTTTCCAATGATACAACAGACAAGGTTTAAATACCTACATTCAAGAGTCAAATAGCTTCCTGGTGACATGTTTAAACTAAAATGCAGACTACTGCTGCAGAAAGTAATGGCAAATAAATATTTATTAGTTGATCCAAAGAGCCACAGTCATAAATGTTTGCCTTTGGATTACAGAAGTTTTCATGTTTTTATTGAAAGCAGTGGTAAAGAGTGTTAAAACTTTATGCCTAACTGAGGTAACATCTGTAACTCAACAGTTTACTGCCTTCTGGTAATAAAAACAATCAGAATTTGTTTTATTATGCAGGGCATAGTCCTCTTTCAGTCAACTGAGGAGATGCCAAGTACAGGCTTTAAATTATCATTTTATGTGAGTGAAATTGCTCTTGGCTTCACTATATGGTCTATTGCCTCTGATTTTGTGGTCTGTTGTGTTCTTTTGAGAACAAGTGGCTCCGTCCTGGGCCAACAGCTCCTGTTAATGACCATGCACTGACACTAAATGGTTTAATTAACAAGGGTGAAATGGACATCATTGGCATTGGTTATTGACTTGGTCACAAAGTGGTATCTAAAGAACACCAATGCATTTTCTGTTGCACTGAATGTATCAGAACATAGAACAAAACACAATGGCTGGATTTTTAAAAAATGGGAGCCTAAAGTCAGGCTCCAATATCTATACTGAAGCACCTGAACAAATAGCCAGATATCCAAAAGTGCTGAACCCTCAAGAACTCATTTTGACTTCACTGGAGGCTTCATGTAAGGTATGGTATTATTCCAGGTGAATAATAATGCCAGAATCTGACCCTATGTATATACATGAATTCTTATATCTAGAGCATTTAATATAGCTCCTGCATCTATACACATAGGTTACGTATACACTGGCATGATCTTGTGCAAAAACTCTTTAGTGCAAGAGTTCTTGCGTTAAAGTAGTTGTGCAAGAGAGCGTCTACACTGGCATGTGCTTTTGCACAAGAGATGTGCTTTTGCACAAGAGCATCCATGCCAGTGTAGACTCTCTTGCGCAAGAAAGCTCTGATCATTTTAACCATAGGGCTTTCTTGCGCAAGACATTCATGTTGCCTGTCTACACTGGTCTCTTCTGGAAGAGCTCTTGTGCAAGAGGGCTTATTCCTGAGTGGAAGCATCATAGTTCTTGCGCAAGAAGCCCTGATTTTATACAGTAGAACGTCAGTTTACTTGTGCAAGAACACACGGCCAGTGTAGACAGGCAGCAAGTTTTTGCGCAAGAGCAGCCGCTTTGGCGCAAGATCGCATCAGTGTAGACACAGCCATATAGTTGCGTATCAAACATTCACTTACATGATAAAACCAGTCCATCAGGACATGCATATTAAGACTGAATGGCAACTGAGTAGCTTTAAATAAATTGTTTAAAGCTAATATTTTAATAGTATGTTCCAGATATCAAACGTCTATTGTGATTTGACTAAGACTTTTTAAAAAGAGAAACTTAAAATTCAGCTCCCAAATAAGACTTCAACTCTGGAAGCTGCTGAGCTCCTTGGCACAGGCCCAGCAAAGAGTATAGTCACCGGTCCAGAATGTATAAGAATCTGCCTAATTATAAACGTGTGACTTTATTTCAATGGTGCTTAAGTACCTTGTGGAATGGAGGCCTTCTGCATCTGCCATTGTAGTCAGAGTCATACTTTGCAGACCTGAGCAGCCAGATTTTCCAACATTCTTAGTATCCAAAGGCTCCCAAAAGCAACTTATATAGAACTATTTCTTTTGTTGAACTCTGTTGCTATTTTCCCCTTACATCATTAGCTATTGTCACTGTGTGCTGGGTACTACAGACAGCCCAGTAAGACAGAAATAATGATTTTATGTCAGACTTTATAATTTACAAAACAACACACACTGTGGAAAGACCCTGAAATATGCAAAATTCACATGCCTGCAGGTAACAATACACCCTCACCACAAAAGCACCTCTTAGCTATGGGTACGTCTACACTAGCCCCCTAGATTGATCTAGGGAGGCTAATGAGGACGACCGAAATTGCAAATCAAGCCCGGAATTTAAATAACCCACGCTTGATTTCCATGTTCCCGGTTGGTTGCCATTTTAGAAATTGACTAGCCCGAAGTAACTGCCCGCGTCTACACAC
>JANRFK010004893.1:48559011-48573898 GCA_030068395.1 Apalone spinifera
GCTGGCCTTACCATGAGGCAAACTGAGGCGGCCACCTCAGGTGCCAGACTGTGTGTGTGTGGGTAGGGGGGGGGAGTGCCACTAGGACCCAGAGTGTAGAAAATTGTGTCTGCTGCTGGTGCGTTTGTATTCTCTCTGCAGTACCATGAGAGTAGTAGAACGGAAGAAGGCAGAATTGAGACCTTTCAAAGTTTTGGCCCAAGCGAGGGGGCATGGGGGCATCATTTGAGCTCCCCTCCTCAGGTGCCAAAATGTTGTGGGCCAGCCCTGTGGCCTACCCTTGTTCCCTAGCACTATTGCCCACACAGTTTACCTTGGAATAGTTTGCCTCAAGGGCCTCCTTGCCCCTTGCAAGCCCTTTCTCAGGGCACCCTCCCTATGGCTTTCTTCCAGGCCAGCTTTCCCAGAGAGGAACCCCTCCTTGTTCCTCTCTCCTTTGTCTCCTCCCTCTCCACTGCATTCAGCTTTGTTTAAGTTCTCCACAGCTGAGATTATTCATTCTAATTAAGCTCCATCACACCCAGTGAGGATCATTTTTAATTACACTCACCTGCTATATCAGTTATATGTATTTGGAAGACTGTGCTGTGAGTCTCCATGTAAATTATTTGAACAGCCCTTGCAGCCATTGTCTCTGCCTGAATTCTCTAAGTCTGGCTAAGCAGAGAGAACGTGTCACACAAGTGGCTAAGCCCTTCATAGCACTATTGATACCTTCAGAGCCTCATCAACATGCTTGGAAGCAATTGTTCAATCTGTGTTTGTATAAGAGCCTCAATTACCTAATTAGACATCATTAATATCTATGATTTTTTTAAACTTGGACACACTCCAAAATGGACACTCTTTAAAGTGGGTGCACTTAAAAAGCTCCATTTGAGGGCTAAGACTATTATTCTAAATACAGGGACTCTTTACCAAACTAGCAGAAGCTTTCAAAACCAACGGAACTTTTAATGTTGTATGTGCCCGGTTACAAGGTAAGCAAGGAAGTTGTTTTTGAGTTTGGTGGGAAAGAGAAGCAACAAGCTGTGTATATCTGACAAATGGCAAAATAATTTTTACCTTTTTTTTTTTTCCTTAAATGTTTATTTTCAGGCAAGACCAAACATGGACAATTTCATTCCCAAAAGAGGGTCTTTTTTTGGAAAATGGTAGGTGAGGGCAAATGGGGGAATGGGCAATGATAATTGAAACTGATTTACAATCTTAATCAATAGCCTCTGTTCCTCATCTAGTGAATTAAGGTGAAAAAGAAATGGCTGCGGGGATCAGCACAATGACTTTGCCAAATGCTTTCATATGGAGCTGAGGGGTGAGATCTGGGATCTAGTTCACTGGAAGAACTGAATCTGTGTTAATAGACAGTTGATCCCAGCCTGTTGAGGCAACACATAAGAACGGCCATACTGGGTCAGACCAATGGTCCATCTAGCCCAGTATCCTGACTGCCTATAGTGGCCAATACCTGATGCCCCAGAGAGAGGGAACACAACAGGTAATCCTCATGTGATCCCTCCCCATCACCCATTTCCAGACAAACAGAGTCTAGAGAATCAGAGGCTAAGAAAATCATTACTACCTATCGTGGCTAATAGCAATTAATGGACCTAACCTCCATGAATCTATCTAGCTCTTTTTTGAACCCTGTTAAAGTCCTGGTCTTCACCACATCCTCTGGCAAGGAGTTCCAGAGGTTGACTGTGCGCTGAGTGAAGAAAAACTTTCTTTTGTGTGTTTTAAACTTGCTGCCTATTAATTTCATTTGGTGACCCCTACTTTTTATATTGTGGGAATAAGGAAACAACTTCTCCTTATTTACTTTTTCCACACCAGTCATGATTTTATAGACCTCTATCATATCCCCCCTTAGTCTCCTCTTTTCTAAACTGAAAAATCCAAGTTTTTTTTAATCTCTCTTCATATGGGACCCGTTCCAATCCCCTAATCATTTTTGTTGCCTTTTTCTGAACCTGAACACAATCACTCTTCATTGGAAAGCAAGGAGCAATTGACTTGGAGGGAATCTTTGCTCTCAGCTTCAAGACAAGTTCTAAAAATACTTTATTTAGGCACCAAAGGAACACCACGTTGGGATACAAAGTGCAGTTAGCTAAACAAATTGAAACTCAAGAACAGTTTTAGCTGCTTATGTTTCTGAAGTTTTTTATGTTTCTTCCTCAAGGGTTTTAGATGGGGAATGCTAAACTTCCGAATGGAGTCAGGCACCCAACTTTCAATAGGAATTGTGTACCTAACTCACTTAGGTGCTTTTGAAAATCCTACCGCTTATGCTTTTGGAAACTTTGAAAAGGATCACAAAAAGGCAGTGATAGCCCAGAGTGAATGAATTTTAGGATTAAGCATTTTCTATAGCAAGCTAAGATTGTAACAGCATTTCTTGGGTTAATGCTTGGATGCCTGGCCGCAGGGGAGCTAATAACCTCCACAGGCTCCCCCCAGAAGCACTCACCTTTGCTTAGCATGGAAGGTGAATTTTACAGTGACACTGCAATTTGTTCTCTGGGCAAGGGGGTAGCAGCGCCACACTCCCAGAAGGGGTGGGGCCTCAGGCAGAAGGGGCAAGGCTGGGGCAGTGGAGAACACCATGCCAGCCCCCCCATTAGCTCCTAGTGCCACCAGCAGTGCAGAACTGAACTCCACAGAGCCATTTGAAGCATGCAGCACAGTGCATAGAGCTGTATGGAGCACGCGGTGTGGCACTCTGGTGGTGATTTAAAAGGTCCAGGGCTCCGGCTGTCAATATGGCCGCAAGGCCTCAGGGCAATTACCCCCTTTATCCACCTTATTGGTGGGCCTGCCTGGACTGAGAGGGAATAAAAAATAGAATGACTGCCTGCCATATCTGTCAAGCAGTGATATATTAAATAAACAGTCAGAGGCTGATTCTGTGCTCACACCAGTTTTACAGTGATGTAACTGCACTGATTTTACTGGAGTTGATGCAGGTTTATACCACTAAGAAGAAAAGAACCAAGATCTCTTTTTTCCCTCTGCTGATCTAGTTTCTGTAAGACCTCATACCCTGGCTAAAATATTAGTAAAACCTGGACTGTAATCTCCCATGCTTCCCTCCCTCTGGAAGCACCCACCTTTGCTTAGCATGGAAGGTAAATTTTACAGTGACACTGCAATTTGTTCTCTGGTGATTATCTTTGTCCAGAGAATTGGACTTTTGGGATAAACCTGGGAGGTTATTCAAAGCATTCCTATGAAAACACACATCCACTTTTTGTACTTTAGGAATAGGCAGTGTAAGAGTTGAAAGGTGAAGGTTATTGGCAGTTCTTGTTTATTTCACCAAGAGCCAAGAGATGGGAAACATCTGGCACTTACACACCATGTAAGTCTTAAAAACAAAGAGACCTAGACTTTAGGCTGGCTGAGCAAGAACTGGGATAAAAACTAATGACAGGCTGCTTATTTAAAAGGATCATAATACAGAACAGCCATGGAGACAACCACAGAAGATCCAAAAGAGTGAATACAAGGGTAAAATTTAGCGTTGTGTTTCCAAATTAAGGGTGAGATTCTGATCAGAGATACTTATCACAGTGAAGACCTTCCTGCAGGTCTTACATAGCGTGTAGGACCCCCTTAATTTCACCCATAATTTTTTTTTTAAAAAAATAGCTAACTGTAATACTGATAATCAGAAATTAAGGTTCTGATGAAAATAATGATTATGGTAACACTTATATGGCCCAGTCA
Organism: Apalone spinifera; assembly: GCA_030068395.1. Lineage (NCBI taxonomy): Eukaryota > Metazoa > Chordata > Testudines > Trionychidae > Apalone > Apalone spinifera. Next base: position 48,562,744 of record JANRFK010004893.1, read on the forward strand.
AGATTGGGGCCCTACGCACTTTATATTTATAGAATATGTGATAGTTTCCAATCCCAAAATGCCTATAATCTAAATAGACGAGTAAAAGGATGGAAGAAGATATACACATAGGGCACCTCTACTCCCCTTTATTTCGAAATAACGAGGTGAGCATCCACACTACCCAACCTGTTATTTGAAATAACTCCTGCTTGTGAAGAGGAATAAGCTTATTTTGAAATAGATTTTTTTCAGAGTTATTATTTCAAAATAACTTATTCTGGAGCAACCTGGTAGTGCAGACATAACCTCAGAGAGGAGATGTGACTAGCCTGGAGTCACACAATGGGTCATGGGCAGAGCTGGGACTAGAACCCAAGTCTCTTCATTCTCACTATAGACTCTGAGCCATTGGGTAGGATGACATGAATGATGAGCTGTCTTGAATTAAAACACACAAAATAGCCTGGGAGTGACTGGATACACATTCTGGATTCAAACAGATGGGCTATGTCTACACTCATGGCTTCTTGCGCAAGTACGGCCATTCTTGTGCAAGAATCCGCAGAGCGTCCACGCTGCCCACCGGTTCTTGCGCAAGAAGATTTACAGTACAGCGTGGTAAGAGAGGGCTTCTTGCGCAAGAGCTATGCTCTTTTTTAACAGGTGTAAGCCCTCTTGCGCAGGAGCTCTTGTGCAAGAGGGCAGTGTGGATGCTCGGCAGGGATTTCTTGTGCAAGAAAGCCCTATGGCTAAAATGGCCATCAGCTTTTTTGCACAAGAGAACGTCCACACTGCCATGGGCACTCTTGTACAAAAGCACAGCTCACACATGGCAGTGTGGACATTTTCTTGAACAAGACTTCTTGCACAAGAACCCTTGCGCACGATGTTCTTGCGCAAGAAGCCGGCAGTGTAGACATAGCCATGGAGATTCTGTAAGAAGGACAATGGGTTAATGGGGAGAAGGATTCATTGCATTATAAACTCCATCAATATAACTGGAGAAAATAGAAGTAAAGTGAGAAGACAATGCCACCTGGGTTTGCACAAAGCATGCCTGCAGAGAGTAGTTTGAAATGTTTTTTTAAATGAGCATCACTGGGATACAGAGGGCAGTTAGCTGAACAAGTTAAAACACAAGAGTTGTTTTAGCTGTTTATGTTTCTCCCTTAAGAATTTTCGATAGGAAATTCTAAACTTCTTGCCAATGGAGTCAGGCACCCAACTTTCAATAGGAATCATGTATCTAACTCACAGATGCTTTTGAAAATCCGACCCTTTGTACTTTTGGAAACCTCAAACATAGTCATTTAGGCTAGATACACGCCTCCATTTTGCTAACTCTTCTTTTACATTCCACAAACATGGTTCATTGCAAAGGAACCATTCTGTAATTTCAGTATCCATTCAGTACACTATGTGTCGTATGTGAAATCCAGATTCTTTAATGTTTTTGTCTATAGGTGCATCTACACAGCAGAGCTTAGCTCAATTTGCATAGCTTATTTCGAGTTATGTCAATTGCGTAGCTTATTTCGAAATAGGGAGCATCTACACAGCACTTATTTCAAAACCGAGCACTCTTCCTCTCACTTCCCTTATTCCTTGTACAATCAGGGCTACAGGCGTTGGCATAAGAAGTCCTCCAGCCTGACAGTATTTTTACACTATTTTGAAATAGCTGCCTGCTGTGTAGACGTGGACTAAGTTATTTCAGAATAGCGTTGCAGTGTAAACATACCCTAAGTTGCATGAAAACTGACCTCATTTGTAGTAAAATAATCTTCTCAGAGGAAAAAATAGATTCATTGGCTCACCATGACTATGACCATGTGTCATTTCATATCCTAGGGACACACTGTATCATGAACCCAGGTCTTCATTCGCATGCTTTGCTATCTTATATTTGCTCACAAGTGCAAGAATGTGGCAGTTTCTTTGGTGATGGTACCCGAAACTGTGAGATTTAAAGCTAGCACAATAACAACTACAAGTAGAATTTGTACTAGCACAGTGGAAAAAAAAAATCCATACAGCAAGAATTTCCCAGACAAAATTAGTTTGCAGCTCCATTTTTTGGAATTAGTTAGCAAAGACTGATATCTGGAACACAACAACCATGCTGTTTCCCCAGCAGGCAGAAATTTGTATAGACTGTATTTCTTCAGAAACAATACATTAAAAAAAATGCTCTAATAAACACATGATTAAATGACGGGTTTTATGGCTCTCGCAGTGGGATAAATTAATGCGGCTTTATTGCAGCGTTTGAAAGGCTGAAGTTTTTTGCCTGCACTTTACAATTTGTCTGGAGTGGGCCAGTCCCACTAAAGCTGCAAAACAAAGGTGCAAATTACAACTCCCAGAGCTATTGAGGCCTCGTGTTATAGGGCAAACTTGCCTCAAGGAAGAATGGACGGTGTTGCTATGCAACAGTTCCTTGGGGAGTCTGCTGAGGGATCAGGTAGGCCTCCCACCTGCGCGCCATACACAATCTGCAGGCAAGGGCTGTTGAAGACACGTGATGAATAAACACATGTATTGGATATCCTTATCACATCAGCTTCCTGATCAATGTCACTCATGTTTTGAATGCTGGTACCCTAGATACAAGAGATAATGTGGTTGTCTAAATCAAGATTCATAAGTTATCTTCTCAGCTGTGTCCCAACACCACTGTGACCACTTACCATCTCTTTAGCTGTACAAGACAAAGGGGATAATACAATACCTGACAGGGGTTTTGTGGGGGTATCAGGCTCTTAGATAAGCAGCACGATACACATTTATTAATTATTAACCTTTGTTTGAATTCTTGACAAATTATTCAGGACACTGTATAACGATGCCATGAAAACACAAACTCACATTAATAATCCTAATACAGAAGAGAAACCCCAGGAATGGGTCTTTTTCAAGACAATGGGCTTGATTTTCCTCTCACTCTGTAGAACTCAATGGAATTACACAGAGGTAAAACTAGTTTGTCAGAGGAGAATCAGGTTCTAGGCCTTAACTAGAATGCTTAGGCGGACAAGGGTGGGTGAGGTAATATCCTGTATTAGACCAACTTCTTTTGGCGAGAGAGACAAGCTTTTGAACAATACCACTCTGTGTAGCTTGAAAGCTTGTGTCTCTCACCAGCAGAATTTATTCCAATAAAAAAATATTATCTCACCAACCCTGTTTCTCTAATACTCTGGGAGCAACCTGGTTGCAACAACACTGCACAGAAGAATGCTTACGTCTCATTTGAGACTATGCCACTACTTTCCTGCTTCCCCCCGGCTTGTATCTGTAATTGACTAACGAGCCTGTGCTTTGTCATTCTGTTTTTCTAATTTTCAAATTGAACTGAGAGAACAGACTCACATGTGAAGTCAGTCCCAGTGTTGAAACCCTGACAGTCTGCCTCTATGGAAGCTGATCTTCCAGGACAGCTCCTTTGTCTGGTGCTCCAAACTATGTATGCACACGGTATTTGGCACTGAAACAGGAAATTAAAGGCTGTAGGAAAGCAACCTTTGGCCTTTAATTCACTTTTTAATAAAATCATTAAAAGAAAATTACTCCCTGCCAGACATAATGGGAAGTTACCTTAATGATACTTTTAAACAAAACACAGACACTCTGATGCATGCATGGCTTGTTCTTAATGTCAACTTTTTTATTTATGGGTGTGCAAGCATGAAAATGGTTTGAATTATAAAGTCAGATAGAGAATTTTATGTAAACCTGCCATGGAGCTGATAACAACTAGGGTTTAAATCTTGTATGCTCTCTTTTCCTACTGCACAAAGAACAATTGAAAACAGTCAGTATAAACAACTTTTAGTTTAGATCAAAAGAAGAGCACCACCACCACCAACAACAAAAAAAGGAAAGTGCAGAGAGAGTGTTTTCTCTAACAATCTGCACTGTGCTTTCAGAACAAAATGGCCCCTGAACTCTACAGGAAGGAAAATGCATAGAAATGTAAATCTGCAGTATTCAGGATCAAAAAGCCATCAGTGGCGTAGGTAGTTTCTTAGTCAGGCAAGACTCTCATTGACTTCCAGAGCTGGCCGTACATGGTCATAAAAACAATTGAGAAAAAAAATTCATGGGCCTCCCAGGTGCGTCAAACCTCACTAAATGTCTTTTGTTTATGAAACATTGATAGCTTACAGCTTTCACATGCAAGAATCTATTTAATCAATCCTATTAGATGATCTGAGTCAGTAGAAATGTAGTTACGAGACAGGCTCATTAAAAAGAAAGATAGCCCTGTACTTAAACCTAAGATGGGCCAATTATTTCTTTCAGTTACAACTGTGAAGTTTAAGAAGTTTGAAGGAGTGTAGCTTAGAGCAGAATTTGTCCTCACATATTTCAGATTTCAAGGATTTTCATTGTACAGAAAAATATACGATGAAACAAATCCAGTAGGTAGTTTTCTACAATCTATAAATTTTAAGCTTAACACATGCAGTAGCTTTTATGTAAGATGTTGTAAAAGTAAATTTACATCATATGTCAAACATTACACATATGAATGTAAAAAAAACAACATTGATTCTGGTCATAAAATATATATATATATGTATATCTATAAAATCAGCAAACTGTGTCCGGAGGTGTTTTGGAAAGGGGCATAGAGCATATTTGTATCTTGAACTGATGATTTATAAATGACAGAGTGGGCCACTGATATTTATGCAGTTTTAATTTTTTGCTTCAGAGATTTACTAAGAGAATAAACATTGGGTCCATTTAATATAGCAAATAGAAATACTGGTGACATCACACATTGGGAGGTTGCCTGTGCTGTGTGCATTTGGTGTCAGCTCAGGCTAATGTCTAAATCTACATTTGAATTATCATGGCTTTGGAAAATTAAACAATTTGGGAAAGGAGTGGGTCTAAGTGGAATGGTAAGCATGGAAATTAGTGAATGAATTTTTGTGTTTATCAATCTATGTATTCATACTGTACGCATCACCATAGTACATGATCACCTCTTCATATTAGAAATAGCATTACAGAAGCTCCTTGAGGCTCCAACTGAGAATACGGCCTCCATTGTGTAGGTGCTGACCTTGTCCTGAAGACCTTACAAACAAGAGGTACCATCCTTTCAGCAAATAGCATCTTACCCCACAAGAAATCCTGTTAATTTAATGGCACTTCCATTGGTTTCCATGGACCTTCTTATACGGTTTCATGTGCACAATCTGGCTCTAAAAAAAGAAGCTAAAATATAAATAGATATCTAAATAAAATAATTTATTAAATAATTAGAACTATAGAGTCTAGAATCAGAACAAAAGGTCTGGAAATGTATGGTAGAAATCTCCCCTCTAAGGGTATGTCTACACTAGCCCCTTACTTCGAACTAGGGAGGCTAATGTAGGCATTCAAAGTTGCAAATCAAGCCCGGGATTTAAATATCCTGCGCTTGATTTGCATCTTCCCGGCCGTTCGCCATTTTTGAAATTTACAAGTCCGGACTAACCTGCCCGCGTCTACACACGGCAGGGACCCGGTAGTTCAAAATAAAGCCCTAGTTCAAACTACCTGTTATTCCTCCTGGAATGAGGATATTTAAATCCCGGGCTTGATTTGTAACTTCAAATGCCTACATTAGCCTCCCTAGTTCGAACTAGGGGGCTAGAGTAGACATACCCTAAGAGATGGACCTTCTGATTAGCATAGCATGAAAGGCCATGTTATGCCCTCAGATATTTCCCACAGAGGGCTGGAAAAATAGCAACGATCCTGGTAAAATAGCCCCACTTTTTTCAAGGGAGTGAGTCCAACTTTACTCCTCTGCTGCATTTGGTACTCCATCCCTGGGGCTAGAGTATTAGGGGACAGGGAAAAGGTGGAACCAGAAGATAGGCCTGTCTATAGTCTCAGTGGCTGCGTCTAGACTGGCCAGTTTTTGCGGAAAATCAGCCGCTTTTCCGCAAAAACTAGCCAGCTGTCTACACTGGCCGCTTGAATTTCCGCAAAAGCACTGACTTCCTAATGTATGAAATAAGTGCTTCTTGAAGAAATACTTTGCCCTTCCCGTTCGGGCAAAAGTCCCTTTTGCGCAAAACTTTTGCGCAAAAGGGCCAGTGTAGACAGCTGACATTTGTTTTGCGCAAAAAAGCCCCGATGGCTAAAACGGCGATCGGGGCTTTCTTGCGCAAAAGCGCGTCTAGACTGGCACGGACGCTTTTCCGCAAAAAGTGCTTTTGCGCAAAAGCGTCCGTGCCAATCTAGACGCTCTTTTGCGGAAATACTTTTAACGGAAAAGTTTTTCCGTTAAAAGTATTTCCGCAAAATCATGCCAGTCTAGACGTAGCCAGTGTGTTATATAGCTGTGGGGATTTACTTGCGTAAGAGAAAGTTGAGTCTGGAAAACACATGAAGAACATGAGTATTTTTTAAAAAATCCACTCTGTTTAATGAAATTATATTTACTCATTTGGGTGGAGGACAGTTTTTTTTGTTTGGCTCTGTCCCCATTCTTGGCTTGAGCTCCTTACAGTTGGGTAATGAAGAGGACACCACCTACTCCCCTAGGAAAAGAGGTTTTCTGAACTACAGAGTAATTGAAAAGGGGCCCTGTGCACCTTTCTTGTGGAAGAATAAATGGAAAACAGAGAATACTATATTTACAACTTGAAATTTGTCTGATGGTTCACCAGCTCAGTAGGACTCAATTGTATGGAGGCAACTGGATAGAGGGATAGATCCTCAGGTGGTGTAAATCTTCTCCCACTGATGACTAAACAAACCCCTTGAACTCAGTGGAGCTACTCTGATTTACACCTTTTTTCTGTATACTCTCCCATCTATCTGCAGTCATCTGTTGCCTTCTTGGTTTATATTTAGACTGTAAGATTTCTGGAGCAGGGACCATGTTTTTTTTTTTCTCAGCACCAAGCAAAATAAGATAGCAGATTGGTCTATAACTAGGGCTCCTAGGCAATAAAGTTGTAAAAATAATACACCAACTTGAAGCTCTTGCCCTCCAAATATTTATGACATATTCTGTGGTACACATACAAATTCAAACATTTTAAATTTATTTTTATATCCTTGCCAAATTACACATTACTCTGATAAAAAATATAACAGTCCATTTTGTTAGGCTCTGACCCAGTGCTTATTGAAGCCAATGGCAATCTTTCCATTGACTTCAATGGTGTTTTGATCCGTTTTTTAATGGTAAGCTTTTCTTTAGGATACATGCTAATTTTTTATGGAAGAGGATTGACCAAACCAGACTTGCTTTATTCTGGACTCAGGTTGTCTTGAGTGACTTGTAAGTCTTTCAGAAAATATAGGATAAGCTTTTCATGAAAAGCATAGCCATCCAAAAAAGTTTTAGATGATTTCTGTTTTTGCAAGTTATGGTTTTTTTTCTGGAAGCTCAGTTAGACACAACATGTTAATTGATACTAATGTTGTATATGTGAGTAGCATTTGACTTCCTGTGCAACCTTGGGCAAGTCACGCAGGGAATGTTTTCTAAAAGCACCCAAGTGGTTTCGTCTCCTCAATTGCTGACTGCAGGAGCCAGGCCAAGGTGCCTAAGTTTAGGCTCCCCGGTGCTCCAGGGTAGTTCACTGAAGTACTCTAACAGAATCCGAATGCAGCCACTACTGTATGTGTCCCTGTCCAGAAAGAATGTTTCTAGGTGTGAGCAATGGTATGAGCACATAGCAGAACCTGGAAAAAAGACAAACCAAAAGAGAAGGAGTAATATAGAGTGGGGAAATCTGTTTGCAATGAATGGACAGGAATGCTCCTGCTACCTTGTGCTAAAAACATTAACTCCCAGTGCTCCACATAAGCCATTTTTCAGGCTGCTCCCTATGGGCCTGATCCAAAGGCAATTGAAGTCAATGGAAAGGATCTCATTGACGTGATGGGCTTTGAATCAGGCCATCTCTCTCTTTGTCCGTTCTATTTTTCCCAGTGTCCTGTATGCCAGGCATAACCTCTCCATGTAATTGTGCAAGTATCCCTCTATCTCCTCCTCAGAATACTGTTAAAAAGCCACATGTTCAGGAAGCATTCTGGCTGCGATCGCCAAATGTGAATGTGTGTTTGGTCTACATCAGAGCTGGCCAAGATGTGTCCTGGGGGATGGATCTGGCCCGCCTAATACTTTGATCCAGCCCGCGGACTACATCTGGCTGCTTTCTATTTATATCCTGCCATGGGCGGTAGGTGAAAGTAGGGCTAGGGGAGGCAAGCCCCCTTTCCTGCCCTCCACCCTGCCCCTTCTCCTCTGGCTTCACCCCCCACAGGAGCCAAGCTGCCCCTCTACAGCACCATGGGGAGGGTGGGTGGCACAAATCCCTTGCCTCCCCACTCTGGAGCATAGGGAGGTTGGATGCTCGGGGGACAGCAACACTCCACCCCCTATTTACCTTCAGTAGGCAGTCTGGGGGCAAAGTATGATCAGGGCCAGGCTGATGCTTTGGGAAGTGCTTTCTCCCACCTAGCATCATACCTGCCACCCAGCCCAGGCCACTGAATTTCCAGGTGGTAGCTCAGGCAGTAGGATCCTATTTAAATGGCTCCTGGTCACATTGCTACCCCTGCAGAGGCTGGCGCTGTGAGCCCTTTAAATAGACACAGAAACCCCAGGCAGCTGCCAGGCAACATAACAGTGTCAGGGCTGGGAGCCACAAGCCCTTTGCTGTGCTTTTAATTCAAAGCCTCCAGCCTCAGACAAATTGGGGAGGGGGTTTTACTCCCCAGCCCCACTCCTTCCTTGCCAAGCCCCACCCCTTTGGGGTGGAGCTGGCCCATTGCTACCTACCAAAATTCATTAAGTGGCTCCCCTGTGAAAATTATTGCCCACCCCTGGTCTACATCATATATGTCTGTGCAGTTAGCTTAAAAGCTCTTTGGCAAAGGGACCTGATTTGTTTGGCACAGATCAGTTATTCATAGAATTATAGAACTGAAAGGGACCTCAAGATGTCATCAAATCCAGTCCCTTGCACTCATGGCAGGACGAATCACCACTTAGACTGTCCCTGATATGTGTTCGTTTAGCTTGCTCTTAAAAATCTCTAACATAAACAGATATTACGTGCCTGATTTTCATTTGTATCCTTTGTACTTAAATTGATGTACCCTGTTATTTATGCCTGATTTAAGGCCTGTTTATACTCTTAGGCTGTGTCTAGACTGGGCAGTTTTTGCGGAAAATCAGCCGCTTTTGCGCAAAAACTTGCCAGCTGTCTACACTGGCCGCTTGATTTTTTGCAAAAGCACTAACTTCCTACTGTATGAAATCAGTGCTTCTTGCGGAAAAGCTTTGATGCTCCCGTTTGGGCAAAAGTCCCTTTTGCGCAAAACTTTTGCGCAAAAGGGCCAGTGTAGACAGCTGAGATTTGTTTTGCGCAAAAGCGTGTCTGGATTGGCCACAGACGCTTTTCCGCAAAAAGTGTTTTTGCCGAAAAGTGTCCGTGCCAATCTGAACGCTCTTTTTCCAAAAATGCTTTTAACGGAAATTTTTTCCGTTAAAAGCATTTGCGGAAAATCATGCCAGTCTAGACGTAGCCTTAGAGCAGTGTAAAGAGGTCTTATTATAAATGGAACCTTTAAAAATAACTAATATGGATACAACATCTACAAACCAGTACCCAATAACAGTTGTATGCACTCCTCACTGAAAAGAACAACAAAAAAAAAAAGTTGAAACAAATGGAGAAAGAACAATTCACTGGAAATAAGAGCGTGAGATGAAGAATCCAGCCATAAAAGGATGGGCAGTTTTTTCTTCATCATACAAGCAAGAGCATATTTCTCCCATAAAACAAGTAGATGGAATATCCAGGTAGATTCATAACAGACTATTTCAGCAACCACATGCAAAGAAGTGAGGCATAAAAATGGAGTGCAGAAAAATGTCTTCTGCTCCTGCTGTTAGCCATCACATTCGCTGCACAGAGAAAGCCCAAGTTATCAACACTACATGAAACAGGCATTAATTTCTCAGATCGTCCAGTGGCTCTTATATAATTAATAATCTGTCACATTATGTGTTCAGATTTTTTTTAAGCAATCCGTCTCTCTCACACACACTTTTTACGGCTTTAACAGATGTAGCACAATTCACAGGGGTGGGGGGAACTAATGTGAGACAGGATGTTTGGTTCTGTAGTTTTAATTTAAAATGGATGTTTTACAACACTTAAGTTACTCTCTAGAAAAATAATTAATGGGCATGCGAGTATGCCCAGGCTGGGAATGTTATTGGCTGAAGTCAGTGTTACTCCTGACTTCCTACAGTTAAGATCATGTGATCATTACCAAAATTAGACCTCTCCATATCCTCAACAAGAGGTGTTAGCAGATCCACTCTCATAAATAAATGGAGTGACATGCTCTACTGTCTATGGCAGAGTTATTTTCTAAAAATGACTGTAAAAGGCATCAGGTCTGCAGTAGGGATGTGAAGTAGTTGAAGTAGTTGACAAGCTAGTCAACTAGTTGCTTTCCCCTCCCTGCCCCCCAGCCTCTATCAGAAAGAGACAGTCATGAGGGAAAAAGAGATGGTACTTCATAGCAGCAGTGCCACTTGGAGCCTGGGGCCAGACCCCACACTCCACATGGAGCTGCTGCTTTGAAACATCATGTGTAGCCCAGGGCCAGCTGGGGTGTTCCCAGGCTGCACGTGGCATTTCAAAGCAGCAGTGCTGCATGGAGCCTGGGATCAGCTGGGGACTGCCTTGCTGACCCTGGGCTCCATGCGGAGCTGCCTCTTTGAAACGCCATGGGGAGCCTGGCGTCAGGTTCCTTGCGGCGTTTCCAAGCAGCAGTGCTGTGTGGAGTACAGGACTTCCCAGATGACCCCGGGTGGTGCTTTCTCCTTTGAAGTGTAGCAACAGCCTTGAGGTGGAGGCAACAGCCTTCAAAGGTGGAGGCACACTATTGACTAATCCAATAGTTGATGCAAAATGCATCAACTATTGGATTAGTCAGTCGATATTTAACATCCCTAGTCTGCAGCAGGATCCCACTGGATGAACATTTATCCCCATCCAAATCTGATCGTAGGATCATCTAAAAATTTATACAATTAAACCCAAGCTTTGTTTTTTATTATAGTCCCAAGGATTCTCTTAGACTGTGTCTAGACTGCATCCCTTTTCCGTAAAAGGGATGCAAATTAGAC
>JANRFK010004893.1:48576548-48592942 GCA_030068395.1 Apalone spinifera
TGAAGAGAACCGGTCCCAAAACAGACCCCTGCGGAACCCCACTTGTTATACCTTCCAACAGGATTGAGAACCATTAATTACTACTCGGTTATCCAGCCAGTTATGCACCCACCTTATAGTAGCCCCATCTAAATTGTATTTGCCTAGTTTATTGATAAGAATATCATGCGAGACCGTATCAAACGCCTCACTAAAGTCTAGGTATATCACATCCACCGCTTCTCCCTTATCCACAAGACTCGTTATTCTATCAAAGAAAGCTATCAGATTGGTTTGACATGATTTGTTCTTTACAAATCCATGCTGGCTGTTCCCTATCACCTTGTCACCTTCCAAGTGTTTGCAGATAATTTCCTTAATGACTTGCTCCATTATCTTCCCTGGCACAGAAGTTAAACTAACTGGTCTGTAGTTTCCTGGGTTGTTCTTATTTCCCTTTTTATAGATGGGCACTATATTTGCCCTTTTCCAGTCTTCTGGAATCTCTCCTGTCTCCCATGATTTTCCAAAGATGATAGGTAGAGGTTCAGATACCTCCTCTATCAGCTCCTTGAGTATTCTAGGATGCATTTCATCAGGCCCTGGTGACTTGCAGGCATCTCACTTTTCTAGGTGATTTTTAACTTGTTCTTTTTTTATTTTTATCTTCTAAACCTATCTCCTTTCCACTAGCATTCACTATGTTAGGCATTTCTTCAGACTTCTCCGTGAAGACCGAAACAAAGAAGTCATTAAGTATCTCTGCCATTTCCAAGTTTCCTGTTACTGTTTCTCCCTCCTCACTGACCAGTGGGCCTACCCTGTTCTTGGTCTTCCTCTTGCTTCTAATGTATTTATAAAAAGTCTTCTTGTTTCCCTTTATTCCTGTAGCTAGTTTGAGCTCATTTTGTGCCTTTGTCTTTCTAATCTTGCCCGTACATTCCTGTGTTTGCCTATATTCATCCTTTGTAATTTGTCCTACTTTCCATTTTTTATATGACTCCTTTTTATTTTTAGATCATGAAAGATCTCATGGTTAAGCCAAGGCGGTCTTTTGCCATATTTTCTATCTTTCCTATGCAGCCGAATAGCTTGCTTTTGGGCCCTTAACAATGTCCCCTTGAAAAACTGCCAACTCTCCTCAGTTGTTTTTCCCCTCAGTCTTGATTCCCATGGGACCTTACCTATCTGCTCTCTGAGCTTACCAAAATTGGCCTTCCTGAAATCCACTGTCTCTATTTTGCTGTTCTCCCTTCTACCCTTCCTTAGAATTGTGAACTCTATGATTTCATGATCACTTTCACCCAAGCTGCCTTCCACTTTCAGATTCTCAACCAGTTCCTCCCTATTTGTTAAAATCAAATCTAGAACAGCTTCCCCCCAGTAGCTTTTTCAACCTTCTGAAATAAAAAGTTGTCACCAATGCAGTCCAACAACTTGTTGGATAGTCTATGCCCCACTGTATTATTTTCCCAACATATATGGACAGTTGAAGTCCCCCATCAGCACTAAATCTTGGGCTTTGGATGATTTTTTTAGTTGTTTAAAAAAAGCCTCATTCACCTCTTCTATCTGAGTAGGTGGCCTGTAGTAGACTCCTAGGATGACATCACCAGAGACTCTCAACACTTCTGTCTCCTACGTCCATCTCCACCTCAGTCCAAGTGTGTACACTTTTAATATATAAGGCAACACCGCTTCCCTTTTTTCCCTGCCTGTCCTTCCTGAGTAAACTGTACCCTTCTATACCAATATTCCAATCGTGTGTATTATCCCACCAAGTTTCTGTGATGCCAACAATGTCATAGTTGTACTTATTTATTAGCACTTCCAGTTCTTCATGCTTATTACCCATACTTCTCGCATTTGTATATAGGCATCTAATATCCTGATTTGATCTTTCCTCCCAGTTTTGCCGTGACCCTCCTTTCTCTCTGCCATTATAGCCCACCCTCCCTCCCATTTCTGATCCATCTCCAAGGTCTCCATGTTCTTCACTTACCCGTGGGCTTTGCTCACCTGTCCCCGTTGAACCTAGTTTAAAGCCCTCCTTACTAGTTTAGCCAGTCTGTGTCCAAATAGGGTCTTCCCCCTCCTCGAAAGGTGAACGCCATCTCTGTGTAGCAGTCCTTCCTGGAATAGCATCCTGTGGTCGAGGAAGCCAAAGCCCTCCTGGTGACACCATCTTCGTAGCCAGGCATTCACCTCCAGGATGCACCTGTCTCTTTGACAGGAAAGATTGAAGAGATTGAAGGATTGATAATTGGTTAAGACAGAAAACAAAAGGTAGGAATAAATGGTAAGATTTCCAAATGGAGAGAGGTAACTAGTTGTGTCCCCCAAGGATCCATAATGGGACCATTCCTATTCAATTTATTTATAAATCATCTGGAAAAAGGAGTAAACAATGAGGTGGCAAAATTTGCAGATGATATTAAACTGCTGAAGATAGTTAAGACCAAAGCAGACTGCGAAGAGCTTCAAAAAGATCTCATTAAACTAAGTGATTGGGCAACAAAATGGGAAATGAAATTTAAAGTAATACACCTTGGAAAAATAATCCGAACAATACATACAATACGAAGGGAACTAATTTAGCTACAACTACTCAAGAGAGAGATCTTGGAGTCATTGTGGATAGTTCTCTGAAAACATCCACTCAGTGTGCAACAGCAGCCAAAAAAGCAAACAGAATGCTAGGAATCATTAAAAAAGGGATAGTGAATAATACAGAGAATATCTTATTGCCTCGATATAAATCCATGGTATGTCCACATCTTGAATACTTTGTACAGATGTGGTCGCCTCATCTCAAAAAAGATACACTGGCATTAGGAAAGGTTCAGAAAAAAGGTAACAAAAATGATTGGGGGTTTGGAATGGGTCCCATATGAAGAGAGATTAAAAAGACTGAGACTTTTCATCTTAAAAAAGAGGACACTAAGGGGAGATATGATAGAGGTGTCATGTGAAAAAAAAGTGAATAAAGAAAAGTTATTTAATTGTTCCCATAATATAAGAATTAGGGGTCACCAAATGAAATTAATAGGTAGCAGGTTTAAAACAAACAAAAGGAAATTTTTCTTCACTCAGTGCACAGTCAACCTGTGGAACTCCTTGCCGGAGGATGTTGTGAAGACCAGGACTATAACAGGGTTCAAAAAAGAACTAGCTACATTCATGGAGGTTAGGTCCATTAGTGGCTATTAGCCAGGATGGGTAGAAATGGTGTCCTTAGCCTCTATGTCTGGAAATGGATGACAGGGGAGAGATCATGGGATGATTACCGGTTGTGTTCACTCTAGGGATATAACAGTATAGTCAATTAACCGATAAGCAAAAGCTTATCGGTTAATGCTATAGACTACATGCATTCCCCCTACCCCCGCCCCTTGCCAATACATTTTTTAGCAGGCTGGCTAGCAGCACAGCTCAGTCCCAGCTTGCACTGGGTCCTGGACCTACCCCTGCTGCAGATCTACATTTAAAGTGTACTAGGAGCCAGGCAGGAAGACATTGCGGCCCAGTTCCAGCTCGTGCTGGGTCTGGGAGCTCACACCACTGCCCCCCAGACAGCGGCTGCCTGGGAAATATAGAATAGTTGACTAACTGATAAGAATTCATGAGGTTAATCGACTGTTCAATTAACCGATATTTAACATCCCTAGTGCACTCCCTCTGGGGCATCTGGCATTGGCCACTGTCGGCAGATAGGGTACTGGGCTAGGTGGATCTTTGGACTGACCCAGTAAGGCACATTTAGACAAATTGAATGTTTTCAGGACTTTAGGACCTGATGAAATTCATGATAAGATAATTAAGAAATTATCTGAAGTTCTCAGAATCATTAGGCATTATTTTTGAGAAATCATACAGTGTGGGTGAGGCCTCAGAAGAATGAAGGAGAAACATAGTACCTATTTTTCATAGACTCATAGAATACTAGCCTGGAAAGGAGATTGCGAGGTTGTCAAATCCAGTCCCCTTCCCTCACAACAGGATCAAGCAGTATCTAGGCCATCCCTGACAGTTGTTTATCTGACCTGCTCTTAAATAACTCCAGTGATGGCGATTCCACAACCTCCCTAGGCAATTTCTTCTGGGGTTTAATCACCCTGACAGGAAGTTTTTCCTAATGTCCAACCTAAACCTCCCTTACTGCAATTTAAGGCCATTGCTTCTTGTGCTATCATCAGAAACTAAGGAGAATAATTTTTCTCCCTCCTCCTTGTAGCTCCCCCATCGCTTAGAGCCCCCCATGCCTTACAGCTCCCTAGTACTAACCCTGCCCCAGAATCCCCCATTATTAGTTTTGCCCCCCGAACCCCTAGTGCCACCCCACTGCCTCTTAGAATCCCCCAAGTCCAGAGCCCCCCAGCACTAGCCTCACACCTGGAGCCACCAGTGCCTGTCCTGACCCCCTCACGTAGTCCTGCGCTGCCCCCCAGCCACCAGCTGAGTGCTGCTGCCAAGGACACAACTGCTCTGAGGCTGTTGTGCTGGGCTTTGCACGTCTCTCCCACCGCACAGCAAACTGCTCTTCTGTGTCTGGGAGGAGACCCTGCCTCTGCCCCGTGTCGGTTAGCTGAGAAGGAGGGCCGGACACGCAGTGTATCCCAGCCCCAGCCCCCAGTGTTGCTGTAGCCCAGCGCCAGAGGTCTGTGACCTAGCAGCAGGCTGTGGCCTGGCGGTTGGGAACCGCTGAATTAATACACAAACAAACAAACTAACCCCAAGGATCTCACAGTCTCTCCCCCTATACCTGAAGAACCTCCTTGCAAAACTCCTGTTTGCTGCTCCCGTTCCTGTTGCAGTGCAACTGAATAGGGTCTCCTTCCCTTTTCACTGTACGTTGGATAAAGAGGAACTTTTTTTCTACAAGCAGGCCATGTATGTTCCATATTCACATAGAGCGCCATGCAACTTGGGAGCATAGTTTCTAACAATACGCATGACCATTTCCATTGGGAACCAAGGAAATAAACTTTCCTACTTCTAATTGTTCCATTGCTTTAGAAGTCTTCCAAAATCCTGCTTCTATTACGTTTGAAATGGATGTAGTGCTCACGAAATATGCCTTTTTTGGAAGCATAGGAGATTAAAGCCCTCCTTTTCCACACAGAGAAGTACAGCTAAGGCAGCAGCAGTGCCAAATCCTTGACACTGCCCCAACAGTGCTCTGGAGTGTCTAACTCTTGAGGGCTGAGCAGAGTGAGGTGTCCATGACCATTTAAGCCCTTAAGGTATGTCTACACTTGCTCCCTATCTCGAGATAGGAATGCAAATGTAGCATTATTTTGAGCGATAACCTTTATCTATAGGAATAACAGTTATTTCACAATTTTATTTTATTTCGCAATAACGCGATTTCAAAATGGCACCCGGATGCGATTATGCTAATTAAGCACGGGATATTTAAATCCTGTGCTTCATTAGCAATTTCAGTATACTACCTTTGCACCCCATCTCGAGATAGGGAGCAAGTGTAGATGGACCATTACTCTCTGCTAAGATTGCCAATATGGTGTCAGTTGTGAGGATCCAAAGTTTCAGAGGGGTAGCAGCGTTAGTCTGTAAGGTGTGTTTACACTGTATGCTTACCTCAAAATAAGCTATGCAATTTGTGCTACACAAATTGCGTAGCTTATTTTGAGGTAACTTCGAAATAGCTTATTTCAAAATTTGGCACTGTCTTCGCGTCACAATAGCAAGCCCGTTATATTTCAAAATAATGGGTGTGCTTAAAAGACATGGAATAGCTATTTCGGGATACTTTTGGTATCCCAAAATAGTTCTGCAGTGTAGATGTAGCCTAACTGAATAAACTTAAAAAACAACAGAGTCTTGCAGCATCTTAGAGACTAACAAAAAATGTAGATGATATGAGCTTTTGTGGGCACAACCCACTTCTTTCGTTTTTCATCCACCAGAAAGTGGATTGGATTGAATATCACCATGAGCCATGAACACCAAATAGCCATAAGAACACAAAATATCCATAAGATGGTGACCATGTAGGGTCTCCGTTGAATGGGACTGGATGCAGACAGCTAATAGCCTGGGACTTGAACTTGCAGCAGTGGTACTTTTGTAGCTGACTTCAATGATCTGGCCATTACGTAGGAAAAATTTAGAAATCCTTTATTAATTCCATAAGCAATCTATGTCTCCGCTTTAAAGCCTGTGTCAACACTGCAGAGACAGAACCAAGAAAACATCGTGTACTGTTTGCTAACCTCAATCCAGCTGCATCTTCAAATAGCACTGTGCTTCATCTGTGTTCAGTATTATCTTTCATTCAACAATAAGATTTTTATTCACAGAAAGACCATAGAATCCAAGTAGTAGCAGTTGTGAAGACCTCTTTAGTAGTTTCACACAAATAACCCTCAATCCAACAAAAGCCTGTTTCACAGAGAATTTCCATCTGACAACAGTGCCTTAACGCTATTAATTTCACTTGACAATGCCTACAGTTTCAACATGGAAACAGTGTGTTAATAAGAAAAGCATCACCAAGACTCCATCTGGCGGCAAGACAGTAGTCTGTTGATCTTCTGTGTGGAAGAGATTTGATTCAGGACTCTGCCACATTCAGAATGAAACAGCATCAAGGATAATTTAGCCCTCAGGCCTCTACTGTTCTCATCTAAGTCCCTCAAACATCTCAGATACAGTTCCACATTTCCATGTGATAAAACATGAAAACTTCAATAAAGACCTTTAAGGAATGCCCGGTGGGGCCAGATTGCCTAAAGAGCTCTATTCCCCTTTACGCTCCAAAATAAATGGGCTAGATTTGCAAAAGGAAGACAGAGATTAGGCACCAGCTGGGAATGGATTTTATTTGCGTCGCCGCTAAAAGATTGCAAATTATCCTCCTACATCATAGAACTCAGCAGGGCCTGATTCTTATCCATGGCTACAGGATCTTAGCCACAGAGCACTAGACATCCTGAGGAAGAAAGGCAAAGGAGCCATCTGCACTGGCTCAAACCCCTGCATAGTTTAGCTTTTCAAAATAGAGATGGCTCCCAATGGCCCTGAAGCCATTTGTCAGCAACAGACCATTGGGAAACACTATCCATGCCCCATATGCCAGGGCCAGGAGGGAAGTGACCCAAGAATCATTATAGCAGTTCTATACTCCTAGGAAGATTCCTCAAAGCTGAGGGTTCCTCTGTTAGACCTGACACCCGGGCCCAGCTATCTGCAACAGAGAAGCAAAGCGCAGAGAGCGTATCGCTGAGGCTATTGTAGTGCAAGAGAAATAAGAAGTCAAAGATATTTGAGATTTTATTGTTCCTTTAAGTTCTCCCAAAGCAAATATAGTTCCCATATTTTACTAGGCCACAGCACAATAATGTACCACTGCTCCTTTAACAACCAGGCAGTTGCAGAGTTGATCTATAAACTGATGTTGCCATTTAATGTGGTTTCCAGCAAGCTGTAAAATTTATAGCTGTAACTAACACCTCCTGCCCCTTGCTCTTTTAGGTTTTCAAATCAAGCTATTCAATAGCTGTAGGAAGTGCACACAAGAGTGATGCGTAACCTGAATCGAGCCAGTTATGATCATATTCACATTATCATGGGTATGCTGATCAGTCAGATGGGACTAAGTATACAGAGCTGGGTGAATGCTCCATACCGTTATTCATAGACATTTGTCCAGATTTGTACATCATTTCACCACGACAGAATTTGCTTTCCTTAAATATTCTAGCAAATCATTTTACTGTTCTCCCAGAGTGATAATCTTTGCTGGGAGAAGGGGGGAGAGGGGCAGCATGAAATTCAATGTCCCACTTAAATTCAATTTTGATGATCAGCGTCTGATTAAAACGGTATCACAGGCCTTGAGCTGGCCTGGCAAAAGGCTGGACTTAGTTCCAAGCCAATTAATTTTAAGTAAATGTTGAAGAATGTTCACAAGAAAATTTAGAATACATAGTTGTGAGTGTTTAGACTAGAAACCCGGGGCCTGATCCAAAGCCTGACTTAGGTCATGTCTACAAGATGATGCACATAGCCACAGCTGCAGTGTCATAGCTATGCCGTGTGTCGCACCCATATATAAATGCTTCCTGCATGAAGAAAGGAGGTTTCCCCATTGCTGTAGGAACTCCAACGTCTTGAGCAACAGTAGCTAGGTTGAGGGGAGCATTCTGCCATTGACTTAACTGGGTCTACTATACCAGCCATTAAATCAGCATACCGATAGTGCATAGGAATGTCAATTTTTCACACCCCAAGTACAAAATGTCTCCAGCTAGGACTAGAAGTAGAAGTGCTGAATGATGCCACATGTACCGCCACATGTAGGCTGATAGTTACTGTATGTAGAAACAGTAGTGTATCATATGGCCAGCCATTGTATAATAGAGGTCCCAAAAAGAAATATTAACCAAATGAATCAGCCCTGAAAAGCTAATCCAAACAGGAACAAATATTAATGCAATGAATCAGCCCTGAAGAATTGAGGCAAAGTGTTGAAGGATAGTTCCACAAAACAGTCTGGCTGCTCTACTATTTATATGTTCACCTCCAAATATTCATTAATTTTAACATGTAGTATTTTGGGATAATAAATGTGAGATTTATTTAATTTCCTTAAATATGAAATATGGGGCAAGCAAAACAAACTATGGATCATATTATTTTTTTTAAAAGCATCAGTTTTACAAAACTCAGACATAGCCATGTCTGATCGTATTTACAGTGTTTATGCGTTTGGAAGTCTCCAAAGAGATCTGAGGAAACCTAAGGCAACATGAGCAGCCTTGAGTATGTTGAGTGGAATTCTTTCTGGTAACTCATAAATATGCCACAGGTCTTTTCAAAAATCCCTTTAACAATACAGAAAGGTTCCACCATCTTTTAGAAATTCTCCAGTTTAAAGTTGATGTTTAAAACAGGCCCTTTGAAATATTAAATTATTTTATGTAATTTACATTACCTTGGATTTTTTTTCCCCTCTCTCAAACAAATCAGTAGTCATACAGAGACTTAGAAAACTGAACCCTTGCATGGTTAAGAAATGCACATGTGCAACAGGGACCTAAATCAAATTGTATCTACCAATAGATTACCTCTCACCTCATCTCCCTGCTTGGAATTTAATGAAAAGCTGGCACTGAATGTTATGAGAGAAAAATACCTGCCACAAAAAATAAATCTGTCAAATTTAGGAAAATCCATTAATCAGAGAGGGGAAAATACAATTAAATCATGAAAGGCTAACGGAATAACTCAGTAACTATTTTGGCTCTAATATTTAATCTCCTTCCACCACTCTGTAATGTGATCGTGATAAATAGTTCTTAGCAGTAACTTTATAGGGCAGTCAGGATATTACTAATATACGTGTGCAAAACCAGCCTTTTTTGGACTCTTATTGATTCCATCTATAGGGATGGATCCTCAGGTGGGGTAAATCCATGCCATCCACTGACTTCATGACCAGGTACATGTAACTTCAACGCCAGTTTGCACCTGCTCAGGATCTGGCTCTAATCTTCCATGGAAAGTCTCAAGTAAAGCAAAGCAGCCCACAAAGATTGGCTCCAGTTAAACACAATCCTACTTTGTTCTGTTAGCCATGACCAGGATCACAGGTTCATACTGAACAAAAAATATTGACGGGGACTTGTCTGAAGAAAGAGCCTTAGTTCTACTCCTTTTATACAATAACGGTCTTTGTCCCTGGCACGTACTGAAATTGATCCTGAGTTTTCATATAGCTCAGGCAAACCCTGCTTCAAAGAAATCCCATCGAACACTGTGAGGAGATTGACATCGCAAAGAGGTTTGTTTATTGGAGTGAACCTGTGCCCTCCCCCTACCCAGCAACAGGCTGAGTCAAACAGCTTCTGTACTGGCTTGTGAACTGCAGATAAACTTGGGAAACATATGTGAGGGATTGAACTTCTGTTTAGAAATTTGACTTTCCCAAATGACAACGTGCTGAAATAAAATGCAAGCTGGCCCTTTGAAGAACTAATTACACCGCTATTTGAGAAAAAGACCCCACTGCAGCCCAGAGATGTCTAAATAGTTCACACAGACACTATAGGCCTTCCTTAGGACTTTTAAAGCAACAGGGAACCATTTTTCAGACTTATTAGCAGAAGAGCCTGAAAGAATGCTTGTCAGGAATCTGTATTCAGATCATTCTGTACAGTGGAATCCTTTGAAAGTAAAATATTTTTGGGAGGGAAAATGATGCTATTATGAGCCACATCCTGGTCCTTTTGACATACAAAGCAAATGTACCATTAACTTCATTAACAGAAACATTTTGAACTACTGGGTAATTTGTGTTTATAATCCATCGGCACTTTGTAATTGCTTTCCGCACACGTACCCACACACTCTGAGCACTGACTACCTTGTTTGTGATATCCATGACAATGTCTGTGTCATGCAGCTCATACTTGTATATATGGGTACTTCCCTACTTCACAGGGGTGCTGTGAAGCTTCATTTACTAAAAGCGCTATCATAGTGCAAAGTAGTATCAGAACCACATAAACAACTGCAAAAAATATCCACAAATATATATCCACATATATAAGTTGAAACACTCCATTGGATTGCCTTTGGCTGTAATTGCACCTCTTCTGTGTATGGAGAGCCATAATGATTTGCTGCAGAAATCTCTAGGCATTAAAGCAGTGTAGATGTGAGATGCACCACTGGGGCATGCAGGGCTGCTGACGGTGGGGAATGCAAAGAAGCAATTGCCCCAAAGCTTAGTGATTCTAAAGAGCTCAGGGCTCCTAGCCACTGCCACCGCTACTGCAGCAGTATACGGAGCCGTGGACCTTTTAGAATCACTGCAGGAATCCCATGCAATGCATTACAGCTGCGCTCAGAGTAATCGGCTGGCCCAGTCCCTCCCCTTCTGCCTGAGGCCCCACCCCTTCTGGGAGTGGGGAGCTGATCCCCCCCACATTGCCGGCAGAGGGCCGGCAAACCTGTCGGCTTTCTGGGGGCATGGAGGGTATGTACCCTTGGGGTTCAGGCATGCAGGGCTCTCTACTCACCTAAGACATGTCTCACCATTTACACTGTTATTTAGATCTGTGCCAGTTGGACAGTAGCATAAGTGTGGACATAGCCACAGGGGTCCCCCGGATACTTATTCCTGATTTTTGCCAGTGTATACCACAAGGGAAGAGTGGGGCCTATGGAGCTAGGTATTCAGTAAACATTTGATCCTGCAAAATGCGGATCTTCCTCAGCTCCGGCTGAAGTTGAGCTAAAGGGTCATAAGAACATAAGAATGGTCAAACTGGGTCAGACCAACAGTCCAACTAGCCCAGTATCCTGTCTGCCGACAGTGGCCAATACCAGATGCCCCAGAGGGAAGGAACACAACAGGTAATCCTCACATGATCCCTCCCCCTCACCCATTTCCAGACAAACAGAGGCTAGGGATACGATTCCTACCCATCATGGCTAATAGCCATTAATGGACATAACCTCCATGAATCTATCTAGCTCTTTTCTGAACCCTGTTAAAGTTCTAGCCTTCACCACATCCTCTGGCAAGGAGTTCCACAGGTTGACTGTGCACTGAGTGAAGAAAAACTTCCTTTTGTTTGTTTTAAACCTGCTGCCTATTAATTTCATTTGGTGACCCCTAGTTCTTAATTAATAACTTTTCTTTATTCACTTTTTCTATACCAGTCATGATTTTATAGACCTCTATCATATCCCCCCTTAGTCTCCTCTTTTCTAAGTTGAAAAGTCCACATCTTTTTAATCTCTTTTCATATGGGACCCATTCCAACCCCCCAATCATTTTTGTTGCCCTTTTCTGAACCTTTTCCAATGCCAATATATCTTTTTTGAGATGAGCCGACCAGATCTGTATGCAGTATTCAAGATGTGAGCGTATTATGGTTTTATATCGAGGCATTAAGATATTCTGTGTCATATTCTCTATCCCTTGTTTAATAATTGCTAACATTTTTGCTTTTTTGATTGCCACTGCACATTGAATGGATGTTTTCAGAGAACTATCCACAATGACTCCACGATCTGTGTCTTGAGAGGGAATAGCTACATTTGTCCCCATCATTTCGTATGTATAGTTAGGATTATTTTTTCCAATGTGCATTACTTTGTGTTTATCAACATTAAAATTAATTTGCCATATTGTTGCCCAATCACCTATCATACTATAAATTACATTTAATATATAGTGCACCATATTACACACAAGTTATATGTATGAATTAACGTTATTCCAAAATAACAATGAGTGTGTCTACACAGCAATTTTGAAATAATTTTGAGACAGAGGATTTCTTATTCTGACTCCTATAACCCTCATTTCATGAGGAGTAAGGGAAGTAGAAAAAAGAATGTTCCTCCTTTGACTTCCTGCTGTGTAAACAGCACGAAAAGCCAAATTAGGCTATTTCAACTTCAGCTTCACAATTGACGTAGCTGAAGTTGAGTAGCTTTATTCAAGTTTTGCCCTGCAGTGTAGATGTACCTTTATATATTGATTAGGATGGCTGCTTTAATAGTTTACAACAAAACCTTTAATAAAGAATTATAAAAAATAATGGATTGCCCCATTGCATAAAGGATAAGGCAACGGCATAGGGTGGTATTTGGATGGAAGGGTTCGGTGAATGTCAGTAAAAATCAATTTCTATATACCTTAGTTATATATATTAATTTTTATTTACTGATCCTAATATCATTGTAGCACTTTGCTAAAAAAATCCACAAAATTCTTTAAAGATCAATACAAAAAACCCCACACATTCTAAAACGTCTATTCTTCTTTCCCCTGGCTCTAAAACAGACACATACAGACAGAAAAGTTAGGTGGAAGAAAATTCACAGCAGCTGTGCAAATAAAATAAAATAGCATACCGATTTTTGTTGACTGTGATTCTGAACATCTTGATATCTGTGCTTACTTAGTGAGAGCCCAAGGCAAGCGATGGGAAGGAAGTAGAGATATTGAACCAGAGGACACAACTGAGAGCAGGTTGTGCATCTCCAATGAAAATGTAAACTAGAACAAGAGTACACACGAAATGATGAACTTTCCTGGGGGGAGGGTGTCCTATTCTAAAAGATCTTGTTTAATTAGGGTGTGGGATACAATTTGGGAATAAATCTATATTATTTCAGCAGACAATTATTAACATGGTAACACATTCTACATCAGTGGTCACCAACCAGTAGATCAGGAACAACTGGTAGATCTTGGAGCCTCTGACAGGTGATCCTGACTGGTTTGGCCACGTGGCTATCAAGTGCCAGCACTTCAGCTGCTCCTCCTCCCACTGCTGCGCATCTCTGGCCCTTTGCCTTGGAGCTGTTTCCCCAGGAGCCTCCTGTTTGCTGTGCAGGGCAGGGAAGGGAGAGGACGGATGCTGATGTCCAGGTGCTCCCTTCTCCGACCCTGTATCCTATCACAGAGCAGAGAGGAGGCACAACAGGACTAGGGATAGAACAAATTTGTTAGCTGCTTTTAGGAGTGGTGCAGGGCCAGGGCAGGGGCGAGCCTGCCTTAGTCTCACTGCACCTTTACCCAGGAGCCACCTGAGCTAAGCAGTGCCCAGCTGTAGTCCACACCCCTACCCCAGTCATGAACTCCCTACTGCATCCCAAGCCCCTGCCCTAGCCCTGATCTCCCATGCATCCAAACACCCTCCCAGAGCCTGCACCTAGAACCCCCTCCAGCACCACAGCTGCCTGCCCCAAGATCAGATCAGAGCCCCTCTCACTCTCCAAATCCCTTAATTGAAGACCAGAGCCTGCACCCCAACCCGCTGCCCCAGCTTGGTGAAAGTGAGTGTTGGGAGGGAGGAAGATGGAGTGAGCAGGGGCGGAGCCACAGAGAGAGGCGGGGCAAAGGAGCACAAAGGAGGCGGGGCAAGGATATTTGAGCTTGAGGTAGATCTTGGAATGAACTTAAATTCAAAAAGTGATCTTGTGTGTGAAAAGGTTGGAGACCACTGCTCTACATATTCTTTTTCTTACTTCAGTCTTCAGCTGCCTTGCTGCACATCCTTTTTTCCTTTGCAGTGAATTACATTCAGTGCTGGGCAGAGGCCCACCACAAGATTGATGAACCACTTCAGTCCCATTTAAGAACTATTTGAACAGCTTAAGTCGTGAAGAGGCAAATCAGGAGCTCTTTACAGTGTGGAATTTTAGCCTACTCTATTTGCAGAAAAGCATGAAAGGAGGAATCTGAACACAGCCAAAGCAGATTTATTTAAAATTTCGAACCATCATTGTGGACAGTGTTTGGAGTAGAGCTGTTAAAAAAAATACCATCAAATCTCGGAGGGTTTGAATGGAAAATTTTCTGGCCAGTTTTGGTTTGGAGGATGTATGTGGTTTGTTGGGAGAGTAAAGTGGGAAGCAGAGTCACGAGCCCACCCAATTTAGGTTTAAGCAGGTTTCATCTTTAATTCTACAATTTCAGCCAGAATTATAATTCTTATAATACCTGGAAAAGCTTGACACATAATAACAGACAAGAAAGAATAGGTAAATGGGCCAAAGATACTGCATTCCAGGGCATCCAGGGAAGTCCTATCACCTTCCATGATAGCTCCCTTGATCTCTGGTCTGGTCCTTCTGTCCTATTCTTTAATTTCTGGTCTGGTGCTTTTCCATTTTTAGGCCCTGTAGAATGTGAACAGTCATCAATACTGCCACCTAGCTCTAGGGCAGAGGGGTGGAGGAGTCTTCTCCCCATCCACTGAAACACAGTCCTTTTCTCAGCACTGCCTACCCCCCACAGAGTTTCCAGTCCTTCCCTTTTAGTACAAGGACTTTGGGGTCTGGACCTCAGAATTCCACGCCTTCTCCAGCTGGGTTCTCACTCAAGGGGAAGGCTTCTGTTGTTACATCCTTCTGGAGGGGTTAGAGGAGCTGGGTTTGCCTTCTCTACTGGGTTTTAATCTATGGCCCGGTGGTGGGAAGCTAGACTCTTCACCTTGGGGTGCCAAGCAGCCACCCTCCCCCCGGATCATTCCCTACCCCAGCCATTTTTAAGTTCACTGAGTAAATCTATGAATCTTCATTCAAGCACCCACGTGCACACTCAGTCCCCTGCTTCTCATTTATAGTTGTGCCCAGTTCTGTACGTCAGGTCCCAGGCAACGAGTTCCTGGCAGTACTCTCACCTCAGAGCAACCATATGTACCCTTCTATTGCCTGTCTCTGAGTCACCCTGCTCTGCTTTTAAGTCCCACATCCGGCTTGTGCAAGTATGGCTGGGAAAGATAGTCTAGGTCAAGGGATGTTTTCAATCCTTTACTCTCCAGTATGGGGTTTGAATACCCCTCCACAAACCCATATTCTCTAAGAATCTCATACGCTTTCACATTCCTCATTACTCAGCTTTCCTCAGTCAGCATTTAATACATTACCCATTGATTTTTATCGTTACACATGCAGAAGCTTTGCCTAACTTCTACTATTTTCTAACTGGGTTTGCAGCTTGTAGCAAGACACCCTGGCTTGCCTTGTTTCTGAGCTTTTCCAAAATGGCGTGGGGGGTGGGAGGGGCTGTTATTTGTCATTACATGTTTGTTGTACCTGGAACGGACAGCTTCCAACATGACACGTCACTTAACTTGCCAGCAACAACATCATTTGAAACAAATCAGTAATTCATGTCAAAGGACAATTGGCAAACAACACGTCACACTCATCTGTTTATCTATATTTATTCACTATCCGTATGTACAAATTATTAAAATATAAAGCTTTTAATCTTATACTTAGCAAAGCTTCACTTATATTATCAGTCAGTAGACGTGTATTATTCTCCCCCTTAATCTGGAGGGGGGGGCGTTGGAGAGCACTCTATGGTTCTTTAATGTCAACATTTATCTTCTGCAAACATGGATTTGTGAGGGGATGTTTACATTTCTCAAAGTTCACAAACGTCATACTTTTATATCGCCAAATCTTGTCAGGGATTTTCCTGTTACAAATTTTGAGGTGCTTTGGCTTTTGGACCTTGGTCTTCAGTTGTTTTTAATGGCAACACAGCAGTCTCTTGTGATGGACAGGAATCTTCCTGCCACATCTCAGCAAAAAGAGGAAAACTCTCTTTCAAATCAATTCCCTCCCCCTCATAGCAGTCTCCAGGCAAAACTGCCCACCCTGATTCTCACTTCTCAGTTCTCTCTCATTATTCTGCTCTTGTGCTATGGGGCTGACTCCTCAGCTGGCATGCATGAGCATAGCTCTGTGGAAGTCAATGGACCTATATTGATTTACACATTAGGCATTAGCTGCATTGACTGGTAGAACAAATGTGGGCAGCGGTTCTGGCAATAGGAATCAGTTTTTCAGTATGGGTGCATCTAGACTACATGGCTCCGTCGATGGAGCCATGTAGATGAGTTTACTAGACA
>JANRFK010004893.1:48593042-48612306 GCA_030068395.1 Apalone spinifera
CCCTATGTGTAAATGGGTGCCACTCTATTGACTTCAGTGACCTGTTTTGATTTACATTAATTGAGGACGTGGTTTGTAATATAGAGTGGAATTTGTCCTGCATCTTTGTTATTTCCTTGTCTAGTCTCCCACAATAAAATCCTATTCAGTACAAAATACAGTTTTATTAGTGTCTCCCCCCATTTTACATTCTTTTTGAAAAATATTCTCGATAAAAAATTCTTATTTGGATGGTTAATAAACAGTCCACATCCTCCCAGTCTAGGTCACCATGAAAAGCACATGTTTCTTTAAAAAAAACCCTCATGTATTGCAGTACGAGTGGAAGAGGCCCCATATTAACTGCTGCTGCTGGATACTATGACTTCTGGATGCTATAGAGCTAATGAAAGAGCCTTCCTTCCCATTTTATTAACAGTAAAAAAAATACATTAGAAAAAGGACTTTCAAAGTATTAGTGATTTTGTTTTTACATTTGGAAAATCTAAAGTTCTGTGAAGACCACCGTGCCTAAAGCACAGATATGCTGCCCCGAATTCATACTATGGATGGATCCGTTCCAGGGTAATATGCCATTTACTCAAAGATACAGCAGAAATTAAATATGAAAAAAAAGCTATTGTGCTTTGAACAATCTATGGAAATCCTAGTTTTGCATGAGGATGGTAAAGCATTTGTCTCCACAAAAAATCCTGTTGTCAAAGAGCACACACAAAGACGGCATTTCAGAAATGATAATGAATGTGACGGCCAGCCAGAGGAAATTTTAATATGTACTTTTAGAAGAGAGAGCAAAACAAGCAAAACAACTGGTTTCACCGTGTATGTAAATACAAGGCATTGCTGTTAAAACACCCACAAAACACAAGATGGTTGAGAAAATTCTCAGGCTTTAAAAATATTTTTCCCTTTTGCAGTTAGTAGTATTGCTCATCAAAGCTGCTCGATTGACAGCCCAGGAAACTGAATTAAGTTATTTAGCAAAGACCAGGAAAAAAACCAAAGTCAGCGACAAGATATCAGCTGCCCTATGCTGCTCTGCCACTTGCACCTAAGTGGAACGATCAGCTAGGAATGAAAGCAGATTTCAGTCTTCAAGCCCATTTGCTCTAAGGCCCATCGGGAGGCAGCAGAAGAATCTGATTTACATGTGCATTCTTCTGGAGCTGGCGGAGCCCAAAGAGGCAACATGTTAACACCTCTGTTGTGAAGGAAGAGGGACATCAGCAATCACTTTCCACTCTTCAACAATCCACTCCATTCAGCCCTGGAGCAGCATTAGCAGGACCTGTGTCTAATCCTGAGGTGACTGCTATTATTTCATATTATTTCAGTTGCCATAGAAGTCTCCATTCTCTGGTCCTCATTTTTCTAGGTGCTGTATAAATATATAGCAAGGGCTTGTCTCCACTCCAGGGTAGATTGAGGCTGCAGCGATTTATCCACTGGCAATCGATTTAGCGAGTCTAGTAAAGACCCATTAAATCTTACTCCTGATCACTCTCTTGTCGATTCCAGTATTCCAGAAGAACGAGATGAGTAAGGGGAGTCAACAGGAGAGGTTTTTCTGTCAACCCCTGCAGAGTGGACCCTGCAGTTAGGAGACCTAAGATAAATAGATTTGGATTAGGTTACTAATGAAACTCAACGTGCATAGCTTAGACTGACCTGTCTTTGTAGTGTAGACCTCCCCAAGTGATGGTGTCCTTACTAATGCACTTACCACTTAACAGAGGAGGCATGAAAGGTGGATGAGATGAACAAGCAGGAAGGAGGTGAATTGAGGGAGAATTGGATGGGGATAAAATATAAAAGGATCAAATCAATATGATCTGACCAGGATTGCCCGTGCCACCGCAAAGCAGTGTGAGTGTAACGGCTGCCATCTTGGGCACCACATTGATCACTGAACCAGAGACCTCCAGAGGAAGAAGCATGAGCTACAACAGCTTGAATAAAACAACTGAGGCTCCCTCGCTGGGGCTGTACAGACTGATATTCCTTGGTGATCTGGCACAGAGTGAGACGGCGAACACAAGCTCACCAGTGGATTACCTAAGTCAAGGGCTTGCCTGTGTTTTTCTGGAAGTGCCTTTACTCGGTATGAGACCTACCTGATATATGATGTCATGCTCTTCTCACCCTTCCCCCATATTCTGACACTAGACAACGTATTTGCAGCTGTGATGTGCGCATGACTCACTGTTCACAGTGGTGTTTCTCCGGAGAGGCTCCGGTTAACCCATTCAGATGTTTGCATTGTAATGTTCAGTGCTTTGCTGTTCTGCTACGTCACTGACAAATCAAGTCCCTGAGCTTGAGGATCACTAGAACAACGATCCAGCAAAACTCACCACCAATTTTACAAGAGCTGGCCATTGATTGTTCCTCCTTGACTTGTATGGGGCAGTGTTCCAAGCATTAGCCCATGGGCCACTGGAATCTTACATATTATATCTAAGTCTTTACTTCCCATTTCCTAAATCATGTTCATCCTAGTCTTCATATTAGTTTCCAACCCTTTGGGGCTGATCATAACATGCTAATGATTGCTCATTTTGGAGTGTAAGCAATGCTGTATGTGTAAACCTTTTTGTTTCTTTTTCAGCTGTTATTTTCGAAGAAGGGATCTATGTCAGCCTGGCATTGGTGAAGGATCATGACTGAATGGTTTGTTTATCTCTCACCAGAGAAGCATCTTGCTGCTATTTGAACTGAGGAATCCAGTCCTTCTGTTGTCTTTGTCCTGTCCCTTTTTGCTGATAAAAGCCCAGATCCATTCTAGTGTGGCTTGTTGACCCAGGTAAGAACCATTGAAATCAATGGGGCTAAAGGCATGAATGAATAGGGGATACTCATAGGATGACAGATGCATATGGTAGCAATCAATTTTGCTGCACAGATCGAAGTCTGAAGTCTGCTCTTTTCTGGCTTAGTGCTAAGCGGCTGTTTTAAACTATGTAGTTAAAACAACACCTAAAAGCAAATTAGGCCACAAACCTCATTTGTGATGAGGCTGCTTGGTGCCACTCCAGTAGCATAAGGCAGCCCCAGAACTGGTATATCCCTCCATAAGAGGATCGCGCTAGTGCAGGGAAATCCTCCAGTGATGTAGAACCAGAACAACGCCTCCACCCACACCTTGTGGCCAGAATAAGGCATGAATACAAAGGAAAAGGATGTGGTTAGTGCTTCCCCATGATCTAGTGACCTCCCAGCAGTCACAAGGGAGACATTGGCAGCTGCTATAAATTAGAGCAGCCGTCAGGCCCAGCGTGCAGCCGTCCCAGGATGCAGGTTAACATAAATGAGGATCAAAGTCATTTTTGCACCATCCAGTTCAGCCTCCCAAGTT
Organism: Apalone spinifera; assembly: GCA_030068395.1. Taxonomy (NCBI): domain Eukaryota; kingdom Metazoa; phylum Chordata; order Testudines; family Trionychidae; genus Apalone; species Apalone spinifera. The sequence continues at coordinate 48,596,398 of JANRFK010004893.1, forward strand.
GCACAGTGCACTCTTTACCCACAGCCGAGGCTCAGGAGCTTAAAACATTTAAGAAACAGGGCATGAATGAATGCTCCGATTTATTTCTGGATTTACTCATTCTAGAATCCTGTGTTTGAGAAGTAGCATTACACTGCCCCACTTTCAGTTCTGGGAGAGATCCATTTTCATGTTGCATAAGAAAATGGACTTTTAACACCCTGTAATAAAAACGTGCATGAGAAAAGTTATACCTGAATGGTGCTCAGACTGCAAAATAGTATTAACAGTGTCATCTAGTGCCCCGCATTGTATCTCTGCTCATGCTACATGTACTCACGCCAGTCAGAGTGCTAGAGTATTCAGCAACTATACTTTAAACTCTAGAACAAGACCCTTCTGTCAGTTAAATGGGTGCTAGTTTCACCAGTTGTACCTGCACAACTGACAGAGCATTTGGCCCTCAGGGTCCAATTCCATGCGGGCTTATGCCATATAAACCTAGAGCTGCTGCAAGAGGTGTGAGTCATCACAGATTTGGATTGTAAATCCTTCTGTAGTTCAGTTGCATCCTTTTCAGTGTTATTAAATAATGAGAACATTTTCACCGTGTGTGTGTGTGTGTGTGTGTGTGTGTGTGTGTGGAGGTGTATAATTGGTGTCATTATATAGCAGGGAATGTTATTGTGGCTGATCCTGTGAGGTGTCCAGTTCACTCCACTTTCACTGACTTTAAGCCCCAACATGCACAACTGGCTCAATGTGACTTCAATGGGAGTATAGGACTGTCTGAACCTTGGTTCTGTAAGAACCACAAAACATATTTGAGGGGTCTCATTGGTGGTAGAAGTCTCCAAAAGCACTAAGTTGAATAGAAACAACAGATTCAGAACCAGGCATCTTAGAGTTAACTAGGAAATTAATTTAAAGAATAAAACGAGTAATATCCCCCAAGCCCAGCAACATAAATGGAAAAAGTCCAATGACTCCCTGAAGGCCTGAAAGTCAACAGCCTTTTCCATGACAAGCATTAAAGATGTCTCTTCAGACAATAAAAAATGTATATTTTGGAGCTTGTCGGAAGTCTGCCCTCAAGAATCTCTTTGTCCTTCTGCCCAAAATTCTCAGCATGTGAAATACCAAAGACTGTATGGGGCTTTCTAGCCAACATATTCCCTCATCCTGATCCCCAGGATTGATTTCCCCACTAGACTAAAATCTTCTATGCTTTAGCCATTTTCCTTTTTCATCATATGTAACTAGGGCAGATGATCTCTCATGAAATTATGTGAGAAATGCATATTTAGATACAGCTGTCTGGAATACAGAATCTGTGTTCTTCCCAGAGCACTTATTTCAAGTGAAAAGGTCCAAAGTGTGAGACACTGTATTAGAAAATGAGGATGGGCTTCAGAACCCAGCAGATCTATTTTGCTTTGCAAATGTAACATGTTACGTATCCGTGCTCTCCCGCTCAATTGACTGGTTCTCACAGAGGATAAAAGCCTACTATTGCTAGCAGCTCATTGAGTTACTTCTTTAGCACAAGCGGTGAAAGCCCATGCTTTTAGTCCTGAAAGTTTTTGATTCAGATCTTGATGATGACTGAGGAGATGGATTTGATTGGCGTAGGGGCAGAGGGAGCATGCAAAGTCTCTTCCTATCGCCAGGGGCATGGGCACCTAAAGGGAACCACCAGCTGTTCAGAATGGCTGGTGGTTCGCTGAGGGTGGGGGGAAACGAAAACTGCCTGCACTCTCCCATCTCCAGGCTAATCAGCATCTGAGGATGGGGGAGCACAGAAGTGTCCTGGCCCACACCTTCCGCCTGAGGCCCCACCCTTCCGGGGAGACTCAGGGCCACTTCAAAAATTTTTGAAGTGCCCCCCCCCTCTAAAATTATTGCCCACCCCTGCTATCTGTCAATCTTCCCCTCTTCTGACTTAGCTGGCCCGGGGCTTGAAAGTTATTCTCCTAGCCTTCTTGTTTGGCAATCTAAGCAACACTGGGCATATCTACATGCAAAACCCCCCTTATGGCAGAAAATCTGGTAGCCCAGCTCCATTGACTCAGGCTCGCAGGCCTCAGGCTGCGAGGATAAAAAGACTCATCCACCTCATTCAAGCTTCAGAGTCAGTTAAGTCAGGCTTCTGGTTGATGAGCAGAGATACCCATGGTCCTTTCCTGGGCATGGTATGTTCTGTCTGCAACCAGCCACTCTTGGCTAGGAACTGAGCACAGCGGCCAATGCAGGGTTGCAAACAAATGAGTTCCATGTTCACCTCTGGTGAATTTTTGCCACAGCGCTCCTCACAGGAGACAGCATTGCACCACAGCGGCTGGCTGGGATCAGCATCAGTAACTGGAGTGAAAGTCAGTAGAAGAAAAGATGTGTATGGTGAGAAAAGCAAGATTATAGAGTAGAGCACTTTGCCTGCCCTCGTTTTAAGGTTACTGATCTAAAACAGAGACGCAGTGATCTCCATGCCCAAGTTTATGGACCTAATCCATGTCTGCTGCTGGGAAGGGTGTGCTGAGCTTTTCCGTCAGTCGAGTACTTGAAAGGGGAAGCCTGGCACATGGGTGCAGTTTATCTTGTGGTGAACTAATGACTCCAAAGGAATTGCTTTTACAAGGGGTTAGTAAACTTCACAGTTGTGTGCAGTATTTTACTGGAGGGTACAGAAACTATTCAAACAGCTGTCTAGATAAGTAAACAAATAGAGCTTTAAACCCTGTTGACACGTGTTATAGCTGAGTCACTATTTTTGACATGAGATAATCAATGGACTCAAGTTAAGTTATTGAAGGAATGTTCCAGCTAATAGGATATGATTAATAAGACAGTATAATGTTGTTAGTGTGTGAATCTTTTACGTGTACTTAAACTGGGCCACGTCCTCACTGAAATCTCCAGCCCTCTAGGCAATATTAGCACTTCAGTTGTGCCCCCAAAAGAAACGTCTGTGGTTTTCTTTTGCAGAGCAAATGGATCAGAGAGAATATTTTTTAATATACTCTCTTCTTCATCAAAAAAATAGCAATGTCAACAAGTTCTATGGCATTTTAAATATTTCCTAACATATGGGTCATACCCTTACTCTATCATAGGTGAAAAGTCGTGTGATTCCACAGTTTAATTCAATAAACTGTGGGATCATACACCTATGCAAAATAATAATGTTTGCAGTAGCAGAAAGAGCGGTACGTATGAAGAATCATTCTCCTTATATCTGTCTCCATAAAAAAAAAACTCCGCCCCCATATCAGGCACGATTTCATCATGGAGGGGAAATAGTCATAGTATTTCATCTGAACTATACATCCCGTTAATGTCTATGTTCCACCAATAGGAAAAATTGTTGCCTAAGATGGACAATAAATCTTCATATAAACTTCTAAAATACATGCATTGCAGGTAGCACCTGTGAAGACAAATGTGACTGCCCATGTAAGCAGGGGCTTGTATGATCTGGCCCATATGTTATGATATATTTAAAATATCACCACACTGGTTGAGATTGCTTTTTTTTTTCCTAAAGAAGAAAATATACTGAAAATATTCTTACCACCACCAGATTCAGTTCCACTGGCCTTTTGAGAATGTTACAGCACATGCACTAATACTGTCCCTGCTATTAGTGCGATGTGATGTGCAAATGTGTTAGTGTTACAGTTTATTACCTTAGGGCCTAATTCTGCAAGATGCACAAGAACATGAGAATGGTCATATTGGGTCAGACCAATGGTCCATCTAGCCTAGTATCCTGCCTTCCAACAGTGGCCAATGTCAGGTGCCCTAGGGGGAATGAACAGAACAGGTAATCCCTTCCCTGTTGCCCAATCCTAGCTTCTGACAAACAGAGGTTAAAGATTTGTCAGTGTTTAGTTGTCTGCCATTACATGATGTGTTTGATTGGCATTCTTTTTCGTTTGACTGTTTTTCTTAATATCTTACCCATAGTTTATCATCTTCCATCCTCTGCTCTTTATTAGGACATAGAGAATCTTTAATAATAGACCCTCCCCTGAAGGATGTCCCTCTCTGATCCACATGTTCCTCCACACCTGTCAGTTTTCCCCCAATCCCTTTGTTTAAAAACTGCTCCATCACCTTTTTAAATTTTAAGTGCCAGCAATCTGGTTCCATTTTGGTTTATGTGGAGCCATCCTTCCTGTGCTCCTCCTTTCTCAAAAGCTTCCCCAGTTCCCAATAAATCTAAACCCCTCCTCCCTGTTCCATCATCTCATCCATGCATTGAGACTCTGCAGTTCTGCCTGTCTACCTGGCCTTGCATGTGGAATTGAAAGCATTTCAGAGAACGCTACCATTGAGGTCCTGGATTTCAATCTCTTTCCTAGCAGCCTAAATTTGCTCTCCAGGACCTCACTCCTATCCTTCCCTGTGTCATTGGTACCTACATGTATCATGACCTCTGGTTCCTCCCCAACACTACATGGAAGTCTATCTAGATGTCTCAGAAGATCCACAACCTTCGCACCAGGCAGGTAAGTCACCATATAGTTCTCCCGGTCATCACAAACCCAGTTGTCTTTTCCTAATAACTGGAGTTCCCTCCCCCAGAGAGGTATCCTCAGTGCAAGAGGATACCTCAACATCATATGGAAGGAAGGTCCCAACTATGGGATCATTTCCTTCTGCTCCAGTTGGATGTTCTCCTTCCTTGAGCCATTCACCCTCCCCAACAGCACAGGGGCTGTCTGAATGGGGGTAGAAACATTCTACTGTATCCTGGAAAGTCTCATCTATGAACCTCTCTGCTTCCCTTAGCTCCTCCTATTCACCTCCCTGGTCCAAATGCAGAGACCCCCCTCGGCTCCAGTGGGAGTTGAGAGCACTTGTCTCCTTATAAAGTAGGGCCTGTAAGTAGTCCTATAGTAATATGGCATAGATGGGGTAGATTTCCAGAAGCACAAAGGGACACTGGATGCCCAATTTCCTTTGAAAATTAATGGGCGTTGAGAGCATAACTACTCTGTGCCCCTTTGAAAATTGTCCCTGTGATAGTAATGACATCTGGATACTATGAGGATGGGAATCATAAAAACTCTAAGCCAAACAGACATATGGCCTGTTTGTGCCCAGGCCTTGTGCAGGAGCACAGGGGAGTAGGACAGGATAAGACTTTCACCTACACATTAGAACACTTGGTAAATGTTGGTGAATGAATCTTGAAAGGTGTCTTTGAAGCTGACTATTCTTACTGATGGGGAATGTAATGTGTAGGAATAGGGTAGTATCCTTGTTAAATAGTTTGAGAGCCCCGTAGTGTGGTTCACCAATGTTCCCTTTAGTCTTTTCCATCAGTGTGCGGATTGGTCCTGCCTTGGGCAGAGGGCTGGACTTGATGACCTCCTGAGATCTCTTCCAGCTCTATGATTCTATGTGCAGAATATTTTTATCTGCACCAAATCACATGTGAATGTGCACCACCAGTAGAAAAAAAAGTCCTAGCTGTGAGCGCTCTGCTTATCAGCTGAGAGGCATCTGACTTTCTCCTGAGTGGCCACACAAGTGTATAGCTTACAGGAAACACTGGTGCTCACACTCTTCTGCTCTGTTCAGAAAACAGTCAGATACAAAGCAATGCAGTTGCATATTGCTGTGTATTCAATAACCACAGGTATCTGAGACCCAGGTGTGCCTTGATGATTTCTTCAGATTGTTGCTGTTGTGCAAAGAACAAGTGACACAGCTGGGAGAAAGACCTTATCTCCACAGGTAAAGAGAGCTTTCTTTCTGAAGATATTCTCTTTTTCAGTATATTTAATAAAAGACAGAAATCTTCTTGTCCTAGGTAAATTATTTCTTTCGTTACAAATATGTAAAATATACAAAGAAAAACACAAGGATTGTTTATTTTTGTTTCTTTGTTTTTTTGTCAGAGTACCTGACAAATGGCTACTAGCCAGGGGATGAAATGGTGTCCTTGGCCTCTGTTTGTCAGAGGCTGGAGAGGGATGGCAGGAGACAAATTCTTGATCATTGTCTTCGGTCCACCCCCTCCGGGGCACCTGGTGCTGGCCACTGTCGGCAGACAGGATACTGGGCTAGATGGACCTTTGGTCTGACCCGGTACGGCCATTCTTATGTTCTTATGTTCTTATGTACCTCTTTCAGAGCCATTCCAGGGCTCTAAGGAGGGTGGGGGAAGTACTAGGCTGTGAGGATAACTCCTCAAAGGAATCCCAGAGAGTAAGTCATTCTTCATATTTTGCTCTGAGACAAAGGCTAGCCTACACTATGTCTCTCTTCATGGCATGAACTTCACCTCCTTGCTTCTCTGTACAGAGAACCTTCCACATCTAAATACTATCTGAATACTAAACCATCCATATTTTAACACACTTTCATGGTTAGACTATGAAGGTAGGATTAAGGTCTGTGTTGCCCTATCTTCTGCCCTTCAGTTTTAGACTACAATTGCAAAGCTTCCTGAAAATTGAACAATTGGTTTAATAAGCCAGGAGCTAATTACGGTTCTTGTAGGAGGCTGAGAAAGAGTAGCGTTTTGGCAATGCTTGCTAATTTCTATGCCTCATTAAAACAGCATAGCTTATTCATATATTTTAGGCCTGTTTTTCATTTAAGGGATAACAGAGCAGGTGCCCCCTTTTATGAGGCAATAATCCATTCTGGCCGAGCCGTTTATCCCTGTGGGGGAACCGGATTTATTCAAACTGCCAAGGAAAACAAGGTACCAGTGCTGTTGTCTTCCTACTCCTTATGTGGAAGGCTGGGAAGCACATGACACTTCACCTTGTCTTGTTTCTCTTGTCCTGTGTGCTACTTCTGAGTTTAGACACCAGGGCTCAGTGAGGTGACTGTCAAAGCCGCAGTCACATAAGTTCTCTGAGGGAAGGCCAATATCTGCGAAGTGCTTTTACTGACCTCCAAGGAAGTTCAAAAGACTCATAATTTCAGAGGGGATGTGTGCAGTAAGTCACAGGGCATGTGATGTTCCTAGATCCTCACTATCTTGTTGAGTAAGACCCAGGATCTAGCCCCAAAAGCCTAATCTTTTCCACATTGAAATCACCAGCAAAACTCCAATTTAATAATGCAGGATTGGGCACTTAGGGACCATCTACATGATTAGGGAGTGACTCAGCCCTGGACCTGCCAAATGAGGCCAATGACTGGGCAACTTGAATCCAATGAAGTCAATGGGAGCTTTGCCACTGACTTCAGGGAGCTACAGGTCAGCAGCAGCTGAACCTGAGCTGTGGGCCGCAGGCAGAACAGGGCTGCTACAATGAGGTTACACAGATTATACCATATTTTGTACTTTCCTCACTCTATGCTAGAAGCCACTGGGATCGCAAACTGCAAATTCAGGTCATGTTCTGGAGTTTGAAATGTTAGGATTCAGGATTTGGGGCCAGCCCATTATTAAGCCAGGGCCACCTGCCACGTTCAGATGAGATCAGTGTTTGGCTTGCACACAGCTCCAGAGTTCTGCAAGCCTTCAGCTCCAGAGTTCTGTAAATAGAAGAGGGATGGAGGACACAGGGGACAGAAAACGGGTATGACTAAGGAAAAAATTATTTCTATTAAATAAGAGTCAGATTGTGCCTGATTCTACTATGGCTGTAAGGGGAAGGGTGGAGGGGAACCCCTTTTGCACAGGGTTACCATCCACATCTCATTTTGCACAAGGGGAGAGCTGCGGCTACGTGTCAGGGACTCCCTACTTTAAAAATGGGATTGGGAGGAGCCTTGTCTGCACACCCACCTTCTCAGGTGCCAGTCGGCTTGAGGAAGTAATCTGCCCCTGGAAAGTAGTGGTTCAACTGACTCCATTCAGGAACAAGGAAGAAGAACCTCACAACTCCTTCCCAGGATAGCTCTTGCAGTGGTAAGGCTGTGTGTCATCCTTTTATACAGGGCCTTGAGCAAAGGCTCAAACTAACCCTAAGAAATGTTATGGAGAAGAGGTGTGAAGATGGGAGGGAGGAAGCGGGAGCTTTAATGTTGTTAAAGATGTAAGAAGATAATCTGAAAGAAAGGAAAATCCTGGGGAGGGAAATAAGACAATGGAATCAGTCTGTATTCAGAAGAGTGGCTATTTCATTCAGAAATCATGTGATATGGGCTCTTTGTACTCATTGGCTGAGAACCTCCAATTTTTGTATGACTTCGCATGATAGTCGATAATTTTCTGATGTGTTCCCTAGGAAAGCTGAAAATGGTTATGTTCTCTTGGAAAGTCTAAATGTACATATTCCACTATTGAGCCGTCATCTCTTCTTCTTAACATGAGTTTAAGGCTTCAGATTGGGACTTGAGATCTGGGTTTGATTCTTTTCTCAGGCACAGACTTCCAAATGTCACCTTGGGCAAGTTGCTTGATCTCTGTATGCCTCAGTTTCCACATAGAGAATGGGAATAATAATCCTTTCTTCACTCATGAAGGTGTTAGGAGGATACTATCTCTAGATATTAAATTGATAAACACCATATAAGAACCTACATTAATCATGTCAACCCTAGATATATATCAACATCAAAGAGCTTTTGATTCAGTCAAAAGGTGAGCAATTTGACTCATAATTAAATGTACTGCTAAATCTGGGGTGTGATCTTCACACTGGTACCAGTGTGAGTGTATGTGTTGGCTCGTGGCAAATTTCTTCAGGGAAGATTTGTGCATCGAGGCTTTTCCTGCAGAAGTTCTCATAGATGGAAGGCCAGGCTCATATTCTCTTTCACAGCTGGACTATACCTTAGCCATGGATGAGAGCCCATCATCATGTGAGGCAAAGGGCAGACAGTAGACATGAAAACAGGTGAAGACTGTGTCTTGTAAAACGAATACAATGGCTCTCCACAGAGACATAACAAAGATAAGACAGAAGTGAGCATTGCCCAAAATATATGTTTCGAGAAGATGTGGGTCATAATGATTCCATATCTTAAAAAGTGCCATTCTGGAATGTAAACTTACACTACACAAAGCTAATATTTTGACTGCATGTGAAAAGGGGCTATTGTGGCTCATGTGCCTACAACCAATTGTTTGTGCAGCAGCATCTCCTTGCAAAATAACTAGGAGAATTCCATTCTTATCATTCGTTACATGCCCAGGGTTGTGGGTGATGACTGTATCATTCAAGTGCTCACAATAGGTTCAGTTTTCTAGACAAGGCCTGGTTGCCAGCCAACCTTGTTAATTTAGTATCTATTGCTGGCTGCTCCAAACAATTGCACTGAAATTGAGGTCACGGGCTCATTTGGGATAGGACAGATGAGTATAAACAGAAATGTAGGAAGAAAATATGAAACAAATTAAAATGTCTATCATTAAAACTACAAGAAACGTAAATGAATAGCTTTGAGGGCCTATCCAAAGCCCATTTTGACTACATGCTTAAGTGTTTCAAGAAATAAATATTTCCTTAAATATAAACTTCAGCAGATCCTTAGGAGCTTTGGTGTATTGGGGCCTTAATTCTCTGTCAAACAAATAATTCACTTTGGAACACAAAGGCATTAATTAAGCATATTGCAATGAAAGAGGAAATCCTGAAAATCTAGCCTTTTGTTCAACTTTCTATGTGAAACAAATCACACTAGCACTTTATATGCAGTGCAATGAGAGTACAGAATCTGAAATTCAGCACCTTTCACAAGACCATACATTGACAGCAGACATGCCACTGTACTACATACTGTTCACTTTATCTTGGGTGGAACCATAAGGGAAGGAAAGTCACAAAATAATGCGTGTCTGTCTAAGAATCAAGGATCATTTACTAAAAGAGATCTTTTGGAACTTGGCATGACGTCAAAAGCTAGTGAGAGACACAAGGAGTAACTGAATGTCCACCATACCAAGCATTCAACAGCTTCCCATATGGCTGTGTAGTATCCTTCTCAATTGAGTCCTTTGCAATCTAGTAAAATGTATAAAACAACCACCTGTTCCAAAGCTGTTTTTTTTCTTTCTTATGTTGATACCTGTATTTCTGCCTTTTATCTAGCACTCTAACACTGTGTCTACATTGGTGTGATCTTGCGCAAAAGCAGCCACTTTTGCACCAAAACTTGCTGCCTGTCTACACTGGCCGCGAGTTCTTGCGCAAGAACACTGACGTTCTAATGTATGAAATCAATGCTTCTTACACAAGAACTATGATGCTCCCGCTCAGGAATAAACCCTCTTGAGCAACTGTTCTTGCGCAAGAGGCTAGTATAGACAGGCAACATGAATTACTTGCGCAGGAAAGCCCTATGGTTAAAATAGCTATCAGAGCTTTCTTAGCAAGAGAGCGTCTACACTGGCATGGATGCTCTTGCTCAAAAGCACATCTCTTGCGCAAAGGCACATGCCAGTGTAGACGCTGTCTTCTAGAAGAGTTTTTCCACAAGAACTCTCCCGCAAAAGAGTTCTTGCGCAAAATCATGCCAGTGTAGATGTAGCCTAAGAGATACTGCCTTGTTACACTGCAAAATATTTAAAAGCTTTTCATAATGCCCTCAAGGAATTCAGAGAATGCCACTCTCTGTGTGTCCTCCATTTAGATTTTTGGAACCCATGGAACAGTGCCAGTTTACACCAGGCAAGAATTTGGCCCTTAATGGTTTGCATTTCTCTTCTGGGCAATGATCAAGAGAGTCATGTTGTAGACTGGCTGCTTCTGGTTACTTCACGCATTGCTCACTTTTATTTGCCCATGTTGCTTATGTACATACTTACAGGATTTAAAAATAAGTAGGCAAAGTATGTCCATTCCAGGAAAAGAGGAAGAAAAAGGGCACCGTCTGATGCATTGATAAAATGTGGAGAAAAGCATGAAGAAGAAGAAAATTTTGAGGGAGGAATTTTGATCTAAAAGACTAAGGACAAAAGGATGGAAAAAAGAATTTGGCTGAGGAACATAAAGGATCGACAGGGCTAGGAAAACTGTATGAGCAATTCAGAAAACAAGCAAAAGAAAGGAAGTTTTGAAACAAAACATTGATCCCAACTGAACAACTGAAATGTTTTGCTTCAAAAATGCCAAAACAAAAAGTTTTTATTTTTTTTTCTGAATTTGTTTGTTTTTCTAAATGACCAATTTGGCCAGACCAGTATGAATATTTCAGTGCCACCCAGTCTGCATTATTTGATGAAAACTGTTTCGCTGACAAATGTTGCTTCACATTCCCCATGAATAGTAGGAAGAAGGAGGGGCAGATTTTGTCTCCCTCAAAAACCACTTCTCTGGGGCTACGTTTACACTGCAACACTATTTTGGGATACCAGAGTATCCCAAAATAGCTATCCCGTGTCTTCGCAGTAAGCCCGTTATTTTGAAATATAACGGGCTTGCTATTCCGATGTCCCTGTAAACCTCATTCCATGAGGAGTGAGGGACTTTTCAGAATAGAACTTTATTACAAAATAAGCTATTTTGAAATAAGATCGAAATAAGTTATGCAATTTGCATAGCTCAAATTGCATATCTTATTTTGAGCTCTGGTGCACTGTAGCTGCAACCCTAGCAGTGCAGCTCAGCACCCACTCTTTCCTCAGGACCATGTGTAGTTGACACAATCTGACCCTAATTCATCATGAAACTGTAATCTTCAAATAGATTGTTCCCGGAGTCTGGAAAAAAGAGCTTTGGAATCTAGAAGGGAATGGGCAAATATTCTTGTTGGCATCTTAAATATTACAGCATCTAGTAATAAGAAAAAGAAATAATGCTCATTTTCTCTTGATTTATGTGCCTGATATGAAATATATGTTATACATTTCCTCTGGGATGTATTTCAACTCAAAACCTGTGATACCAGCTTATAATGAGTTACACATTTATTTTGAAACAGTGCAGACCAACATTAATTGGAAGCATGTTCTGTTTGACTAAGCAGGTACAATAATTCTTAAATATTCACTGTCACTTACCAGGCCTGTGCACTGATATTAATCATTATTCTTTTTGTGAACTATGAGCAAACCAAATACAATATTGAAGGAACACACCATAGAAAAGTCAGAGTGATATTTATGTGCAGAGAAACTAATCATAGTAACTAATCTGGTCAAAAACCGAGGTTTTCTTTCACAGAAAATTTAAACTTTTGACCAACCAGTTAAAAACACACACATAAGATTTTAGCTGAAAACTGAAAGTTTTCAGTTTTTAGTCTAAACATTTTTGCTTTTAGCCAAAATACTTAAAGTTTTCCATTGGACATTTTCAGTTTTTTGGATAAAAAGTCAAATTTTTCCATGGAAATCTGATACTTTTAGCAAAAAAGATCAGTTAGTTGGCAACTTTCTGTACTATCAAAAACAGTTTTGAAGGAAACATTTCTACGAGCCCTAATAGTAATAATAATTTGTCTAATAATCTCAGTGAGTTTACAAACATTAATTAATAGAGCCTGACAACAACTGTGTGAGGGCACGTAAGATTACTATCCCTATTTTACAAATGAAGAAACTGAGGCAAAGGAAATTTACAGTAACTACTATTAGAAGGTCAACATACATGACAAGGAGAGGAACACTTATTATTTATTTGTATTACAGTAGCACCAAGGGGCCTGAAGAAACTTATATGGAGAGATCATTCTAAGTTCTTTGGGCTAGGGACTAATATTATTTACTGTTTGTTGCAGCACCTAGAGGCTGACATCTTATTGTTCAACGAATGTCACAAACCTTTCAGAGCGAACAACTGAAATAAACCTGAGGTGCAGAGAAAGCTTCCAAGGTGCCACAGTAAATCAGTGTCAGAGTCAGAGTTTGACCTCATGTCACCTGAGGCCCTGTATAGTGTCTTCAGTACACAGTGATGCTTACTATACTGACGGACAGGCTCAGCAGGAGCCTTCAGCCCTTAACAAAGCCACAGTTTATTCAGCATGCAAGTGAGGACAGGAGAGATGGTCAGAGGCATACAACATATACATTATTCTTATTATTTCATGTCTTAGATCAGGGGTTTCACTGTGTGAGGAACTGCACATACATAGTAAATGGGGAGTCCCTGACCAATCTAGATCTGTGAAAAGACAGGGGGACTTGTCAGGTGCCTCTGCAACTTCTTCTCACAAGTTGTTGCATGTGAATCTGGAAAACAAGGTAATAACTCATCAGAGTGACTGCTATCCTGGCTGTATTGCTATGAGTTTGAGAGAGCTACATTGCTCCCAAAGTGACAGTCCCACGAATAAGTATTGTGGCCACATCAAATGCTTGCCTTGGAACCATTTTACCACATCTCTCTGGCTATATAAAGAGGCAGCCCCAGGTTAAAAAAACAAACCACCATCCATTCATCTCTCACTGAAATGCAAACACTTGGAGGACAGGGTGGCGGTCACACATGCCAGTGCCTTCACGGCGCAAAACACCACACAACAGTTATGGTAATAGAGTCAATATCATGTGCAGTGTTAGTTGTGTGGTCCATTAATGTAGGCAGACCACCTCTCAGTACCTACACAGATTATTACTGCATGAACAGAAAGGATGGGTAGAATTCACCAACCTGCTCAGATGCCTACCAAACATGCTAGGTGCAGCCTATCCTTGTTTCCAGCTGGGGCGGTGTACGCACACCCCGCCATGGTGGTGGTGGGGAATCACAAGGGTGTGTGGACACCGTCCTTACCAAACCCTGTTTGTCAGGGGACCCCAAGTCAGTCTGTCACCCCAGGATAGTGCAGCTTAATGGCTAGAGTTTATGGAGCAGCCACTTAGATGTAGGGCAGCATGGCCTAATGGACAGAGTTTATATAACAGCCCCTTGGTTGCAGGGCAGTGTTGCCTAGTGGCCAGTGTCTATGGAATAGCCCCCTGTTCACAGGGCAGTATGGCCTAATAGCCAGAGTCTATGGGGTTGAAGCAGTGGCCCCAAGAGGGGGACCTAGGCCCACCTGACTTCACCAGGCCCTGTCAGTGGCGGAGTGATCTACCACTTGCTCAGCAGGGAATCCCACTGAAACATGCCAAGCTCACTGGAGTGGGAGATACCACTTATGTACCCTCCCTGGGTCACTTCCTACCAATTCTGGCAGTGACACAATCCTTGAGGTTTCAGGGCCCTCTGGCTCTGTGACACAAGTCACTCAGCTGGGCTCTACCAGCTCTAGAGGCTCATTCCAGTCTCCAGGTTCTCCGGTGCCTGCTGTCAGGATTTGTGGCTGGTCTATCTCTGGAACTCCTGTTGCAGGTCCTTCCTCTCCAGCATCCAGCCCAGATGAAGATGAGAGGCTGCCTTTTATGCTTGCCCAGCACTTGGAACATGTCCAGTATGGCTGGGGAGGCAGGACTTCCTCCACCCGCCCAGTGAAGAGCATGCACACCCCGTCACACCAGCTGAGAAAACCAAAACAAATGGAGTGGAGCAATTTGAATTAACAAGCAAAAGCAGACAATAGGCCAGTTGCTCAGCTAGTACAAATCCCTGTAGCTCAGAGCTGCAACTGAGCCATAGACTAACCAATCTGGAGGTGGCATTTGCACAGAGCTAATGTTGCTTCGTCAGCAAGCTCAGTATGTTATCTCTCCCCACCATTAGGATTTCATGACTTTTAAATGGTCCCAACAGAAGGGATCAGTCCCCCCCTCTCATCCCATTAAATGCTCATTGTTGGGCTTTAGGCTGAGCCCTTCTGTGCATTTCTGTCAGACACATTTGTTTTATGCATCTGTCGTTACATCTCCTTCTTCTTATACACTCAAACAACAACAGTGTGGCTGGCCACAGTCAACCCAAGTACAGAATTAACTCCCGCAGTGAGCCCAAAATAACCCACAACAGACCCGGCCTCCAGGATATTGCTATACAGATAGGTTTTGCAACTTGTCTCAGAGGTCAAGAAGGTCAGGCTAAGTGGACAAACGGGAAGGGATAACAGAATTGAAGACTCCCCCCTGCCCAGTGTGGTAACACCTTGCCAGCAGCCCCCCCAGATGCTGAAATCTATAGCTTTTTGGCTCAGACACCTAAAATGACTCCCGCTGTCATGGGTAAACATGGGGAGAGCATGGGGTGAGATGTCAGAAAACTAGGCTCCAAGCCGGAGAGGAATTCAAGGGGCAAATTCTCTACTATATCAGAGCACAGCTCAATCCAGGAGGGAGGTGGGGGAAACCTCAGGCCAGTCCCAGCTCTGATGCCCCTTAGAGTTCTTGACGAGAGGAACCTATTCAAAATGGGAAAGGAAGATGGAATGAGCAGCTCAGAGGTGGCAGGCAGGCGACATTTAAGGCCATGTTTCAAAGGGTGCCTCTAAGATTGCACATGAACATTTTACACACATATCATCCTTTTCCCTTTTATACTAGCTGAGCAAATTTGAGCTGGACCCACAGAGGTGACACACACACACAGGACACCCCTTTGCCAATGTGGCTTTTCAGAGGAGAATTGACGACATATTAATTTATAGATATAACTCATCAAAATACACCCAAAATTGTGCTGAAAATAAAACTAGCATGATTAGGAGGACATCAAGAAAAGGAGATTTTAAGGAGCAGACCCTCAACTGGTTGAAAATTGTCATAGCCACTTCAATGGGATGTTAGGAATTAACACCAACTTCAGATCTGCTCCCAAGTCTTTTTTTTCATATTGGCTTTGAATTCAAGACACAATCTGTTAAATTCATTTTTGACGGTAAAGTAATGACATTATATTTGCCACACATAGAGCTCATGCTAAGAAACATTTCCTTTCCAAATGAGATCGTCTTGTCAAGTGTAGAAGCCATGCTTCCTCCTCAAGCAATGTTATGAAAAGGAACAAGGTATGTTGTGTATAAATTAAGTCTTATGACTGTTTTATACATCTGGTACCATGTGTGTTTTTTTTCTAATATGGGGTAACACTAAGGGTATGTCTAAACTAGCCCCTAGTTCGATCTAGGGAGGCTAACGAGGGTGACCAAAATTGCAAATGAAGC
>JANRFK010004893.1:48635156-48653236 GCA_030068395.1 Apalone spinifera
ACGTTGGGGGCATCTCCCCCAAACCTGAATAAGGTCCATGATCTCCACCCTGGAAGAGGAAGGTGCCCACCTTCTCCAGCCCCTGTCAGGCTCCTGGGAGCTGGCAGAGTGCTCCTGGGAGTGGTGGAGGGCTGGCTGCCAGTGGCTTGCTGGCTCATGTTTTGGGGCCACTGGGACAGGGGCCCTGGTGGCCACTGCTGGCTCTGGGCTGGCAGGCTTGGAGCTGGCACAGGCACTGTGGCCAGGGTCTACCCCTTTAATGGCTCTAGGGCTGAGGGAGAGGAGAGTAAGTTTTCCTGGTTGTGCCCAGACTGGCCACCAGTGCTCCCTGAGAAGGGCTGGAGGCCCCCTATTTCGAATTAAGTTTCTACACAGCACTTAATTCGAAATAACTATTTTGAATTTGGTGTTACTCCTCATAGAATGAGGTTTACCAAATTCGAATTAAGCACTCCACTATTTTGAATTAATTTCGAAATAGCAGTTTGCATGTATAGACGCTATTAAAGTTAATTTGAAATAATGGCTGTTATTTCAAATTAACTTTGCAGTGTAGACATACCCTGAAATACTATAATTAATTGTATGGAAGCACAGCAATGATAGAGCACACCGTTCATTTCTATTGCCTCCTGAAGCCTGATTTTCATATGGAAGCAGATTCTCCTCACTTTGAACATACCTTATACTGTCCAAGTAGTCGTGCTATTGATTTCAACTGGAGCACACTTGGAGTAGGGTACTATTCAGATTGAGTAAGGGTGGAAGAATCTGGCTCAAAGTGAGGCATACGGAGGATGTTGCACATGCAATTTGTACAACCGTTTTTCTGCATACACTTACTACATTTATATGCACATGGACAACTAGAGGCCCATGATAAGTGCATGTGAAAAATAGGGTCACCAGTTGACTCTTCTGTAAAAAAGTCAGGCACGTGAATCCTTCAATTTGCAATGTGCAAAGCACCCCCATTTACAAATCTTTCTCTATAACAATACATAATCCCCCCCTCCCACACTTAGAAATAGACAAGTGAAGTGAGGTCATACACTCAGGGTATGTCTAGACTGCGTCCCTCCTCCAGCAGAGGGATGCAGATTAGGCAGGTTGAAATTGCTAATGAAGTGGGGATTTAAGTATCTTGCTCTTCATTAGCATAAAAATGGCCACCGCCTTTTTTTTGGCACGGAGCTTTGTCAGAGAAAAGCGGCAGTCTAGAGGCTGATCTTTCGCTAAAGAAAGCCTTTTCCAATTGATCCTGTATACCTTGTTTTACGAGGCATAAGGGATCTATTGGAAAAGGCTTTTTTAGCGAACGATCTGCCTCTAGACTGCCACTTTTCTCCGACAAAGCTCCACGCCAAAATAAAGCGGTGGCCATTTTTATGCTAATGAAGCACGGGATATTTAAATCCCCACTTCATTAGCAATTTCAACCTGCCTGGTCTGCATCCCTCTGCTGGCAGAGGGGTGCAGTCTCGACATACCCTCAGTGGCATTTCTCCCCTTGTGTCTCTGTAGGTCCGGGGACCACTGAACCCCTATTGTTTAGTTGAAGTGTCTTTTCATATCTGTAGGCAATTTATACCACAGGGCTGTATACAATTTTGTGTGCCATTTTGGAATATAAGCTTTTCAGTCTGCTTGACTTCTAAAAATGTATATTACCAAAAGTTCATTGACTGGCACTTTAATGCTAGTGGTCAGAAGATATAACCGAATGACATGAAAATCAATGGAAAACCATTATAATTTTCATTTGGGAAAGAACAAGCCTTGTAATACAACAGATCCCTAGAGGAACATTAATGAAAGCCTTCAGGAGATCTGAGTTCTCTACCATGAAGAATCCTAAAGCAGAATAACAGAAGAATTCTGGGTAGCAAATATTCCCCAGTTATCTGAATGCATAATGAATTTACCTTCTAACAATAGCCTTTTAAAATATATATAACTCACAAGAACTTAAAGGACTTACATTTGTAAAAGCTATTAACATCTATTAATATGGACAAATGACTGAAATGTCAACACTGAGGTGCAATTCCACACCTTGTACCATTTATTGACAGGAAATTAGGAACAATTAGATCTCTGTAAGCCTAGAAAAACCATGATTGCGCAGGGTCAAGCTACAGGAAAATGCTGTAGAGAGCCCCCCAGAACTTTTTGCAGTTATGGTGCACTCCTCTTACATAATATGCATGTTTGAAGCAAAAATCTGCTGTAATGAAGAAAAAACGATTTCCCAAACCAACCATAATAAATTCAGTACATTTTCTCTGGTTATAAATAAGCAGATATGTTGCATATAGCAGACACTTTCTGTTCTTTTATGGGCGCTATTGCTTTCTCTACAGGAAGCAGGACTGGCCAGGGTTCTTTGAAAGTGTAGAAATGAGAAGGAAGAGAATGAATTCTGCCCCATTTGCTATATGCCTTTCTTGAGGTTTTTAAATGCAGAAAGTTCACAATGAAACACCTTTGGAAACAATTGCAAGTGTGTGTGTCTGGAGCTCTCAGAAATGAGCTGCTAGCACATAAACTTTTCTCTGTTACCTTCTGCAGTAGATCGTTTTGGGAGATAAACATCAGCTCTCATATTTGCTGTCTGCAAAAGGATCTGAAATACTGATTCCTAATAAGTATGGGCAAACTGGGTCAAAAATAACCCACGGAACAAACCCCAGAACCTTTATTTAGTTTTCAAACCAAATTTGAACCAACCTTTTTGGTAAAGATGTGTGATGTTTGAAAACATTTTTAAGGTCCCATTGTGGCTAGTGTTCAGACACACATGCCAAAATACAGCCAGAAAGACTATTCTCTGGCTAGTTACAGCTGTGGCCAGAAGAGTGGAAGCATTGCAAATCTCATGAGGAAATTCTGTAGAAAAATGAGCTTTTGGATCATTCTGCTCTGAGCATCTGGATGCTTATTTAAAGTGAAATGAACACAAACTGAAGAAAGGTTGGAGGAGCCAGGCTTCACTAATTTCTAGTTCTCATTCTGTGACGAGATGGAACAGCCAGGAAAGAGTCAATGGTTCCCTGCCTGGCCCATGGAATTTAAGGGCAGAGAGAGTGCAGCTCATATTGGTCAGGAGAGTTGTTTTCTGTTAGTGTGGTACCTGAGCTTTGGACTTGACATGGGTGTGGCACTGGCTCTGTCCTGGGCTGGTCAGATAGCCCACCAGCTTACTTATGTCATGATAGGCAAAGCTCCCCCTGAGCCCATCCCTCCCATTCAGAATGGTCATGAGCACCACCCCCAGCATGAATAAAAGATGCAGGAGCTGCTCTGTTACAAAAAGGGAACCCCACAGAAAAAGAGGCTTTCGATAGGTGCACAAACAGGATTAAACACAGAGAGCAAATTAAGTGACTTCCACCATGCCACAGCACAACTGTGCTTTTAAGGCACAGCCCTGCATTATAGGTGCTACGAAGGTGCCCCAGCCCCAGCTTTGCATCCCATGGCCCTGGAGAAAGCGGGGGAGGGAGGGAGGAGGGCGGAAGGGTGCAGATGCTGTAAAGGTGCCATATTAGGGCTTTTCTGCAGCCAATCCAACAAGCTAGCTCATGCAGAAGCAGGGACCAAGGCCATGGTCCCAGCCCACTTTAGAGAGGCTTGTGCAAATAGCAGTAGCCTTGTCTAGTATGGCTGCAGAGGTGTGGCACCCAGTGGTATTTTTGTAAGAAAAAAGGTGCTGGTACTCTGGGACAAACTTGTTGAGCAAAAAAACCCAAAAAAACAAAAAACAAAAAACAGTCGCGGCCCCTTTAAGAGCCAAAGCACCGCACTGGGAGCCAGAAAAAAAAATGCTGCACATCCTGAGCAGGCTTCCATCAGGAGCTGAGCTGCCCCAGTGCCGGTATGCGAGGGGGAAATCCCATTCCTTTTTTGTGGTCTGGGAAAATAAGTGACGGTATGCCGTTCCGGGCTGTACCGTCACAAAAAAAGCACTGGTGGCACCCACCTAGCATAAATGGGAGGGATGGGGAAGGATGCTCCAACACCTTGATTTTCTGCTTTTCTCAGAAAGAAGCAGAAAGTGAAAATTAGACAGAAAAAAGAATGGGCCCTTGGAAGTAAACTGAAGAAGAGATAATGCTCTGGGAACAGAGCTAAAAGGCCCAGAACATCAGTCATGGGAGAACTAACTAACCACAGGAACTATGAGGCAGATTTTCTTTTCATGATGCTTATTTCCTTTGCACCACCACTTATAACCTGTTTAATCAAAAAACACAGTGCTCTGCATCCTAAGTAATCTCCCATGAATAATGTTTTTTGTTTTCTGTTTTAAATGTTATTTTGGGTTGAGGAAACATTATTATATTTTAGAAATTAGCCTCAGATTTTTCCCATCTCGAGTTCACTGAGTGCAGAAGCTGGCATGCAATACCCGCTGACAAATTAAAATGCAAGAAAGTGTCAGTGCAATTAGATTGGCTGGCACAGGAGGCAAATGCACAATCTGATGTAAAAGCAGGCATACCATGCATAAGAATGGCAAAGAAATCACTGAAGAATGGCAATGGGATAGCAAAACATTTCTTTTTTAAATATGTGGGGTCAGTGAATCCGGGTTTACAGCTGCTTTGCATCACCAGAGTAGTGCAAAGTAGTTGCAGTATACTGGAACTACTTGCTTATAATAGCAAAACTGAGTGTGCCACAAACCATGTCCTGGGGAAAAATGGCCAGTTGAGGTTGATAATTTATTATTTCACCCCAGCAAGTCAGTAATACACAGAAAATGCACTCCCATGGGATTACTATCACCTTACTGGTGTTCAGTATCCATCCTTTGCTAAATGACAGAAGACATATTCCTTGACTAAATACATTGGGACAGATCTCTCCTGTTTCTGGGATCCACTCAGGTCAAGGGACTGGAAAGGGATGGAGCTAACAAGGAATCAGTTACAGCTCCTAGATTCTGTGGACTAATTCCGTAGGGACTCCATGCTGGGTGAGAATATGTGAGCTCCACCAGGTGCCTGTCTTCCTCAAAGACCCTCTGTGCTCCTTTTGTCCAGGAGATGGAAGATGAATGGGCAAGAAACATCGCTACCTGATTTACACTAGAGGAGAGCTCACCTTGCAGGAGAAATCTCAGCTTGCAAGGCACGATCAGAATCCAGCTCTTTTGTACCAAGATCATACTAGAGAATCCAGCCTAATCTCTGAATGATAAAAGGGTATTTCACTTTTAACCTATTTCACTTCGTGGTGGGAATCCCTGCGGAGATTCAGCTTGACTGAAGATTGCAGAAGGTTTGGGGACACTGAGGTCTTCAAATTTTTCTAAAACCGAGGACAGGCAAAGCAGATCTTATCAACTCCAATGCTGGATGCAGCGCTGTTCCATCCATAGGATAGTGTGGGGTAGCTGCCCGGGGCCCCATGATTTGGGGGGCCCGGCAGAGCTACATCAACCATCCTATGGACAGACTGGCCACACATATTGAGGTTAGTCTGCAAGGCCCAGGATGGCCGGGGGGGCTACCTAAGGGGCTTGTGCCAGCAGTGGGGATCAGCCCCAATCCCCACACTGATCATGCCATCTCCCAGCCAGGTTGCTCTGTTGCACCGTGGTGGCAGGAGCCATGGGAAGTGGAGTGATGCAGCAGCCTGCTCCACTCCACACCACTCCACTCCACTCCACTGCCATCTCCCAGCCACGATGCTCCGCATCACCACGGGAACAGGACGTGGAGCGACTTGGCCTCAGCCTGCTCCATTCCCCGGAGCGACGTGCAGGCTCGGGGAGCAAAGCACAGTGGGAGCAGGCCGGGCCGCTCTGCTTCCTGCCACCACTGTGAAGAGGGGAGATGGGCTGTTGGGGGTCCCTCTTCTTCCCGTGGCTTCCACCTCCCATGGTGAGTACAGGAGGGCCCAATAACAGCTGCCCCCCCCCCCCCCCCCCCCCCCCCCCCCCCCCCCCATCCCAGGCCCACCAGTAATCCCCCGGGTTGTGTCTCTTGGGGAAGGAGGATTTGGGGAATGGGTACAATGGGAGCAGGAGAGAGCAAAGCAGGGGCTGGAAGAGGCAGGGTGGGGGCAAAGCAGGGGTGGAGCCTAGGGCAGAGCTGGGGTACCCCAGCCCCACACCTCTCTAAGGACAGCCCTGGTTGGATGCAACTATTTTTTGAGGCTGAAGACTCCGGTAAACCCAGCTGAGTGAAAATATCACAAGTAACCACGATCCAAATCTAACAGGAACACTGTTGCTTTTTTCAGCAATAGCAATTTTATCTAAATTTGATTTCCTAAGAAACCAAGTCTGGGGCTTCTGTATTTAAACCATTTTGTCTAGACCCAATCTTTATGATAGACTTGCCCTTATTGG
The DNA here is from genome assembly GCA_030068395.1 of Apalone spinifera. Classification (NCBI taxonomy): domain Eukaryota; kingdom Metazoa; phylum Chordata; order Testudines; family Trionychidae; genus Apalone; species Apalone spinifera. The sequence continues at coordinate 48,641,518 of JANRFK010004893.1, forward strand.
CGTGTGTGTGTGTATGTGTGTGTGTTATGACTTTGTTTATGTCACTTCCCACTGAGTTTTTACATTTTATCTGGTCCTCTCTGAAGAAAAAAGGAGCTGATTTTCAAAAAAGCTACAAACTTCATGATCAGCCCCAGATTATGAGTCAAGAGCAATTGCTTTGGTGTGTTACTATTTTTTCTGTTCTTTACCATTCTAACCTCAGTCATGTTCAATATATTAAGTGGCAGCAGAAGCCCCAGGCTTGAAACCCTTTCAAAAGAGTCTTTGTGTTTACAGAGCCTGATCCAGAGCCCATTAAAAGGAATGGAACGAGTCCCATTGACTTCAGTGGGTTTTGGATTAGACCCATAACAATGTTCATGGGAGGTTAGTTTAATAAAGCATATTGGCAAATAGAAAATACTGCATCTAGAAATTGGCGACTGATGTTTGGCTCCAATTTACAATACAAAAAGAGAGGCTTAAGTTTCCATGAGACACAGATTTGCTGATTTTAAGGTCAGAAGGGACTATTCAGATTTGACCTACTACAGAGCAGAAGCAGGGACTTCCTTAGGCACACACAGCATAAACAGCTGCATAGGGCACCTGAAAATTTGGGGCACCACCAGAACAGAAGGTAAGAGCAGGTTGACTTCTACACACCCAGTAGCTATGTCTAAATTACGAAGAAAAGTTGGAAAATTGCATATCTTTTTCTGCTTTTCTTCCGAAAGAGGCTTTTCTGACACTTGGCCCATGTTCACAGGGCCAAATGTCAGAAAAAAACCCTCTTTCGGAACATCCCTTCTTCCTTGTAAAATGAGGTTTACAGGGATGCCAAAAAAACTCATCTGCTTTTCTGAATTTTTTTTCGGAAAAGCAGATGCATTCCTTGGACATGGCAGCTGGACCAAGTGTGTGCTGCTGTCTCCTTCTCCTTAGGCAGGAACCATACTCACAGACTCAAATGCGGAGCAGGGTACAGGATACTGGGCTAGATGGACTTTTGGCCTTTCCCATTATAGCCGTTCTTATGTTGCTGCCTCTCCTTAATGAAGAGTGCACCGCACCAGTACATTCAGATCTGTGAATATGGCCCCTGCCTAAGGAAACAAAGACTGCAGTGTGCATCAGGTGTGCATGAGCTGACCGGCTCTTACCTTCTGACCGGGGCCAGTGCCAGATTCCTCAGAGAGAATGAACAGAACAGGTAATCATGCAGGGATCAATCCCTGTCATTTATTCCCAGCTTCTGACTAACAGAGGCCAGGGACACCAACCGTGCCCAACCTGGATTATAGCCCTTGATGGACTATTCATGAAAGTATCTAGTTCTTTTATAGTCTTGGCCTTCACAACATCTGCTGACAAAGAGTTCCACAGATTGCTTGTGCATTTTGTGAATAAATATTTCCTTTTGTTTGGTTTAAACCTGCTGCCTCTTAATTTCATTTGGTGACCCCTAGTTTTTGTGTTTTGAGGAGTAAATAGCACTTCCTTGACTACTTTCTCTACACCAGTCATTATTTTATAGACCCACCCTTAGTCATCTGTTTTCCAAGCTGAAAAGTCCCAATCTTATTAACCTCTTCTCAGAAGGAAGCTATTCCATACCCCTGATCATTTTTGTTGCTCTTTTCTGAACCTTTTCAAATTCTAATATGTCTTTGAGGTAGGGCAACCACATTAGGGTCCTTCAGGGCAGAGGGCTTATGGTGTGGGGAGTTCAGAAGTAAGCAAAGGAGCGGGTGGTATGCGGGGCTCAGGACAGGGATGAGGAGGGACTCATGGCAGGGGTGGGGGTGCAGGAGTTAGGGCAAGAGGTTGGAAGGAGGGGGAGCTCAGGGAAGGAGGTGCAGGGCTCAGGACAGGGGGTGAGGGTGGGTGCCAGCTTCTCCCTGAGGTGGGAGGGGGCTGCACATCCTACCTGCTGACTTCTGCATGGGGCCAGCCTAGGCTCGGAGAGGAGCTCACACCCCAGCTAGTGGCTGTTCACTGGGGTGTTTGTTGCCCCCCTCTCAATATACAGTGTAACTGTTCCTCCTACCAGACCCCTGCCTTTCCATTTTATGAGAAACAATCAAATTCCAGGCACATCCCATTGTCCTTGCCCAACCAAGCCTTGTCCTTGCTTTTAAGTTATGGTAAGAAGAGGCTGCATGCCAAATTTGGTGGTCCTAGCTCTTACCATTTAGGAGGAGTTCTTCAATAAATAAACTCACAGATGGATGCACATTTCTGAAATATACAGTAAGATGTGCACATTGCCACTCATATTCTACTGACAATTCCTTTAACAGTAGCATCAGGTGGAGTTTCTCAAAACTAAAGCTCATTGAGAACTCTCTCTGCTCTACAATGACTCAGGAGCATTTGACTGGTCTTGCTGTTCTTGCAATAGAACAAGACATCACTTTGTCTTTGTCATACAATGACATTATTACTGATTTAGCAGCTAAAAAAGCCAGAAAGATTGCTTTTAATTAAAAACAAATCCTTGTTTCAATACCTCTTCATAGTAATTTCCAGTGAAATGCTGACAAATTAAAAAAATCATATTATTTGGATCATTCTGTCAATAAACCAGAATTTTTTCTATAGCACTACTTCTTTAGTGCAAGCATAGTCCATCAGTATTATAGTGCGCTTAATTTATTTAAACTGGTTATAATGAAGAGCATGTGGCAAGTTTTCCGGTACTGTACGATTGTGTTTGTGTTACTCAGAGCAAGTCAGGGATAGGAACACAAGTTTAATAATACTGCATAGGTCCCATAAATCCTAAGGATAGCCCTGTACACAGGCCACGGAATTTCAATACCTAATTCATGCATTGAGACCACAATTTTTGTTTGTGCTACAGGCTGTATTATAGAAAGAGCCTCCATCCTGTCAGCTAAGTTTCTCCCATTAGCATTGTTCATTTGCCCTCGATATTATACTTTCACAGAAGCACAAAAACAAAAAGCTACAAACATAGCCCAAAAAACCTATATGGTATCAAATTCCTTAGAAGATGAAGCATTGTGAATATTTGATTAGAAATAAGTATGTAAGCCAGGGCTGAATTACTTTGGGTGTGCTCACTCCAATTGTTTAGCTCTGCAAGATAATTAACTGTTAACTGTTCATATGCAAATACAGTTCATGCCAGGAAGGGGAAGGAATCCGAGGTGTGGCTATGTAAATCCAATTCAGCCAGGGCTGATGGAGGATCAGTGTTGGAATGGAATGTGGTGTATTGTAACTAAGTTGGGGCTGTTGTGGGGATCACAAATCATGCTAAATGTGGGAACTGTAAAATATGACACCAGTGCTTGCAGGAGAGACTTTATAAGAGGTCTCAGAGGAACAAGCCTCCCTCCTGCCAGAGTTGAGTGAACTGAGTTGGGGGGAGCGGAGGGAGGAAGGGCGTGAGGCAGCCTGCTTCATGCCTGCCAGGTGTGAGCTGTAAGGCTGGCTCAACCTGCCCCTTTTCCCCCTGGGTTTAAGGACAGACCTAAAGCAGACTTCATGAGGAGTCTTTTTGCTAGTCCAATGGAAGCTGGAATCTTTGGCCAGCCTAGGTGGTGTCTAAAGAGTTGAAATCAATAAGAACTGAAATCACTGGTTTGGCTGAGAGCCAGACCCATTGCAGCCAGTGGAGTGGCTGGTGGAAGCGACCGGCAGGCGGCCGGTAGGAGCGGCAGTAGGCGGCCAGTGGAGGGTGGCCAGCAGAGTGGCTGGTGGGAGCGACCGGTGGGCAGCCGGTAGGAGCGGCGGCAGGTGGCCAGCGGAGCAGCTGGTGGCAACGACTGGCATGTGGCTGGTAGGAGCGGAGGCAGACAGCCAGAGGAGTGGCTGGCAGGAACGACCGGCGGGAGGCCAGTAGGAGCAGCACAAAGGTGGCATAGCCTCAGGCTCAAGGGTTGTGTCTACATTGGTGCGATCTTGCGCAAAAGCTGACGCTTTTGCACAAAAACTTGCTGCCTGTCTACACTGGCCGCGAGTTCTTGCGCAAGAACTCTGATGCTCCCGCTCAGGAATAAACCCTCTTGCACAACTGTTCTTGCGCAAGAGGCCAGTGTAGCCAGGCAACATGAATTTCTTGCGCAAGAAAGCCCTGTGGTTAAAATGGCCATCAGAGCTTTCTTGCGCAAGAGAGCGTCTACACTGGCATGGATGCTCTTGTGCAAAAGCACATCTCTTGCGCAAACGCACATGCCAGTGTAGACGCTCTCTTCTGGAAGAGTTTTTGCACAAGAACTCTTCCGTAAAAGAGTTCTTGCACAAGATCATGCCAGTGTAGACGTAGCCCCCAAGCAGAGTCATCAGGATGATGTACCAGAGTCTGCACTGACTGGACAGAGCTGTAAGTGGAGCATTTGATGTGGTGTACGGAGAAAGTTTAGGTAGGTGAAAAGAACCCTTACCTTGTTGGACTGGTGAGCCTGAGAGGCAAAAGACATTGCTCAATCCTTTTGAGCTGGGACAGTTACTCATGGGGGAGGGGGCTACGAACTCTGTTTGTGGTATTTTCCCAAGATAATGCCATGTGACTTCTCTCTCTCTTTCATTAAAAGTTTCTTTTCTACACTCAGACTCTGTGCTTGCGAGTGGGCAAGCATTGCCTCTCAGAGGTGCCCAGGGGTGTGTGAATTTCCCAGGCTACTGGGTAGGGGCTCGAGCCAGTTCTGTGTGAGATGGACCCCTAGATATTGAACCCAGCCCTGGTTGCTGCGGGGCCTACCCAACGGAAGGGTTACAAGTAGAACTCAGTAAAAATGACTGGGAAATGCCACTACTTTGATAATATATTTTGCCTGGTCTGCCTGAATTAAAATGGTTTTTATTTCAAGTGAGGTCAACAGTAATCTATGAAGTCACCTGAGCCACCAACATGTTGTAATTCTGGGTCCCTAATTCCCCCAGTGTCTCCCAAGGGTAATTCTCTGCAACTGAATTACATCTCCCATGATGCCTGGTGGTCTCTCCCGGGAGTCTTGGGGGAGAAAAGTCTAGTTAAAAGGGAAACAGTGCTATAAACAGTCAGTCAGTGGGACTGTGAGTGTGAGATTTCTTTAAAAAGTGTTTTTATTTGTCAGGGCCCAAGAGGAATTTGAAATATCTGACTTAGTAAAACATGTTTTGTTGCCTTCTATGGTTTTCTGAACTTTTCTGAACTTGTATAGGGTGCTTTAAAATGTAGGGGTACATATCTAGGGCTTACTCTAAATCTTCATAACTTGGAAAAAATCTGTGCTATGATGAATAAATTACTGTTCTTTTGCCCAGATTCTTACGTCCTTTCTACAAGGAAAAAGCCTTTTTCCAAAAAAGCTCTTTCAGAAAAAGGCATGTGTGAACGCGCAAGAGAGCATTTTTTTGAAAGAAGAGGCCTCCAGGAAAAAGCACAGTTGCCCTGGTGGCCACTCAGTCCACAGTAATCAGAACTGAAATGCAAGATAATGTCCAATCAATGTGGACTTTATCTTTTGAAAAAGCACATTGCTTTTTGGTTGTACTTTTGTTGTGTAGACACTCTCTTTTGAAAAAAGTTTTTCCGGAAGATCTCTTCTGGAAAGGCTTCTTCCAAAAGAAGCCTGAAGTCTAGTTGTAGCCTCAGTTATTGTACAGATATCCACTCCTATGTAAGATGTGCGCTTTCATGGGCAAACGTTAGCTGTGAGTAATTCTCAGGCCTTAGTCTGGACTAAATGAGATCCAAGGGAACAAAGAGAATGAAAAAAATAAAATGACCAATTCCATTTAATCTTAGCAGTCAAAATGAGGCATGCTGTGGGAACATATATAATTCAAAAGCATGAATACAAATGTACGGACCATGTTTACCAGCTTACTTGAAAAGCTATGTCTATATGCTGAAGCTTGTGAAATGCAACATGTAGAATCTGACGTAAATCCTGCTGATTTCAGCAGCTGCAGAGTCAAAAGAGTTCACTGGTTCATCAGACACTTCCCTCCAATAAGTGATGGATTAAGGTAGTGTCTATGGAGTCATAGATCTGAGTTTCAGATTAGGAGGAGACCCTTTGACCCATGAAGAAATTATGACTGGACAAACCACTATCCAGAGAGACATCTGGTGCCTGTCCTAGAAACTAGCAGGCCTGTTTACTAGTCATTCATTAGTATTCTCTAACTAGCCAATTAGCCCGTCATAAGATGAGATTTTCAGGTCTCTCCTCCACGTCGGTCTTCTCTCCTGAGCCTCCGGTCTCTCTCTCTCCTCCTCCTACTGCCGCCTCCCCCTCTCTCTCTCTCTTTCTCAGCTTTCCTCCGCCTCTTGCCTCTCTCTCTCTGTCTCTCTCTTTCTCTTCTCCTCCCCCTCCTGCCTCTCACTCGGGGGACCGTGGAGCCCAAACGGCCATTTGGGCTCCGCACTCCCCGTGCTGCATGGGGAGGGTGGAGCCCAAACGATTGCTTGCGCCACTTGCTCCCACGTGGCAGCCTAGCTGAGTGGCGCAGAAGTCAGCCGAGCGCCACGGCAGGAGGTGAAGGGGGGAGGGGTGATGATGTTCACGGCCAGGGAGTGGGGCCTGAAGTCACTGTCACGCAGCACATCTTGGTGCCTTGGGACATGGTGACCATCAGTCATTTTCAAGGCATCTAGCTGCTGTGGTAGGCTTTAAGAGAAAATATTCCTTCCTGGCCCCATAGACAGCCATCTTGTCTCAGAAACAATGCATATGACCATCCTTCTGTTAGCATGTATATCTACATAACGTTATTAGTGGTTATACAATCATCCATCTCTACCTTAAATTCAGTCGCAGAGTCAAAATCTGTAGTATTTAGTCAGAGAAATGGAAGCTTCTCCTGAATAAAGATTGCAAAATTGGTCCATACTAATTCTCAGAATGACTTCCTGTGGGAATGAGTTTCATAGTCTGACTGCAAGATGACTGGTGAGACATTTCCTGTTCTGCTTTTACATTTCTCCACCTGCTAATTTCATTTTTCGGTCTACTATTATTTTGATATTAGAGGGTGCATCAAGCATTTATAGAATCATAGGGCTGGAAGAGACCTCAGGAGGTCATTAAGTCCAGCCCCCTGCCCAAAGCAGGACCAATCCCAACTAAATCAACCCAGCCAGGGCTTTGTCAAGCTGATTCTTAAAAACCTCTAGGGATGGAGATTCCACCACCTCTCTAGGTAACCCATTTCATGGTGAAATAGTTTTTCCTAATATCCAATCTAGACCTCTCCCCTGTAATTTGAGACCATTGCTCCTTGTTCTGCCATCCATCACTACTGAGAACAGCCTCTCTCCATCCTCTTTGGAACCTTCCTTCAGGAAGTTGAAGGCTGCCATCAAATCCCCACTCACTCTTCTCTTCTGCAGACTAAATAAGCCCAAATCCCTCAGCCTCTCCTCATAGGTCATGTGCTCCATCCCCCTAATCATTTTGGTTGTCCTCCACTGGACCCTCTCCACATCCTTTCTATAGTGGGGGGCCCAAAATTGGATGTAATACTCCAGGGCTATGTCTACACAGGCACCCTTTTCCGGAAAAGGGATGCAAATGAGAGAAGTTGGAATTGCAAATACAGCGGGGATTTGCATTTTTCCCCGCTGCATTTGCATTAACATGGCTGCCGCTTTTTTCTGTTTCGGAGCTTTGACGGAAAAAAGCGGCTGTCTAGACAGGGCTCTTGCGGAAAAGAAAGCCTTTTCCGCAAGATCTCTTATTCCCTTTCTTTTCCGCAAGAGCCCTGTCTAGACAGCCACTTTTTTCCGTCAAAGCTCCGAAAAGGAAAAAAGCGGCAGCCATGTTAATGCAAATGCAGCGGGGAAAAATGCAAATCCCCGCTGTATTTGCAATTCCGACTTCTCTCATTTGCATCCCTTTTCCGGAAAAGGGTGCCTGTGTAGACGTAGCCCAGATGTGGCCTCACCAGAGCCGAATAAAGGGGAAGAGCACTTACTGCTCTTGTTAGGAAGACATTCCTTGATTCACTCACTGCAATTTTTCTCTTCAAGTTTTCACCCTTCTTCCATCTCCAGTAATGAAAGTAGATATGTAGATTTGAAAACATTGTAAAAACATTTCATCAAAATGATCCTAGATCCTATCTAATAGAAATTATTGGTAGTTTTGCCTGATTATAGGCCAAGGGTTATCAAGAGTTTTGAATGAGCCATGACTGCAACACTGGAACCTATACTACTCAATGGGAAAATACAGAACTAGAAATTACAGAAGAAGATACAAAATCTCTAACCTTACAGAGTGTTTTGCTGGCCTCCAAGTCAATTCTGCTAAACCTGATCATCATTCAAAGTGATTTGGAAAGCAGAACTCTCCCAGAATTACAAGAGAGAATTCAGAAAGCCCTCTAAAAAGGACAGGCACAGGGTTAATTCAAATCAGACTGAGCATGGGGGCGGGGAGGGAAATAGAATAATGGAAACTTGGCTTAGAATGGAGACCCAAGTAGAAGTTGCAGTAAGGACTGCATTCTTGAGGGAAAGGCACACTGAAGGAATTAAGGTTTGCAATTCCTTATCCCTATCTAATAAAAAAAGGGGAAGCATCTGTCATTCTTTGCTTCCATGTAAAACTCAGAGGCCTGGCTTTTTGGAGGTGACGGACAGTGATTGCTGCCATTGATTTCAACAGGAGATGTGTGGCATGTAGAGTATAGAAAAAAGAACATGTGTGATGTCTCGACGACTGGCTGTAACACCGACACGGCTTTTCATAGACAAATAGGCATTTTCCATTAAATTATTGGCAGTAAACCTTTCCATCTGCCTTCTTATTATATACAGTAATAGAGGCCTGATTCTCATCTGCAACAAGCCTCTTTCGCACACACCTTTTGGGCTTGAAATGTAACCATCTTCCACTTACAGGCCTCTTGACAGCACTAAAACATTCACACAATTGAGATTTAGGTCACAGATGTCCAGGAAGCAAAATATTCCCAGTATTATATTCAGGGGCAGGAAGACGTGACAGACTTGCTGAGTCCCTGGGCCAGGAGGTGGGGAGTGGCTCTGCTCTCCTGGAAGAGGCAGGGCCTCCGATGGAATGGGCGGGGTTGGGATTAGCCTCCCCCCACCAGTCCTTCAGCACTATCTAGTGCACCTCACCTAGGACTCTAGCCTGGGGCTCTGTCCACAATTTAAAGGGCCTGTTACTCCAGCTGCCACTGCTGTGGCAGGAGCCTCAGGCACTTTTGAATCACTGGGCCCCAAAGCAGCTGATCCCTTTGTCCTTCCTCCTCCCTCCCCCTAGCAGCGGGCCTGATTATATTATAGGTAGGCAACAGAAATGTAACAGACGACTCGTCTTTTCTCTGGAACTTTTAAATAGGGCACTTTGGGTTGCACTGAATGAGATAGAAAGGAAAATCAAGTTGTCTGCTTTTGGTAGAGTTGTGAATTTTTTTTTTAATTGGCACCAACAAATAACAGCCTCTATTTAAAAACAATTAAGCTTGTAGTCTAGTGATGGGAGTCGTTTGAAGTAGATCACCATCTGGTAAAACAGAAGGGCTTCACCAGCCTTCTACAGCATTCCTCCCTCTATAATGAGGGTCATCAAAACAACTGAATTATGCTGGTAAGAAGCATTTGTATGGACCAGAAATGACAAGAAGAATATTGGAGAGGAGTTAGAGTGTCACTTCAATATTGTCATAACAGGGATTTGATTAGGCTTAGACATTCATATAACTGCTGCAAAATGGCCACATGTAGCCATTAAACTGCAGTAGAATTTACCTGGGCCGGGTGATGCATCATATTTTACCTTGTTGGGTATTATCAGATAGAACTGCCATTTCATACGGAGAAAGCTGGTTATCTGATGCAGTCCTGTCCTTGCTATCAAGAATTGCAAAAGGCTTTGCTTGTTTAGCTTTTTGTGAGGTCAAGTTATATATCATGTCTGGTTAAACTTGCTATATCCTCTTCAAGGAGTATGCCTGGTGATGCGCCTTCCCACCTCGCAACCTATTACTCCAATTTGGAGAAAAATATTAAAGAACTAACTGGGAGTAGAAATGCCCACTTTTTTTGTCCTTGTAACTGGGGCTTGAGGCAAATGGAGTCAAGGTAATGATGAATTATTAAGGTTCTTTGGAAATCAGAGCAGAAAGAATTTTAGGAAAACTTATGTAGACTTGTGTTGTATGCCACTACGATGGCTAAGTTCAGTGACAAATAGTGATCCCAGAGCACCATGCCAAATACCTATTATATTTATATTGTACATATTTCTCCATATTTTAGCTTTCAAATTTGAGAGGGTCCAGAGAAGAGGAACAACAATTATTAAAAGTCTAGAAAACATGAGCTATGAGGGAAGATTGAAAGAATTGGGTTTGTTTAATTTGGAAAAGAGATGAGTGAGAGGGGACATGATAGCAATTTTCATTACCTAAAAGGGTGTTCCCAGAGGGAGGGAGAAAAGTTGTTCTCCTTGACCTCTGATGATAGGGCAAGAAGCAAGGGGCTTAAATTACAGCAAGGGAGGTTTAGGTTGGACATTAGGAAAAACTTCCTAACTGTCACAGTGGTTAAACACTGGAATTAATTGCTTAGGCTACGTCTACACTGCAGGCTTTTGCTGGCAGCGAGTATGCTAATTAGCATTTGTCACGCTCTCATTTGCATATTCTCTGCCTCAAAAAAGGAGGTATAAGGATCTTGTGTAAAAGGGGTTGTTGCACAAAATGGACCCGTCTACACTGCTTGTTTTTGCGCAAAAACCTCTTGCGCAAAAAGCAACGGCAGAGACTATGGAAATGACAGCGCGACAAATGCTAATGAGCACTTCATTAGCATACCCTCTGCAGGCAAAAGCCTGCAGTGTAAACATAGCCCTAGGGAGGTTGTGGAATCTCCATCACTAGAGATATTTAAGAGCAGGTTAGACAGACATCTATTAGGGATGATCTAGAATGATACTGGGTCCTGCCATGAGGGCAGGGGACTGGACCTGATGACCTCTCAAGGTCCCTTCCAGTTCTAGTGTTCTATGATTCTCTCTTATCATGGATTATTGGCTGTTAGTACGTCTAAATCCATGACTACATTTTCACCTGTCTTTTTATATATGAAGGTTTTAACTTATTTAATAAATACTTAACAATTTGGATGATGATGGTGATGATGGTATTTTAAATTATATATATATATTTTAGCAGACATGACTGTAGGCTGGCTGCAAAAAGTTACCAGGAAAGGGCAGGTAGTCACAACTGTGCAAATAATCCTAGAGCCAAGGCTGCAATCCTAGCCTAAAAGTCTAAACCCCAATTAAGCATCCTCTTAGCCTGAATCCCATAACTCGAGTCAGCTGTCATGGGCCAGCTGTGGGTGTGTCATTACAGTGAAGACATTCCCAATAAGAACTAGAAAGGTGAAGCACATGTTATCCAGGGTGGCATCCCTGCCCTAAGTAACACCAAATCCAATTTTAAAGATAAATGCTGTGGCAATATAAGGTCTAGGAACTGTGAAGAAATCGCCTGACAATACCCTTCCAGCTTCTAGAATCACCGGTGCTTGAGTTTTCAGAACACCATAAAAGATCGAGGCTTTGTGTGTATGTAGGGAGGGTGAGGAACTGAACCAAAAGTCTACTGAAGTCAATGTGAATTTTGTAAATATCATCAGTGGATATTATACCAAGTCCGCTTTCAAATGAGATCTGGGTAAGGTGCTCCCATCTATATAGCCATTAGAGCAATGCAGTGCTATACTGGCTAAAAGAGC
>JANRFK010004893.1:48653246-48676620 GCA_030068395.1 Apalone spinifera
CCCCACACACACACCACGCAAATGGAAAAGAAACAATCTGGAAAATCTGTTTTTTGCAAACACCATTGACTGGTAACAACATAGATCTTCTGTGAATTTTTGTTTAGTCTTTCCAAGACAAAGCAACAAAAAAGATAGAGACATTTCTTTTGATAGTAGCCAAAAGCATATCTTCAATAGAAACATCACATGAAAATAATCTTTCCCCTCCTTGGCAAGTTCACCACACCACCACAATACAGACATCAACAGGGGCACATCACACAGATATAGAGAGCTCCTTTGAGGATGTGCCTTACTGAAATTTAAGTACCTACTTCTTGCAGTGTTCTCTCAAAGCTCCTCAAGTAAAAGGAATAACAACTGCACAGTGATGGTGACAAATGGAAGCAGCAGGTTAGATAAATAGACTGGCTCCAAAGCACCAAATACTGATGCTTAGACTGGACCCCTTTCATCTGATATTATGAGATGTGTGGCACGAGGTTTTAAGAGTTTTGGAGTGGACGGTTGTCTCTTACTGGGGAGACACTCTGTCCTCAGGGAGATCTAGGCAGGTTAAATGGGACCTCAACAAATAGTTGAAATACAAATCAGACTGCCCACATAACAAGGAATGGAAAGTGCCACTGATCCCTGTTTGACAGGAGATTAAAAGGTGATTTAAACCTAAGAACGGGACCACCCCTAGAGCTGTGCTGTAAGTTAAACGAAAGAAGAAATACTGGCTATAAACAATGTAATGTATGTAAATTTAAGTGCCAAAGGACTCTTGTATTTAAAATCAGGCTTTACGAACTGAAAAATACTAGTGAGGGAAAAAACACGAGCCAATCAAACATGGCAGAGGTGAAAGGGCAGATTTGAGAAAGCTAGTAAAGAGAAGGCAGGCTCTAACACAAAACCATGCAAAGCTTGGGGGTTAGTGACTCTCTAAGCAATATGTTTCTGGCAAAGAAAGAGGTTAGCAAAGAAATTCCAGTCACCCAAACTAGGAAAACTCAAGAAGAACCCTTTGGTTCTTTGCTTACTGCCTTGGGCTCAGGTGCACTTCACAAATGCCCCATTTAAGACTCAGGGTCAGAGACTGAAAGAATGGGTGTTGCAGACAGGAATAATTCTCAAGTTTCCATGTGCATTAAATGGTCCAAGTCTCTTCAGGATGAAGCTGTGATAGTTCTTCTGTGGTACACGGAGTCTAGTCATACAGCTCTGCCTTTGATCTTCTCCAAGTGTGCTGCACCTGCATCTGGACAGCGTGGAAAGAGAAATAGGGGTCAGTATAAGACCAGATGGAAAGTCTTAGGCCTGGTCTATACTATGTCTCCCCAGCACCCATCAATCTAAGCTATGCAACTTCAACTACCCAAATAACCTTGCTGAAGTCCACATACTTAGACCTACTTAACTACAGTATCTTTTATGAAGCCAGATGGGCAGCTGATGCACACCTGTTAACTCTGCCAACTCTTTTTGTCCTGGTGGAGTACTGGAGTCAACAGGAGAGTGCTTGGAGGTCAATTTATTGCATCCATCTTTGTTGGAGATCTACAGAGCAAAAACAAAGAGTTCGAAAGCATCTTGTCCCTAGTGTTCTGTATTACTGCAGATAGATTGTTCAGAAGGTGTTTCCACTTCTGTTTTCCCAGTGACTAAGGTCGTGGTGCTCTCCTCACAGGATATGAGTAATTAAGTACAATTTCAGTGAAGTTATTTGTGTCCTGGGTGGGAACAATGAGCCCCTGGTATGCAATAAGGAGCCCTTTCCTGGATATTGCACTCCCCATAGTAGCATGGCGATATACTACTGCATAGTCAACATTGATTTCTGAGAAATGACTAATGATTTGTGTAAACTTGCTACTGTGTATTTCATCACAGCTGCTTTGGGAAAATTTTCTGGCAGAGAAAATGGCTCTAACATCAAAGTACAAATAATCAACTCGAAACACAGGCTAGCAAGACATAAGGTTATCGACAAAGGGAAATTACTTAGATGAACAGTCTTCAAAATGACCTAAAAAGACTGAGTTGCATCATCACTAAAACAACAGTGGCTGACGTGCCAGCAAAGGAAATGAAGCAGAGCTGGAGGTAGAGAGACAGACGGATGAATAATCAAGAGGCGATTTAAAAGGCAGAGTCAGTTATAAGTTAATAAGTGAACATTATGGCTTATGCGGGGTCAGAAGGGAGTGAGTTGTAGCAGGAAAAGCCTCAAACAAAACTGGGGCAGGGATTGTCTCCTTCTCCTGTCTTGGTACAGTGCATAGTGCAATGGACTCCTAAGCACTATCACAATACATATAATACAGAAGAAGAAAAAGAAAGAAAAAGAAAACGAAAGGACGTACATGCAGGCATAGCTGCATGGGAGTGGGCGGGTTGATTGCAAAACAGAAGCATTACAGCCTGCCAATCGTCTATCTGTATTATTTTTATCTCTATTTTTCTTTAACTCTGTCATGATGTCTGGAGTGATTTCACCACCATGAGCGCCAACCAGAGCAGGCTGTCAAAAGCAGGGCAGACACCCTAAACTGGTGGTATGTTCTATAATTAGATTTCACAAAGTCAGTAACAAATGTGAACTCCTAGATCCCTGTAACAAGTTTTACCAGAGAGTGACCGATAGCCCCCCCCATGGGTACTCCAGTTTATCTTGCCACCCTGGCAATCTGGACAACATAATAAATGGTTACACCAAAATCACAATATTCAGGTTTTTCCCAGTCCCAAGAGGCCAGTCATTTACCCCAAATCAATTTGTTCCTTAGAGTTCATGCCAAAGACAACAACTGCAGCCAATACAATAATAAACTAACATAAGGTCTAAATAAATGAGAGAGTTATTTCCAAGTTAAAGATGTAATCTGTCAGCACTGAATATCCTTTTAGGACTCAATCTACTTTGACCCTGAGGATCTCTACTTTTTGTTTCTTAGGACTTGTCTCCACTTACTGGGAGATTGACACTGCAGAGATCAATCTCCTGAGGTTCAACTTAGAGGGTCTAATAAGGACCCACTAAATCGACCACTGATGGAACCCCATCAATTCCAGTACTCTACTGGGTCATGAGGAGTAAGGGAAATCAATGGGAAAATTTCTCCTAGTGACCTCCTGCAGTGGAGATGCCACGGAAACTTAGCCTAAGGCATGATGACTCCAGCTACGCTATTCACGTAGCTAGAGTTGAGTATCTTAGGTTGACTTTCTCCCTTAGTGTAGACATGGCCCTAGTTCCAGCCTTTGTGAGAGTCCAAACAGCCAAGAGATGAAAAATCTTCATGTTAGTTATTATTTCCCTCTTGCAGCAGTCAAACAGATGGGATGAGGCCTTCTGCATATATTTTGCAAATGCCTACAGCCTCGGACAAAGCTGGACTTGGTTTCCCAATGTCACAGACTCACACATTCTTTTTATTGAAAAATTGCTCCGGCTGAGCATCAGCAGTCCTCCAAGTGCAACAGCACAGGCAGCAGAAGGGCTGGCTTCTCCCCTATTTCCTCACCATCATGTCTCCACCCAGAACAGGAAGAAACCACTTCTTTGGGTACCAGAGTAGCTCACTTTCCATGGTCCAGTCAGTCCTAGGCTTCCTTACTGAAACAGCAAACAAGGTTTACAAATTGGAGTCACTTGGGTTGGTGTTTTGTGCAATGTGGACATAAGCTATTAATGTCACACAGACCATTAAGCAGCTGTCAGGTGGTGTCAGTTACTCAGTAAATTGCAATTTGTACCCCATAACTCCTATATGCCTGGGTCTTACTGACACCTTACTTTTTGTCAGCTCTATGAGTGCTCGCTGAGCAGTGCCCCTGCAGCACAAGATGGTATAATTTTGGCTGTATACTCTGGGGAGGGGTACCTGGGGAGCTGGGAGTTATCTGAGATATGGCCTCTCTATTATTAGTTCAGGCAGCGGTCACTCTGGAAACCTGCATGTAACTGGAGCTGGGTGTGTCCCTACCTGTGTGAATGCTGGTGGAAGTGTAGGACTGGGAGTGTGTCTGCAACTTGTCACAGCATCACAGTGTGAGAAGGAGCCAGGACTGGTGAATTAGGCTCAGTGGTACCTCAGTTCCATGTGGCACCCTGGGGGAAACTCTCACAATGTATATTAAGAACTCTGCAACCCAAGAGAGAGGTTTTAATCCTCCCTGGTACATGAGCTTTGTTGGCTTGAACACAGCTGTGAGCAGCAGAACCTTTCAGTTTAGCATAGGATTGTTTCGTTCTTTACCGGAGAGAGTCTGATGCAGCCTTTGTACTTAAGAATTTACACAGTGGAAAAACATAAACCAGAAATTAGCTAGAAATGTCGGGAGAGCGATATGCCGCAGAAGAGGTAACAGCAGGTGAAACTGAGCAAGGTTGAAATGTGACGCAAAAAGAAATAGATTCATTGGATAAGTTTGTCCTTTGAGTTTCACATTAAAGACTTAGATTACTTCTTGGTCAGCCCAAAGAGGCAAATCCAGGAATAACAATAGTGGTTTCAAAGCGACATGGAAAAGACTAACTGCTCATTTGCATGGAATGTTTTTGTGCTATCCAATGCCATGTACAGTGCATAGTAGGTGAATCATGAAATGGATTCATTCAGGTCTGTAGCATCATTATTAGTGGTGTTGTAATGGGAAGGAAAGAAAAAGACCAACCAAAATATCCTCATTTTCCCTGATGACTCCTGGGACATCTCTTGTTGGGAATGAATGAGTATGGCACACATGAACCCAGACAAGTAGAAATAAGCCTGCATTTTGTCAAAGTTTTTTTGCTCTGGAAGCTAGAGGTTTATATAGTGCTTAGTAGTATCACCTCACAAACAAAAAGATGTTTCTGACCTCAAATGACATTTATTTTTCAGTTGTGATGGGATCAGTACAATGTTCAGCATCCTCAGTAGATTTTCAAAACGTAAAGAAAGACTACCCACTAGTCTCACTATCCCGAGTTAAATCTTGTCCTTGTTGATTCTTGCCATTGCATTAGGTATCCTGTGTGGGGGCAAAGGCTGAATGCAATTTAAAAAACTGGATTAGGCACAAACAGCCACAGATTTATTAGATAGAGCTGTCAAGCTAGAGATGTCACAGAATGAGACAACTATAAACACAATAAGAGGGGGAACCTGTTTGGCTTCATGGGGATCATTGAAAACACACTTAGAGCAGAGGCTATGCAATGTGGCAAGACATTTATCATTTCTGACTTTTAGCTTTTTTCCTAAAATTGAGCTGTGATTTGCAAGGGGGAATCGCCTCCCCACCAAGCCCCAGGACTTTTACGATGTCAAAAGCTTGATGTGAATGCAGCAGTTTCTGAAAACCCCATAAAGGACATTTTGATTTGCTCACTGTGTTTTGAAAGACGGCTCGGACATGACACTATTGGTAGGTGGATAGAGTACGTACACAACTCATGCCACTTGCAACACTTTTCAACATTAATCCCATTCACCCCCAACAATATTCTCTTTTGCCACATTTATTTATATTAGGATCAGTTGAGCTAATGGAAGAGGGACTCATCACACCTCTGGAATGTTACAACAGAACTATTATCTTAATTTGAGATACCACGGATATTCTTCAAGAACACCATTAAAACACTATCTGTTATAGCAGATGCAAAACAATACGAGAAAAAAAAAACTATCTATCTGAATCCAACCTGAAGATTTGAAAAGTATGTATAAGAAATCAAGATAAAGGAAAAAGGAATGATCTGCAGGGGACCGTAACTCTGTGTTCAGTAACTATGAGCTATAGAAACGTATTGATATGGTTGCTGGAAATGACCCAGGAGTTAAAATGAGCTTGATATAGTTATGTCAGAAGGGGATGGGAATTGGTGAATAGAAGAGACTACAATAGAATAGAATTGGCACGTGAATGGAAGTGGGTAGGTTTATGGATTAAACCTGAGGTCACTCTGCCGGAGGAAGGGCGAAAAGTTTTAGATAAAATCAGAAAAGATTAATAGAAAGAGCTTTCAGGTGGTAAGGTTATAAAAACATTTGGCAAGCTCAGAGCACTTGGAGGTTAGCCTAGCACTAGCTTTTAAATAAGATCTGGAAAAACATGCACAAACATTGCAACATCTGACGTCTTATGAAAGCGAGGGCACAGATATAGTGGATTTCTTGCCTGCAGCTATAGACCTTAGCATATGTACACTGTTGTGCTTGTCAATAACCAGTTGCTACTTGCTCCTCTGTGAGATTACTCAATGCTCTGGAGAAAGAAAAAACAATTGAGTGCTGAAAAAAGATGTTAGACCTTAAAAGACTGAGGGCCTTGTAACACTTGGCTACGAAACAGAGCAAAACAACCTGTCAATTAAAGTACAGTGCCATTACACCTGAATGAACTGTATAATGGGAGTGGAATTATTCCAGATTTACACAAGGGTAACTCACATCAGAATTTACTCCTCTAGGTTTTTTGGTAAAATAAATATGGCAAGTCACAGATATACAACCTCTTGTGGAAGGGTCAGATTGCCAGTAGGCTGGAGGTGCGTGAATTGCTGGGAAATCTGGCCATAAGCATTCAAATGGGAGCTGCTGAGTGCTATTCATTTTTGGCTATCTGGCCCTCATTTTGGAGCCTAAAAGGGAGCAAAGCTCTTTTGAACATCTGACCCCAGATGTGGGTGCTAAGCCATGAGAAGATCAGACACAGAGCTCTTTTGAAAACATGGCTCGCAGTAATTATTTATTAAAAAAATATTCTGTCTTAAAAATAGCCTTACAAGAAATGTTACAGAAAAATAGCTAAAGAGCAGCAGAATCAAATCCATAGTCCTTCATCAACATTAGCTGGATCATAGTGGTAGGCAAGTTGTAACAGGATTATGACCCCTCACAGCTTATCTTTCCATCTGAGCTAGAGAGTTTGTCCTTGAAAGAAACTGAATCATTGCACAGATATTGGGGAGTAAGATTTACACTTATACCCGTCCCACACACCACACCCATAACTGGTAAATATTACTGCTACAGTTGATTGAAATTTATGTTCTCTTTTCATAAAATTTAAAATCCAGCTTTCTTAGGCTACGTCAACACTGCCCAGTTATTTCAGAATAAGCTATTCTGAAATAGTTATTCCGAAATAGCTTATTTCGAAATAGCTCATCTACACTGCAAGGAAGCCTCAAAATTAGTCTGAGGCAGGCTTCCTAATGTAGACATGCTATCTTGATTTTGAGCCCCAGGAAGGATAACTTAGAATGGCCCTGGTGAGGGGCTATTTCGAAATAGCAGAAGTGGAGCGTCTACATACACAGTCCCTATTCCAAAATAACTTTTGGAATAGGTGTTATTCTTCATAGAATGAGGTTTGGAAAAGTTGGAATAAGCTGTCCATTATTTTGAAATAACGGAATTTCTGTGTAGACGCTTGCATAATTATTTCAGAATAACAAGTGTTATTCCGAAATAACTTCACTGTGTAGACACACCCTTAATGTTGAACAGTTTCTACTACATTTTATGAAAAAAATAAAAATATTTATTTTCAAATATTATGGGGGGTTCCCCTTTTTTCTTTAGGGGGAAAAGTTAAAGAGTGGGGAGTTTCCCCCAACATTTTGAAGTAAAAACTTTGAAAATGTTTTTAGAAATCTTTTGTGCAAACATTGTCAGGCAATGACAATTTACAGGACCATAGACATTCCATGTACTAGGTGACTTGCCACAGAACAAACATTTTTCTTGTTAGTAAAAGAAAGCATTTTTTTTTTCATTTAAAAGTGCAATTAGTGCTGCAACCTGAAGACACAAACCCTGGTGGAAGCAAGGAAATGCTTCACTTGTAGGGTATGTCCGTTATGTTGAGCACTGGTCTCCTCTGTGTGTGCGCTGGGGGCGGAATGGCAGGGAAGCTACTCATGTGGCTCTTGCAAATTACATACACTACTCATTCTTTTCATAGTTCAGCAGTTAACAACAAAAGACAATTACATTCTTGCCACAGCTGATTAAACAGTTGATCCCACAGACCCAGCACATCGCAGCGGTGGTTATTTGCTGTAAGCATAACCAGCAAAACAAAAACAAGGATTCAGTGAGTAGGGTAGGGAAGGGGAGTCTAGAATAGTGGGTGGGCCACAGGAGTGGCCCTCCTTCACCTCAGTGGTCCACAGCAGCTTGTGACCTGCTGGGGCTACACCTGCTGCCCCCCTGTTTTCCTCCCTCACCCCATATGCCTCTCACACACTGGGGAATCGGAGCCCCATGCTTCCTACTCCAACCCCTTCCCTCCCAGCACTTCCCTCACCTGATTCATTCTCCATCCCTGCTTCTCGCCTTCCCTCGCAGAGCTGGAACACTGGGAATCAGCTGCTCGCAGCATTCCAGCTCTGGGAGGGAGAGAAATGATACCAGCAAAGAACTTGGTGTATGACATTTACCAGCATAAAATACTAGAATTCTGCAATTCCTACATCCATTCACATAGTTCCAAATCTACATGTTCTAATGTCCAGTGTTACATATTTTCATGTAATGACACCTTTGACAGTCTTACTTAATGTAAAGACCTAAGTGGACATAATCAAGAATTCTGTGCAAATTATCATTTGGCGTTCACTGCACTTTTACGATTTTAAATCCCACCCTTAATGTTCCCATGAATGGAAATTTTAGTGACTGAATGTGCATGGTATTTCTGGCTACTGCCATTGCAGGCTAGGTCCTCATGCTATTTATGCAACAGAAGGTAGGAAAGCACATGAAAACACCACTAGCAGACATCTAAGCAACAGCAAGAAGCAATCTTAGCTAAAGCGTGCTGTCCATCACATTGCTGCACAACTGGCAGCTTTAGTCTAATGCAAAAGCAGCTAACATTCATTATTGTAAAGCCACTATCTGCATTAAAGAAGAAGCCACATATTTCTATATGTTACTGCCTCTCCCTAGTAAAACACCTTTGAGGCTGCCACTGTATTTTGGAAATAGTTAATGGAAACTTACTACACTTCCATTGGTTATGGATCATGCCCTTTGGTGTGAAAAAAATATTAAGAGAATCAAATTGACCCTTTCCCACATCTGAATCTATGAACAAATTCACTCTTTAAGTGAGAAATTGCCATCATAGTGCCAAGGACTAGTCACAGGATCAAGAACTTCAGGGTGGTGCTATAGAAATACAGAACAAGGTTTTTTTTTTTTTCTGAACGTGAAAGAACTTTTAAAATCAATTCATCACATCAGTTCTGTGATATTCCATCAGAGGCCAAACTTGCGTACTAATGGAAGTAGGATCTGGCTACAACTGTCATTAGGAATTTGGAACCATTCTTTCAAAGTGTTATTGAAAAAGCTACAGTCACAGTCATTAGGGGTGAGGATGAAGATGATAAAATAAGTGTTCCTTGGAAGGCTGCATTTTGCTGCCTGGAATACATCTACATACACTCAGTGTGCTTCAGAGCTAGAAATTCCCATTAGTATCGGAATTCTGTGTTATAACTTTCCATCCTGAAAGTCCACATGGACTTGCATGTAAATGGCAAGAGATTAGAGAATTTCCAGCCATCATGAAAGGGTTGGAAAAGCTTTGCTTTGTGCAGGAGAATGGAGTGGATTTGGGTGGGGTGGAAAGAAGTATGTTTATATTACACACTATCCAAAAACTATTCTGCATGATGGATCTTTATCTTAAAGTCACTTGACAAAAATATTAAACATTCAGAATATTAGGGAAATAATCATATTTAATGTTTGTATGTGTTTAACGGGGTCAGTAATCATACAAAGAGGTGCAATTATCATCAAATTGCCATGAACATCATGGTCAAATTCTATGTTAATAGTTGTTCAGTGAAGCATGAACATTTCAACTCTGCATTCTAAAATACCACAAAGATTTGTTAAAGGAGAATGAAAGAAAGGTTGTGCCATTTTCAGTTTCTTGCTCTTTTGTGCCTCAATATGCTCAATAAAGGTGTGAAATATTGTGCATGGGTGTGTGTAGGGTCTAATCCAAAGCTCATTAAAGTTAACAGGAACTGTTCCATTCACTTTAATAGACTTTGGATCTGGTCCATAAAGCCTTTTTTATTTATTTTTTACAGTGATTCTTCGTGGTTGGAATCACTGATAAAAATTGTAAGATACCAAATATCTCATTAAATATCCCAGAGCCTTTGAATATCACTGTACAAGGCACTGGTAAAATGTGATTTAGCATTCTGTATGTAGATGTCTCAAAAAGATGAATTTAACTGGAATAGGTGCAGTGAAATCTAATAGAATGATCAGGGGACTAAAGGGCCTAGCCTATGTCATAAGACTGGAAGAACGTGGCTTGTTTAGTGTAGCGTTAAGAAGGTAGATAGGGATACAATACACTGGGGGCATAAATACAAGGAGAAAGAAGAGCTATTTAAGCTAAAGGACAACATTGGCAAGAGAAAAAAAATTGATATAAACTGGCCATGAACAAATTCAGGCTGGAAAGTAAAAGGTTTCTAGCCATCAGAGGGATGGGATTTCTGGAAGCAAATAGTTTTAGGAAATCTGGACAAATCTATGGGTACATCTACACAGCAGGGCTAAAGTCGAATTCAGCTACACATCTTCAGCTACGTCAATTGTGTAGCATAAGTTGAAATAGCTTAACCCGGTTTTTGGTGCTGTCCACACAGCAGGAAGTTGAAGGAAGAACGCTTCCTTCAACTTCCCTTACTTCTTGTGAAACGAGGGTTATCATGAGTCGGAGTAAGAAGTTCTCAAGCTCGCCATTATTTCAAAATAAAGGCTTGTAGTGTAGACGCACCCTATGTTATTTTGGAATAACATCAGTTACTCCAAAATACCGCTGCTGTGTAGATGTACACTATGAGTGTGAGTGCATGACCTGGTTGCTTGTGATGGTGGGAGGGAGAGCTCAAAAGCCTGGAGTGGGGGCTTACTTCTATTTACATCTTATATTCCTGAAGCTTCGGGGTTTCAGATGGCCACTGGCAAGGGGGGTGGTAGAGAATCCCTCCCCTAATCTATTCAGGGAAGGGTTTTTTTGCCCTCTACTCTGAAGCATCAGGGCTGAGATGGGATATTGGCCAGGGCTCTAAGGTAGCTCTGAGAATCCTCTATCTCAGGTGCTGGGCTGGTTGGTGTTTGCTCACATGCGCACGGTCTAAAGTAATCACCATATATGGGGCTGGGAAAGAATTTCCCCCAGTCAGGTTGGCAGAGAACTTGGAGTTTTTCACCTTCCCTTCTGTGTTGGAGGGAGGTCACTTGCCAGAATTATCTGGCTCTATCTCACTCAATCATCTCCCATTGAGGGGTGGGGTCTCCAGCACCTGTGTACCACAATATAGCCAATTCCTCTGCCTGTGGTACACTAGTCTAATCTCCTGTGGGGCTGTAATACATTGGTCTCAGATTGGTTGTTGGGTTTAGTATGAGGATGCTGAGAGGTGCTGGTAACCTGTGATATACAGGAGCATAGTATTAGTATTATTAATAAATAATAATAATAATAATAATAATATCAATTCATAACTATAAACCCAATCCTAAACCTGTCTCTGTTGTAGTTGGTAAGTCTCTCCTTAAACATGTGTTGAAATATCTTGAATAGTTGAAATTAGTCTTGCAAATGCCCTTTTAGGTATTCCTAAAGTAAACGAAAAAGGGAGGAAATTCACTATAACAAAACTACATGGCCGGGTGCTTTAGTGCTAACTTAGGATACAGAATGATTTCACATTTCATTTTATTTTTTGCCTTTCAAAGAACATGTGTTTTCAAAGCCAACAAGTTAAATAAACATGCAAAGGAAGAATGAGTCTGGTAGAGCTGGGGTTTAGAGCTAATATATCTGCTTCCTTGAGGCCTATACACATATAAAAAGTGTGCAGGAAATCTTTGTTCCGTGTTGGAACTGTGCTTAGAATTTTTCAGCATTTTGCATTCTGCAATGTGACAGGGATTTACTAGAGTAAGTGAAAAGTGAAACAAAAAATCCCATTCGGGGAAAAAAACCCCACTGTATAAAAAGATTAGGACAAATTCTATCTTTGACTTCAGGAACGTCTGAGCAATTTCAAAAAAATGTCCACCTTTTCCAGTTGGCAAGATCAAGCTGAAAGCAACAAAAATATTGTTATGCTGTGGGTTAGAGGAAACCTCTTTGAAGCTAGTGGATGTGATAGTGGATACATTTAAGAAGCATGTAAGCTTCTTATTTGGAGTAATATACTTGAAATGTCAGGAGCCACCACCCAAAACACAGATCACAAGCAAGGCCAGTCAAAAGCTGAGGCTCAGGCTAAATACAGACGCTCAGAGTGGTTTCATTTTGTGTGTGTGTTTGTGTTTGAGTTTTGTTTTGGTGGAGAAGTAGCCAGAAACACCACCAAAGAAAACAGAGAAGCGAGAAGCAAGCCCCTGAGAAAAAGCTAAGAGAAAGATTTTTTGGGCAGAGCGCTGGCTGAAAAGGAGGCTTGGAACTGCGAGCAAGGAAACTGTCTGCCGTTGTCTGATTGTTACAGGTTGAAACTCTCTTAACTGGGATTCTCTGGTCTGGCAACATCCATGGTCCGGCACAGATGTTGCAGGACCAGAGAATCAGAGTGGAGGGCCAAGCAGCAAGGATCCCTGCGGGGCCGGCAGAGCTGACGGCAGGGGTGCCCAGTGCATGGCAGCAGGGCTGTCCAGCAGGATTGGGATACCCAGCACGTAGCTGCCTGGTAGGGCTGGAAGCCTTAGGAGTTTGCTGGGACAGCGAGCTGCGACGCACAATGCATGACCTTCAGGCAAGTCCCAGAGCTCCAGTGCAGTGCATGCAGCTGTTCTGCTGGTACCGGACTCCATCATGATGTGTGCAGCTGCTCAAAAGGTCCTGGACTCCCAGTGCAGGGCTGACTGGCAGCTCCCAGAGCAACAGCAGTGATGGCTTCTCAGTGGGTTCGGCAGGGCAGCGGGCCCAACAGGAGGTGGGGAGCCAGCCAAGAGGC
Source organism: Apalone spinifera (assembly GCA_030068395.1). Taxonomy (NCBI): domain Eukaryota; kingdom Metazoa; phylum Chordata; order Testudines; family Trionychidae; genus Apalone; species Apalone spinifera. The sequence goes on from JANRFK010004893.1 coordinate 48,666,238, forward strand.
CAGTGGCCAGGCCAGGGGAGCCAGTGGTAGGGGTCCAGAAATGACTTCCCCTGGTCCAACAAAATCCCTCATCTAGGACCAGGGAGGTCCAACCTGTACTGTATTTGGGAAAACAGAGCTTGGTAAATTTTCTATAAATAAGCAGGACTGCATCTAAGAAATATCTGATTCAATCGTAAAGTTCTCCTCCTGATAGAAATGATCTGCAAGACCCTGACAACTATTCAGGGTAAAAGTCATAGCTATATATTTCAATATAGTGTTGCTGAACTAAATAATAGCAAGGGCCTCTTTCATTGTAGCTCGATGTCTGTAGAAACTGGGAAAGATGAATAATTATATAATTTGTATCAAAACTAATTGCTGGTATTCAATAATTTAATGTCCCTAATTTTCCCTATTTCCTGTGCTATATTTTTCATCCTGATAATTGTCCTTCCTGTTTATGTGATACCATAAGCACAGTGGCTACTAAGAGTCATCAAGGAAAGCTATTTTTGTAAATATTACACTGTGACCATTAGTGAAATCTGTATCTTTACCTGGATGATGGATGGTACTGGCGCTAATCTGAGAGTCACAGCAAAACCAAGAGTGAAGGATTCTGTTGTAATTCATGTGCAAAAGTTATGGAGTTCAACTTTCTGCTTCTTTCAAGGAAAAATGTGAAAGTTGCATGTCTGGGATGTTTGGCATAGGAAAATAATAAACACAAATCATAAGATGTCTTTATCTTCCAGATCACTCTGGAATAATTTTATTCTCAAACTATGCCCCCAATTATTATTGAATTCTGCTCATTCTAAAGATCCAGTGACAGGATGAGGTTAACAAGTTATCTGAATGCATTAACCTAATCAACGTTAAAAGGTGTTCACAGTATGGAAGAGAGTTACTGATAAATTCAAATATTGTGCATCTCATGGACATGCTGTGAAAGCATCATGTGCTAAGAAACAGAGATAAAAAAAACACCAGAGAAAATTCAGTTGAAATATAAGACAGAGGTTTTAATCCTGCAAGTTGCATATGAATCTTATAAGGAGTCCACTAACTTTATCTCACATGGCACTCTATGGCTGGAAAGTGGAAGCCTACACTACATGGTGGTACGATGTGGTATGGATGTTTTATTGGCATGAATTTGTCTGCAGGGGCAGATGACCATTTTGCGGGGCCCAGGGCAGTCCAATTTTGCGGGGCCCCCCTTTGACACGGAGCATGCGCGGTGGCGCCACAGCGCATGCGCGGGGCTTCTCGAAACGCGGGGCCCGGGGCGGCCGCCCCACTCGCCCTGTCCTATATTCGCCCCTGTTTGTCTGCATTACCATGAGTTATGTACAGTTCACCCAAATTACTGTGTGACACAACAGCTCTTGGTGAATCATTAGCTGGGGGGTAATTTTAGAACTCTGGATCGAGAAGCTTGAACTTGTGCTGCCTAAAATGAAAGATGCACTTCCATTAGCTCGAAGCCAACAGCAGGCACCTAAACCTCTATGGGTGTATCTACACTGCACCCTTAGATTGAAATGAGCGACGCAATTTGAGCTATGCAAATTGCATAGCTTATTTCAAGTTAATTTCGAAATCTTATTTCATAATTTGGCGTTGTCTACACTGCGCCAAATTTCAAAATAAACTGCTATTCTGAAATGTCCCTTACTCCTCGTGGAACAAGGAGTTTACAGGAACATCAGAATAGTGAGCCCATTATATTTTGAAATAACAGGCTTGCTTCAAAGACATGGAATAGCTATTTTGGGATACTGGAAGTGTAGACATACCTTATGTGATCTGACCACTAGAGGGAAACAGGGCAGAGAGCTACAGTAGTAAGTGTGGGTTACAACTGCATGTGTCTGAATACTTTAGAGAATTGCCCAAACCCAAACTCAGAATTGGAATATCCCTGCACCTCTGGGAAGTTTAGATCCATAGCCAAACTCCCAACTTTACAGCTGGCAAATTCACATTCACATACTCTTTTACGTTGTCAGTTGTTTGTATTTCATCTCTTTAATTTGTTTCACAAAAGTTTCCAGAGTCAGGGATATTTTTCAGGGAGTATTCCTTTGAAGGCAGTCAGAGATGTTTTTTCCTTTTTCTATATACTTTTTCACAAGGCTTTAGTGCTTGGTTCTGTTTTTGTAACCTAGACATTTTGCATGCTATTATATTCACAGATCTTTATTGTGGAGCTTTGAAATTTGGAAAAAACATCAGCACTTAACTGGCTACTAAGAGCCTTAGAATAAACATCTAACGTTCTGTCATCTTCCACAAAGTATGGGATTTCAAGTGCCACCTGTCTCCCACCCCTTGTCATGGAAGCTCTTCAAAAAAGAGAATGGCTTGACTGAACAAAGACCTTCACTTAAAAGGCAGCGGTTTAAAAACAAAACAGAACCAAACACTATAATGCCCAAAAATAATTTAGAGACAAAATAACAAGAATTATTTATTCTAAATTGTTGCTAGAACAATGTTTTGGAACATCTTTATCAACTTGATTAAGAGTCTTTTGGAGGCTTTCCATTCACTTCAGTGAACTTTGGATAGGGGCCTAGAAGAAGAATAGCTAATTATATCTATATGCCCCTCAGAGAACTAAGAAATCCAAACACAAAGCCTAATGGTCAAATATACCTTGTAGGTGGATGACATTTCCTGGGGGAAATTGAGTAGCTATTGCAGGAATTCTGTATGTGAATATGACACTTTATTTTGTGACGTCCTTCATGAACGTGTGTAGCATGTAGAGAATTATATTAATTAGAGATGGAGAAAACCTATTAAAAGTCTTATAATTAATCCATAGTGATCAGATCTATGGCTGCTGTGTATATTTTGGACAGTTAGGAATAAGTTCTGAAAAATGAGGTAAAAAAATACATGAACCCTGCAGTTCTGGACATATGATATTCATTCTAATTTTGCAACACATCCAAAGCCAGCCCCCATTCTGAGTTGCTGGGCTCAGTGCTGGGAGGATTTAAGGTTGTGGGAGCACTGTAACAAATCCCACCCATGCTGTGGACCAGCTGCATTCAATGGAGGCCGCCAAGGCACTTGGGTTGACCCTCTGCATATATGTGTGTGGCAATGGAGTCTGTAGTGTCAACCCTACCTCAACATCATGGCTATCCATACCCAACCTTCACTTGCCCACGGTGAATGTGTTGTTAGGGAGCTTCTACAACCAGGACTATGTGGGTAGATACACTGCCCTAGCATGGCTTCCTTTCCTCGGTAGAACTGCTTCAGTGGAAATACCATGAAAGAGATCCCCAACCATATGGACAAGAGCAGCTGTCATCCCAACAGGCCTCACGAGAACGATGGCTGAGATTTAGAAAATCATCTCTATTTACAGTAGCACTAGGGCACATGCTTCAATTTAAAGCACATGATTGAGTCCCATTGGATGCTAGCAATTGAGTCTGGATTGACCAGCTAAAGGACATAAAAATATTTCAAGTTCTGACAAAGGCGTGGACCTATTGATGGATTAAATACTACCCCTGTTTACCAGATGTACTGTGTGAGGGAGATGGCAGTATCCTCGGAGAATCCTACTGAATTAAGGTAAACTTTATTCATTGAAGTAAGAGGAAATATTTTGGAGCTCACTGTATAAAAAGGCCAACTTGTCTGCACTATTGCGGGATTATATGTAACTTCTTTATAGAGGAGACATGACTAATGTAAGCCTTGGGAAGTGTTATGAACTTCAAAGGACTTTTTTAAACATTGGGCAAAGCAGGAAGGAATTTTTGATGGAGCAAGTGTCTGAGGAAATACATGGAAGGAGAATGGTGCAACTTTCTACCTCCAGAGCCGTACTTTTAAAGATATGGCCCGAGGAGGGATCCATTGTTTACAAATTACCTATTCCTACATCAGAGAACCAGGCTGTATACAGAAGTATTTCTCAGTTTGTTATAGGGACTGGTTTATTCTCTTCCTAAACTGGGTTAGGGAGATTGCAGAGAACAGTGCCAGTCCAGAGACCTGTCATTGAGAAACCCTGGCATAAAGAATGGGACTAATTATTCATGGTTGCTCTTACTATTCAAACTCATTAATATGTGGCAGGTTCTTCCATTAATTTCTACTCTCTGTAAAGTTGTTACCTTACAGATAAATGTGCTTGCTTAGAAAGAGCTTTGGGCAACTTAACTGTGGACAATGACTCAGTGTATAGCCTCTGAGGAAAAGGGAAAGCAGGCCCAAAGAAGTAGTTTGACTTGTGGAGCGCAATTTGCGTACCTTTTCCTGATACAGCCCCATAGTGTAGACATAGCCTGATATAGCAAAAGTTGAGAATGATGGAAAGTCCATCACTCTGCCTAAATGCTATTTGTGTCCAATTTCCTTTTTTTTGTGTAATTCTCTCTCCCCCCCAGATAGAATTGGACCCTTTCTATGGTGTTTTGTGATTTGATCTTTAAGATAACATTTTATTTTGGAGAGGTGTTTCCTACCCTCTTCTCTCAGCTCTACTATTTTCCATTTGTACCACCCCCTTGTCTGTGTGGGCTTTATTTCTGGACATCCTGTAGACGTGTTTGGCATGATGAGCCCGCACAGTACACTGCTCTGAGAAGCAGCAGCCTGAATGTAGGTAACCACTCTGGGACTGTAAACCAATGTCACTCCCCTGAAGTTAATTGGGAGCGCTGGATTGGGCTCCTTGGTGTGGTGTAATCCTTTGAGATGTTCTGTTTTTTCTGGGATATTCCTGAGCTCAGGTTGGGGAGTGTTTATGGAATGGCCTGATGCTAATGTATGATTTTCATGCTTGGGTGGGTGTTGTTAAATTCTTACTTCTAATTCCTCCCATATGTTGCTTGATTCTGATGTGCCTCATATTTCTTTTATTTATATTTCCTACACACACACATATACACACGCTCCCCCCTTTTCCAGTTACAGTCATCCTATGGAACCACAAAAACAAGGATCACAGCAGTGGGCTATTTATCTTGTGTTCAGCAGAGGCAAAGTGCTTCAAATGGGCTTGTAACACAGGCAGGCACCAAAACCACAGCATTCACACCTTGTCAAGTCGACCCAGGGTTCTTTATATTTTTTTTCTCTTTGCCCTTCTCTGTTGGCTCCCTGTTCTTCTCCCATCATCCTCCTCTCACTCACTTGTTATTTCATCTTCCTAACACCAAGGGCTGTGGCTAAGATACCACCTGTTCCACATGGACTCAGGGGGAAGTGCCAGTCATGCCCCACCCCTCATCTGCCATTGGCCCATTTTGGAACTTTCCATATTACAGGAGCTCTGAAGGGCTTGTGCTCAGAAGACATTCTCTCCTTCAAATTCTCCATTGATTCAGAGAGGAATGGTGGCCCAGACCAGGGCACAAGACTGGCTCTTTCAAAGAGGTACAACACATAGGTTCCCACTTTTTCCAAGGATCATAGACAGAAAGAACCACCCTTCTGGGCTTTTCCCAGCAATTATTATTATATTTTATTGATTTGTATGATTCTGGCACATAAAGGCCTCTGTTAAGATATGGGCTGCATTGCGATAGGCAATTTCAGAAGACACAGCAAGAAGAACTTGCAGTCCAATCAGAGTCAAAGCAAATTTTGTCTCTACATGATGGATCAAGAACTCAGACACAAAGAGATGAAGGGGCTGATGCTCCACTGCTGTGCAACTTTAGGTGTTAAAACACAAGTATAAAGTGCTACCAAATCTGAATAGAAATTTATACACACTTGGTATTGATAGTGACCGTTGTTAAGGCCAGGACTTTAACAGGGTTAAAAAAAGAGCTAGATACATTCATGGAGGATATGTCCACTAATGCCTATTAGCCAGGATGGGTAGGAATGGTGTCCCTGGCCTTTAGAAGCTGGGAATGGCTGACAGGGGAGGGATCATCTGTTCTCTTCATTCCCTTTGGGGGCACCTAACTTTGGCCACTGTTGGAAGTCAGGATATTGGGCTAAATGGACCGTTGGTCTGACTCATTGTGGCCATTCTTTTGTTCTGGGACAAAAGTAGCAGGGCAATAAGCAGCTGGTTCTCAGCCTCCAAGAGACTATCATGTAAGGCCACACAGAGAACTTGGGACAGACGCCCACTCTTCTGAGTTCCAGGCCAGTGCCTTGACCACAAGACCATTCACAGAATTTAAAAAGGCACTGTCCACGCTTCAGCTTCCAAAACCCAGAGCGAGCTGGCAAGAGAAGCAGCATTGCTCAACCCTCCATTTTATTTATGCAAGTTCATTTATTCAAGTCCAGTGCATAAGCACGACATATCATATGGGCTTTGGTTGAGTTAAGTTTAGTGATCTGACTGCTAGTGGTAGCTAGGAATCCCCAAGTTCAAACACTGACTTCTTCTGCAGACTTGGCCAAAACCACATAGGTGCCTCGGTTTCTCCCCTATAAAAGGGAGCAGTACAACAGATACATAGAGTTGTTGCCCTTCAAATATAAACAAATTCCACTCCACTCTACTGATTTTCCTCTGGTATTTCCTGTGCTGAGCATGTCCCCATCACTGTAGTATTAGTACTGTACATTGTTCAATGTTTGCTTTTTAATGATGTCCATTGTAGGGATTCATTAATTAATGTTTACAAAGGACTTGAAGATTAAAAGTACTAAGAATATTATTCAATTTACTGATTTGTGCACATATGGAATTTTTTGTAAATTGTTGATAACTTTCCTTGTTAGTTTTTTTAAATATTCCTTTTGATAGAGTTTTTTTTAGTAACAGTATCTACTCTTCAGTCCCTCCTAAGTTACAGCTCGCTGTGATCACACTTAGACTTTTGTTTGGTATGGATCGTTTCTTCTGTAACTTACTAAGTTACTATATATATTGAGCTTGATCTGTTTCTACTTTGTAAATACTCATGATCTAATGATTTTTGTGAATGGTTTCTACAATGCAGGTTCACATCTGGCAAGCTGTTTTCCCCTTTTACAAACGCCAAAGGAAACAAGGATGACACCGTGTTTGACAACACACACATATTTTGGAATCAGCATTAGTATCCAGTCATCTTCCATTAATGTCAGTGGGAGTTGAGGTAAGTCAATGGTTATTATTAATATGATTCATGATGTGTGTGACCACTGTGCGTACAAGCCCCTGTCATGGACTAGGACCACATTGCACTAGGGGCTGTACAAACACAGAAGAAAAAGACAGTCCCTGCCCCAAATAACTTACAATCCAATGGTGAACACATAAGTATTTAATTTGTAATGTTATATTGTTCCATTACTTCATAAGTACATTTAGTATAGAAGACACTGAAGCAATTGCCATAGCAATCCATTGAAGAGACTTTGGCAGATGTACTATTCTGTTGATTTATATAGGTGCCCATCAGTATAAGTTTTTCACCAAATGTAGGAGATATTTAGAATCTAGTTCTAATAAAAATAATCAAGTGGTAGGGTCACAAACAGGAAACAAAACTAAAAATGAAATAAATTTTTTCAAAAAATCTCTGGAATAGTGTTAAATCTTATATGAATTTGATGAATTTCCCCATGTGATATTTTTGTTTCACAGCATTTACTTTAGTGAGAGACCAGGGCTACGTCTACACAGGCACCCTTTTCCGGAAAAGGGATGCAAATGAGAGAAGTCGGAAGGGAATAAGAGATCTTGCGGAAAAGGCTTTCTTTTCCGCAAGATCCCTGTCTAGACAGCCGCTTTTTTCCGTCAAAGCTCCGAAACGGAAAAAAGCGGCAGCCATGTTAATGCAAATGCAGCGGGGAAAAATGCAAATCCCCGCTGTATTTGCAATTCCGACTTCTCTCGTTTGCATCCCTTTTCCGGAAAAGGGTGCCTGTGTAGACGTAGCCCCAGGAGTGTATCTTCAGGGAAAAGCACCAGAAAGTTTATATTTATATAGGGTAGCTAACCCCTATTGGATTCTACAGGTAAAAGGCAAACTGCACCAGGCATCCAAGCCCCCTCTGGAGGCTCCTCCTTTCCCTTCTACTGTGGCTTTGTGACGAGCATGTTCAGCTAGGACTCTGAAGTTCTAGATAGGGTTGCCAACTTTCCCAATTGGACGCCATTCGTGGCAACGGCATCCTCTCAATCCCATTAAGAAGTTGTCAGCCCTAGATCTATGATCTATTCCCAGCCCCCCCACTGGCCTACTGGGTGACCTTGGATAAGTACTCTGTGCCTCAGTTTCCCCACCTAAATAAGAATAAATTATATTGACTTTCTCTGTATGGCACTTTCATGATGCTTTTCTGTGCTTTTCATCAGGAAAAATGTGCTTTTCATCAGTAGATCTCACAGTAAACTGCTATCTTTTTGCAGGGGAGTAGTTTATGCAGAGTATCATTTACTCATATACTTACAGCAATTTAAGAATGGGGATTAGCTCCCTCACATTCAATTTTCCCAGCCATTTTTAGACTATTTTGCCCCCCTCCCCTTTTTTTGGTGGTGGTATATATAACATCCATGAAAGGGTTACTTGGCTCACAAATTGTTATGCATTCAGGCATAGTGATCAAGCCATGAGTGTATTGTGACAATATATTATATTTCCTTAGTTCATCTTACAGCTCCTGAATATCCAGCTGCAAATAGATTTCCCTGTGAAGCTTAACCTACTATCTACTCAGTTCAGTCCTCTGAAAGCCCTCATGAAATTGAAGCTGAATTGCAAAAAAATTCCTAACAGACAGAAAAGCTCTCTCCCTGCAATTGAGCTTGACTGAAGTTACTCCATTAAATTCATATTATATTTTTTATTATTATTATATATATAATATATATAGATAGATAGATAGATTTCTCCTTCACACTTTTTATTTAATGTTACTCCAATCCCAACAGGGAATCAGTTTCAGTCAAGTAGTGGCAGGGGAACATTTTTAAGAGAGTCACACTCTCCCTTATCCCATTCTCCTCCCTCCCCACCTACCCACACACCCAGCCAGGAACAAAGCCCTGGACTGCAGGGCAGCAGGCGGGACTCAAGGCACAAGGCTGGCAGCAGAGCCCCCAATGCAACAGGGCTGAAGCAGAGTCCCCCAGTGTGCAGGGCTGGCAGCTGGGACTCCAGACCTGGAACAGCAGCAGAGACCTCAGAGCAGAGCCACCAGCAGAACCCCAGGCATTCAGGCCAGAGGTGGAGACCCTGGGTGCGGAGCTAGTAGCAAGGTGGCAGCTAGGTCTCCCAGCACGGGGCTGGCAGCAGAACCCAGGGCACACAGGGAGGCCGTTGGGAGGACCCTGAGAGCTAGCCCAAGATCCTGGGAGTGCTGTAGCACCCCTCCCCCCATACTGCTAGTTCCTGTGCCTACCCAGTCAAGAATGAAAAAATGCAGAGTTTCTTCTATTCCTCCCATGTGCTTTGTTGCTGTCTTTAGAGAGCTATTTAATCTGATCACTGGAACATGGCTCATTTTTTTCACATTATTGTCTGGATTAAAAGGCAGCATAAAAGGAACCTGGACATGTTAGGACACAGGCTTTACAAATTAGAGACCAACACCCCTCAGATTCAAACCATGGAAGGTTTCAAAGTTCATGCCCAAGTCTAAGAAAAGGCTATAAACAATCAGCTCTTTTTTTAGGAACAGAGCCCACCAAATTCCACCCCCAAGCAAAGATGTATCCAACCTGGCCACTCAGAGCAGGGCTTTATGCCCCCTGACACTCCCACAGTGCTTTGCAGCAGAGGCAATGCAAACAATAAAGGACCACTCCCCCAGTTCTACTTTAAAAAGAAGCCTGTTCCTTTTCACTATGCAGCTAAACTCCCAGCAACAGGAGAAACAAAACAAAAACAAAAAAAAAAGGAGTGGCAAAGGTAGGGGACTCTGCTATCACACCCGATGGGTCAGCAACGTCCTCCCTCCCTCCCCATGTTGCAGCAGGTTTTTCAGGTATGCTGCTTCCTGCAGGTTGAAATAATCCTAGTTTTGCCTGGGCCTGTAGGGCTCTGCCTGCTTTGTCAGGGCTCCCATTGCAATAAAAGGAACTGTATTTTACTGCAGGGGGAAACTAGTGGAAGGGAGGGCCATTTGCACTGCTGAACAAACTGCTGAGTGCACTTTTCCATGGCTGCATTTCATGAGGCATTGCAAAATTGGGGGAGAGGGGAGAAGAGCTAGACCAGGTAGTTTAACCCTTTAGCTTCCAGGGGCCTCTTTAGTAACATGGCTCGAACTGCTTCAAGAATGCAATGTTTCCCCTGCCCCTGCTAGGGTTGCCAGATGGTTTAACCAAAAATACCGAACCTAGGGTTGCCAGGTGTCCATTATTCACCCGGACAGTCCGGTATTTTCACCTCCTGTCCAGTAAAAAAAATTCAGAGAATACTGGATACCTGAGATGTCCGGTATTCTCTGAATTTT
>JANRFK010004893.1:48683618-48694948 GCA_030068395.1 Apalone spinifera
GGGGGGGGGAGCAAGACACACACCCCCATTGGGTATGCCCTGGGGAGAGTTAGTGGGCTCCTTCAGAAAACCTCTCTCTCAAGGCCTCCTGGATACACACCCCCAACTGATGTGCTTGGCAGATGGCAGCTGTCCAGGGCTGCTCAAAAGATCTCCCATCGCCACCAGCCTTTGGCCTCCACCCTGGGAGGAAGGCCTCCCCTTTGCTCTCCATCAGGTTGTGGAGCACGCAACACGCGGCCACCATGTCGGGGATGTTGCGCTCCCCCATGTCGAGGCTGGTCGATGGGCACCTAAACCTCCCCTTCAGATGCCCAAAGGCACATTCTATCTGCATCCAAGCCCAGTTTAGATGTGCGTTAAATTGTTCTTTGCTCAGGTCAAGGTGGCCACTGTAGGGATTCATCATCCATGGCATCAGTGGGTAGGCCGTGTCACCCACAATGCAAGTCGGCATTTGGAGAGCCCCAAGAGCAAAGTCCAACTATGGGAAGAATGTTCCATCCTGCAGCCTACGGTACAGGCAAGAGTAACGAAATATGTGGGCATCATGTGCGCGCCCCGACCAGCCAACACAGATGTCAGTAAATTGTCCCTAATGGTCCACCAGGGCCTGCAGGACCATCGAGAAATAGCCCTTCTTATTAATAAACTGGGTGGCCCGATGTGGCCGTGCGCAGATCGGGATGTGTATCCCATTGACTGCTCCTCCACAGTTCGGGAATCTAAGGTCAGCAAATCCAGCCACAATGGTGTCCACATGTCTCCGAGGTGGATAATCCTGCGCAGCAGCACAGAGTTGATGGCTGTCACCACCTGCAGAGGGAGACATTAGACACACATGCACACAAAACAGAGAATGAGAGAGGCCCTGAGCTCTTTGAAGGTGCGTGCCCCACTCACTCTTTTCCCCCCTAAGAACTCAGGAGCCACTCCCCAGGAGGCCAGTCCCCCAGCAGCAGGGATGGGTGAGGCCAGGATGCCCTGCCCCCCCTGGGTCTGGGCCTTGTCCCCACTCACCTTGTCCCCACTCACCCTGCCCTTTTCCAACTGCCCACCCCCCCACGGTCTGTCCCCCGACAGTAGACCTGCCCATGCTAAACTGGTGTCGCACCGAGCAGTAGCTGTCGGGCGTTGCACGCTTCCACAGGGCAATAGCGACCCTATTTTCCAGGGGGATGGTGGGTCGCAAGTGGGTGTTCTGTTGCTGGAGGACAGGAGTGAGCCAGGTACACAGCTCGAGGAAGGTGGCCTTACACATTTGGAAGTTGCTGAGCCACTGCTGGTCGTCCCACAGCTCCAACACAAGGCAGTCCCACTAGTGGGAGCTGGTGTCCAGCCTCCAAAAATGCCTCTTCAACATGAGGTTCAGGGGCAAGGCCAGTATTCCCGAATCCGAGGTGAGGGTCTCAAGACCAAGGTCTGACTGGTGCTGGGCCAGGACCATCCAGGCGGTGCATTGCAACTGCTGCAGAAGTTGGATGGCCAGAGGTAGCTGCGGCTCCATGGCCAAAAAAACAACCAACCAAACAAACAAAACCAAATACAAAACACAAACAAAAACAAAAAAACTATGGTGTCCAATATAGGAAGCTAGGCACAGAAGGCACTGCTAGACCTTTGCTGCCCTCAAAGAGGATTGCAAGCCAGCCTGCTACACAAGCACAGGAATGGCTGTCCAGGGACGTACCTTTCAGCACGTGTCTCTGCAGCAAGGGGTATGCCGCAGCACCAGGAAGTAAATGCTGCCCCCATGCCCTGACAGAAGTGGTTCCGGGCGCCCTTTCTGTTGACAGAGCAATTAGGCAGTCAGAATACGCTTTCAAAAAAACGGATCGCTTTTTCAAACCACGTTTGTAGTCTGCACTCTCTCTTTCAAAAGAAGTGTTTTAAAAAAAAAAATTGGAAAATACTTCTTTCAAAAAAAGCATGTTGTCTAGATGTACCCATAGTGTTTAATTGCCGAAGTCTTGGAGCCCCAGATTCAAACTGATAATGATATTTTAACCAACTCCTGTTTGGTATGTCCAGGATCTGTAGACTGACAGAGCTGCATAGACAGGCTGCTTAAATTTAGCTTCACAGTTAGGCCTTGTTGTCACACAATGGAAGATCGCTGCTGCCATGATTAATCTTCCAGAGTTCGATTCAGTGAGTCTAGTTAAGACTTACGAAATCAAAGTCAGAATGCACCCCCCTCCACCGGCAGCCAGTACTCCTATTCTTGCCAGGAGTAAGGGAAGCTGATGGGAGCATTTTTTCCTGTTGGCATTCCACTGTGGGGATGGTGCCAAACTCGGTTTAAGGTAAGCCAACTCCAGCTGTGTTTTCTACAAAGCTGGAGTTATGTATCTTACAGCAAGCTGCTGGATCTAGTGTAGACCTGGCTTTAATGTTTTCGGTCTCCCAGCTGCAGTAAGCAAGTCTAGGGTGTGCACATATGTACACTTCTCTATTTGTGCCCCCATCTAAAGACACTATACCATGGCCATGTCTTTTGATTTGGATAAGGCAGGAGCATTTGGCCAGATGATGAGAAAAGAGATTTTGGGTTGATTCAGTTGTGCTAACATGGGGTTGCCACCACAGAAAACCCTTTGCACAAAGTAGGAGCCTCTTGTATCCTGTGAGGAACTCACCCTCCAGCAAAAGCCTGGCAAGGTTTGTGCTGTCACTAGAGTTGAGTGGGAAATGGTTTTCCCACCCCCACAAACATTTACAATCCATTGAAACATTTTCTCATTCCCAAATGAGATAAAAAGTCAAAAATCCTGAAAATTTTCCTGTGCTAAAAATCTGTTTTGGTCAATTGAAACATTTCAGCTTGATAATTTTGAAATGTTTTGTTTAAATTTCAACCATTTGAAAAAGAATGGCAAGCTATCATGAGTTTAATGGTAAAACAAAAAGTTTTGAACTGGAAAAGCAGAATTTGTTGTTTAGAAAATGTAAAGCTCGGCCATTTCAAAATTATTTACAAAATGTGTTCAAGTTGAAAGATTCATTGAAACCAACTGCTCCTTGAACAAACATCAAGGTTTGATGAATCAGCATTTTCCAATGAAAAATTTCTAGCTGGTGCTGACTGCCGCCATGTGGGGGAGAGCTCTAGTTATGGAAAGTGGTGACCAAATGTCTGTAAAGCCAACTTCTAGCTGCCTCTCTCCAGCCAGTGTAACCTAGTTTGGGGTTTTTAAATAGAATTATGGGCATTTTCATCCATTACAATCCCACTGTGCAAACATTTCTCTACCAGAGGCCCAGAACCTTGGTTAATCCAATGGGAGACAGTGCAACTTAAATCTGAATCAAACCCACTGACCAAAGAGCATGCACTTACTTTATCTTGTATGCTTTTATTTATTCACATGCAAATAACCCCCAAAGGACCAACAACAATCAGCATTGTTACGTGCAGTTCTGGGAAGCACAGACCTCCACTTTTGGAAATATCTTACCACGGTAGAAATAGCATTCAAATGTTGCAAGCAATAAACTGTAACGGGAAACAGATGGTTGTATACCTTAGATTAGAATCTACGTTTAGATTTCTAAGATAATTTTATCTACAATATACTGGCTCATATAAAGCTCAGATGATGAATGGATTTTCTATGGGGCCTTAAAACAATGTGACTCCTTCAAACCGACAATCTGATACCCAGGTGCTGCCAAAGGGGTGACAGAGAGAAGAAACAGAGAGCATGTAAACTGAAGCTTGCCATTAGATTGTGACTCAAGTGCAATTTAGTGCATGGGGGAGCGCATTGTGGTTCGTAGTATGATGCCTAAGTAAAGATCCTGCAAGAGTCAGCTCAGCTGGGCCCAAGGCCTCTGGATCTGAAAGCCCTGAGTGGAGGAGGAATTAAGTCCACTAACAAAGATGGACACAGCCTCATCAGTGTTCCACACGGTTTTGCCACTAGAGGGGGACAAAGCAGCTGGCTTGGGATACTCTTGAGCACAATACCACAGCTGGTGCACAGTATTGGGGTGCTGGTGAGCCACAGCCCCGCCTCTTCCATGCATATTCACGTCCTTTCTGGTGTTGTTTGCCTCCTTGCAGGGGAGAGGGGATTGCAGCTGAGGCTGTTTCTTGCAGGAGAAGCCCAAGGGGAAACGCTCCTTGCATCCTCCCCTCACTGCTGCACACCTACCAGAAGATTGAGCACAATTGTACCCATCCTGGTGACTCCCACTTCCTTCCCCCTCCCCTATGATTATTCCCAGGTTATGTAGCCAGGCTGGCTGCCTCTTATGTCTCCCCACATGGCCTAGAGTCCCACTACAGACCAGTTTCTCCTCCTGGCCTGTTCAAATAAAGTACACGTCATGCTTTTCCTTGGTCAAAAAGTTCCCCTCTTTGGGGACTGAGTTTATGAATACAAAATAAATGGACAATAGGACTCAGAACCCCCAAACAAAGCCCATTCGTAAGTCCATGCAGCCCAACAGGCCCTCCAAGGAGGGGAAGGAAGGGAACAACTGCTCCAGGGCCCACTGATTCAAAAGGTCCCAGGGTTCTTAGCTGTTTCTAACACAGTTTAGCTAGCCCATAAACTTTGCAAACTCTGGGCCCTTTAAATCACCACCAGAGCACTGTGCAATGTGCTCCAGGTGGTGCTGAAGGGCTGGGGGCAGGGCACTGTGGTAGACTCTGGGTGGCACTGAGGGCTGGATTCCAACTACCCCACCTCTTCCACCTGAGGCACTGTCCTTTCTGGGAGCACCTCCCTCACCCACACACCTTACCCAGCAATTTATCGACCCCTCTGCAGTCCAGAGTTTCTTCTTTTTCCTCCCAGAGGGCTTTGCAGTGTTTCCCCTGCTTGGATGGAGTCTGTCCCAGAACTATCTGGAGAGCTTTTCTTGCTCTCTGCAGACTTCATGCCAGCTTCTTGAGTTTCTTCCCTTCACTAAAACTTCCTTTCCAGTGGGTCTCATGTTACAATCTGGTTTCACTTACCCCAGGCCCTACAGCCTGTAGGTCAAGGCACCCTGTTACAAGTGACATCCAAGGAAGATAGAAACAGATCCCTTCAGGCCTCCAGCCTGAAAGCAAAGAGAGCCAATGATAATTACACATGGCAAAAAGAATGGTGGGGAAGAAAACAAAGATTTTTATTAATTATTATTATTATTATTTTCCAGCCATAGAATTTTGTCAAAATACATCTCATCAGTTCCTTGTATGAGCACTGTAAGCTGAGATTATGTAATATTTACAGTCATATTAATGCAATCAATCAGCGTCAGTGAGCAGAGAAGTGGGAGCCGACTATACATATGGGGGAATGTAAAGTGGGGGAAGGACAAAAGAGTCCCTGTGAAGGCTGGGGAGGGATGCCAAATATTTTCACTGCTTTCCAAACTAATATGCTACAAAAACACAATCGGCCTTGGCCCAGTTCATTAAAAATAATTAACTTGACTGTTCAGTGACTTTCCCACAGTCTCAAGGTGCCCAGTGGTGCCCAGGCTTCTAAGAAAACACCCTGCTCCCTGCATAAGAAGGGTGAGATTGTCACACAGCCTTGCCCCTGCTCACTCCCAAATGATGTAAAAGACCCACTTGTCTGGGCTCAGGTTACTGAGAATGGCAACAATGGAACGTCAGCATTAAATCGTGAGGTGTTTGCCACCTAATTGAATACTCACAATGAAACTCCAAGGGCTGCAAAGAAGCAGTTCTTCCCCAAGGGCACAGCTCTGGCTGCCCTCACAGGAGTGCCTCTGTAATCCCAAAATAGCTATTTCTAGTTATTATTAATTAGCAAAAATGTTAGTTGAGAAGACCAAATAACCCAGAATAGGGCTCATCTCTGGGGCAAGTCCTGCTGGCCCCCAACCCTCCAATGGATGGAGGAGTCTCTTGAAATGTGGAATGGGTGTTGTGCAGAAGAAGGGCAGGATTTGTGGCCAGCCCCTATAAGGCCTGTAGACCAGCTCTGCCAGGTTCTCTGTGTGCAGCTGTATTGGGAGTATTTGAGAACCAGTCAGCAGCTGGCCAACGCAGGAGCAGGGACAAAATATGGGACTGGACACTGCATGAAACCTTTGGTCCTTCCTTACTGCAATGTATTTCTAAAGCAACCTTGCATGGTATCTGTTGATAGCATGCTGGAGACGTTGCCAGGCTATAGCTGACAGCAGGCCTTTGTTAACATTCACTAAAGGTGTCAGCATCCTGGTTTATTGTTTGGCCTTGGGCCAGTCATGAGGTTCAGAATTAGTGTTGAACCTCCTCAGAGACTGAGGATGTTTGGATTGGGCCTCAACTGCTGCTCTTTCTGATGGGCGGCCATTAATAAGAAGACTGGCTGAATTCGTTCAGATTAAAGGATCAACCCCACCCATCTTCAAAACCTTTTGTAGGGGGCATCAAAGGTGTTTAATTCACTGACAGGTTTTTTCTTTCCTTTAAAATGTTTGTGTGATTTTTCCACTCCCGGGTTCAGGAGAGGGTAGGAAGTGGTGGTTCTGAAATGCCAGGAGAAGTCCTGACTCCTACAAATTCACTGGCCCATCTGGAAGCCTGTTCCACTGAGATTTCTGACTGAGTTTAATTAACCCATAAAGTTTGGATCAGCTCCAGGTAAGCATCTACTTGCTGGAGTGTTTGTCTGAATAGAACCATCAAAGCTCTATCCTAAGATCTACCCATCACTGTGATTTAAAAGCCCAGCCCTACACAGCCTTACTCATGTGAATAGTCACTTGAAAAGTCCCATTGACCTAGATGGAACACCTGCAAGACTAACAACCATTTAGGTAAATAAAGGGTTGCAAGTACAGGCCATAGAATTATGCAAACCCATGTATAATACTGTATAGCCTTAGATCCGGGTGCCATTACCTGGTGAGCTCTTGTTCACAAAGCAACTATCAGGCCCAAGTTTGATGAGCAGACCTGACAGGAGATCAGATACTGCTTGGCTTGAATCAGTGTTGTCAGAGGTTGTGGGAAGCAAAATACTTCTTGCCAATTGGGTTTCAAATATTTTTACCCAAAAGTAAAAGTTAAGCAAATAACAGAAACTCATTTAGGTGCGAGTAAAAGGGAATCAAAGACTGATCTTCTGTCCTCCATATAGATGCAGAAAACGGGACAGACTAGACCCCACTTTTAACCTTAAGGAGCAAAAGCTTGGAAACATCTGTTGGCACAGACCTGTGTGAGGAACATGTGTTTTCCCTGGGGAAGAATCCTCTGTGGGAGGCAGAGTGTGTTTTCCAAGGACCGACCTCCCCCATTAGCTAGTTTGCCAAGTCATCCACAAAGTGCTCTTTGGACAGACAGTTCAATCAGTTTAAAGATGCTGATCCTTTCAGGCTCCTTTCCATCAAGATGCATGGCTCTTGGAAAAGCCTGATATCAGACTCAGCTCTCGTAAGGAGAATAAAAGGGACTTTCAGAATCCAAGTTCTGTGATCTTTTCCCTTCTCCTGAGCCATCTCCATTTTCCACATTGGGTGAAGCAAGATGTTATGGACAAGATTCTCGCTGGTGTACTTACTCCGAGAATAAGGCCTCTGCGTGTGGATGAGAAAACAGCCTGCTCTGGCCACAAACACTAAGCCCTGTAATTAACTCTAGCCTTTTGCAATAGAGACCTCAAATTCTTCTTGGATCCCAGAGAACCTCAGAAGTCTTTGAGCCCCATTGTGTTCTCTGAAGGGCTAACCTGTTTTGCAGGGAGACCTGATTTAAAGTAGTTAGGGTGAAGTCACTGACTTCAATGGGCTCAGGGTTTGACCCATTGTCATGGGAAGCACATCACCCTTGTTTGGCTAGCTGGACAAAACCTTTTCTCTTCAGCAGCAAGCCAACCAAGAATGAAAATTTTGACACTAACCTGCCCAAGGCCAGATGAGCTTGGTATCTTTTGTTCTGCGAGGGGATGGGGGAGAAGGAAGAGCCATTTGCTTCCTGATTACTTTTATAATAGTCTCTGAGCAGCATTGCCTGTTCGCTGCACCAAGGCAAAAGTGATGCAGTGCCCTGAGACTATTCTGATCCTTTATTGAGACATTTTAATGGTCCATTTTAATCACACGAGAATGCACAGTGCAACTAATACATATGAAAAAACCCACACATCACGAACATCATATACTCTTTGACAAACATTCCTTTTAATGTTACTATTATTGAATACACCACCACAGTTGTGCACAGGGGTGTACTGCTGAAATGCAGGTGCAGGGCTACATTTAGTGCTGATTTGCACCTGGTGCAATTCCCCTGGAATCAACAGGGCTAGTCTGGTTTAAAGAAGTGTAACTTGGAGAAGAAGGATACTCTTCTGGTTAAGGCCTCGCACTTAATTAAGGAGAGCAGGTGTCAGCTGGTCCCCTTCCATAGCTCTTTTGTGTGACAAGTCATCTAGCCTTACTGGGCCTCACTCCCTATCTGCAAAATGGGGTTAATGTTTCCTTCTGAAAGCTTCCTCAGCTTTTTGAAAACAAAGTTTTCCATTTTCATTAAAAAACAAAATATTTCTATTTGGAAATACCACCACAGTGCCGTATTGGCGGTATGGGTCAGATGCCTTTTATTCCCATTCTTCTTCTTGGCCTGGCCTATCATACACTATGCCTAAGTCTACACTAGACCAAGCAGGTCGGCTTAAGGTACACTATACAGCTATGCAAAATGCATAGCTGGAGTCAGCTTACCTTAAGCTGAGCCACCGCAGCATCTACACTGCAGAGGCTGATGGGACCATATGGTCCCATAAGCTTCCCTTACTCCTTGCACATTGAGGAGTCCTGGACACCAGCGGGGACTGCCCTCAGCATTTGATTTGGGGGTCTACATTAGACCCGCTAAATCAAACGCTAGTAGATCGACCTCCGGAGGGTCAATCTTCTCCATAGTGTAGAGAAGCCCTCTGTGACTTGCCAAGCACAATGGTACATCATGGAAGGTGTAGTCCAGGCAAAGAATAGAATGTTAGAAAGACTCAAACACAATACAGTTCCCATGAGACATCATAGCAATGTTTAGATCTTTCGGGTAGGGAAAGTTATTCATTATGTATTTGTTGCACTTTGCCAACAAATTAGGATTCTATTTTGTTTGGGCTTCTCAATGCTACAATAAATAAAATACAATAAAAATAATTAATGAATTAATTAATGCTTGGCCTACTTTATGTGCCCCTCATTGCTTCCAGTCTGTTTGATTATTAACATAGACCAGGGCTTCATTGCTGGACTGATGGATTTTAATTTGTGTTGATACTATGCATATTTTTAAAGACTATGTTAATCACCGTACTAGATTTATAAGCATAATTTTTAATCTTCTCCTTCCATGTGCTTAATTAATCAATTTTATGAATGTCTCTTCTTTGAAAACTGATACTAGTGAAGAGAAAATTTCAAACCTGTTGTAGGTGCTGAAAATGAGAATGCTCTTTCAGGATTTTTTTAATTTTTTTTTTTTTTTTTTTTTTTGCCAAAGAGGATTGGCTAGGAAATTTTGGATACTTACTCAAATCTTTTGAGGCTAATTATATAGACAATATTTTCCTTTGACACTTCATGAACAATTTGGGATTCTGGTGCTGCTATTTTGCAGCAAACTAATTAAAACAAAGAAGCTACTGGATTAGAATCCAGGCCAGGCCTTCCTATCAAACCAGGCAGACCAACTATTCTAAAATGGCCAAGCATGCAGCACCAAGCAATACAAAACTTTGAGGATAATAATTGTTATTTGGTGCTGGACCTGAGGTAAAAAAATGTTTTATGGAAGGAAAGTTAGGGACAATAACGGAACATAAATTGTGTGTCTGTGTATAGCAGAATGTGTGTGCCTGGTGTCTGTGTGTATGCTCACAAATTACATCTTTAAATGTAAACAATACCCGTGCCAAACAATTACTATGTTTATAGAAACTGATGGCCTACATCTGTTTAAAATACTACTCAGTGTTTAGAACTGATGGAATAGAAACCATTCTGCAAAGAGTAAGCATAAATTGCATGACTGGAGGGGCTTTTTTTAGGGGGGAGAACTTGCACAGTATCTACCATGCATTGATTAACCACTCAGATGCCCTAGCACTTTGAGCACTATTGGAAGCATAGATGTGACGTCTTGTATCGAAGTCGTATCAATGAAAGTTAGGGGAACTCTTCCTTAGAGGAAGGATTGCCTTGTGTGGATTGGGATGTGAGGAGGATGTGGGTGGAATTCTCCGTTCTATCAGAGACCTCCTGGGTGACCCTGGGCAGGCTGCTTGAATCAGAACTTTCCTTCTATTGACAGGGCTGTCCTGAGGGGTGTGCAAGGCTTGGGGCAAGCCCCCCAGAGGACCAAGTGCAGGGCCTCGGGCAACCCCCCTGCCATAGGCCCTTCCCCTCCCCACTCCTCCCCCAATCCCTGCCCCTGCTCCACCCCCACATCACCCCTGAGCAATGCAGCCCAAGGGATTATGGGGGCCTGGTGCATAGGCAACAGGGGTCACCCTCCCTCACTGTGGTGGCGGGTGCCAGAGTGGCCAGTCAGCTTGTTCCGTCCCTCCCTGCCATGCCATCCTCCTGACCTGCTGCTCCCTGCTTCCTCCAAACTGTCTTCTTTTGGGCTGGTACCCAAGCTCTTAACCTTTTTGAGGTTCTCTCATTATTAATTGGGACAAGTACTTAACATTGGAGTCTGGCTAGAAACTCACCCACATGCAAACATGTTGGTAATAGCTCTGACTGCTGTCAGTTCCAAAGAAATATTCCTTACAATGTCTTTACTGAATGCAGGAGTATTGCTACCCAATGACATATCCCCTTGAAGCTGAATACCTCAGCAATTTGTCAGAGAAAGCATTTCTGTTAGTATCCTTTGGTCTGAAATTAGTTAGTATCCTTGGGTCTGAAATTTTACATAAAATCTCTCTCAGTCTGGCATCGCATACCAACAGGTGTGGTGCGGAACACACAAGTGATTACTCTATGAACAGACTCCTTCATGTGTAATGCATCAGCATTTAGCTACAGGAAACCCTGACCAGTAAGACCACTGGGATTAAAAGGTTCAAAGTGTTACCAAAACAATGGGTGAAAGAGCTACCATTACCCTTGAGAGTAAATATTCCAGCAGGCAATGACATATTTTAATACTTGCTTTTTATTTTTTTGCTACATGTTCCCATACACATCAATCCCCCACTCTGCTTGATAGCTGTGATAATACATTATCCCAACATGCATCTTGTCTCTTATCAAAGAGGTACCAAAAGATGGTTCTGCAAAAGTAATGCAGATTGTAGATGTTCAATTACACTGCTCTACAGCCAAAATGCTTCTGAAATAAATGTAGTCAAACT
>JANRFK010004893.1:48707195-48717740 GCA_030068395.1 Apalone spinifera
GCTCTGGCTCCATGTTGCCAACTGCGGCGGTGTCCCCAATGGGAACCACCGAGACAGGCAGGCGCAGAGAAAAACGCTTTGCTGTCCCTCGGTGAGGTAGGCAAGGAAGCGGAAAAGCTGAGAACCGGTTGTCCTGGGGGGGTCCCTTTAAGCACGAGCCTCAGATAGTCTCAGACAGCAGCCACACAAAGCAACTACTGACCTGATGCCCTGCCGGAACCGGTTTCAGCTGCCCTTAAATGCGACCCAGTGTCCAATCAGTGTGGATGAGCTAGTTCGAATTAGCAAAACGCTAATTCGAACTAGTTTTTAAGTCTAGATGCACTAATTCGAATTAGCTTAGTTCGAATTAGTGCTGTAGTGTAGACATACCCTATGAAATTTAATTCAAACTAACGGCTGTTAGTTCAAATTAACTTTATAGTGTAGACATACCCAGGGTGGTTAAACACTGGAATAAATTGCCTAGGGTGGTTGTGGAATCTCCATCTTTGGAGATATTTAAGAGTAGGTTAGATAAATGTCTATCAGGGATGATCTAGACAGTACTGGGTCCTGCCATGAGGGCAGGGGACTGGTTTCAATGACCTCTCAAGGTCCCTTCCAATCATAGTATTCTATGATTCCATATGGACATAGATCAGGACTGCCCTATTCTCCAGCCTCTCCAAAAGCCTCCACTGTGAAATTGTTTGTCCGGCGCGGGGGGGGGGCTGGAGGGGGGAAGAAAAGGCAGATGAGGAGCACATGGAGATTCTTAGGAGGCTCCGGTCAATAACACTACATCAATCAACATGGAAGATATATCACAGCACCCTGTAGAAAAGACTAAGTGCATTACTTGTTCATATCCACACACAACTCATAGGCAGGTAGCATTCTAGCTAGTGTTGCCGAAAATGTAAAAGGCCAGTCTTCCCACAATGGCATTCCCCATTCTGTTTTTTAATCCATGAATAACTCTGACTTTATGGTTGTATTTAAGAAATGTAAGTGGCAGGGTCCTAACAGTACCAAGAGAGATAAGACAGGAGTTTAACTTGAATTCCTGTTATGTTTTGTTTTATTAATGTCTGGCAAAAATAACGTCTAGATTGTGCAGGATAATACAGGGCAGTGGCAATGGGAGGGGCAGTTTGGAGAGGGCTATTAATGGAGCTGACTGGGAATTTTTTGACAAACTTTGTCAGAAAACATTGATTCATTGAAACCTATATTTTCCATGGGAAAGGGTTGATGTGAGAGATTTCTCAGATTGAAATTATTTTGAAGAAAAAATATGTGTTCACATTTGAAATGACTTTTCATTTTGAAGTTTGAGCAAACTAGAATACAATTTTGTGTTAATTTTTTTTAAAATGGCTTGAAAGCAAAATAAAAGCGGTTTGAAATGATCAAAGCTAACTGTCTTGAATGCCCTGAATCAAAACATTTTTTAGATCACAAATATTTTGAAATTTTCCCTTTTTATCCCAATTTCAGATGGAAAATCTCCAAAATCTGATGGCCCAAAGTAGTAGTATACTAAAGATATGAAAAGAAAGATATTTATTTTCACCGTTAATAAAAGAGACTCCAAAGCTTTTTATTTATCTCTCCTGGAGGATTATTAAACTTGCAGATTTACAAAAAAACTGGTTGATTATCAAACATGCCACATTGCCAGTTGATTGGATACGAAAGCAGAAAACACATCCAGCCAAATTAGGCAAAGTGTAATTCATGAACCAGCTCCCAGCATGTACACGTGGAGCAAAGCATAAATGAAAAAATGGTAGAAATCCTTATCCAAGGGAACAATTCCCAGTGCCGCATACAATGGGAATGATAAAATAAATGGCTTGGCTCTCCACTGGAAGCAAAGCTCAACTGTTTGGAATGAGGAGAAGGCTCTTATATGTTTATAATGAGAAATCAGTCATTTCTACATGTTGGATCTGCTCATGTCACCACCAAATCGGTTTACAGAGCCTGCAGACTTCATTTGTATTTTGTGGCTGTGATTATGCATGATAGTGAGGAATATCCTGGAGCTTTTAGGGCCTTAGACTTTAGAGGGTTGGCTTTTGTTGTTCGGTTTTTGTTGTGTTTAGTTGTGGTGTAGGTTTTTGTTGTGTTTATTTGTGGTGTAGGTTTTTGTTTTGGTTTGCTTTGTTTTTGTGGCACTATCCAATGAGAGTCCTTTCCTTATTTAAATGGCACGAATGATGCACAAGAATGAAAGCAATAGCTGAACAAGTTCCTCTTTGTATGAGCAAGGCTGCACTAAGGGCTGTGAAAGCCAGGAGCACCTTCCGCTTTCAGTGGCCGGGCAAAGGGATCAAGCAGAGCATGTTTTCTTACTCTGGACCGGCCATCAGCCAGACAGTTGCAATAAGCAGAGTTGCCACCCAGCACAATGATGCTTCTATTGAAAGCTGTGAATCTGCAGCTGGTTACTTCTTGACACGTTTACAGAAAATAAAATGGAAACTTTCAATAATACATGAAGCATCTGAAGCATTTGACAAGTGGCAAAAAGTTTAGGGATTAGCTTGAGGAACTGGTAAAGGTTCAAACCAAGTGATACGAACAGTGGGCATTATTGTGCCTTGGAGCTTTAAATGGAGATATGAAATAAGTGCCCATTCACTGAATGAGGCAGAGCCCTCTGAGTGAACATTATTTATGTTATAATCAATGTCTTGAATTGCAATAGCACTTGCATGGATAGTCATGGATCAGTACCCTGTTGAGATAAGCACCTTACAAGTACACACACAAAAAAGATACCCCCTGCCCCAAAGGGTTTACAATCTAAGTAAAAATCTAGGTGGTTTAGACTGTTTATAAATAAACACTGAAGAGCGAGAGAAGGGCAGTGTATATTACTAGGTACGTGTACATAATCAATCTATATGTGAAAGGCATCATTTTTCCTGTGCTATTAGAGATGGTTAGAAAATGGTTTTGGAACTTTGATGAAATGCCTATCCCTCCTTGTTTTTGAACACACTCCAAAGGTAGCTGGAAAATTTTGTGAAGGTAAAGGATAACCAAATGCCTTTAGTCCTTATATGCCGTTAAAGGTTAGTGAATTTACTATACCCTCTAGCCCAAGAGTACCAGGAAATCAGAGGTGCTCAAGGTGCATAATTGGCTCTAACTCCAGATTTTAAACCCAAAGTTCAGGGATGTTTGGATGGAGGAATTTGATGCTATCCTTTATATATGTAGGGATTGGGGTGGATGCATTGTAAAAAATCAGGAATATTGTATGTTGACCTGATTACTGGGTGTTTATTGTAGGACCACAGTGAGTTTAATCAACAGAGCTGTTATGAAATAAGCAGACAGATTTTTTTGAAAAAAAGGAAGAAAACTAACCATGAGTTAGGTCTTAGCAAACTCTTGAGGGTTGTTACAGGACAATGAGGGAGCCATTTGGTGTGAGGAGACTGGTTTGACCTTCTGCTGGGCCCACCAAATTACTTTTGGATGGCAGGGTATAAATAATGGGAAACTGAAAGAACCCTAATGACTCAGGCTGGATTAAAAGGACTTTCTCTCTAGGGGTGAGGAAGTTACTCTGGGGGGGATTGTTCAGGGTGGGGATTGTTCCTCAGGACCCCCTGGAGTGTCTCGAGAAGCTATACCTGTGTGGGTCATCATCACAGGATGATAAAACTTTAGGTCAGTATTTCTCAAAGTGGTCCTCAGACCCACTCTGAGAAAGCTGCTACCAGGCTGCTCCAGTGTGTTTACTTACTGGATCTGCAGTCACAGCGCCTCAGGGCTCCCATTGGCTGTGGTTCTCCGTTTGGCGCCACGGACCTCTTTGAGAAACATTGTTTTAGGTAATATAGACATGTACAAACTGTTTGTTAAAATCCTTCTTTTTAAGTGTTTTATTCCAGCTCTTGAGAGTAAACAATGCTTTCGTTTAAACAGGCTATCTGGCCACTTTTCCTCCTGGCCACAGACTGCTTTTGGGGAGAACCACAGGATGGACCCACTTGGATAAACACAGTGGAAATACAAGATACTATAGCACAGAGTCTAGTCTAGGAGTAGGGAAATCAGGTGATTCCAGCCCAGGCACAAAGCCTGAGACCTGAGTGCAGGCACCCAGAGAGATCAGGAGGGGGCTAGAGTTGCAGCTAGCTATGTAACCAGGCCAGGGACCATGTGCAGCTTGGTTTCACACCTCATTTCACTCAATGGAGTGTGAATACATGGTGGCTTGACCATCAGGGCATACAACACAAAAGTTCATTACCCAAGAACTTCCAGAAGAAAATTCTCTGCACTAGCTAGTTGAATGTGTGCTTCCCATTCACAGCGCCGTGCCTTCCTACAATTGGTGAGTGAACCCCCCAACATGTTCCAGGTTTGGTTTGGCCCAAATCAGCAGCCAGTACTGTAGGTGGCTTGATGAACTGATTCTGATCTTTATGAGTCTGCAAAAAGGGCCGGATATGTGCAGAGGAGAAATTTGCTTCTAAGCTATACAATCTTTCCTATTCCTCTATGAGCTGTAGTGGTTCCTGCCCCGGATGGAAGAAAAATGTGGGAAGGCACAAAGAGGTGAATTTTAAAGTGAACAAACTAAATTTTTCAACCCGGGCTTCTGCTCACTTTCTGAAATACACTTCTCTTATTAGTGTTAATATTTGTATAGCACCAGTAGCACATCAGGTGCTTTATGGAGAGACACTGTGTGTCGACAAGGTCTCTATACCAGTGACCTTACTCAATAACCAGGCAACCTGCTAACAATGGAATATGAAATGGGAGCAACTCAATGCAATGCAATTGTAAGGTGAAGGAAAGTTCACACCTTGTCAGAGGAACTACAGTACACAGAATATATCCCCTGGTTAGAGAATATATTTTCAGTCACATTAACTCTTCTTTGAAATATGTCGTATGAAACATTTAGATGACTCCCATGACTGTAATGCTTAAACACCTCACTGACAAATGTGTAAGCCCAGTGTGCAAGGAAAGTATTGTCAACATCCCTGTTTTACCAATGAGGAATGAAGAGTTGAGAGATGAGGTGATTTAGCCAGGTCTCCAGGGAAACCTGCAACAAAGTCACCCAGATCTGCAGAGCTACTCTCGACCACACCATTCTTCCTCAGCTTTAGTCAGAGGGGCATTAGCAACAAGTCCAGAAATGATAGAAGCCTTTCTGATTGCTGTTTTTGGTATATAACAAAGTCCTTGAACATGACTACCTGTGAATTATATGAACTCTGGCTTTACACAGGCCTCACTATGCTGTGCGATATCATAAGGCAGTGTAACCTAGGCTGGTGAGTGGGCCTCATGAGTGGCCCTCCTTTGTCTCAGTGGGCTGCAAGATTGTCATAAACAAGACGGTCTCCTAGAATAGGGTGGTTTTGCTACCTGTGCTTGTGTACTTAGAACATGTGGGATGTGCCAATGGAACCAGAGCAGCGTTTTGATTGGATGCAGAGGGCGCGCACGGCTCTCGCAATGTTGTGTGCAATCAGCACACACCTCACTTCACATGCCCTTGCCTGCTTTAAGTGCATGTCACTTTTGTAATACCAGTAGGGGAAAAAAAATGATGCGGACAAAAATCAGCAGAATCTGGCAACCCTGTCATGGGCAATGGAAAATAAAATATCTCATGGGCCACCCATGGAACCCCAGTGGGCTGCAGGTTGCTCACCACTGTCACAAGGTATTAGCATAGTAATAGAGATGTAGCCGTAACACAAAAGATGTAGTCCTGTCTTTTGTTTCAGCAAGGTATTAGCCTGTGCTATGTTTGGGTCACCCTCCCTTGAATTTGCTATAACCATTTACACATGTAGGGTGGGTTTTTTTCCTTGTTTGCCCATAAATAATCACCATAGGCCATGCTAAGTACATACACATAATTTTTATTAGTGTATTTTATTGCCACAAGTTCTTTACAGTACACAACACTGGCCTCCCCCCGCTCTCTATATTTTGTTCCTAGCAGTTGTTTTGTGTATCCTCTCGGTTAGGGCTCATGGCTCTCTGTGTTTCTACATCAAAACATTACAGAGTTCCATAGTTAAAGGGATATCCTATAAATCTCTCTATGTAGCAATAAAAAGCAAATGGAGATGAAGTGATGATACGTAAATTTTGCATCCTTATAAAACAACTGTTTTGCACAGTTCTGTTCTGAGCTCTCATCATGAAGGGCAATTTAAAAAAAAATCCATGTAGAATAATATCTTCCTGAAAAAGTATTATGAAATCAATTATTAGGAATGTATGTGTCAAATGATAAACAGCACTAGAGATGGAAAAATATTTCTGGACAAATATACTTTGGATTTCATAAATACTATTTAACTACGGGAACATTTTTAGAAGCACCTCAGTGACCCATTCTCAAAAGTGATTTCACACATAGGAATCCGAGTTTCATTGAAAGACAATCAAACTATGCACTGATCCTCACAACACTTCGCTAAGGTAAGGCAGTGCCATCATCCCAACTTTCATTAAAACAGATAGAGAACAGAGGCATGGAAAAACTAAGTAACTTGCCCAAGGTCACAGTGTGAGTCTGTGGCAAAGAATAAAATTGACCTCAGGTCCCCCCCACTCTCTAAGTCCCAGGTTAGATCCCTAACCACTAAACTATTCTTCCCCTCCTAGTAATTAAGAGAAGTTCTTAAAGAGAAGGATTCAGATTCTTGCCTTTGTCCAATTCTGGTCAGCACATTGGACAGGGTGAGGGTCTGTAAGGAAGTTATGTATCCTGAATTCCCAAGTTACAGCTGTTGTATCTCAAGAAACTTAGAGTGGCCCCAGGGGCTGCTTTAACTTTTGATAGCTGGCCTCGATCCCCACGGAACATACCCCTGCTGAAACAATGAGGAGTCTTGGGAACCTTAAAGACTAACATTCATTTGAGCATAAGATTTCGTGGGCAATGATTCACTTCTTCAAATGGCCATTGCCCATGAAAGCTTATGCCCAAATAAATCTGATAGGGTACATATACACAGTGGCGCTATTTAGGGATGACAGACGTTAACCCAAAACAGCATTCTGCGCATCTTAACAGCATGCCCGTTATTGTGAAATACATTCGAAATAACAAACTTCTTCTTCCAGCTTCCTGTAAACCTCATTGCACGAAGATTTAGGAAGGTGCCAGAATAGCGATTTATTTGGAAATTAGCACTGTGTGGACAGCGCCAAATTTCGAAATAAGCGATTTCAAAATAAGCAATGCAATTAGCGTAGCACAAATTGTGTAGCTTATTTCAAGGTATGCACTACTGTGTTGATGTACCCATAGTCTATAAGGTTCTACAGGACTCCTTGTTGTTTTTGAAGATGCAGACTACCATGGCCACCCCTCTGAGACTTACCTCAGCTAAGAATTTAAAAAGCTGATCTGGTCTCTGACCTGCCTCCTCTCTGCCCCCATGATCCCTCTTCCTTCCCCACCACATCCCTGAAACTAACTGTGTTCTCTCCCAATGGTGGCCAGGTTCTGGTCCCTTTACTCTACCTGAACCCAAACCCAAAGAAAGAATCAGGCCCTAGATCTCTATTTTTACTTGCCATCAAAATAAATAGGTAAAGAAATTAGAGGAGATGGGTGATCCCCATGTGACAACATTTTCATTTTGTAAGTGCCATTTGCAATGCTAAGCCTTAACCTGCTTTCAGTGTGAGTTACAAGTTACTAGAAAACTGCAGACACCAGTAGAGTCATAAAATATATGAATGGAAATTCTAGCGTGAAGGAGGGCAAAAGCTGCAATGCCAACATTAGTGCCAAATATTTCACTCAAACCTCATCCTTTGTGGCAGGGTGGCAGGGGAGACATTAAGTCAAAAAGCTCAAAGGATCATAGCAGCCTGAGATGAAAAATCCCACAAGATCATTGAGTTACATCGCCCATGGTCTTGACTTTTGAACAGGCTCAGCTTCCATTTGTGTCTCCTCATTGCACTCACACACAATAATTTCCTCTGTGCGCACATCAATGGAATTGCAGTCAGTGCCAGTTGTCTCCAACACAAAATCCCTATTTGGTTCAGAGCCCAGCACTTAGAAAAGGCCTGCAACATCTGGAAGCAGTGATGCTTCACATCTGCAAGACCTTCAGAATGGCTAAAGAACAACCTACAGTGTTATTGATGTTGATAATTAAACTTCAAATAACATCATGTGAGAGGTACTTCTCTTTCTTTACACTGCAGGGCTTGTTCTATCAAAAACCCTGTACTCTACTGCATTGTCATAGACAATCCTGGTGCTTTATTTTTTTTCTGTTTACATGTAACAAACATGCAGATGTTGAGAGGAGGGGAATAGGATGAATTCATAACTCAGAAAACATCTGTCATTGCTAAGGGGCATATTTGGTCCTCTTCTTCATGCTGATTCACACTTTATTTCACCCCATTGACACTCTGGTATTAGGCTGTATGTTCAACCCAAGCATGACTTCTGAGCCAAATCCCATGACATTTAGTCTGAGATTTTTCTAAAGCCTAAGAGAGTTGGCCATCCACTTCCCATCTCATCCTGAGAGGTCTTTTGTAACCTACTAAGCAACACTCCTCCATTATGGACTACATAATGTAAGCTGGGTTTTTAGATGGTTCAAAAGCATTAGTTCCTTATTATTTTGTGGTTTATATTGTAGACTAATAGATATCTTGCTGTAAATAATGTGACCCTTGGGCTTTATGAATTTTCTTTCTGTAAAGCTGTGACACTTGCAACTTTTGCTTATGACAAAGTCAGGATTTTCATCATGGTAAACAACCAGCTTTAGGTCCAGATCCCTGTAAACGTTTGCACATGTGCTGAACTTTATGCACATGAGGAGTTGTACTGAGGTCAATGGGACCAGTCATATGCTTAAAGTCAACTGCATGAGTGTTTACAGGTCTGGGGCCTCAGTAATTACCCACAGCAGCATATCAAGTGATTGAAAGAAAGGTTTCAGAGTGAAGGCTAATAACAAGAGAAGAACAACAATTATGGATTTTATTTTTAAATGGATTCTGTGGGATCTATGTCCTACTACTGTTTAGTACATGCCTGACTTGTGATCTAACACATATTTCCTAGCTAACCATCATCATAAACTAAAAAGAGTATTTCCTAATTTAGAGATTTTCATGTGTTGTATTATGCTCTTTATAGTGAATTTATCTCATGTGGTTTTAAACTTGTAAACTGGGGATCTTGGAAAGGAGTCTTCTATGCACTGATCCTGACCAACAGCCAGGCCCTCAAAATATATTATAAACATGCTGCAAAGCAGCAGGACCTTCTTGCACATGGCATCAGACATGTCATCTTGGACTTAGGAAGTGTGTCCCCAGTGGAACGAAAAGATTAAAAAACTTTTTGATGAAAACCTGCACAAGAAATAATTTCACAGAACATTTGCACCAATAACATGGATCAACATTATAAAGGTTACAGGGTATATTTCTTTTTGCCTGCCTGAGATATTTTTTAAACCCAGCACAGATGATACCTTTGTGTAAGCTCAATGACCCAGTTCAACAGCTCTTTGAAACTCAGAAGTTTCTGGGACCACAATACAGTAGCCTTTGGGAGTCCATTTAATCATTTTTTCCCCACTGGATCCTCCCATTATATGAGGGCCCAACACTGAAATGATGAGAAGACCCAAGACTCAAAGCTTTTTAAAAAAATCCTATTTATGGCTAAGGTTGCTGCTGATATTCCATTAGCTTTTCTTCATTGATAATGCAGAGATTGTAGCTGAAACTTTGCAACTTAATGAGCTGATGTTATTACTCATACTGTGTGGCCATCTGGAATCAGTTTGGTCAGAGAGCCCAAAGCACCAAAAGCCACCTGCAATGCATTAAGTCTCAGCCCAGTACCAGCTACAAGGATTTGAGAAGCTGGGCCTGCATAAATACTAACCTGTGAGAATGTAATTGGAGAAGTGATATTTAAGAACTCATAGTTGGCCAGAAAATCACATTCTCGGGGGAATGTGTGCAGAGGCTTAAAGTTTAAAGCTAAGCAGGTTTTAGTTTCAACATTGGGAATCAAGAAAATCATTGCATATGGATATTGTTTAGCTATCCATGCCACTCAGCTATCCAAACAACCCTGCCTGAAGGGTGTTTCTAAACCATTGTTCGGCCTTGGCACCTGAATCTCATCTGTAGCATGGCTACTATTGGCCTCTGGAAAACACCCTTTGAAAATGCCCAAAGCAGTCGCTGATAATAAATCCAACTCTTCCCATGCAGTGCAAAGAATATGTAAACATGATGGTGTGACAATTTGCAAAGTGTTGTTAATGCCCAACAAATCGGAAACAGTACTCCAAACTCTCAAAATTCACTATACAGTGACCTTTTCCCAAATTTGCCATAGCTGTAACATGTACAAATTGGTGACTACCATAAGAAATTACAGCAGTTTGTTACAAGGTGGCAATGGCATTGCTGTAGCAAAAGGGCAGGATAGTTTTGATGGAATACAGTAATTCCTCATTTAACACTATAGATATGTTTCAGAAAATGATTGTG
>JANRFK010004893.1:48717840-48731028 GCA_030068395.1 Apalone spinifera
CTCAGCTAATGTAAATTGGTATAACTCCAGTGCTACTCCATCAAAATCAATAATTTATACAAGCTGAGGGAGGGCCCCTGGTTTAAATCTCTGTTTATTTTAGAGTTAGTCTCTCTCTAGCATTATCAAGTCCCTTAACTTTGGTATTTTTGGTGTATCCCAATAGTAAGATAACACTGACAAGATGTGATTCAAACTAAGATTAAACCCCAAATGAAGTCAAACCAAATGAGCATCTAAACAGCAGGGTAGGACAACATACTTTGTAACAAAGGATACATAGATGTCAGTGGATATGCTCAAAATTATTAAAATATTTTCATTTTTCCTTTATTTTTTGGGGGGGAGGGGTAGTTTCCTATAGATTTAAGGTTGGAAGGCTTTCTCCCCCTTCAGGCATATACATGCCTGAACACTTTGCCTGATGATGTGTTGGTTGAAAAGGAGAGGATCCAAAGTCTTTTTCCTTACTTTTTTTAGTAGGAATATTTCTCCCATTATCCTTACCCCTTTCTGCCTCACAAAATCAAAGCACCCAGACAGAACCTAGTCTGAAAACAAGAGGGGGCAACTGTATCCTTGAATGGGGGGGAAAAGGCAGCTATTATATCCTACTTTTACCTGAAAAAAGTTAGTGACCAGAGGAGGGGATGCTCCATGCTGTATTGCTAATGTAAGCATCAGTGAATAGGAAAATGGGGTGGGTGAAATCCTGGGCCTACTCCAGCAAAGCTTCCACTGATTTCCACTGAGCCAGGATTTCACTCTGGAAGTCTGTGTTAAATGGCAGCTTGCATTTCTAAATGCAAAGGTCTGCTCTCTGATCCATGCACTGATTGCCTCTGTTGAACAGTGTATCTCAGGGCTGAGTTTAGTTGGTCAGAGAGATCCATAGGGCAGTGCTGATATCTGCAATGCAAACAAGAGGAGATAATTTTTCTCTAGAAAAAGATAAGTTGCAACCTTAAAAAAAATGTGTGATATCTCTAAAAATTGCATATGGAATTATATAATGAGCAGTATATTCTTCTTAAGAACACCCTTATTGTTCAATGAAGGACTGAGTTATTGGAAGCAGAGGGAACAGTAAGAGATGACTCCTTATCTTGTAGCCTTAGGTAGTGTAATTTTGTAAAGAATCTAGGTGACTTTAGAGACTAAGTCTCATTAGCTTTTACTTAAGTCACTTAGGCACTTTTTGAAATGTTACCCATATCATCTCTCTGAAGACACATTCATGAATTTTCAGGATATTTGGCATTCTAATACCAAGCCCACATAGGCATTGTATTCTCCTATAAATAAACAGACATCGTTTTTCATATTATCCCGTAGAATGTCTTAACAAGTGATACATAAGGACAGTTTGATGTATGAGTTTTTATTCTTGGGGATGATTAATTAGTCTAATGGAGTGTGTCTATGAGATTTCTGAGAAATTCACTAATTGTGAAATCTCTTGGGTATTTATTTTACCAACGACTCTCTATTGGCAGAGTTTCAGAAGGCAATTATGAGCAATATTGTTCAAAGTTGAAGTCTCGAGTAAACTTGCCATTCTTGAAATTACAAAATGGTTTAGCATTGTTTACAGTGTGTTGGTGACAAGAATTGATTCATATCAGATGAAGGCCTGAAATAACCTTTTCTATGCACAAGAAAGTGTAAATCAAGAAGTGATTTGAAATTAATAAATGGTGATAAAAAGGGTTGAAAGGAATGTTTCCTCTCCTAGTTTTGATATAAATGCTGCACAATATAAAGTAGTATTTAAATAAAGCCCATAATAATGAGCCAAATGTGACTAAGTTCATATTAATCCTAAAAGTTTAGTGCATATATTTTCCTAAGCATTTTGAAAAGCCACACATCCCACATAGCTTCATAGATTGTTAAGCCAGAAGGGGCCTTTATACTCACCTAGTCTGATCCCCTGTCTAACAAAGCCATAGAACTTCCCCCAAAATAATTCCTACCGTACGTGTGTTAGAAAAGCAGTCAGTATGGATTTAAAAATTGCCGCTGATGGAGAATCCTCCACAACCCTTGGTAAATTGTTCCACAGGTTAATTACCTTCCCTGTTAAAAATTTACATCTTATTTCCTGTCTGAATTTATCTAGCTTCAACTTCCAGCCATTGGATTTCGTTATACTTTATCGGGTAGATTTAAATCTCCATTATGAAATATTCATTCTTCATTTAGATACTAAATATATTAACTTTCTCTTTGCTAAGCAAAATAAATGGAGCCCCTTGAGTCTGTCACTATAAGGAACGTTTTCCAATCTTTTAATCATTCTCGTGGCTCTTCTCTGAACCCTCTCCAATTTATTAGCATCCTTCTTGAATTGTGGATTTCAGAACGAAACACATTATTCCAGCAGCAGTCACTCCACTGTTGAATACAGAACTAGAATAACCTCTCTCATTCTGCTCAAAATTCCTCTCTCTATACATCCCAGGATCTCATTGTCTCTTTAGGCCATCACATTGTACTGGCAGGAGAGCTAAGGTTCAGCTGATTATCCATCATAATCCCCAAATCTTGTTCAGAGTCCCTGCTTCCCAGGATGGAGTTTTCCGTCCGGTAAGTGTGGCCAGCATACTTTGTTTCCTAGATGTTGACATTCACATTTAGCTTTATTAAAGTGCCTGTGGCTTATTTGCACCCAGTTTACCAAGGTCTGAGCCATTCACCTGTCCTGTTCATTATTTACATGTCCAGAATTTTTGTGTCATCAGCAAACTTTTATGATATTGTGTTTTCTTCCAGGTCATTAATGAAAATTGTAAATAATGTAGGGCTAAGAACTGTGTTTTATTTTCTCCCCATTCCCTTCCCCTCCCCTATTATTCATCCCTATCCTTTCAGTTAAATATTACTTGAAATGGGAATGAATTTCAGACTTTGTCTTTCCGTTCTTAGCAAAATGTCTCTGCAGCTCTGGCAGGAAAATGTCAATTCCAATGGTTTGAAATGCTCTGAAATGCCTTCCTCTCATGATTGGTTACAATATTAACAATCAGATTGAATCTATTGCTCTTTAGAACTTCAGAGCTGACACCAAGTCCACTTGGAATATCTGGCCTGGGAAGCTGACAGCCTCTGTGGGACCCTAGGCAAAGCCAGGAAGGGGCAGGGCCACGGGTAAATGGGCTGGGTTAGGGGCAGCCAGCCCTCAGCGCCACCCAGACCACAGTGTGACCCCATCAAGCCCTCAGAGCTGCCCAGAGCACCCAGCCATGCACCACAGAAGTGGTGGCAGATGGGAGTCCCAGGCCCCTTTGAATCACCAGGCCCTGGGGCAACTGCCCGTTAACTGCCAGTAACACAGCATGACTCGCTGCCATGGGCACCTCCTGCTGGACACTCTGGGACTTAGCTTTTCAGCCCTGGCTCGCCCCCTTCCAACAGGTGTCATGCCTGCTGTTACCTTGTTTTCCTCCACCTCTGTGTATTAGGACCCATCTCCTTCCCCCTGCCTCCGATCGTCGTATCCTCCCACCTGTGTACTGCCTGCCACAGTGCCCCCACACTCTGCAGTTCTCACCCTCTGGGAATCCCGACCCCCCCTATGCCCACATTGCCTCAGTGACCCACTGCCAGTCTTCATCTAGCCCCTCGTCTCAGGGGCAAACTGCAGTCTGAAATGGCCACTCATCATTGGCAAGGGGGTGTGGACCTGCTGCCTTTGCCTACCCTGGCTGCCCCCCTTCAGTCCTAGTAGCCTCAGGCCTTGCTTCAGGCCCTGCAGCCTGAGAGCTTGTCTGGCCAGAGCTTTCCCAGCTCTGCTCGCCTTTCTCCAGCCACGCTCTAAGTCAAGAAGCCTCTAGCTTTTCTAGCAGCTAGGTCCCTCCTGCTCCCCAGCTAGAGCAAGAGTGAGTCTGTCTCCAACCCTCCAGAAGCCTTTATGTATACTGCCCTCAACTGGGTCCTAATTGGCTAGTTCCTGCCACAGCTGCTGGCTCCACAGCTCCACCACTCCAGCCTTCTCCCAGGGCTGGGTTTTCACCCTTAAATGGCTAGTACAGGGCAGATGCCCCATCACACTGCCCCTTCCCCTCCCCCCCATCAGCAGGCCTGTTTCTGGTAATGGCAGGGATCAAAAGCAGCTCTTTGTTCTCCCAACCCACCCCCACAAAACTAGTAATACTTTAAACTGTTAGCTATATAGGGCTTAGGACACACAGTGAAGTTCTCACTTCCTCCAGGAGGGAGCAGTGATATACAATACAAACAATCCACTTCCATACAATAAGGTCTCATTGGAATGTAAAACAAACTAAAGAAACCCATATAGGCTAACTGGCTCTGTGCAATGCTCCCACAAGCTTGAATTTAAAGCCTTTGCACATAGTAAAATGTGGGGGAGGAATAGCTTAGTGGTTTGAGCATTGGCCAGCAGGGGCAGCCCGGGAGCCTAGGCGAACTAGGCAGTTGCTAAAGCGCCGCTGGCCCGGGCGCTCGATATGACGTCATTGGGCGCCGGGGCACCCCGTGATGACATCACGGCCATTGACGGCCATACAGGCGGGGGCGCCAATTGAGCCACCTGCCTGGGGCGCCAGCTGCCGCAGCCGGCCTCGGGCCACTCCTGTTGGCCAGCTAACCCCAGGGCTGGGAGCTCAATCCCTCAGGGGACCATTTGGGGATCTGGGGCAAATCTGTCAGGGATGGTACTTGGTCTTGCCGTGAGGGCAGGGGACTGGACTGGACTGGACTGGACTGGATAACCTCTCAAGGTCCTTTCCATCTCTATGAGATATACTTACTTCATATATAGTATTGTGACTATTGTAAATTTACATGATCCTAAGCTTTGTTTCTGCATTGCTGTTTTCTTTAATATAGAAAACATATTTCTGTTAGGGCTGTCAAGTGATTTAAAAAAGTAATCGTGATTAATCATGCTGATAAACAATACTAGAATACTGTTTAAATATCGTGGATGTTTTCTGCATATTCAAATGCACTGATTTCAATTACAACACAGTATACAAAGTGTACACTTTAAAGACTAACAAATTTATTAACGTCTTAGAGTATATGCTTTATTGAGCTACAGCTCTCTCCCTCAGATGCTGAAGAAAGACAGACAGACAAACAGACAAAAAAAGAGGATACAGAGATGAGAATTCTCTAATACCCTAATAAATGTGTTAGTCTTTAAAGTGCCATTGGACTCTTCATTGCTTTTGCTAAAGCAGACTTACATGGCTACCTCTCTGAAAAGTATACATTGTTCACTTTATTTTTTTATCTCAAAATTTTTCAGTATAAAAAAAAGAAATAGTATTTTTTCAGTTCACCTAACCCAAGTACTGTCATGCAATATCTTTGTCGTGAAAGTTGAACTTACAAATGCAGAATGATGTACAAAAAATAACTGCATTCAAAAATAAAACTGTAAAAAAACTTGAGCACCTACAAGTCTACTCAGTTCTACTTGTTGTTCAGACAATTGTTCCAACAAACAAGTTTGTTTACATTTGCCAGAGATAATGCTTTCTGCTTGTTTACAATGTCACCTGAAAGTGAGATCAGGCATTCACAGAGCACTTTTTCATTCCAGAGGACATGTTTCCATGCTTATACTACTAATTAAAATATATTGCATTAATTAAATTTGTGACTGAACTCTTTGGGAGAGAATTGTATGTCATCTGTTCTGTTTTATTTTCATTCTGCCATGTATTTAATGTGTTAGCAATCTTGGATGATGACCCAACAAATATTGTTCATTTTAAAAACACGTTCACTGCAGATTTGACAAAATACGAAGAGGGTACCAATGTGAGATTTCTAAAAATAGTTACTGCACTTGATGCAAGATTTAAGAATCTGAAGGGTCTTCTGAAATCTGCATGGGAGGAGGTGCAAAGCATGCTTTCAGAAGTTTTAAAACAGCAACTCTCCAATGAGGAAACTACAGAACCTGAACCATGACCAAAAAAGAAAATCAAACATCTGTTAGTTGAGTCTGATGATGAAAATGAACATGCCTTGGTCTGTACTCCTTTGGATCATTATTGAGCAAAACCCATCATCATCATGGACACATGTCCTCTGGAATGGTCACTGAAGTAACAAGGGATATATGAATCTTTAGCATATCTGGCATGTAAATATCTTGCAATGCTGGCTACCACAGTGCTATGTAGACTCCCGTTCTTGCTTTCAGATGACATTGTAAACAAGAAGTGGGCAGTATTGTCTCCTGTAAATTGTAATCAAACGTGTTTACCTATGCGATTGGCTGAACAAGAAATAGGAGTGAGTGGCTCTAAAGCTTTACATTGTTTTGTTTTTGAGTGCAGTTATGTAACAAAAAAACCCTACGTTTTTAAGTTGCACTTTTATGACAAGGCGCTCACACTGCAGTACTTATATAAGGTGAATTGCAAAATAGTATTTTTTTTATCATTTTTACAGTGAAGATATTTGTAATAAAATAGTATAAAGTGAGCACTGGATACTTTGTAATTGAAATCAGTGTTTGAAAATGTAAAAAAAATCAACAATATTTAATAAATATCAATAGGTATTCTATTATTTAACAGCACAATTAAAACTGCGATTAACTGCAATTCATTTTTTTTCAGTTCATCACGAGTTAACTGTGATTAATCAACAGCTCCAGTACAAGGATGATGCCTTGCCAAGAAAGAGCAGCCAACTTGTACCCACTAAGCATGAAACTGATTTTTGTTTATCCAAAAAATACCCATTCCGTGGACCACTCATTCATACAACACATAGACAAGGTCAGGTATTGTGTTGGCCCTTTATCCTGTATCCACCTCCCAGAAGTAGAAATAGGGACAAAGCACCCTGCAGCCCCAGTGTACAGTTTTAGTAATACTAAAAATAGGCAATGGTTAGAGAAGTATCAGGGAGTAGGACACCAGAGTTCTTTTCTTTTCTGTAGCCTGTAC
Organism: Apalone spinifera; assembly: GCA_030068395.1. Taxonomy (NCBI): domain Eukaryota; kingdom Metazoa; phylum Chordata; order Testudines; family Trionychidae; genus Apalone; species Apalone spinifera. Next base: position 48,724,779 of record JANRFK010004893.1, read on the forward strand.
GCACTGTTTAACTCAGGAACCTGACCCTACTCTAACTAAAGTCCACACAAGCTTTGCCATTAATCCCAGTGGAAGCAAAATCTGGACCATTCTCTCTCTAGGGCAGAACCTCTGCCATTGATGTCAACAGAGCTATGAAAATTCAGTGGAGTTGAGTATCTGCCCCTTTTTCTCTCAACTTCCTCATTGGTAAAATGGAGATAGCAAGCTAAGAGTTTAAGGTGGCAGATTCTTTTCTCAGCTACGTGGTGGAAATCTGGAGGGCTACGTTTACACTGGCAGCTTCTTGCGCAAGAACTGTTTTGCGGAAGAGTTCTTGCGCAAAAAGTCTTCCACAAGAGCGCGTCTACACTGTCATGTGCTTTTGCGCAAGAGATGTGCTTTTGTGCAAGAGTGTCTATGGCAGTGTGGACACTCTCTTGCGCAAGAAAGCTCTGATGGCCAGCTATAGGGGTTTCTTGCACAAGAAATTCATGTTGCCTGTCTACACTGCCCTCTTGTGCAAGAGCTCTTGCACAGGAGGGCTTATTCCTCATGGGGAGAGGAATAACTCTTCTGGAAGAAGCCCTGTTTTCCGACGCTAGACTGTAAATTTACTTGCGCAAGAATGTGCGTGCAGTGTAGACACCCGGCAAGTTTTTTGCGCAATAAGCCGCCAGTGTAGTCATAGCCAAATATTTCCACTGGACTCAATGGAGCACAACCGCAGTAAAAGCAGGACATGAGTCTATCTTCATTGCAATCAGTAGCAAAGCTGCCGTGACACGGATGGCTGCACATGTTGAAGGACCCCACCTGGGACCAAAGCTGCTATTCCACTCTGCTGCAGCTTCACTGCTGTTCTTCAAGCTGGTTAGAGCCAGGGCTCAACTCATGCCAGAGATCTTGTCCATCTTTTTTTTAATGATTTTTGGGGCATTCCACTACTTCTGGTACAGCCGGTCCTATTATTTTAAAGACTAACAGGATGGTTTATTAGGTGATGAGCTTTTGTGGGCCAGGAAGTGGGTCTGGCCCACGAAAGCTCATCACCTAATAAACCATCCTGTTAGTCTTTAAAGTGCTGCATAGTCCTGTCTTTTGTTTCAGCAAGACTAGACTAACATGGCTACATCTCTATTACGGTCCTATTATTTGTGAGGGATGGTTTCAAAAGTGTGTTCTTGCATTTCTTTTTTCTTAGGACTTGGTCACTGGGTAGGCCAAATCTGTACAGCTTGAGTACAGATTCAGTAGAGACCTACAGTGGGAGAGCCGGGTTCAAGTGGCTGCTTTGCCGGCATGTGTATCTGATTTATTGCAGGGAGCAGCCTGTGATTCTGCTCCTTGGCTGTCCTTAGAGACTGCCTCTCACATAGAACAAATTACTATTTGACTCCCTGGCCTGTCATTTCAGAAGTTACCATGGCTATTTTTTAATTGTATGTATTTAAAAACTTTAAAATAAAACAATGGCAAAGTAACCATGGGAGTTATTAATCACAATTATTGTTAATAATCTTTGGTTTTTTTTTAAACCCCAACACTCTAACATTGTTTATTGCTCCATTTTACTTATAAATGATGGTTTCTTTGTCCGGTAGCCTTGTCCCAGCACATTCATCTCCTCAGAATGGCACAGAACTTTGTGACTCTGGGCAGCTTTGCTGAAGTATTTCACATGCACATGGTTTGCCGCTTCCGAGGACTTTTAGAACAGCAGGTGTCCCAGATAGAATCCCTTGTCAATCTCCGGATTATATGACGCTCGGTCCAATCAAACAAAACAAAACCCTCATGCTGATGGGTTGCAGCTGGTTACTCAAGGGCTGGAGCATTCACTCTCCCCACCCCCCACCTCTAACCCCTAGCCTCTGTGTGCTGGCACCTTTGACATGATGTCAGTCTGTCTCCATGGAAGTGCTTATCAAGTGGAAGGAAGTTATAATAAAATTTACTGCAGTTCCACACAGTACCACTGTTTGCATGCTATTAATCACTTGGATGGGTCCTCTTCTGAGGAAATGGTGGCTCTGACAATGATTTATACGCTATTTAGATAACCCAAGGGGAGCACATTGTGAGATCTTTGGCGAGGCTATAGTCCAGTCAGTGGGGTACCCTTCTCAGATAGCATAGGAACACCCTCTGACTCACCCTTTGGGCTTCAAAGCCACCCTGGAGCTTATGAGAGCACAGGAGAAACAACTGCTCTCTAAACATAGCTAAAGGCAGCAACGTTTCCCACCCCAGTGAGATCAAACGCCCCCTCCTGCCTGCGACATAAGCCCTGCTTGGAAAACAAGACCAATGCACATTCTTCAGTTCACAAATCAAAGACATGCTAGGACCATGTGGATTCCCCCATTCTTCAAATCATTAGTGGGCCAACGTATCACCTCACACCTGTGGAAGGCAGAAATCTATAGTCTGTGCAAATCCCTGCATGACCTCAGCACTGCAAGAGACATGTCAGCCCAGCCTTGCAGTAGGGAAAGGGTTAACTGTGGACCTCAGTAATTTAAAAACAAAGAGAGGAAAATTAATGAGGGGATGATACAAAAAATATGCCATGTCACCAATTTAATCCCATTCATTAATAAAAATAGTGTCTCAGCAGGTCCTAGGATACATTATGTACCAACAGCACCAAGAATTTCATTACAAGTGTTTCTTAGTCAGTTTCCTGGGAACAGGTGTCCCATTCACAAAACTAGGACCAGCACATAGGCATAGTGCTACCTCTTCTATCCTCCTCCTTATACTTTGGCTTTGCCTATTTGCCAGCCTTTATCTACTCTCTTTAGGGCACCATGTTTTGCCAAGGAGAACATCCTGGTAGCAACTTTCGTGCTCTTCTGAGCACTTGGGTTGAAATTCCTGCTTGGCCATTGCACATGTTGGGTATGTTTACACTCCAGGATAAGGTGGAATTAAGATACACAACTTCAGCTACGTTAATTTCATAGCTGAAGTCAAAATACCTTAATGTGACTTTTGGCACCATCCACATTGCAGAAAGTCAAAGGGAGAACTCTTTCCCTTTGACTTCCCTTACTCCTCATGAAAGCAGGACAACCAGCATAGATCGGAGTGCCCCTCTCAATTTGAATTAGTATGTCTTCACTAGACCTGCTAATCCAAACCCTGGAAGGTCGACTGTGGCAACTTCAATCTTCTCTGTAGTATGTAGGTAGGAGGGGCTGTTTCCTTCTTTCCCACCCCTTTCCCCATCTGCACAACTTGACAATGGATGGACAGAAGTCAGAGAATCCAGCCCCAAAACATCAGTCAGATGTGCAGTGTACTTAGAGGTGAAATTATAAATGGATAAAAGAAAAAGCAGAAAATTAACCAGAACAATGGAATAGTCTTTGCTGAATAGATGCTGATGAGCAGAAAGATACATACAGTAAACTTCTATTTTTATTTTGTTTGTTTTCCCACTTCAGCCATTTAAAAGGGCAGGAAGTTAGATTTTACTTTTCACATTCTAAATTAAATTGCCTCTTGCACAGGCAGGTCTTCAATTCTGTCTTCTCACCTTGAACCATGTAGTATCTGTAATCTTTAACTCAGATTGCACTAACGGAAGCTGGTAGGAGGCCCTTTCTGCAGCGGGGTTGAGGGGTTTTGCAGTAATACTGCCTTTGTCTGTAACTGTTTTGATAGAATGATTATTTTTCTTACCCCTAATCTCTTCTCAGTATCACATTTCCTCTTTATTTCATAAGTGAACAAATTTACTGTAATCATCAGAATTTTACTCCAAAATTAAATGCAGCCTAATGAGAAACGGTGCACATATTAAATAAATTTGAGAACTTTGACTTTGCTTTTTTAAAGTCAAATGTTTCTTAATGGAAAACATATTTCTGGGAGGGCTGATTTCACCACTTTCTGTAAAAGAGAAATTAACCTGAAGTTATATATTATTAATTATTATTATTTTATTTAATTATTATTAACTCAACTTTTTAGATAATCACTGTTACCATTTGCTTTTGCAAATCAAAGTGCTAGTTTCTGTCCATTGGAAACAGATATGCTTCGAGAACAGGACAATGAAGAAATTGTCCTTCTCATTTTAAAGAAATAAGACATACAATTTGGGCTTCTGTTCAGGATACACTGTAATTTATCAGAATTAGGATCTGGGATTTTGGTACAGGCTATGTCTAAGGCCTTTTTACTTTCAATTAGATTTGCTTCAAAAACACCTCTCTGCCCATAGCCATCAACTAGTTAAATAAAAAAACCCAACCTCTAATTTCAATTCTGGGGGAAAATGTTTTAGCATGGCTTCAGGTTCCAGAGATATTTTCTGAGGTTAGGCCAAGAAAACAGGAGCCCTGCTTTTGTGCAAGCATGAAAACACATAGACTTTGAAGGAAATATTCCTTTGCAATCCAAATCAATACTTTCAATAGTGCAACTGCATTTCTTTGTGTCATTCTGGTATGCAATCTTCAGACCCAGATCTTATCCTGTGGAAGTCAATTAGAATTTCATCAGTAATATTAATGGGAAAAGAAACAGTCCTACACACAACAGGGCCCAAATCTTTCCTTTTTTTCTCAGTCCTGGATTTGATTAGAGGGTATTTGGATCCAGGGTTCTGGTTCACACTATTTAAAAAACTCTTTGAAATAGGCATTAACAAAACTGTCATACGGGTCCTGTTTACATGAGTTGAGCTGTTGCAGTCATTGAGAGAGTTCTTGAAATTCTGGCCAGGTCTACACTAAAAGGGAAGGTCGAATTCAGATATGCAATCCAGCTATGTTAATTACTTAGCTGGAGTCAATGTACCTTAATTTGAGTTTCCTCACCATCCCTACAGCAGGAGGCTGACGGGCCCTTACTCCTCTCAGGAGTCACTGATGGGAGCATCCTCTAAGTTTGATTTAGTGAGTCTTTGATGGGAGCATCCTCTAAGTTCGATTTAGTGGGTCTTTACTAGACCCACTAAATCAAACTCCAGAAGATCAATTGTGGCAGCACTGATCTTCTCCTAAGTGAAGACAAGGCCTAAGAATTGGATTTAGCACCCCTGCAAAATAAATGGAGTGACTGAAGGTCATATAGCAAGTCACTGATAGAGCAACGAGAAGAACCCAGCAGTCTTGACCTCCATGTCCTTGCTTTAACCAAGAGCACACCACACTAACCACAAATCTAAAAATAAATTGTAGTGATTTAAATTAGAAAACGAGATGGGGAAGAGGGTTCTTTCAGTAGAGCTTGGTAGAAGCAACTAGCCTCTGCTAAAATAAACGGAATTGTTGTGTTTTTTTCTTCTGCTCAACTTCTTTTAATCCTCGAATGGGTAAGTTATGAAATTGTGGTAGCACATTTGTTTATTTTAAAGTATTTACTCGGGAAAGAGCAGCCCACTGAGACCCATGATTGCACTCACAGGGTTCAGTCTCCTCACCGAGGCATCAGTTTCATCCTCATAAATAAAGACCATGGCAAAAGCGGAAAGCACAAACAAACAACTGCAAGAGAGAGCAGATTCAATAACAAGCACAGCCCATTTTTAAAAATAAAGTCATTCGATAGCCACTCAAAAATACTCTTTGTACCACAGGTCTCAGCTGGGCAATACAAGGAATGTCAGGAATTTGATTTCTAGAGTAGTCTTTTGGGGAGGGCATGTTTAACAAATACACAACAACATGAATACTGAAAAAAGTTGAGTATATCATATCTACTATTGGTTGCAAAAGTACCCTGAAACCATAGTAAACAATGTTATTCATACCATTTTCTCTTATGGGTTTCCCCAATATTAATTCAGCGTCAGAACATTTTCAGATTTGGAGACTCTGTACCACTTATAATCAAGCCACTTATACAGCATACTTATATTAAACATGTCATCCCAAGTAAGCATATTTTTTACCTATTTTACAAAGGCTATGGAAGGCTAAGTGATCTGACCACAACCACACATAGTCAATCAGTGGCAGAATCAGGAGCTAAACCCTGTGACACAGCCTTCTATCCCAACCCGCAACGGCAGTTTGAATCCAGGCCTGGAACTGAAATTCCAGAAAGTATTAGAAGATCTCGTTCCATCTTACAGAAAACATTTTCACTCCCTAAAGGCTTCCAGGGTTCTGATCCATGACTCTGTAGTGTAGACATACCCAGAGAGATGATAGACACCCCAATCAGAGGGTTTTTTTTGAAAAATTGCCATTTTTCCGAAAAAACTTGAATTACATCCACACTGCAATTGCATTCTTTCAAAAGAAAATCGAAA
>JANRFK010004893.1:48737857-48765384 GCA_030068395.1 Apalone spinifera
TCATTTGCATCCCTTTTCCGGAAAAGGGGGCCTGTGTAGACGTAGCCATAGTCTTTGGTGGAGGGGAGAACTGAACCCAGGTGGACCTAGTCAGAGGCTAACATCTTGAATTAGCTGCCTCTCTTTCTCCATTAGATGATACTTTCTTGAGTAAATATGCCTGTGTCCTGTATGTTTTTAGTTTTTACTTACCATTTGCACATGATCTAGCTGCCTATAATCTGGCAATTGAGTGGCAATTCAAGGCTGAGTATCACCACTACCCATCTCTAACCATCTGGTAGCCAAATGAAATTCATGTTGTTGGAAGTCTAGGCACATCATCAGTTCCTGTATGTGAATGAAGAATTTAACCCAGGTATGAGGATCCTGCAGTCAGAGGCATAGATCACTTTCTCCACAATAAGTTTAGGACACCAGCTTGAGAGCTGTTGATTTTGCATGTCCTTGCAAGCCCAGGGAAAACATGGTCAAAGCTGCACGAACCATTTACTGCCTTGGCACCCTACTCATTGGCCTCATCATGTTGTATTTCACCTCCCATCTGTAGCTTCCAGTGGGGCTTATGGTGCTTGCTCATTGTGAAAGTTATTTTCTTATTTTAAAAACACATTTATTTTTGGTCACCCCCAGAGTGTAACTCCAATTTAAAAAAATAAAAATAAACCACAATTTTAGTAAAGTGTCAGCTCCGTGCAAGAACTAAAATAACTCTACTCTCGGAACTGTAGGCTGGGAACTTGCTGCTTTACTTAACTTCATCACAGCAGAGTGGGGGGCGGGTGGAACATGGGGGATTCCCAGGGTACATCTGCACTACAGAAAAGATCAACCCTCCAGAGGTTGCTCTTGTAGTGTTGGAATTAGCGGGGCAAGGGACCCCCAAATCGAACACTGCGGACAGCCCCTGCCAGCATCCTCTGCTCATCATTCCGTGAGGAGTAAGGAAGCCAGTGGGAGCATGTGCACCCTCCCACAGTGTAGATGCTGTGGTGGCTCGGCTTCAGGTAAGCTGAATGCAGCTGTGCATTTTGTATAGCTGGATGGCGTACCTTAAGCTGACCTGCCTGATCTAGTGTAGACCTAGGCCCATTGTCTAAAATAGGAAATAAGGAGGGAGAAGTGAATCATAGAATCATAGAACACTAGAACTGGAAGGGACCTCGAGAGACTGAGTCCAGTCCCCTGCCCTCATGGCAGGACCAACCACTGTCTAGATCATCCCTGACAGGTGTCTGTCTAACCTGCTCTTAAATATCTCCAGTGATGGAGATATCACATCCTCCCTAGGCAATTTATTTTCGTGTTTAACCACTCTAACAGGTAGCAAGTTTTTCCTATTGTCCAACCTAAACTTCCTTTGCTGCAGTTTAAGCCCATTGCTTCTTGTCTTATTATCACAAGCCAAGGAGAAGAATTTTTCTTCCTCCTCCTTGTAACACCCTTTTAGATAATTGAAAACAGCTATCGTGTCCCCTCTTGGTCTTCTCTTTTCTAAACTAAACAATCCCAGTTCTTTCAATCTTCCCTCATAGATCATGTTCTCTAGACCTTTAATCATTCTTGTTGCTCTTCTCTGGACCTTTTCCAATTTCTCCACATCTTTCCTGAAATGTGGTGCCCAGAACTGGACACAATACTCCAACTGAGGCCTAATCAACACAGAGTAGAGCGGAAGAATGACTTCTCGAATGAAGCTACCCATCCTATAATCCTCTAGGTAACCCGGTTAACCCTAGGAGGCGTACTTTGTGACAACCATCTAAGCTCCCCTCTCTGTCCTGACCTACCCCCTGGTTAAAGGAGACTGAACCAGGATGAGGTACTCTCCCTGCACCATCAGAAAGGTAGGTGGAGAATAAAGAATTGGGAGTCACTGTTGCCCTAAGCCAGGGAAAGGAGAGGCATGGATCTCTGCTTTTAACAAGGAAAGGGAGCTGCATTCCCCTGCTCCCAGTTACTTTAACCCTGGGAGCTACCGGAAGGTATTCCAAAAGTAACCTAAGGGCATTGTCATTCTTAGAAGCCAGGAAGCAGGCAGCTCCCAGTAATATGCTTTGTCCTCTCACCTACAATCACTAGGCAATAGTTGAGGACACTTTGTATCCTGACTGTTTTAATCAGAAGCAGTTACACACAAGGGAGCCAACAGCCATGCCACCCTGGGGCAAGTTGGGGAGGGAGAAGCAGCTCCACACTCCTGAAAAAGGCGGGGCCTCAGGCAGAAGGGGCGTGGCCAGAGCAGCCTGCCCTCAGCACCACAGAGTGTGCCATGTTAGCTCCCCCCAGCCCTCAGAGCCGGGCCCAAGTGTGCTGCGTGGTGCTCCAGTGGCAATTTAAATGGCCGGCGGCACCACACATCACTGCTGCCACAGTAGCTGTGGCCACAGCATGACCTTTGAATCACCCTGAGGCAGTTGCTTCCTTTGCCCCCCTCTCCGCCGGTGGGCCTACTCACACATCTGACTATGAGCTTGGCTTTCATGCAAAGTTTATCTACAGAATGAACAGTTCTGCTACCATTGGAATGAGAAGAGCAGCAGCTAGAACAAGCAATGGGCTGTTTCACGGAAAGGCACGTTCAAAGGAAGGGAACGCGAATGCTGCCTAAAATGGCACACGGCACACCCAGGGGCTTTATATCCCCGTTCTGTGGTTGCACCCATGTTGCAGCCCATCACACACCCACTTTGTTCAGGCCTGGCACCCCTCCCCAGCCTGGCAATTTATCTTGGTCTTAATTGCAGCACCTGTTGCTCTCCCATCCGTGCTGCTTCACATAGCTGCGGCAATGCACCTTGGTCCTGCCCTGCAGTACCTCCAAGCTTGCCCCTCTCTCACAGTTCTGTCACAGTATTCCCGTTCTGAGGGTCCTTAGCTCAGTGGTCACCAACCAGTAGTTCAGGATCTATGGCAGCTCCTGGAGACTCTGACAGGTGATCCTGGCTGGTTTGGCCAGGAGGCTGTTGAGTGCCCCTCCTTTCCACTGTCATGCTTCTCCAGCCCTCTGCTTTGGAGCTGCCCTCCAGGAGTCTCCAGCTTGTTGTACAGGGTGGGGGAGGCAAAAGAGGGGAGCGCTGATGTCAGGGTGTCCTCCTCCCACTCCTGTGCCCGCTCTCCACAGAGTGAGTAGGGTGGGGCCTTGGAGAAGGGGTGGGGCAGGAAGGAGGCAGAGCTAGAGTATTTGGATTTGAGCTAGATCCTGGACTGACTTCAATTCAAAAAGTGATCTTGTGCTTAAAAGGGTTGGAGACCACTGCTTTAGCGTCTCTCCTGGCCTGAGACTCAGACAAAAAGGGGTGAGTTTTGTGTGATGCGGGTATGATTTTGAGCACTGCAAGGTGTTCTCCTCATCCCACAATGTTTCATTCCTATTCACATGAGTACAGCTCAGCCTGCCCTACAAGACGCTACATTGAGGGACCTCTGCTAACCTGGCCTGGTGGGGTTTAGCTCACTGTGGAAGTGTCACTTCTTGTCCATGATGGTGCAAGTTGCCTTTTTTCCAGATCATCTCCAGTCAGTTGCTCGGAGGATGCCGTGTGCCCCTCTCATCTGAAATCACATAAGATTCTTGAAACACTCCGGGCCCAGAAGGCAAATCAACACAACCCAAAATGTCACATTATGTCTCATGTTTGTAAAGCCAGTTCTATGATGTGAGGGGCATGTAATGATGGCCCTGTAATGGTTCTTGGGGTACCCAGGATTGAGAGTCACTTAGTTATCCCCTGCCTCCATCATGAGGGAGTCTGGCCTATGACTGCCTGGATGTTGGCTCCTTACCATCAGCAGCCTTTCAAGCAAACCTCCTCCAGGGTCTGCCAGCCCGGTCTTTGCCTTGCAGGTTAACACAGCCCAGTCTCTGAGTCCCCAGGAGCATTTCCAAATGATATCCAGCCCCTGACATTGGCTGCTCCCAGAAATCCTACACCCTCTCTCCCTTGGCCCCATGCAAGGACTACTGTGCTCCTGTTAATTAGACTTCTCTGAAACCACTGCTCCTGTATAACACACGGCACTTGTGAGCACTTAACAAAACAAGGTTTCTTTAAGAAAGACTAAAGATTTAACTGGAAACGAGAGAGCGAGGGAAACAAATGGCTCCAATACCACACAAATCATAAAACACAAACTTAAGGTCTACACTTATTAATCGTTACCTTTCCTATATAATAAAAACTCCTCCCCCCACCCCACACACACTCACAGTGTTCTGTCTGTTGCAAAACTGGCTGGCTTCACAAGATCCAATTTTTCATGAAAACATGTAGTTTCTCATGATATCTGCCTAATGAAAGGACTCAGAAGACCCTCCCCCATGCTCTCACATTCTTCTTCTCCCCCTCTGTGTTATTTGAAACAGTCTTTTGTTTCTAATCTCAGACAGGGTGAACCTCCATCTTGTTATAATGTTTTTTTTTTTAACTTCAAGTAGTTTGGATCATTTACAGCTGCCTGTCGTGGCGGCGCTCCACTGAAAATTTTGCTATTGAACAAAGCTAAACAATTGAGCCTTGCATCGGGTTGCCAACTGAGTCTGACTGGATGGACCAGCAGTCATTGTTGCAAATGGTGTCCAATGAATTCAGTCCAACCAAACTGGCAGCCCTCGCCTTGCATTGCATCACTGGCTAAACAGATTTGAGTGACAATTCCCTCCTGACTTAAAGGGCCAGCGCTGAGATATATTATGCCCAGCAACTAATTTTTACTCCAAATCCAAAAAGTATATTTTCCAATATAAATACTTTATTTCTTAAATACTGTCCATACATACGTTTCACCAAGAATGTGAATCTCGACAAGCCGCAAGCTTTCGCTAACTACTTTACATGTTACTCTTTATGGATAAATACCCTGTAACGTGTGTTTGGTGTAATAAGTTTGTCAGGTCTGAGGTAAGAGGTGTTTGCAAAGAATATAGGCTCTTATGCCAAGGGGTCTCTGATTTACATACCTTCACCCCTGGGTGCTCTCTGGCAGCCTAGAACAGTGGAGTAGTTAAGTCTCTGCCTCCTCTACTGGGCTTTCAATAACTCCAGTGAGGCCTGGGTATATTGAACAGTGCCCCTTCAGAGATCTGGTTTATTTACGCCAAAGGCAAAGCAGTACACAGACAGGCCTGGATAGGGAAGAGGCTTTGTCCAGGTCCCTTAGGAGTGAGGCTCTTCTCACCCAGAATCCTCTTCTGGAATTAGGGCCTCTTCTCATGAACTGAAAAAGCTCCCTACAGAGATCAATCCATGACCACCCTTCCCCAGGGCAATATACATATCCTTTGATCTGGGGTACCTGTGGCTACCTGATGAAGTTTTGCTCTGACTTGACATTCATAACACCTCCTTTTCTGAGCCTTTACCATCTGGGACCATTCTTCTTTGGTTTCCTTGCCTGGTAAGCTCCCTCGCCTGTTTTCCCTGAGAAAGCTATCCTTTGGGATCTCTCCCTTTATGCATTCTAGGCACTGTTCCTATCCTAAGGTTCCTCCACGCTCTTCGGAGATCACCCCTTGGGTAGCTTCCTAACCAGCTCCTCTGAAAAGTTCTTTCCTCACAAGTGCTTCCTCCTCCCTATGTTCTCACCTGCCTGAGCCCACATGACCGTTTATAAGGCCCAGGTGTTACTTAACTAGCTAATTACTCCTCAACCACATAGGCATTCACTTCTCCAGATGGATCAGGGCTGGTTTATTCTCCTTAGCAGAGTCTGTTCCAGATTGGCTAAGTGTCTGACCTTTTTCAGGGGCCAGCTACCCTATCACAGGGCCTGACTCATGATTTTTGAATGTCTGGGGGTTGGCAATACTGAAGTCTCTCCTTTTTTCCCAGAAGGTCTATGAGAGTACACACTAGCTCATTGTAGGAGATGTGTGAACAAAACAGGTGATGCAAAACTAAAACAAAAAAACAAAAAAAACCCCAATCAACCCTACATAAAAAGCAACTGACCACACATGGCTCTAACATGTGGCTCTGACATTATTTGTTGTGGCTCTGTGTCCTATTCTTATCTGCATCTTATGAATTTAGGCCTCAATCCTGCACTTGGATCCAAACGGAGGACACCTGTGTTCATCGAGGGAAAGTTTCCACCCACATGTTGTGGCCACACATTGTACACTTTTTAGAACCACAACCCCATCATGACATTTCTCTGCAAATCTCCTAGAGTGCTGCTGGTACTACAGAAATAATAAATGCAATTCTAGTCATTAATAATCAGACACTAGATAACAGTATCTGTCCCATATGGCTTATATTAACTCAGAAAAGATACTAGTGTTTCCTTCGAAGTCAACTTTTGTGGGACCTCCCGTTGCAAGCACCATCTGTGATATTTTTCTGTTTATTGGGTCTATAAAAATCCATGACTGATAAACCAAAACAAAGCAAATTTTACAGAAGCATACTAACTTAACATGCTTAACTATTTCACTGCTAGTTCTCTCATCCAGATCTCTGCTGTGGCAACAGGCATGATGTTCTAATATTCTATAGAAATGGAAATGGATAATACAAATGCATAAATGGAAACACACCAGGGATATAAAGGGTCCTATTTTTAAATTTCTTGAATTAAGCTTAAAGAGCTTTCTTCAAAATACCTGGAACATAAAGCAGCAGTGAAAAAGTAAACAGTAGATATTTTTCTCCATATTTTGACAGTTCTTATTTTATAAAATGCTATTTGTATTCTTATAGTTAGCACAAATAATAAAATTGGATGCCCATTTTCTTGCCTAATTTGGGTGAAGGACCAGACTTTTTATCACATTTGTTTGTTTGTGTGTGTATGTGTGTGTGTGTGTTGTTCTGTTTCATTTTACCCTTCAGTATCGTTAACATTGAAATCATATAACGCACAAAGCATGGCACAGTGGGGCAACGAAATCTGATCCACAGTTTCATTTATTAAGGTTGGAAATTTAATCTAGAACCAGGAAAATGCAAGACACCGTACCAAATGTAAGGTGAGATATTGCCAAAAGATAAGAATAATAAAGTCAGTCCTCATTAGTGTATTGAGAGCTTTTCCATTAAATATGAATAAGGTTTTTAAATCTTTGCAGCGGTTGGAGGTTTTTCCTGTGTGTTCTGAAAAGCATCCAAGCTCCAGGCTTCAAAGAAGCTAAAATTAACAGGATTAATGAATGATAAAAGTAATGGCAATGAAAAATTTCAACATTTGTTTCTGAGTGAGTCCATTGTGAGGCTACAACTGCAGTACACACAGGAGTGGCATCAGATTGTCCTCAAATGGTTTGTGGGGGCTCCTGTACAGAGATAGTCAGAAATATTTTGTCAAAACAGTTTTTCCATGAAAAATGCCATTTTCATTGAAACTGACACATTTTGAAAAACATGTCACTTCTGATTCAATTACATCGAGAGAAAGCAAAACAAAGAGTTTTGTTTTGACATTTTCAAAAAGAAAAGTTTCCCTCTTTGGGTTTTGAAATGGTATTTATCATTTTGATATAAACATGTTTTTAAAAGTTAAAAATAGTCAAAATAAGAGTGAAATGCTTTGGTTTTATTGAAATAAGATGCTTCAATCACCTTGAAACAATTTTTTCTCCCAGAATATTGTTTCACGGGAAATTTTAAATGTTTGGTTTTCTTTCCATTTCAGTGTCATGGACTCACAGATCATGCCCACACTTGGCCCCGTACATTCCCCGGGGGAACCTCCTTCAGTGTAACAGCCCTTCTTGGGGGTCCACTCTCTCTGGGGGCTTAAGACTCTCTGCCTCCTGGGACTGCACCTCTCTAAGCCTCCAGCCTGCCTGTCTCTTGCTCTGAGCCCTTTCTGGGAGTCCACTCATTCTGGATCCCCAACACCTTTTGGGGATTGCCAGAGGGAATAATGCAACCCTAATCTCTAGACCAAGCAACTCTCAGCATAAAACAGGAGGGTTTATTAAGCATCTGAACACAGCATAGGAACTCTCAGGGCCCATAGGCCTCATCTCCCTCAGCACAACACGTCTGATTCTCCCCTGCATCCAGGTGAGTTCTGCTTTCTCTTTCTGCACATTCCAGGGGATCCCTCTCCTTCCAGCCAAGCCCCCGATATCCCTCCCTAGAAGCTCCTCCCCTGTCCTTTTTCTTCCATCCAGGTAAACAGGGTCACCTGGGCCTCTCTCTTCTCCACCTCTCCTTTCTTCCATCCTTTGTTCACTCCTGGCTGGAACCAGCTACACTGGTGACCAGGGTCTTCTCTTCACAGCCCATTGTCCTTCTACTGGCCAGAACCGGCTGTGCCATCTGAGCAGGGTCTCCTGGTCTCAGTCGCTAGGGTCTTCATTCTTCAGACTAGTGGCCAGAGTTCCTAGCTCTGTGCTGATCCCTGTAACAACAAACTCCTTCTCCCCTCACCTTGCTAAACCAGTAACATCCAGAGACACTGAGTCCCACTCTCTCCACATGCAACCCTTGGGAAAAACCCAGCAAATCCCCCACTTCATCAGATCCAGAAGGTGGGGGGGGGGAACCATAGAATTTCCCACAAAACAGAAAATCCAGTTCCAGTCCAATTCCTGATAATACTCAAGCATAGGCTACGATGTTTGAGCTCACTCAATATATTATTCAAGCCAAAAGCTTAAAATGCTGTGGAATATCTTTCTTTGGTGCAAGTGATTCTTTTGATAACCTCTTTTTCATCATTCCTTTTTTTCTGATGCCATTCATTTTCAATAACAAAAGTGAAAGGATGTCGGTATTACATGGAACATAGAATCCTTTGTGAACAAGAGACTGAGGTCAGGTCTACACTAAAAGGGAAGGTTGAATCAGGTTAATTAGCTGGAGTCACTGTATCTTGTTTTGAATTTCCCTGCCGTCAGCCATAGTGGGAGAAGCAGGAGTACCAGCCACTGACATGGGTGCCCTCTGAGTTCTATTTAGTGAGTCTTAATTATGCCTGCTAAATCAAACTCTGTGAAATCAATCGCGGCAGCGTCGATCTTCCATTTAGTGGCCTGAGGAATGCTATCAAAATTGGCCTTAGTCAGTCAACCTGTGGCACCTAACCAGACTTATGTTGTGCATTCTAGACATGTTATTTTAGTCTAGATTATTTTGATTCTAAAGAAAAACAACAAAGTAAGAAAGAACAAATATAAAATCATCAGAGACAAAAATAGAGGGCCAAATCCTTTGGTAGTGTAAATCAGTATCTCCAGGATATTGCTCTCTATCCTCTCTGCCTACTGCCATCTAAATCCCCACATAATATTGCCCCCTTGAAAACGTCCTGAATTTAAAGGGTATGGGGCACAGAAGAACAGAATGAGAACAACATACACTTTGCCAGACAGCTGTGACTAGGAATGGAATTTGTTTGTATTTGTGGCCTAACAATTAACAGGGCAAAGCCCTGATGAAATAGACTCTTACATATTGTTTTTAAGACTGGTTTTCAGTCATGAATGCCTATTTTAGAGGCTGAGTTCAGATAGGATTTTGTAACAAAAAGTGTTTTCAGGATACTCCCAGATGAGGGTCCCCTAACTGTAAAGACAGCCTAATAGATTTAAACCCCCAGTACAGGAAAGTATATTCAAGACTCTGCATAAACACATGCTTCACTTGAAGCACATGCTTACATCCCATTAAAGTTGACAAGTTAAGCACGTGCTTCAAGTTAAGCATGTGCTTAAGTGCTATCTGGAGTAGAGGTTCTACAACATGCAAGGGATTAAACTCAACACAGGATGTGACCTTTAACTAACTTCTCATTGGCGTTTTCCGAAGAGATCGGTGACCAGATTAGTAGTTTAAATAAAAGTATCAGATAAAGTATTCTGACAATCATGGTTGACAGTTTCCTGAAAAATATGAATGTTACAGAGTGTGACAAAATGTCATATAATCAATTTTCCAGTTTCCTAAACTCATTGCTTTTGATCTCCAACCAAAAGATTTATTGAATGGTTTTCATTTTTACATTAACCTACTCCAAATTACAGCGATTTAAAGCTAGGATTTTTTGTAAGGGCATATAAAGAAAAGGATTTTTCAGGCTGAAGACTTTTGATTCTTTCCAGTTTTTATTGTTTCCAGCAAAGGGATGTTTTGGCAGGTTTATGGGGTGGCATCTGTTTTTCTGACAGACATGCCTTATAGCTTACATGCTTGTGTTTTATTTTTGGAGCCGCTAGAGTGTTATCAGCATGTTAAAAACAATTTGCTTTGATTGAAAGTTAAATCAACTATGCTGATACATAAGCTTATGATCCTGCACAACAAACCCTATCTAGTCCAGCATCCTTGCTCCGTTAGTGGCCAGCATGTGATGCATTCAAAGAAGGTGATTCCTTCTCCCTAAATAATGTCCCTACTGCATGATAAATGACAGCTCTTTCTCTCCAGAAACCCCAAGAAGCAATCATGCTGTGCCTGGAAGGGTAAATGAAGCTACTGTCATTGCAAGGGTACTGTAAGTCTAGCAAACCTTGCATGCTTTTGTTGACGGTGAAACTGAAACAGCCCCTTAAAAACAACTAAATAAATCCAGCCATGGTATTTAACTGGATGATTCTGTGCAGCAGTGAATTCTATAGACTGATCATAGGCTGCAGTGAAAGATCGCTTCCTTTTATTTGTTCTTAATATTCAATATTTATAGCTGTCCTTACAAAATATTCAGGGCATCCAAAAATTTGGGGCACCACTGGGTCTTAATGACCACCCACCCTTCTCTTCCTATCCCTGTCCTTTGGCCCTGCTTCTAGTTAAATTAAAAATGAAAAACCTGCAAGACTTATTAGCAGACACTGAACCTGTGAAAGAGACATTCAAGTGGTAATGAAGCCATTTAACAGGCATTTGCCAACCCCAGGTATATACTGTCAGTTTCTGAATTTACTGTGCGAGTCTACAGGATCTTAATTTAAAATTGGCTTTAAAATATTTCATTAGTGTGTTGCTTAAGATTATAAAATCACATCTCTAGAAAATTGCCATACCTTCTCCCTTCACCCCAGCTGCCTTCGGGCATAGGTGCACCAGTTTAATAGTATTGCCTAGGGCCCCATAAAGCCTAAGGACAGTCCTGATCATCTATTTGTCATATTACAGGATAAGTAAAAAAAGGGGGGGGCAGGGGAGGGAGAGTGAGAGAGAGAGAGAGAAGTCAGTTTTCATTAATCCATGTCACATCTCACAGTGTGGGTGAATTATAAAGACTAAAGCAAACTTGGGATTAATCACATCCCTAAACACTATGTTTGGGAGTATTTGCAGGATTGGCTCTCAGTTTGGTTTTAAACTATACCCTCTGCCATCCTTACAGTGCTTTTAATACCTCTTTGTTTTGTTCTAGATGTTATCTTATATGAGAAACAATGTCTGGTCTTGATTGATTTGTTTAAAACCCAATTTGTAGCTTTTCTGTAATTGTAATAATGATGTAAGAGATCTGCGTCAGCACCCCAGAATTTAATGCTCCTACAATAACAAGTCCAATGTCAAGACAAGGGGAGAAAAAATCTGTTTAACCTTCAAAGGCATTTTTGGTACTTGTTTAAGTTGTTTTCTATATCTGTTAACTCTACAAGCCAAATTCAGCTCATCAAAGTACCTAGGTGATAATAGGGATGACCTGGGTTTAAGGACACTTCTCAAAATAGATTCACAAACTAAAACAGTACTGTACATGAGACAAAAATATCTATTTCCTGAATCAGAACTGGGGGGAGAGGTGCAGCAGGGAAGAACCAATGGAAGTTCATGATCAAACTTACAAAGATTTGATGATGGTCCAATATTCTAAAAATATCACTGAGCAACATAATTGAAATGACTGTGAGTGTGTGTATATTCTGTTTTCCCCTCGCCTGCCTCATATGAATTTTCCTACCAATTTTCTGAAAGCACTTCCTGATTTCACACCATAAACATCCTCTGCTTTTATTTGACTAACATTTCCTATGCTGTGAAGCCTTCCTCTGGGCTTCTCCAGAACTGCCTCTATGTTTCCCTATCTTTGATGAAATTCATAAAAATAAAAAAAACAACCCTTCCTTGTGTCATGCCCCTTGGATCTCAAGACCTTGAGTGGCACTTCAGGGCAGACTGTTCTTTAACCCACTGACAGCTGTGACACTACCTCCTTAAACACACCAGCTACCCACGCTGCTTATTAACTCCCTTGGCATTTGCCAGCCTTAGCATAGAATTTAAAAAGTCTCCTTGGAAATTCCAATTCCTCTTTACACCAAGTAAATGGTTCCCTATGATATTATGCCCCTTTCATTGTAATATCAAAGAAAAAACAACTTCCTCTGTTCCCAAAGGACAAGATACATATCACAAGTCAATTCCTCAGCAAATCTCACTCCTTTATCCAATAATAAAGGAGTCTGATCCAGTAATAAAGTTATTTTGACTTTATTAATTAAATGAAAATGAAGCAAGGGGCATATGCACCATGTGAAGTATCCTAAAGACATAGACAAAGACAAGCTTAGGTTATTATCTTATACAATTTTTGTTCATACTAACAGAGACTTGTAGATTTGGCTTCTGTTTCTAGGACCACATTCCAGGCAAAGTCCTTGCCTTGTAGGATCTAGTCTGGTAAAAAGAATCCTATATCCTCCTACAGGTTGAACCTCTCTTATCTGGCACCCTAGGGATCTGGCCAGTACCGAACCAGACAATATGCTGAACCATGGGAAGACAATATTGTCTAACAGCATTACCAACCCTTCCACTGCTTATTGGACTCTTAGAAGACATTTAGGGGGTAAATTAGAGCTAAATAACAGCACAGAACACTGAGCACCAGGGCTGATGGCAGTAAACAAACTTTATGGGACTACGGGAAACTTGGCCATACCCATGAAAAGTGGACATCTGGCTCACTAAAATCATGCCGTACTACGGATGTTGCCAGACTAAAGAAGTTCAACCTGTATTACAGAGATTTTATCTGAAAAGCCTGACAGGTGGTTTCTGATTCCTAGGCTCAGAGATGCAAAAGGTGATGGGGAAGTCCAAGAGGTAATTCTTCTGAAAGGCATCCTGTGTGATTCATCCCTGGCTTTCCCTTCTCCACTGTCATGTAACCCAGTTCCTACCTACTGTATTCAGAATCAAGGAGTTTTCTTTGAATCGGTTGCTTTTTAATTGTTATGCATGGACCAATTCTATGGGCAAAACTCAGTAATGATTAATAGCTTTCATTACCATGGGGCTCTGTCCCAGCCATGTGAGTGTTATGTAACACATATGTACAGATATTACCTTTAACATGAGAAATATAGGGCTTAGCATATGAGCATTACAATCCTCCCTTCACCCACATTTAAGGATGTCCAAACTCTACATACTTTACTGCAATTTTAACAATTTAATTTTAATAATTTTCCGTCATTATGAAACCTTACAGACTCACAGGTACAGAGTCAGCTTAAGCCACCAGCACCACATCATGTAGTAGTTCCGTGGTTGGTTTGCAAATGCAATATACGTGGCATTATGTAAGACACTAATACTGGGTCAGAGTTGCTTTATACATAGAGGGAACCAGGAGAATGGACACTCTAAAGTCAGGTCTATACTAGACCCAGAAGGTCAACTTAGGGAACATAACTTCAGTTACATAAATAACGTAGCTGGAGTCAACATACCTTAAGCTGAGCATGGTGTTATTTTCACAATGGGAGGGCGATGAGAGCAAACACTCCCATCAGCTTCCCTTAGTCCTTGTGACTGCAAGAAGTACAGGTGCTGACTGGGGGAACCCCTAGCATTTGATTTAGCGGGTCTTTACTAGACTCACTAAATTGAATGCCAGAAGATCGATCTCTGGTGCAGCAAATGGAGACGTGGCCTAAGAGGTTACAATTCAGTCTCCTCCCACCAATACGATAAGTGGGCATTCAGAACCTAGAAATCATGAGTCACCGTTATCTCTGCAGACATCTGCTGTAGTGCCCAGAACATCCCTCCAGAACTGCGCTTCCATGCAGACTCTGGAATTTCATATTTCCAGCTGGCTGCTTGTTAACAGAGTCCCAATGAGTTTTTTGTTAGAGACTCCTAGGCTGCGTCCAGATTGGCAAGATTTTGCGCAAATACTTTTAACGGAAAGTTAAGAGTTTTTCCGTTAAAAGTATTTGCGCAAGAGAGCGTCTATACTGGCATGTGCCTTTGCGCAAAAGATTTGGTTTTGCGCAAAAGCATCCGTGCCCAGTATAGATGTTCTCTTGCGTAAGAAAGCTCTGATGGCCATTTTAGTCATCGGGTTTTCTTGCACAAGAAATTAAGGTGGATGTCTACACTGGCCCTCTTGTGCAAGAATACTTGCGCAAGAGGGCTTATCCCTGAGCAGGAGCGTCAAAATATTTGCGCAAGAACCACTGATTTTGTACATTACAAAGTCAGTGTTCTTGCGCAAATACTAGCAGCCGGTGTAGACAGGCGGCAAGATTTTGCACAAAAGTGGCCACTTTTGCGCAAAATCATGCCTGTCTAGACGCAGCTCTAGTTTATACAGCTGTCCTTGGCATGCCCCCTTTTCCAAAGAGAGCTCCCACAGAGCCTGAGCCAAGACCCACGGAAGTCAATGGATGGACAAGTATTGAGCACATGGACTTTCCTTGCAAGTTAGCAGAGACTTAGGCTACCTGAACTTTTCAGAAGATTCACAGCTCTTTGGCAGAGATGGAGAAGTGAAATGTGCATAACAGAAATCTCCTCTACCCCCCTTTGGAAATTTGTGGTGTATTCTTGTGTACGTATAGATCCACCCATCACTAAAATAAAAAAAACTTTGGAATGGAATGGAAATATTCGGCACCTGCAAAGCTACATGGCAGTCTCTGGGAAGAAGATCAACACATTCCTTTCCCATTGGAAGCAATGGCAGAATGTAACTGCCCGCACTGGAATAGAGATGTCTAGCTACTTTAAACCTTGTTGAAAATTTTGAACTGAGAAATGAAATCCATTTGGAAGGAAACATTCCATAACGTGAAGAGGCAAGTTGTCTTCACTTCACAGGAAACCTCTTCCTTAACTGATAACTGTAATGACTGGGAATGACATTCAATGTTCCAATAATTTTTTTGTACAGGTTGAACTTCTCTGGTCTGGCCACATCTGTGCTCCAGCAAGACCATGGCTGGACCCGAGAGCTGGACCAGAGAGCAGTTGGATCAGAGAGCCTAGTGGCTGTGAGTTCCATGGCAGAGGGATGATGGCCCAGGTGCAGGGAGCTTGCCAGAGGCTGGGGGAACTACCAACCCAGCAGCAGGGGATGCGGAGTCCAGCTGGAGCAGAGAGCCCAGTGGCAGGGGCAGCAGCGCAGCCTGGCTGCCAGGGGCAGGGAGCACAATGGCCAGGGCCAGCAGCTGGAGCTGGCAGTGGATCCGAGTCAGCAGTCGGGGCCAGCAGCAGAGCCCGGTCGATGGCCAGGAGGGGAGCCTGGCTGGTGGGCTGGGAACAGGGAGCCCGGCTAGGTCTGCTAATGCACCCTAGGAGAGCCTGGAGTCCGGCAACCTCCTTTGTTCAGAGAGGCTCAGGTCCCAAGGGTGCCAGACATGGGTGGTCCAATCTGTATTATGAGTTCTATTATTTTTAAGCTTTGTAGGTTGTCATTATTAACATATATGAAGCTTATATACAAACATTAACAATACATCTTATTCATAATCTGTCTCTGGAACCTTTGAAAAATCCATTTGTGTTTAGTCAACTTATTAACTGTGTATCTATTTTGTTCAAATTCCCCAAATGGTAACCAATATGCCCCTTAATTTTTTCCATCCGTGTGTAGAATAAATTGTGTTGTGTGCACCAAGGCATATGTGAATGTGCACCACCAGTAGAAACACATGGTACTAGCTGTGGGCACTCTGCAAATCAGCTGAGCAGCATTGACTCTCTCCTGAGTGGCCACCCAAGCACTCAGCTTACAGGGAACACTGATGGTAACCCTATTTTGTAAAATCTATTCTTTCCTGTTGTGAGGTTATCTATCATTTTTTCCACTGAAACTTTCTCATTTCTCCAGGCCACTGCCAGCGACTCCTTTCCTAAAAAACAAGCTATCAAATATAATATCTGGCTGTTAGTGGCAGCAGCTGGAAGGCCCTGACCCCTTTGAATCACTGGGCCCTGGGACAACTTCCCTCTTTGTCCAACATCCTACCCCCATCGGCAGGCCTGGTTACTGCCATGCCCCTGAGTTTTTTTCCAAACTTAATTTCTCAAACCAATCTTCATTGCCAGTTTTGTTTGAGCAACATTGTATTAGGATGCAAAGTCGCCAGAAATATAAATGCCTGACTCCAGGTGGCCAAAGATAACAAGTGAAGCAATAGCTACAAATGAGACACTGAAAGATGGAGGAGAGGGATCAAAAATATAATAGATTTTATTAGTGGCTGGTAAACATAGAATATAAATTCTGTTACCTGACACCTTGCAATATTGGCAGGTCTGCCAAATACCAGGCATCTGGTGTTTGTCCGTTTCTCGTTATTAGATTATGTGCTATTTGATGATCTGCACAACGTATACATAATGTTGTTGGAGCTGTAAGTTATTATGTCCAGAAAATAATAAATTACGCACCGCCATTCTCTCTCTCTCTTTCTTTCAAAACAGCTGGAAGGCACCAGAATATCTGTATTTCTAGCGCTCATATTTTGTAACAGTAACAACCACCACCACCAGGAGTAATTTGGCTCTATTTCTCTCTCCCCCCCCACCTTTGTTTGGGGGGGTTGGTTTGTTTTTGTTTTTTGCTTTAAAAACTTAAGCTGAGAGCATTCTGTGCCTGGCATGCACCAATGAGTTTTTAACCATTCTTGTTTTTGGAGTAGGGAGGTAACAATAGGAGAAGTTGCTAACAAAACAGAACAAAAGCAAAACAAAACAAAAAAGAAAATACCAAGGCACCGGCCCTGGAAGACTGTTTTAGTTCCACCAGCTCTGCGTTTATTATTACAGATGATAAAGTACACCATCGAGTAGAGTTCAAAGCCAAGAGAGCTCCCAGACTGCAGGCGCTGCAGAAAAATTGCCATTTGACTATTTTATTTTCGGGGGGGTTGGTTCTTAAAGGGAAAGAACAAGATTGATTTGCTTTTCAGACTTCTGGATCCCTTTCAGGGGAGTGTTTAAATTTATTTGGTTTTGGTGTGAAAGACCCAGTGGCAGACAAAATAAAAGGGAAAAAACCCCAAATCTGAGCTCATTTACCACATACACACATAAAAGGTCAGATATGATAAAAGTGTGTTCAGCTAACTTTTACCTGTTTATCATCCACATATAACCACTTCCCCTAGTTATTACTGTATCAGAGCTACTTATGTCACACTTCAGATCTTAAAAGCACTTTACAAACAAGTAGCTGGTCCCCTGAGGTATGTAACTGAGAATTACTAGGCAACTTGGTTGAAAATATGGGGGAGGAGAAGATTCAATGAGATTTGTGGCCAAAATCTAATGCTTCCATTTTTCACCTATACTTCTTTTAACTAACATTTTGTAAGCACCTTTAATTATCAGCTAAGCAATTGATTGAGGGCCAAGTCCCCTCTTCCGGGACTCCCCATTTCACCGTTCTCTCTGAGTAGGGCACATGGAAGTTTTGGAAGCCAGGAAACCGGTGTGCCAAAGGTGTGGTTAGCACTCTGGGCATTCTGACCTGGCACACAAGTTTGCAGCACCACTCATACTCAATCTGGCCACTCCCCTCTAAAGACAGAGGGGCAGCGGAGGAACATTTGAGTGACAGCCCCATTTGCAATGAATATTGCAATGCTATTCATTCAAATTCCCTGGGTTTGGGCCTTCTCAAGCAGGGGGCTTGGGGCAAACTGCCCCTTTTGCCTCCTTCACAGGCTGGCACTGCCTCTTAGAGGTAGGCCCTTTGGTGCGGCAATGGTGAGACTGTGAGTTCCAGACAAAGCAATAAATGCTGGGGTCTGCAGGTGAAAAGTATGGGCTTCTGCATAATGGACCCAGCATCTCCTCACCTCTCTCAGCTACTTCCCTGACTCCTTGACATAGACTCCAGACACACCTGGGCCCTTGGTAGAAAAAGAGCCCCGTCATGGTGTAGAAAGACCATAGAGGTAAATTTATGGCTGCTTTCAGAAACAGAACATCATAATCATCAGTTGGCTGCAAACAGATGGTGATACCTAGGAAAGCAGTTCTTCTGACTTCTCCCCTGGTTCTGGCCCCACCCCTGAAAGCTCCAGCACAGCTGTGGTGAGTGAAAGTGAAGCAACACGTCAAGCAGGTGCAACATATGCGGAAGGCACTTTTTTCCACCTCGTGCCTTTCCTTTTGACCCACGCCTGAGAGTTCAGGAGTTTCTATTTTGTCCCCCTGACACACACATACTGAGCAGCTCCAAGTTTACAGATAGCTGCCAAGCTTCAAAACATCAAACCTGACACACATTTCGCTGTCTGGGGGAAAAAAAGTGCTTCAGAGTTTGTTCCACCTGCTTGCATTGTTGCTTTGCTTTCACTCATTGCAGCTGTGCTGGAACTTTCAGGGGTGGCGAGAGAAGCAGAGGAGAAGTAAGAAGAACTGCTTCACTGTGTATTTATTTCTAATGCATGATCATTCATTTTGTGGACTGCCATCCCGGGTCCCGTAAACGAAGTTGAGGCGATCGGAACTTACGTCTGAACTTGAGGAATTATGTCAAATGGATTCTTCCCTTAGTACATACTGGCCAAGGCTAAACTGAGTCCTGGAGGCCAACTGACTTAATAAAATCCTCCACTTTGCCACACAGCCCTGAACACACCCTTCAGCACTTGTGGAAGGGCTGGGTAGTAGGAGATTTCTTCAAGAAAAGAAGAATCCATGTTTCTAAACAGGGGCTCAGCTGAGAAGGCCAATAATCTCTTCCAGAGTATGAATTATTTTTGATAAGAAGCATTTATGAGGTAACAGTTGGCATTGGGGGAGCATTTCTTTCAGCCAGCAACTCGCTAAAAATGACACATCATGAACCCTAAAAAAAAAAATCAAAGGCTGCATTCTTTTCCATCACAGTGACCCCTTTGTTAACTTCTATCCAAAAGTTTCATTAACAAAGTCGGATACAGGAGCTTTATTAAACTGTGATCATATGACACGTCCCTGTAGAAGTCGGCTCTTTCTGCTGTTGATGTGGGCTGGCTTCCTCAGATTTTACAATATGTAGGCTTATGAAAGAGCCATAAGATCTTTCCTCCTTGGTCTTTGCCTCCGAGCCTGTCACACTTGGCATCATTCCAGAGGAGAACATTTTCATTAAAAGTGCATTAGAGGCACAGTTTGCCACACAGGGATCACGGTGACGGGCCTGGTGCAAACCTCATCTAAGTCAACAGAAAAACGCCCGTTGAATCCAATGAGCTTTGGATCAAACCTGATGTGAACTGTGTTGACTTCTATCATATCACCAGTCATTGGCCTGCCTTTACTCTACTTTTACCATCAATTGAATCCATTTTGCTCCCACTCCTTTTCCTTTCTGTTCCTTTTATGTAGCGGGATTTCAAAAGTGTGGCATGGAGTAAATCATAACTCAGTGCAGCTGATGCTATACGATTTTATTCCAATGCCAGTGCTGAGGTCAAATCAAGCAGGACATCTCACAGTCAAAGAGTTAAATATGAAGAACCCTTAAATACTAAAAAATATCCCATATAGTGTTTGACTGACAGTCAATTCTCATTCACCGTTGTACAGAGAGTGAATATCTTTCATCTAAGAGGCAATTCACTTAATATGAAGTCCAGTGCTTTGTGCTAACATCAAGGAATGAGTAAGTAACAAAGTCATAGATTTTAAGGCCAGAAGAAACTATTTTGAACCTACCATCATAATTCGTACATAACTCGGGCCATAGAACCTCACCTGGAAATTTTGGCATGAAGCCCCTAACTTTGGGATTGCATATATCGGCCCATGGGCTGGATCTGGTCTACCAGGGTTAGCCTGTGGCAGGTCCCCACATTGCCATATTTACCTGCACCTCCACGGATACAAGAGATCACAGCTCCTGTTGGCAGCAAATCACTGTTCTTGGCCATTGGGAGCTGCAATTGCCCATACCTGTAGAGGCGCAGATAAATATAGTGGCAGCAGTCCACCAGGAGCAAACCTTGGTGAACTATTGCCGTTTTATTGCCCATCCTTGTCTTAACTTCAGCTTGAGCTGTGGCAACACAATAATATTGCAACAGAATATTTCAAACTATATTTTTCTTACTCTTTTGTGCAAGAAATGCTCCAAAATGGTATTTTTTGCAAGTATTATAAAGAGTCTGAGACACACAGGACCAGACTCTGACTGTCACTGTGGGTGTGTCTTGACTACAGGGTTTTTCGGAAAAAGTGGTCTTTTTTCGAAAAAACTTTACCTGCGTCTAGACTACCGCTGCATTCTGTCGACAGTAAATCGAAAGAATGCGGCAGTTTTGTCGACGGCGGTAAACCTCATTCTATGAGGAATAACACCTTTTTTCAACAGATGACTCATGCGCTATTGCATGAAAACAGGGCTTTTTTGAAAGAGAGCGTCTACACTCTCTTTCGAAAAAGCGAGCTGATTTTTCAAAAAATCTTCTTGTTGTCTAGATGCTCTTTTTCAAAAGAGGCTTGCAGTCTAGACGTAGCCTGTGTGGAATGGAGGGAAGGTTCAAGACACCCTTTTTTCTTCTTTAGACCCCTATATATGTCCAGTGACTGTGTGGTTTGTCCAAGGATGCACATGTTAGCTGCAGCCTCCTCTAACCAAGCAGGAAGTGGTGGGATTAGAGCAAGACCCTTCCTCACCTCTTCACCAGCCAGCCGACCAGTCTGCTCACAGAGGGAACATGTGTCGCCCTTTTCAGACAGTAGGAAAGAAGCAGTTGCAGTCTGTCCTGCCTGGGGGCTCCTGGTGGAATTCTGGCTGAGTTAGCATGAATTCTTCAGAGTGCAATGTGGCCTCCTCACAACCCCTGTAACTCAGGGCTGTGTCAGAAAGGCACCATCTCCCTCATACATATGCAATTTAAATCCTGCTTTACAAAGCGTGAATGTGGATAAATATTTTTATAAGATAGTATCAGTGAGCAGCAGAGCAATATTTCACAGGGCTGAGCTTAGCCAAGCCAGTTTAAGTCAGATGCTTAAAAAAAACTCCAACAACACAAAAGAAGTATAAAATCAGTGTGGACAGGTGTTTACTTAGGGCAAAATTCTCTGTCAGTGAAGGTTCTGCCCATGGAACAAGCACAGGAAATGCAACGAAGATGCACTCGGCAGATAGGAGAGCCACCTATGGAGAAAGCAGTAGGGACTATTGTGTGAGGATGAAGACTGTGCTGATCGGAGAGGAGATTTCATTTTTTGGGGTGCTATTCTGGGGTTTGATCTTGCAGTGAGACAGGTCTGTCCTGGTGCAAGAGACATTCTTGCCTGCCACTGACTCCAGTGGAAGTAAATGAGGGGCAGGCAATAAGCCACAGGTGGTTCGCCAAGATTAGCCCCTGCTGGGCCACTGATGCTTTGTTTATCTGCCCATTCTGCAGGTACCGCTGCTTGCAGCTCCCATTCATTGCAGATTGCCGTTCCCAGCCAATGGGAGCTGTGGGAAGCAGTGTGGACTGGGACGTCACTTCCCACAGCTCCCATTGGCTGGGAACAGCAATCTGTGGCCCATGGGAGCTACGCAATAGTCTGCAGACCACTTATTGCCTTGCACTGGAGTAAGTGGTGCTCAAGGCCTTGTAGGACCAGACCTTTAGAGAGAGAAAAGATTCAGGTTCCTTACAGGCTAGTTGAGGATTCAATAAAGTGGGCACCAGTTGACCTCAACCTGCATGCTCTGCACGAGCTATGGCGTCTTCCTGTACTTAGAATGGGAGCTTCCGTGTTATCATCGCCACACACTGGCAACTGTCCATGGAAGGGTTTCTTAAGATCATCTAGTCCAGGGGGTCCTAAACTTCATTGCAGCACGACCCCCTTCTGACAACAAAAATTACTACATGACCCCAGGAGAGGGGCCTATGCCCACCTGAGCCCCACTGCCCTAGGTGGGAGGCCAATGCCTGAGCCCCACTGCTCTGGAAGGGCAGGAAGCAAAGCTGAAGCCTAAGGGCTTGTGCCCCAGGCAGGGTGTCTATAACTGAGCCCTGCCTCTAAGGGGGAAAACCCTCAGGTTACAATTTTAGCCCCAGGCAGTAGCACTCGGACTTGGTCCCCAGATCCCAGCAAGTTTGAGTCAGCTCTGGTGACCCCATTAAAATGACCCACTTGGGGGTCCCAATCCACAGTCTGAGAATCACGGATCTAGTCTAACTAACCTCCAGGCCACAGAATTTCACCCACTGATTTCTGCGTTGAGCCCATTCCTCGTGGCTGAATGGAAGTACTGTGAGCATGTAACAATGCTCAGTCTCCATGGGCATTCTGAGACCCTGGTTCTTCTCCGTACAAGAAGAGAGAGGAGGAGTATTTGGGATCAGTACCACTTCTGGATGCTTTCCTGCAATCAAATTATAATTCACAGAGCATCACTCCTGGAAGTAGACACATCCTACATGGCTATAACATATTGTGCTTTTTTGTGTCAGAGGCCTTCACTAGCAAGTAGAAGGCACTTTTCTATTTTCTGATAATTTATTCATAAAGAGGAACCTCTTTGTGCCTCCTCTCTCATAGCATTTGTGATTTATACTAACAATCAGATTTTGATACCCTTGTTGGTGTTAAATAGTAGTAACACATTCCATGGATCATCACATTGAAATCAACAGGATCATAGCTAGAGTAAGATGCTATGCAACATGAATAAAACCTCAATCTTTATACTGAAGGTAATAACACTTAGAACGTATATATCACCTTATATTGCACAGTAAATACAGAGCAAATAATCACTGTGTGATTTACTGTGCACATTAAAGAATAGAAGAGTTAAAGCCAGAATGTTTAAATATAAAATGAGTGAAGCACCACTCATTCACCACCTCTGAAAATCTAGCAACTTATTTAGATGCCTTGTATTGATTTAGTCAAGGAATGAAAAAGAAATTGAGCCCCAAACTCTTGACAAACAGCCCCTCCTCCAACTGCTAGGCCACACTCTTCTTTCTCCTCCAGATGTTTTGGACTGCCCTTTTCTCTGCCAGGTGTTTTTAGCACCTCTGTGAATTCAGAGATTTCAGACTGTACTATGCTGGGATAATAGACTAGTTTTAAATAAACTGTAATGAATCTGTCTCAGTGGAAGAGGTCTGCTGCCAGAAATAGTAAATAATTTGTAAGTGTTTCATGATTTTTTAAAAAGTTATAAGACAAGACATTGGGAAACAAATGGCCAATGGAACAGATTCCTTCTAGTAACTAAAATGACCATATAATTGATTTTTATACACTTAAGAAATGAGTCACAACCCATATGGTCATTTTGGAACCTAAATATACATTGGATTTAAAGCCTCTCAGAAGATTTCTCCAAGTTTTCCGCATATAATCAATGGTGATTAGGAGAGGATATGAATCATTATGCCGCTTAGGGCTGCGAGCACATGTTTTAATGGCAAGGGATTCACACATTCTTCTTCTATAAGTACTCATCCAGGGTTCTCCAAAGCACGAGCAAATCAAATGATAGAAAGTAAAACTCATTACAGAACCAAAATCCTCTTCCTTTCAATGTCTGTGAATAAGATTTATTTGGGGACTGGTTCAAAGTCAACTGAAGTCAATGGGAGCTTTTTCCCACAAGTACTGTAGATGTTCACTCTAAAATGTTCATTTGTAGATTAATAGATTTGTTGGGCCAGAAGAGACCATTATGATCACCTAGTCTGACCTGCATCACATGGGCCAAAGAACGTCACCAGATGATTTCTGCATCAAGCCTATAACTTTGGTCCAACCTAGAGTGTCTGTTTTCTAAACATACCTAGTCTCAACCTAAAGGCTAGAAGTGAATCCACCAATTCCCTAGGTCAGCTTAGCTAGACTTAAGAGATACAGCCGGTCCCCGACTTACAAACGAGTTACGTACCAAGCACTTGGTCGTAACTCGATCTGTTCGTAAGCACGGATCGCGTTCATAACTCGGAGCTGCGCTTAATGGGAGGTTGGTCATAAGGACGAACGGTTGTAAATCGATGCATTCATACCTCGGGGACTGGCTGTAGTCTGTTGTAATGAAACCTTTGTCTACACTTTTCCTGGGACACTGAGGTTATATCTACAGTACAGAAAAGATCGAAGCAGCCACAGTCGATCTTCCAGGCTTTGAGTTAGTGGGTCTAGTGAAGACATGCTAATTCAAACTGAGAAGGCACTCCCATCGGCACTGGTAGTCCCACTTCTACAAGGAGTAAGGGAAGTCAAAGAGAGAGTATGCTCCCTTCGATTTCCCACAGTGTGGATGGCACCAAAATTTTAGTTAATATTCTTTGACTTAAGCTACGTGATTAACATAGCTTTGAAGTTGCGCATCTTAATTCAAACTTATCCCCCCGTGGTGTAGACCAGGGCTGACTGATTGTCCTATGATGAGAGCCAAGGACAATCTACAAGACAGCTGAAAACATTGAGGTTAACAGTTGAAATGAAGACAAACCTTTTGTAATACGTATGTTATGGCACACAGTGAACTATTTCAGAGAGGAATTCTTTCCAGGATGCTGTAAGATGTTTTATATAAACTAGAATCATACGAAAGAAAGAAAGAAAGAAAGAAAGAAAGAAAGAAAGAAAGAAAGAAAGAAAGAAAGAAAGAAAGAAAGAAAGAAAGAAAGAAAGAAAGAAAGAATATTTTGCCCACAATTTTAATACAGATTTCTATGGCAATTCTGTCAGTTAACTGTCAGATGTAGAGCACTTTGAAGACGATAAGTGGTCATGTCCAACATAACCATACTCATGCAAATACTGTATTCCTTGAGTGAGACTCTTGACATAAGTGTTTGTAGCATAATGATATTTTTTAAAAGTATTTAAAATACTTATTTTTATCCATAGATTTGAAAGTACTTTATTAGAGAGGCAACTCCATTGTACATTTGGGGAAAGTGAGGCATGGAGCTCTGCCCACGGTCAAAGAGCTGGGAGTAGAACATACACCTCCTGACACATGCACTAGAGTTCTATCCACTGGACCAAGTCTCTGGGGTAAGTTACCTGGAGACAAAGCCTGTATCCCTTAAAGCCTGGCCCTTTTCTTCTTACAGTCATTGACTTCCAGAGGAGCTGAAACTTGGACCATCATCCTTGCTTAGGTACCATTGCTATTTAAATCAATTGGAGTTTCGCCTGAGTAAGAGGCTACAGATCCTTATTATTCTATTAGGAAAGAGAGAGATCTGCATAGCTTCCTAGTTAACAGCAAAAACAAAATAATTTATCAAGTCTGGCCAAGTGGCTCTCAGCCTGTTGTTGATTTAACCAGAATTCAGCTTGGAGAGATCTGCTTTTCTCAGCAAGCATGGACTATAACTTGCATGGCCTGTCAGGCACCCCCTGCTGCAAAGGCAGGATCCTCAGCTATATCTGAGAGCTCGGCTGCAGCGTAGCCAAACTGAAGTGCAGGCCCCGAATGACTTCCCAGGCCAAGAACAACAATAAATAACCTGTTCCTAACCAGGCTCCAAGTAGCAAGACAGTTTCCAAGCTCAGCTGGGGCCTTTTCCTTTTTGGTCTGAGAAAAGTCAAACTGCCCTCGAGATACCTTAGAAATAATCACGTTACAGGGAGTGCAGCCGAGGGGGATATTTAAAGCAAGGCCTGCAGTGACCTCAACTCTAAAAACATTTCAATCAAAACAACTCAGTGGTTGATATCCATGCCAGATTAGTCAAACAGAAAATAAAAGAAGTAGCTGATTCTGGTTTCTCCCTGGTAATTAACACAATTAGAAGCACCTTTTAGTGTGAAACGATATAACCCCAAGAGCCAAAGGCTACACATGATCAAAAGAAAAAGTAATTAAAATAACAAACGGTCACAGTTTCTTAAAGATGCAACGCCCTGTAAGTGCAGCATTCACATAAATCAAATACCTGGCTTTATGAGCTAATCCTTTAGTTCTGGGTTTGCATGTATGAAATCCTCAACAGAGAGTCTGAATTTCTCAGTGATTCCCTTTTTCACATTCAGTGACTTGATTGAAGAACTCTCTCCCTCAGAAGACAGAGCTGCAAGGTTATCAATAGTTGTGTGAGGAATAGTTATGACAGAATATGCACTAGGCTCAATCCTTATGGTTTTTCACGCCCCTGTTTTCATAGAGAGCTTTTGGAGAAAAAATATTTTCATCCAACTGACCATGGAAAGTGATGGCAGAATCCAAGTGATGGGATTTTCACTCACCAGTGACCTACAGAGTTTGTCGTTCATTTCTTTGCCCATCCTGAAAAGGTAGATAAATGTGCGGCCCTGAAAAGCTAGGACCCAAACTGCTCTCCTTCAAGTCATAAAGGAAGGAGAGCCATAAGATTTCAGATGGTCATGATGAATGATTTATGTGTCAGCTCTATGGGGACTTCTTACATGTTGTGTCCTGCATTTGAGCCTTGGCAGAATGAAAGGCCCAACTGGAGTTTTGCCACTGACTTCAGCTGGGTGCTAGATGAAGCCTTGGACAGTTATATTGTAGAAAGGTGCAAAGCAGTGATGGGAACAAACGACATCAGGTTCCAAAAGCTAGTCACCATGCACGCTTTTTGGCAGGAGGCTGTGAGGTTCAGAAATCAGACCTGGATTTTGCAGTTCTCCAGTTCTCAGTGGATGGTGTCACCACATTTCAAAAGCATCACTCCTCAATATCAGCACCAATCGGCACTAGCTTGTTGGCAATCTCAGAAACAAGAGCCCAAGGACTGAACTGACCATGGAGCATGAGCTCTGACTGAGAACACTTTTGAGATTATACCCCTGGGTCAGGGTTGAAGCGCATTAGTGTAATCCTGTGGGAAGTTGTATTACCAATACCACCACCGGTCTTACGCAGGCCTAGCCCTTTAAACTTCCTCCAGGAAGAGAGTCTCCCTCTCTCTGTTTATAAGCAAGAACTCAGTGTTATTCCATGGAACGTACTTTGCAAGGCAGGAAACCCCCAGAAGGAGAAGAGATGTTGTAAAGGACCAGGATGGTATCTAGGAAGGGCTCTTACTTTCTGTGCAAATGGTCACAGATTTGAATCCCAGCTAATTACCCACACAAGATATAAAAATTCCCATTATAAACCTCACCACCTTTTACTGCAAGTCAAGATGCATTTCTTTGTCTTTGCTTCTCTGAACATAAATATATAGCAGAGTGGAACATAATAATAAATACCCTACCAAAACAAAACTGCACCTTTTCACATGCAATTTCCCCCTGGAGAGGGGATAGTAGAACATGTGACATACATGTTACTTAATGCATGACTAGGTGGCACTTAGGGTATGGCTACACTGACACCCTAGTTTGAACTAATGTAGTCATTCGAACTTGCAAATGAAGTCCGGGATTTAAATATCCCGGGCTTTATTTGCA
>JANRFK010004893.1:48765484-48783572 GCA_030068395.1 Apalone spinifera
ACAGTGAATAGTGCAGTATAACAACCTATATAGAATAGATTGTGTTTATATGGATAAAAAAGAATTGCTCCTTTAATAAGCAATACAGTCATTCAAAAAGAAAAACTTTTAAAGTTCGCTCAATTATTATTCAATTGTTGTGCATTAGTGCTTAAAGGTACAGATATATATGTTGGACTCAAATTACAAACAAACTACTATAATATACTAGGTACCCTCTGTACCACTGGTATAAATGTTTAAAGCAGTATACCTGACTCTCATTGACATTATGCTGATTGTACAGTAAAATATACATGCAGTCGCCATCATTCTCGTTAAGAACTGTGGGTGCTGAGTCAAAAGATGTTTTTCTTCCCGCATCTTTCCAGGCAGTGCTCAAATTAGAATTATTACAGACGTGCTAGTCTCCTAGCACTATGTCAGTTTACATCTCAGATTTCATTTTAAGGTTCACCCATAATCCTAGATTATTAAACTGATATACAGCTTTGATGAAAGCTCCTTTCAAAATATTTAATGCTAGCTGCTGGCTGACCTGTAGGTTGGGGCTCTGAACACTTGAAAAAGTAATAGATTTTGTTTTGGCCCAGCTTCGTATTATCCAATTAGACACTGTGTTTAAATTGGTTTCGATTTTCCTCTGAAGAGAGGTATCAGAATGACAAATGGAACTGGGAATGCTATCTATGGGCACGTTGGTGTTATAGCTAAGTGGAACTTGCAGGTAGCCAGATGCAAGGTAAGACAAAAGTTCAGCAAAAATAGCACAAAGGTGTGAAGTTTGTAGGTCCAATGTGGCCTACCATTTTTCATGGATACCATAATCACACCCTTCTTCTGATTAGATGCTTCATATGAGATTTGAGGATGACCACAAATTGTCAGGATTTTGGTTCTATATCCCGTCTGAAAGATACCCGCCCCCACTCAACTCCTGACTGGGCATGAATTTGGTACTGACTCAAAGGACAAAATGTGGCCTGTTTTATTACCAATGGTATTTTATGTCCTTCTAAGAGCTCTGCCATCCACATATTGAAAAGGCCTACCCTTGTTTAGCTTATGAGAACAGAGAAGATGGAGGCCCATTTTTAATGGCTGCAACCAAGAAGTGGAGATTCCAGGAGTAAAATCCAAACCCCACTGAAGTCAAAAGAAAAACGATCATGGAATTTACTGGAAAGCATTATTATTCTTCAATATGTCTATTTGATTCCATTAAAATATCCTTAGCTATCTTTAGAGATGCTGATACTGTTGGACAAGGAAGAAAATATATAATATTTCCCATGAAAATGGGGAGAAGATGACATGATAATCATCATAGAATCATGGACTACTAGGACTGGAAGGGACCTTGAGAGGTCATTGAGTCCAGTCCCCTGCCCTCATGGCAGAACCCAGCGCTGTGTAGACCATCCCTGATAGACATTTATCTAACTTACTCTTAAATATCTCCAGAGATGGAGATTCCACAACCTCCCTAGGCAATTTATTCCAGTGTTTGACTACCCTGACAGTTAGGAATTTTTTCCTAATGTCCAACCTAAACCTCCCTTGCAGCAGTTTAAGCCCATTGCTTCTTGTTCTATTCTCAGTGGCCAGGAAGAACAATTTTTCTCCCTCTTCCTTGTGACACCCTTTTAGATACCTGAAAACCACTTTCATGTCCTCTCTCAATCTTTTCTTTTCCAAACTAAACAAGCCCAATCTTTCAGTCTTCCTTCATAGGTCTTGCTATCTAGACCGTTAATCATTCTTGTTGCTCTTTTCTGATCCTTCTCCAATTTCTCCACATCCTTCTTGAAATGTGGTGCCCAGAACTGGACACAATACTCCAACTGAGGCCTAATCAGTGCAGAGTAGAGCGGAAGAATGACTTCTTGTGTCTTGCTCACAACATACCTGTTAATGCATCCTAGAATCATGTTTGCTTTTTTTGTGATAGTGTCACACTGTTGACTCATATTTAGCTTGTCGTCCACTATGACCCCTAGATCCCTTTCTGTAGTACTCCTTCCTAGACAGTCACTTCCCATTCTGTATGTGTGAAATTGATTGTTCCTTCCTAAGTGGAGCACTTTCCATTTGTCCTTATTAAACGTCATCCTGTTTACCTCAGACCATTTCTCCAATTTGTCCAGATCATTTTGAATTATGACCCTATCCTCCAAAGCAGCTGTAACCCCTCCCAGCTTGGTATCATCTGCAAACTTAATAAGCATACTCTCTATGCCAATGTCTAAATAGTTGATGAAGATATTGAACAGAACCGGTCCCAAAACAGACCCCTGCAGAACCCCACTTCTTATACCTTTCCAGCAGAATTGTGAACTGTTAATAACTACTCTCTGAGAACGGTTATCCAGCCAGTTATGCACCCACCTTATAGTAGCCCCATCTAAGTTGTATTTGATAAGAATATCATGCAAGACCCTATCAAATGGCGTACTAAAGTCTAGGTATACCATGTCCACCGCTTCTCCCTTATCCACGACTCATTATCCTATCAAAGAAAGCTGTCAGATTGGTTTGACATGATTTGTTCTTTACAGATCCATGCTGGCTGTTCCCTATCACCTTATTATCTTCCAAGTGTTTGCAGATGATTTCTTTGATTTCTTGCTCCATTATCTTTCCTGACAGAAGTTAAACTGACTGGTCTGTAGTTTCCTGGGTTATTCTTATTTCCCTTTTTATAGATGGACACTATATTTGCCCTTTTCCAATCTTCTGGAATCTCTCCTGACTTCCATGATTTTCCAAAGATGATAACTAAAGGCTCAGATACCTCCTCTACCAGCTCCTTGAGTATTCTAGGATGAATTTCATCAGGCCTTGGTGACTTGCAGGCATCTCACTTTTCTAGGTGATTTTTCACTTGTTCTTTGTTTATTTTATCTTCTAAACCTACCCCGTTCCCACTAGCATTCAC
Source organism: Apalone spinifera (assembly GCA_030068395.1). NCBI lineage: Eukaryota > Metazoa > Chordata > Testudines > Trionychidae > Apalone > Apalone spinifera. Next base: position 48,768,423 of record JANRFK010004893.1, read on the forward strand.
TATGTAAGGCATTCCTTCATCAGACTTCTCAGTGAAGACCAAAACAAAGAAATCATTAAGCATCTCTGCCATTTCCAAGTTTCCTGCTACTGTTTCTCCCTCCTCACTGAACAATGGGCCTACCCTGTCCTTGGTCTTTCTCTTGCTTCTAATATATTTATAGAATGTCTTTTTGTTTCCCTTTATGCCTGTAGCTATTTTGAACTCGTTTTGTGCCTTTGCCTTTCTAATCTTGCCCCTGCATTCCTGTATTGTTTGCCTATATTCATCCTTTGTAATTTGTCCTAGTTTCCAGTTTTTATATGACCCCTTTTTATATGACCTACACAGTGGAATAGCTTGCTTTTGGGCCCTTAACAGTGTTCCTTTGAAAAACTGCCAACTCTCTTCAGTTGTTTTTCCCCTCAGTCTTGCTTCCCATGGGACCTTACCTACCAGCTCTCTGAATTTACCAAAATCTGCCTTCCTGAAATCCATTGTCTCTAATTTGCTGGTTTCCCTTCTACCATACCTGAGAATCATGAACTCTATGATTTCATTATCACTTTCACCCAAGCTGCCTTCCACTTTCAAATTCTCAACTAGTTCCTCCCTATTTGTTAAAATCAAATTTAGAACAGCTCCCCCCACCCCAATAGCTTTTTCAACCTTCTGAAATAAAAATTGTCTTCAGTGCAGTCCAAGAACTTATTGGATAGTCTGTGCCACGCTGTGTTAGTTTCCCAACATATATCTGAATAGCTGAAGTCCCTCATCACCACCAGATCTTGTGCTTTGGATGATTTTGTTAGTTGTTTAAAAAAAGCCTCATCCACCTCTTCTGCCTGGGTAGGTGGCCTGTAGTAGACCCCTAGCATGACATCACCCGTGTTTTTTACCCCTTTTAGCCTAACCCAGAGACTCTCAGCATGTCCATCTCCTATGTCCATCTCCGCCTCAGTTCAACTGTGCAAATTTTAAATATATAAGGCAACTCCTCCTCCCTTTTTTCCCCTCCTATCCTTCCTGAGTAAGCTGTACTCTTCTATATCAATATTCCAATCGTGTGTATTATCCCACCAAGTCTCTGTGTTGCCAATGATGTCATGGTTGTATTTATTTATTAGCACTTCCAGTTCATCCTGCTTATTATCCATATTTCTTGCATTTGTATATAGGCATCTAAGATATTGACTAATGTTATTCACGGTGAAACATCTTTGGTTTAGGCTCCAAACCAAATGGATCCAAATTGTTGTCTTAAACAATTTGAGATCTCCACCGTCACACATGACTCCATTTTCTGTGTCCACATTTTGCATCTCTGTGGGTAATTTACAATGATAAAAACTGATCCTGCCATTTAATTAATCACATGATATAATGTTGTAATTATTTGCCCTGTTCAAAGCCCCATCCACACTTTTAGGTATTCGTTTCTAACAAGGGAATACAACTCTTGCCATGCAGAAAATGGAAAAGGTTAAAGACAATATTTTGGCTGGTTGAAGGATTTAGGGAAAGAACGCATGTGTTAGTGAGGCATTAGTTGTATTCGTTCCATTGACATTTCCTAACAACATTAACATTTTATAGTTGTTGTTGTTAGTTCCTGTTTAATACGTTGTGATTCTATTAGAATCAGGAAGCAAATGAACGACTGAGATTAAAATTAAATAACAGCTATAAATGAATACTAAGTGTCAGATCCCCAGTGGTGTAAACCCACATGGAATCGATGGATCTACACCTCTTCATGCCAGCTGAGGGTCTGGTTCCCTATATTTAGGACAAATGCTGATATCAGAAGTATGTGTGCCGTTTGTATTACCTTGTGCCATACACTCACTTGAGTGCAGGATTTATCCTTTTGATAGCAGCAGGAAGATACTTCATTGTCTATGTAATAATGCACTTTTAGTCATACAAAAGGGGTTAACAAGAACAAATAACTATTGTAAAATCATCATTTTGTCCCATCTTCATATTATAAAGGAGGCAGGGAGGGAAGAAGAGATTCTAAGCCTGGGCTCAGTTAACAATGGCCAGATGTTCTCCAGTATTTTAGGCTAACTTGTAATAATGGTCAGGTATCACTGCAGATACCTTCAGCTGTGATAGAACTACCATCTTACATCTTAATATCCAGTCATTAGTAGCACTGTGATATCTGTGACAAAACACGTTTGAAAAAGAAATACCTTTCTTGTTTTTTTCCTAACAGCTAATCAAAAAGTTACTTCAGGGGAAATTCAGACACTTGTAAGATTTGGAGAAAGAAATGGAAAATATTAACAATCTCGATGGAGTGCACAGAAATGCACAATCTGTAATCTACTGCCTTCAATCCACAGTACAGGATAATTAGTATGGAAGAACTTTAGGAAGCCCAATTTTTTGTGCTTTAGCAAAATATATTCTAAAATGATGGACACCAGAGACCATTTGCCAGGAAGGTGTTGCCTTAGGTCTTGTCTAGCTGAGAAATTGACTGGAATACCTATTACAAAATAAACTATTCTACAGTAGCTTTTCTGGAATAGCTCCCCATGTAAACACTCTAATTATTCTAATTATTAGTCACATGAGGAGCTATTCTAGAATAGCTAAATGCTTGCTTTTTATATATGCTGTAATATTATAATTCCATAGTTTTATCACAGACATTATTCCAAACATAACCAAAGAACTCTTTTTGAAAGCAGAATTTGCTTAGCTTCCTAGTCCCTTTGTTTAACCCCTTAATGGTCACACGCTGGAATATATATCTGATGCCATTGTGTTAAATGAATTTATTTTCCAGCTGCGTGCATAGGGTCACAAGCTTAAGTGGGCCCTCCACCCAGGAGCAAATTAGCATCTCAGTGACTGTGATTTACTGTGCCTCAATGTACCAATCTGTGAAATAGGTATAAGTATAAAATGGAAGCACCGTAAAGTAAGGGTATGTCTACACTGTGCAGCTACCCTGCATCTTAACAAGCTGCCCATTATTTCAAAATATTTTTGAAATAACAGGTGTGCTATTTCAGCATTCTGGTAACCCTAGTTCCACAAGGGCTAAGGGATGTCTTGACATAACACATTATTTCAAAATTTGGCACTGTGAAGATGCACCACATTTCAAAATAGCCTATTTTGAAAATCAATCGAAATAAGATATGCAATTTGCATAGTGCAGATTGCGTATCTTATTTCAAGTTTAGGGTGCTGGGTAGACACATCCTTAATGAATTAACATGTTGGAATCCTTGGATTAACATAGTACTACACAGTGTAGACATAAATAAATCATTATAATTATTAGTAATTTAATAGTATAGTGCTGTCTTTATGTGGTCAGTGTAGGGCAGAGGGTTACTGACAAAATTACATTAAAATATGTCAGCATAAATCAGTTGCTGTAATCTGGTGATTGCTGTGGAAAGCCAACTAACCATGAACTCAATTTCTAATTGTTATAAGTATATCCTAACCTAAACCATTTTGACATTTCACAACTAGAATTCCATGGTTACTCTCAGCTGCAGTGTTGGAAAGGGAACGGAGCTCACTGAGGAAAGGCTGTCTGGCTGTTAGATCGTTTGCAGGGCAATCAGTTAATTTGTTTTTCGTGAGCTATATAGCATAACGCAATGTGCCTCTTGCATCCTCCCCGCTTTTCCCTTCATACATTCGTCATCATTTTGATCTGCGCCTGAGATAATATTTGGGTTTCTAATATTCTTGGAGCTTTGCTCTGACATAAATGGCATTGTGTCTGGAAAAGACTTTCCAGTTAATATCAGTAGGGGATTCATTCCCCCCAGCTAGAATAAAAGGAGAAAAGATCCAGTTGCCAGCACCTACTGCTGAGTCCTTCTGGATTTGTCTCATAAACTCATTCCAAGAACGTGGTTTAAGCTCCTAAGGGATGTTCAAAGTTCTCAGCATGCAGCTCAGGGCTTTGAAAGTCTGGCGAGGATATAGTAATCACTGACAAGGCAGGTAGTTCGATGCTTTTCCACAAACAAGTCCCTTACAAAACAGGTCAGACCAACACTTAATTTAAAGATGATTAATAGAGACATCAGAATGAAAATATACACACGCACCCACTAGCCAAGAAAGAGTCAAACGTGTGCAGGGCTGAACAATAAAGCCAATGCATCCTGGCACACAGCTTATATTTTATCATTGTTAAAACTTGCTTTGATTCTCCTTCTTTAATTTCAATCACCAATTCCTTCCAAATCTTGAGGCATGGTTTGCTTTGGGTTTTTTGATTTTGCGAGTGACGTTTACTCATTCTCTCTCTAAACACACCTATCCTAAGGTCTATGTGCATCTACAGCTAGGGTCAAACCGTGGCTGGTTCTTCCATGGGTTAGGAGAAGGAAAGGAGCAGGGTGCAGGTATCATGGATTTCCTGAATAAGGACCACTCACCATCGTCTCACTGCTCCCTCCATACTCTCCTGGGAGGCCGTCACGTGCACCTGTAGGGGGTAGAAATGAAGCAGATAAGGACATGACTTGGTTGGAAGAGGTGCTGAGGGCAGTCCCAGGTATAGGTTGCATCTTATTTAAGAGGCAAATTAAAAGAGGCCCCTAAATCAGCTTACATGTCTTCTCCAGTGGTGTGGCTGGAAGGGGCTACGTAATGGTAACAGGGTTAAGCTGGAAGATATAAGGCATAACATTGCGCATAAACATCCATATAATTTTCTATTACTGTGCAATGGAAGCAAGAAAATTTCAATCAGCACTCGTATCCCAGCCCCATTTGGGTGAAATTCCTGGATGCCTGTACTCTGGGAGGCTGCACACGTGCATATAGGAATGGTTGTGCAGTGGTGGTCAATCAGCAGTCATAGCAGTGTGACTCTCATTCTGAAAATACAGGGCACTGCCTCTGCTCCCCGCCCCTCCTCCCCTCTCCCCCAGTGAAGGCCTGGATGTTAAAACTGCCACCCTAAATTATCTGTAGGTTGGAAGACGCTGGCTGCATTGTTCAGAGAAATTCTCAGATGATTTATCTTTTGAATTCTGTATTTATTTGTAAGGTAAGTCAAGCTGATGGCAAATGCCAATGTGAAACACATGGGAATGGCATGAGAGATAGTATCACATTGACCTTCATGGGACAATACAGCAGTGCAGTACAGAGAAGCTTCCAGAATACTGCAGTTCCTGTATCAGATTTATCCAGGGGTCTTTGGTCTAGAAACCCAAAAAGCAAACATATGAGCTCAGCTCAGCACTTTTGGTAACAGCATTGATCCAAAGCAGTGTGGAGGTTTGGAACAATGCTCTGGAAGAACCTTCCCATGAGAGGCAGCATCGTCTCTGCTTCCCTTCTAGTCTCTTCTATACAGGTTGTTGTATTCTCCCTCCCTTTAGCCGTCTGCCTGTGTTGTCTGTTTAGAATGTAAAGTGTATGGGGGCAGGGACACTTATTATCTGTATGCACAGCATCTAGCACAAGGGAGAGCCAGACTCTGTTGGAGCTTCAAGGCATTACTGTAATACATATAACAGTAAAGTGTACTCACAGGCGACTTTACCCCATGCAGATGGCCCTTGCAAAGTCCTCATCACCTCTAGGGTTAGCACTGCTTAGAGCCCATATATACAGCAAAAGAAATTGTGGACCCATTGAAGTCAATGACAAAACCCCCACCGATTTCCAAATAAGGTCAGGATTTTACTCACATTTGTATTGAATTTCATTCCTGATTCTATCATGGACCTGCTGTGTGAGTGTGGGCTAAATAACAACACAGAACACTGAAAGCAAGTGGCTGCAAACAAACTTTATGGCTACGTCTACACAGGCACCCTTTTCCGGAAAAGGGATGCAAATGAGGAAAGTCGGAATTGCAAATGCAGCGGGGATTTGCATTTTCCCCGCTGCATTTGCATTAACATGGCTGCCGCTTTTTTCCGTTTCGGAGCTTTGACGGAAAAAAGCGGCTGTCTAGACAGGGATTTTGCGGAAAAGAAAGCCTTTTCCGCAAGATCTCTTATTCCCTTTTCTAAAGAGATCTTGCGGAAAAGGCTTTCTTTTCCGCAAAATCCCTGTCTAGACAGCCGCTTTTTTCCGTCAAAGCTCCGAAACGGAAAAAAGCGGCAGCCATGTTAATGCAAATGCAGCGGGGAAAAATGCAAATCCCCGCTGCATTTGCAATTCCGACTTTCCTCATTTGCATCCCTTTTCCGGAAAAGGGTGCCTGTGTAGACGTAGCCAGAGTGTTAGTAGTATGTGCTATTGCTTATTATTGATATTTCACTTGCATCTTGCTAAATGTTCTCTCTGTGTGGATTTTTTCCATCCATGTGCAGAATAATTTTTTTAATCTGCACTAGACATGTGCAAAGGTGCGCCACCAGTAGAAACAAAACCTAGCTATGGGTGCTCTGCTAATCAGTTGGGTGGCATTGGGATCTTTCCTGAGCAGTGTCACAAGTGCTCAGCTTACTAGGAGCACTGGCCCTGACTGACGCAATTTGCATAGCTTTTTCTAGAAAACAGTGTCATGTAGAAGTGTGTAGTATGGTAGGGATTTGAACTTATTTCTCCCATGTCCTCGCCCATAAATCCCCACTTGCCCTTCCTCCCTACTTCATACCTAGGGGCAATAATTACCTTTTCTATCAGAAAAGGAAGCAAGTGTAAACAGAGCTCCTCACTTTTCAACACAAGGATAGACTTCAAAAAACTAAGTCATAAGAGTAACACAGAAAAATACACCACAGAGAGATGGCGTAGAAATGCAGTCACTAGTGCTGTAAAGGGAAAACAAATGAAAACATATAAAGATAATATGAAACAATAAAATGACAAGGGAAAGTGTAGCAACACCGCCTACCCAGTCTGGCTTTGGACTAGCCACAGCCAGCTCTGCGGGCTCCAGTGACTTCAACAAAGGCCTTCCTGTGTCCTGTAACACTCCTTCCCGGGGTCTTGGTTCACTAACACAATGTTTCAACAATATACCAGAACTCCAGCCCACCTTCTGAGGTGACTCCAGTTCTAAGCCTCCGTGAAGGCATCTTAATCTGCAGTTTTCCTCTAACAGACTTGCCTTCCGCACTGGTGGCTGCTTCTTGCTGGGCTGCACCGCCGGGTCCCTGCCAGGCACTAGGGAGAGCCTCTCCATAAAGAGCAGCTCAACCTGGTCTCCTGCTCCTTTGAATCTCTCCCTGCTCTCTGTCGAGCAGCAGTTCCAGGGCTTCTTATCTGGAGCCTTTCCTCTCTTCCCTTTGTTTCTCCACCGGCTTCTTTTTTATTTCCACCCTGAAAAGCCTTATTTTAACCACATGAGTCTGACTTGCCTGTCGAGACACATTGCTTATTTTTTGCATCTGGGAGGTGAGGGTATGGACCCAGATGCTCTTAAATGGCCAGTCACTCTGTGACAGCAACTCATTTTGTATCTTTACTCAGGCCTCTTTCTTTTCTGAGTCAATATGTTATGTTGCTGTCAAAAGCAAGTTGAAAAACTGCACTACTCTGAAGGATTGTGTTTCCTGTTAGGCAAACAGGTTGGATTCAAGTCCTATTAAAGTTTGCCTAAACTCTATCAACTCTGATTGTAAGTAAGCCATTACTTTTGCTGAGCATGCTCAATATCTGTCTTGTTCATGCTAAATCTCAGGTTAGATAAACTAGAGAGCACCATATCGCTCATAAAATGTATTGCCATATCTAGTCCAAGTGAAGACCAAAATGAACACTTAATGCCTTTCAATTACTAAATAATCCTTCCCTCTATCGCATGATCCAGAACTTGCACAGAGAAAAGCAAATTAAACTACCTAATTCTGAATCTTCATTTTCTTTCTTAAGTCAGTGTGTTTTGAATGCTCAGACCTCCTATGAAAGACCCCTTCTGAAAAAAACCCGTTGATTTTTTCCCCATAGGCTGATTCAGGCTTTGAACTAAGAGCTATACCGCACTCTTAAATTATGAAGCTGGATATTGTGCACTCTTCTTAAACTTTTCCTAGGTCTCCACCTGAATGTACAAGCTTGACTTTCTGGCCAAAGCCAGGTGGGAAAGTCCTGCTGTTAAAACACTAACAGGAAACTAGGGGGTCATTAAACATCCTTGGCTATATATATAACTTCCTTTTCATTCAGCCTAGAATCTTACCTTACTTTCTTCAGTTGCATAATCTGATTGGAACTGATTAGGGAAATGAAGTGTATGTAAATGCAATTACAGTGTATTTGTTTTTAAATAAGGTTGGACCTCCTTTTCCCAGCACCCTTGGGACCTGACTGGTTCCGAAGTTCACAGGCCCAGGGGTGCTCGCAGGACTAGGGGTGCTCAATGCTGGCCCCTCTGATGTTGACTCAGGGCTCCACTCCTGGCTGCGAGGCTCTCCTCCTGCCACCAGGCTCCTCTCCCAGCCTCAATCAGCAGGCTCTGCTTCTGGCCCTGGCCACCATGCTCCCTGCCATCGCGTTCCTGCCAGCCTGACACCTCTCCTAGCCCTGGCTAGCCCCAGCCAGCCCCCTAGTGCCTGGCTCCCGCCCAGTTCTCACCCAGTTTCCAGGATCTTTGCTGCTGGGTTCTGGGCTCCCTGCCACCATGACTCTCTGGTCCAGCAACACCCATGGTCCTACCAACCCTGGCGCACCCATAGGGTCCCCAAGTATGCTGGACCATGGATGTTGCCAGACCAGAGAGTCCCAGATTAGATAGGTTTAGTCTCTAGTAGATTTATAAATTCCAAGCCCAGAAGGAACCATTGTGATCAACTCATCTGACCTCCTACATAACATACACCACAGAACTTCCCTAAAGAAGTAATAGTTCTTTCTATATATATCAGCATTACATCATCAAAATGCAGTTGTTGTTTTCAACCACATTATTTTAAATAGTTTTTCGTTCCACTTTAGAATTTGCATTCTGTCCACGATGCACTTTTCTTCAACAATATGTTAAGGTCAGCAGCTTGCTGTGGTGCAATTATCTCCTCCATCTCTGCATTCAGGTATTAAGCAGGATCTGTCTGAGCGGCCCTGGTGTTTCACTGAGGTCGCCGCTCTGGTGCTTCCTTCCTCATTCTCTCCAATGGACAGAACTACATCTCCCATGATGTATTGCCATCCCGCCTCCATCTTTGACTATGGTACATCCTGGGCAATGTCATCTGGTCAGGGAGCCTGGCCCAGAGAGGAGAACAGGGGCATGAGGCATTTGAACTACAATTCCCACAAGCCACTGCAGCAGTTCGGGTATATGAGTTCAGTGATGAAATCTGCCAGAACAAAATGTTTCAACATTCTGAACAGAAATTTTTCAAAATCTTTCATTCCAAGTGAAATGTTAATATTTTGATTTCATCTTGATCCAAGATAGAAACAAATATCAAAATACTGAAATTTAACATGGGATGGAAATTCAAATTTTTGATCAGCTTCAGTATTGATCCTTGTAACTGTGCCCCAGGTTATGCAACTGGAGGCAAGAAATTAAGTTCAGTCTATTACCAAAAATCTCGTGTATCATACTGTTAATATTCTATACCTCCTGAGGTGGATGCAAAGACTTGGCTGGAGGAACTATAGGAATTTGAAAACTCATGGAAGAGAGCAGAGATTCCAGAGGACTGAAAGAAGGCAAATATAGTGCCAATCTATAAAAAGGGGAATAAGAACATCCTGGGAAATTACAAACCAGTCTGCTTTACTTCAATATCCAGAAAGACAATGGAGCAAATAATCAAGAAATCAATTTGCAAACACCCAGAAGATAATAAAATGGTAAGTAAGAGTCCACATGGATTTGTCAAGAACAAATCATGTCAAACCACCCTAACAATTTCCTTTGACCCCATAACAAGTCTTATAGATGGGAGAAAGCAGCAATTGTGGTGTATCTTGACTTTAGTAAGTTTTTGATACTGTCTCACATGACTTTCTCATAAATAAACTAGGCAAATGCAGCCTAGATGGAGCTATTATAAGGTGAGCGCATAATTGGTTGGAAAACTGTTCCAGTAGTAGTTATCAGTGGTCCACAATAAAGCTAGAAAGGCATATTGTATAGAGTCCCACAGGGAGCAGTCCTGGATCTGGTTCTGTTCAATATTTTCATTGATGATTTAGATAATTGCATAGAGGGTACACACATACAATTTGTGGATGTTACAAAACAGAGAGGGGTTTGTGGATGATACCAAGCTGAGAGCAGTTTTAAGTGCTTTGCAGGATAGAATTAACATTCAAAATGATCTGGGAAAATTGAAGAAATCATCTGAAATAAATAGGATGAAATTCAATGAGGAGAAATTCAAAGTACACAATTTAGGAAGAAAAAATCAATTGCACACTTACAAAATGGGAAATGACTGGCTAGGAAGGAGTACTGCAGAAAGGGATCTGGGGTTATCGTGAATCAAAAAGCAAAACATGACTCAACAGAGTAACAATGTTGCAAATAATTGAACACCTTTCTGGATTATATTAGCAGGAGTGTTATAAGCAAGACATGAAAAGTAATTATCCCACTCTACTCTTATAAGGCCTCAACTGGATTATGATGCCCAGTTCTGGGCACCACATTTCAGGACAGATGTGAACAATCTGGAGAAAATCCAGAAGAGAGCAACAAAAATGATTCAAGATTTAGAAAACATGACCTATGAAGGAAGAATGAAAAAAATAGGTTTAGTCTGGGCAAGAGAAGACACTGAGGGAGGACATGACAACAGTTTTCAAGTACATAAAAAATTGTTACAAAGAGGAGGTAGAAAAATTGTTCTCCTTAACCTCTGAGGCTAGGACAAGAAGCAATGGATTTAGACTGGACATTAGGGAAAACTTCCTAAGCATCACAGTGGTTAAGCACTGGAACAAATTACCTAAGGAGGTTGTGGAATCTCCATCACTGGAGATTTTTAAAAACAAGTTAGAAAAACATTGTCAAGAATAGTCTAGTTATTACTTAGTCTTACCTTGAGTGCAGGGGTCTGGTGACACAGGAGGTGTCTTCTAGTTCTGTGTCCCTATGTCTAAACATTTTCAATCTCTTTTTTCCAAAATCATTCTAAATAACTATTTTAATTGTGCAATATATACATATTTTGCTTTGAAAATGAATAAAAAAGGTGATTATTTTAAAAATTAGAGAAATGAGAGGGTATGTAAGGATAGTGGTCATTAACCTACCAGGGTAAAAATATTTCTGCCTTAGAGAACTTCCTTCTGCTCCTGAAGCATCCCCCTAAAGGAACTGAAATGACAGTGTATGAGTCTCATTCTACCTTTTCACTGAAATATCATCTAGCATGATGATGAAATGTACCTTTATAGAACTTCAAAAGCCCACAGTTATATATCCTTTCCTTGAGCTTTGATATTTTAATATTCAGCCAGGGAATTTATTATCTATTCCATCCACAAAGCATTTATTTATTTTGCTAGCTTTATCTCTGTTATTTCTTCAGTGGTCAGAGGCCAAGGCAGAAGGCCCCCTGCTTATTGGCAGCAGCAGAAAGCAGAAATTGAATGCACCAGAACTTTTATCTCCAACAGCTGAAGAGCGTTGCGTTTGAACTCCTTCTGCTCAGGTCCTAATGGGACTTAGAAATCTCCTCCTCCTCCTCCCAGCAAGTTCCTCTAATTTATGCTTTGCAAGAGCCTGCCAAGTTTTTTTATATGGGTTCCCCTGTGCCATGACAGAGAAAGAGTCAAGAAGACAGTCTTCAATCCAAATTCTGATCTGAATTGTTCATAGCAAAAGGGCACTCTTTTCCTCAGGTCTGGAAGCTGCAAAGAAAATTGGCACTCTGGTTTGTTCAGCCCTCTCTTACCAAACTGGCTGGACATTTCAGCATGGCAGAACTAGCTGATATATATATAGCACAAATACACAGATAGCCGGCCATGGGAACTCTGGTCTAACACAATGAAGTGGTATGAGAGGGCTGAGCTGCAACGTTCAGAGACAAATCCTGACCTCTCCAAAGTTTGGGATTCAGGGTTTTGGTTGGAGAGCATTTCTAATAGGATGGCAACATGAGGCTAGAGGGGAATCCACTGCTCTGCTTCCTTTTATCTTTCCCTCAGGGCTAAGCAAACCACTGCAGATAACACAAAGAGCTAGATAGTGGGACATACACACAGATAGCCTATACCAAGCATTGGAGAGCTACAGTGCTTCAAGAGGAGCCACAGAAGAGATTGTGGCTGATTGCTGCCAGAGTCGCTCAGGGTGCATTTACACTGCAGGGCTTAACTTGAAATAAGCTGCACAAATAGAGCTCCGTCAGTTGTGTGGCTTATTTCGAAATAGGGAGCATCTACACAGCACTTATTTCGAAATAGAGCACTCTTCCTCCAAATTCCCTTACTCCTCGTACAATGAGGGTTACAGGAGTCAGAGTAAGAAGTCCTCCAGCTCGACAGTATTTTGACATTACATCGAAATAACTGCCTGCTGTGTAGATGCGGACTAAGTTATTTCGGAATAGCGTTAGTTATTTCGAAATAATGTTGCAGTGTAGACGCACCCCCAGCGTGCACAGTCCATGCAATCCATTAGAACAGTGGTTCTCAGCCAGGGTACACGCAGCGGTCTCCCAGGGGGTACTCAACTCATCTAGATCAGAGTTTCTCATGCTATGTGGGGTGTCACAGGATGGGTTTAGGGGATGGCAAGCAGAGCAACTGCTCAGGGCGCCGTGCCTCAGGGGGCCCCATGAAGCTAAGTACAATGCTTCAGCCCTTGGTGGTGGGGATTGGGCATCAGCCTCACTGCCCAGAGCTCACAAGTGACAAACAGGTTTAAATGTCACACTGAAGTGTAGGTACACAGTGTATAATATTCCGGTTGATTTATGATAGAGCTGTATGGTCAAAAGGAGAACCCCAGCAGTTTTTCAGTGATACTTTTGTCATGTCGGATTGTGTACACAAGGGGTGAAGCACGGGGTGTGCAGGGCTCCGAAAGGGGTCCTGTGGTCAGGAAAGGCTGCGATCACTGCATTAGAGTGTCTGATACCCCACCACCCACCCCAGGGTCCTGGCCTCCCCCGTATGGCCCAGCTTGGGTCCTGCCCCTCCTTGTTATGATTTGCTGCCTGAATGAATCAAAGACTGAGGGGTCCCTGCTTACAGAGACTGCTGCTGGACTCTGCCCTCATGTGGGTGGTGCAATGTGGGAGAGGCTCTTTGCACGGCACCAGCCCCTCCTGGGGCACCCATACAAGAGTGAGATCATCAGTGGTGTTCAAATGCGGCTGCTAGGCAGTTTTCCTGCAGCCACAATAGCCTCCTGGTTGGAAATGAGGGAGGGGGCAAAGCAGCATCCCCCCTGCAGTGCCCAGGGGTTCTGGGGACAGGCTTAACCCTCCTCCCCCGGCACTGGGCCCCAGGTTTTGGCAGTGCCAGCCATAGGTGATGCTGTGGTTAAGCGGCAAGGAGCAGGGTTAGCCTGGAGTGTGAGGCTGTGGAAGGGAGCTCAGAGAAATGTGGTGGGGAGCAGCAGGGTTTGGGGGGCAATGGATGGTCCAAGGGGAGGCAGCAGGGGCCACAGGTGATAGGTGGGGGGCCAGGAGCACCAGCATACAACTGTACATCATTTTTATTAGTGAGTGCGCAAAAACTTGACATAAATGCATTACAATGATCTGGATGTCTATATGTGCATATTTATTTACTTTTCCTAGTATTAATTAAGTATTTTTGGAAAATTTAGTGTGAGTGGTCCTCACTAAAAGTTGGTGGCTGCACTCTGAGGCCACTAAAAATGTTGTGAGAACCTGACTGTATCCTACAGGACAGAAAACTGAAATCCCGCCACCCAGGGCTGAAGAGGAAGCTTGAGCAATTTAGCTTCACAGGTTCCCCTGTGGTGTGGGGACTCAGAATGGAAATTCCCCTCACTCCATTTACTAGGTGTTTGCTTCCCACACAGGTGCCTTCTGACCCCATCCGGGTAAGAAGCAGCCAGGTCTGAAGGACCTCTGCCGCCTTTGCTCCATTACATGAGGAAAGGGCTCATCTGAGTTCTCCACTTGGTGGTGAGAGTGAACATAAGAACATAGAACGGCCATACTCAGTCAGACCAATGGTCCATCTAGTCCAGTATCCTGTCTGCCGACAATGGCCAATGCCAGACGCCCTGGAGGGAGGGAACACAACAGGGAATCCTCACATGATGCCTCCTCATCACCCATTTGCAGACAAACAGAGGCTAGGGACACCATTCCCACCCATCCTGGCTAACAGCCATTGATGGACCTAACCTCCATTAATTTATCCAGCTCTTTTTTGAGCCCTGTTCAAATGCAGCTAAACATTTCTTAGTTCCTCTGCCCCCTGCAGAGCAGACTTATGTGTTCCCTTCACAGACATGGAACTGCAGTATCTGGATGGCTCTAAGATAGGAATGAATGAATTTGCTTTTGGGGCTCACTATACGGAGCCATTAGCGTAAATATATTGAATTTCCATCACAAACTTCTGGGGGGGATGGTACAAGGGCTGTAGAGTTTCCATGTCCCTAAAAAGAGAGGATGCTGAGTTCACAGTGGGAATCCCTGTGATTTGCTACTCTCCCCTACTGATAACACCCTGCACAGAAGAAAGAAGTTCAGACATTTGAGCTCTAAATATTCCTCCATCATACTGAGTGAGTCACAGAACTCACCCCCTCGTTAAAGCATTTGAATGCCTCTTTTCTTTCATCTCTGTTGTTGTTGACCTAGCTATTCCCAGCAATGAAGCCACTGGTGACTCTATTCCTGCTCATTTACAAGATCCTGCTGTCTGTTCACTGGATTAAGTTGTTTATCCTCTTACTTAGGCCATTGGGAAACCTATACGCCCGCTTATGTAAGGCCAGACTTCGCCATCTTCCAGCGACGTGGTACCAGAAACCAAGTGCAAGGAGCAGTTTGGAAGCGTGATGACGGTGCTTGAGGTGATAGCCATGCCAAAATCCTGTCCCCTGGCAAGTGAGCACATAATGACTGTGTTTAGTCTCATCCCTCTGATGCTGGGGCTCTCGCTTCTGCTACTTGGCACTGGATGTCCTTTGCTCCCCCTCCCCCTCACCGGGCTTCTGTCAGCAGCCATGATGGGAATGTGCAATGGCTCCAGCGGCCCCCAGCCCCATCTCCCACCCACCTGCACACACAGTGCTGGGGGTCCGGCAGCCTCCAGACACCC
>JANRFK010004893.1:48783582-48793876 GCA_030068395.1 Apalone spinifera
CCCTCTTTAAGGCTCAAGGCCTAGCTCCTGCTCACCAAGTTGCACACACAGGACTGGAGGACTCACAGAGCCTGGGGGCAGCCGCACAGCAGGTGGCTGGAGAGAAGTGCACTTTCCCCTTAAAAGCACTGCTTCTCTCCAGCCACCTGCGTGACCACCTGCTGCTCCTCCGGCCCCACTCCTGCATTGCCAACTCTCCCAGACCAGATAGACTAGACACCATTGAATGGCAACTGGTCCATCTGGTCCAGGAGAGTTGGAAACACCTTTCCTCACAGCTTCATCTTCCCATGTGCAGTGGCTGCCGGAGGAGAGGGGGGAAGTGTGGGTGCCGGGCTAGCCCAAGATGTGAACACAACAGCATAGGAAAAGCAATGATATTGGAAATGCTTCCTGATGTACTACAACTGAACAATTATCTTGACTTGGTTCTCGAATGCACAGTCAATAGATAGACATCCAGCACAGGACTTACATAGGAGCCCTTTAAAGCAAAACACAGGCTTTTACATTCGTTGATTTGATAGGGACAAAATAACTGCAGGTCCTATTCTTTAAAAGCAAATGAAAGAACTTTAATTCTGGGCACTTGAAACACTAGAGAATGAGGGTGGGGGCTGTTTGCAAATTTTCACACAAAAATGACTTTGTATTAAGAAATGTTTGGATCTTAAATTCAGCTCTTTTAAAAGATGCAAAGGTATTGGAAATCTAAACAAGTAGCATGTGCCTTCTATTCAGCCCAACCAAGTAAAATATTTGGCTTCCATTTACAACTACCCCAATCAAAACGAAATTTGGTTTGAAGGAATTTAAGTTTGAAGTAAATTTACATTACACACTTGTTAATTAGCCAGTAAATGAGTCAGCCTCCGCGGACTGGCATATTCTGTGCTATTTAAAGCAAACATTGTAGTGTCACATTAAACTGCAGCCAGAGAGTTCACTGAGCAGTAATACTCCAAAGCTTAATTATTTATATATTTGTAACTCTTAAACAGGCCGAGACTAAAATCCCAACCTGGATCTTCATAGTTAGGGACAAAAGAAGAAAGACGTACGTGATGGCCTTTATGAAAACTGCTTCCATTTATAGGTACATCCATCAGTATACTCTCTGGTTACTTACAATAAGCCATACTTGTTTTTTTCTCACACCTAACCCTTCTGTTCCTTGTTACCATTCTCACCTTTAATGGCCTTTGCACAAGAAAACTGTTGATCTAGACCCGTGTTTCTCAACCTTTTTTTATAAAGTACCCCTTTAAAAAATTATAAGTACCCCCTGTACCTACAGTTTTCAGACACACAATTTTTTTTCTACCATTGCAACACATTTGTTTAAACAACTTAATCGTAGCTGGGTAGGCAATGACATTTTTGGGTGTAAAAAGTACAAAAATAATAAAGCGCTGTAAAACTTAAAACAAAAATTCACTTTTCTCCAAATTTCAGGTATATTGATGAACCTCCCAGACTTCTTTCGAGTACCCCTAAGGGTACTCGTACCACTGATTGAGAAACACTGATCTGGAGAAATAACTCCAAAACTGCATTGTCACCAGATTTGGTAAAAATAAATGTGTTTTTACATCACAGTCAAAATGATTCTTTGTCCTAATAGATATTAAAAAGGGAAGAAAGGATGGATCCCTGTAAAATTGCCCTGTTCTGTACAATCTTCTTGAAGTTCTGGCATTGGCCACTGTCAGAGACAGGGTACTAGGCTAAATGGATCATTGATCTGACACAGTATGTGATGGATTGAATCACAGAAGTCCCCTTAGGGTTAGTCCTTCATGTGCCATTGATGCCCATCTTGCTTCTCTCAGGGGCTGCCCACCACTCATCCTACTGAGCCAGATCCTCTGGTCTCCCCCAGACAAGGCACAGAGCTGTGGTTACTGTTCCCCTGCAGTGCAAGACAGACACTGAATCAGTTCAACTCCAGGAGGACTCAGCACCCAGGAAACCAACCCCCAAAAGGGACCAAAACCTCAGATAACTCCATCTTACCCAGGCTACACCTACACTGTAGCTGTCTTCCGGAAAAGCTTATGCAAACGAAGCGTGGTGTGGAATATTGCCGTGCTTCATTTGCATAATTAATTAGCAGCTGTTTTTGCGCAAGAGGCTTTTTCAGGAAGAATGGCTCTTGGGCAAGAGGACATTTTTGCACAAAAAGGAGCTGTGTAGATGGCTAAAATGGCTGCTAAATAATTATGCAAACGAAGCGTAGTGATATTCCACGTTTCTTCATTTGCATAAGCTTTTCCAGAAGAAGGCTACAGTGTAGCTGTAGCCCCAGTGTCAAAGTTTTACACAGAGAAAGCTCATAGGTTAGCTTTCTTTTTCAATGAAGACAGATATACACAGTGGTTGCTCCCTGTCAAATAACAGTTATGTATACTGGGCTTGATAATAAAAATAATTGTCTTATTAAGTACAAAAAATAGGATTTAAGTGATTGCAGATGAAAACAGTCAGGTCAAAGTAAGCTACTAAATTAAAAGAAACAAAAATGCTTAGCTAGTTCTAATCTACTAAGAAACTTGTTACATGCAGATTCTTAGTCTAAACAGCTGTTTTTGTCTCAGAGGAAAATTTCAAGTCAGAGTTGATCTTTTCTCAGGTTTACAGCTTTTTAGAGTTCTTCAAGTATCCTCTTAGGATAGGCCAGGCAGTTTTAAAGGCCAACTAAAGACAAAGAGTGATTGCTTTTCATTGCATCAAGTTCTACCTTCTCAAGAGACTCTGGCCAGGGCCGTAGTCCTCCTTTTGACCACCAAAGAACTGCTTTCGTTTCTTCTGAAATCCTAACTGACCCACTATGAGCTATGGAACTGTTATTATTCTGCTTCTTTTACTGATGGGGAAACTGTA
The DNA here is from genome assembly GCA_030068395.1 of Apalone spinifera. Lineage (NCBI taxonomy): Eukaryota > Metazoa > Chordata > Testudines > Trionychidae > Apalone > Apalone spinifera. The sequence continues at coordinate 48,786,466 of JANRFK010004893.1, forward strand.
TAGATTAATTTCGGAGAAGTAGTCAACTTCTTTAGAGTTCTTTGTTTTCAGGTTTCTTCATGTATATCCTCTCAGGGCAGACGAGCCAGTTTCAAAGGCCAGCTGAAGGCAAATACATAATTGCTTTCCATTCCTTAAATATATTTTCCCCAGGGTGGGAACCCTTATTTTGTCATCCCCCCCCCCCATCCCCATGGAAAAATACCTGGTACAAGATGGATTCCATTACCAGGTGGCATGGTGACATGTCTTTCTAAGACCAACCAAAGTTTGGGCTTATAGGACAAATATGACCAGCCACAGGTCATTGATATGAGTACTGAGCATGATGTTTCTAGAGCATCACTGATGGCCCTCGTTTGCATATTTAGAATTATAAATAGACCCACACTTCATACTTTTAACTAGGGATATAAGGAAGTAATTGACTAGTTGACTATCCAATAAGCCTATGCTGTATCAGAGACAGTAATGGGGGAAGCAGGAGTCAGCTTAAAAGCCGATTCCCCCTAGCACTGTCTCTACAGTGCGGCCGGGGAGGTGGGGGAGGGGGGAGGAAAGCAGAACTGCAGGCAGTCCCAGAGCTGGCACGAGCCAGGACTGTTTAGTCCTGGCTCTTCCTGGCCCCAGGAGCTAACCCAGCTGCTGTCTGCATTTTAAATGTAGTAAGAGCCTCAGGAGACTCCTACTTCATTTAAACTGCAGAGCCACAGTGGGGTTAGCTGCTTACTCCTGGCTCACGCCGCCCCCAGGAGATAACCCCACTGCGGCTCTGCAGTTTAAATGTAGTAGGAGCTCTACCACCAGCCCTAGACTGTCATGTGCCTCAATTTCCCTGGCTGTAAAATAGCTTCCTTTGTTAAATGTCTATGGAGCTAGGTATTATTATATCTGTACTTCCTCTGCCTCATCACATTGTGCTCTAATTTGCTCAGCAAAGCACAAATTTGTTTGCAGCTGTATTCCATGCTCACTCATTTTTTTATGAGCCCCAATTCAACAGTGTTTGTGGTGTCAAGGGTAAAAGTTAATTTTTCACTTGTGAGAGCCTAAAATCAGTTAATTTAGTTTCCTTTGCAAGTGGGAAAATTTAGCATATGGAGCATACTGTTCAAAGAGGGTGCAGGATGAATAATACCAGAAAAGCTCAGGCTTTAAGGTTTCGTCTTACAACATGAAACTGAATATGTGTCTCTTCAAGGAAGTAACAGCTTTCAAATTTTAAGTCAAGTTTGGCCAAAGGCAACTGTGTCTTCTTAACACAGTTTGGTCATTCATCAATGTTTGTATTTCTGCTACGTTAAGCTTGGCAGCCCAGTTTGTTATATAATGATCACGTGGGTGGGTCCCTTCCCCCCTCCATTGCCCCTCCAAACACACACTTTAATGTTCAAGAAGGAAAATACAAAAGAAAATGCTACTGAATCTCATACACAAATCTTTCAGGAAAGGGGTTTGGAAGTTACACGTCAGACTTGGAACCATGGACACAACTGTCCCTTGAAATTTGCTCTTCACCTGATATTCAGGAGATATTTTTCTCTCTTTCTTCTCTCTTACTTTCCAGCTCCCACTTCTAATGTTTAATACAGGCAATAGCTTTGAAGCTTTTCCAAATGAAAATGCCAGAAGCACCCAGGTTTTCCAGGGAGCCTGCCAATTCCAGCAATGATTAATTTTATGTACTCATTTTAAAGTTGATCATTTTTGTGTCTTGAACTTCAAAGGTGAGTCCAACGAATAATCTAGGATTTACTAAAAAGTAGAAAATATTTTTTTAAATGTTTCTTTACAAAAGTTTATTATTTTTATTTCAAGGAATTCAGATTTCCTCTTTGTGGCCTCTATAAATGTTGTTCAAAAGTTCCATGCCAAATACTTGTTTTGTCCCAAAGAAGTCTTTAAACTGTGAAATAAATCAGGCTTGGCTATGAAGTGTTTTCATTTGTTTCACTGGTGGCACTGCAGCTTTTCTAAGCGAAGTGTGCACATAATGTGTGTGCAGTGCAATTGTATTTTTCAGCTACAAAACACAATTTATTAGATAGGCTAACGTGACAGATTTCAGTTTGTTTTTATCAGATATTATGTAGCCATTTGCCTGAAATTTCTAGGGCATCATTTTGACAGTTTTCCCACTCATCAGCACATTAAAAACAGCTGCGGGTTTGGATAAATGACTTCAGCAGAACCTACTGAAAGTATCTTTTTCCCCCTTCTGAGCCCAGCAGATGAAACTTGGAGTTCATTATGGTAGTTTAATTATGATTCAGTAAGGATGTCCTTCAGTGAAATCCATGGCTCCATAAACAACATGTTCTGTCATATTAGATGTCTTCTATTTCAATTTTAAAGTCACAAAACCATGTGCTTTTCATTTGAGTTTTTGGACCCCCTGCTCAACTTATAAACATAAAGGAATGGTAGCAAAGGACAATCAGCAGCTTGAAGTGTGTATAGTCTCATATTCTGGCTTGCGGAGGGAAGTTTGCTGGTTTCGTAAAAGAGTACATTCAGACTGAGGAGGAAAATTGGGCTGATTTAGATGTTGGTATGAGATATAGCCTCAGTCTGATATGGGTTAGCAAATGTATAACAAATGCATTAGCCCTGAGTCTCTTACATTGTTTTAAAGTGAAAACAGCTGAAGGCTCTTGGCTTATTTTCCTTTGCAGCAGAAGCTTTGGGACACGTCAGAGAAAAGTTCTGCAGCACTGCAAGCAATTAAAATGTTTTTGTTGTGTTGTTGTTTTCCACTGTGGTTAAATGCATGAGGAGATTTCTTCTCCTCTGCCCCCTCTTATTATTTGCCCACTCAAGAAATGTAAGTTCTTCCTCAGTTTCTTCTCTTAGCTTTAGTGCTCTGCTGTGGCTTTTAGATTCTGATTCAATAATGCACTTAATCTTGTGCTTAACTTTAAGCAGGTGACCTGCCCTGTTGACTTCAAGGCCCTTCTACCCAATGTCTGACTGGCAACATTAGCAAGCATCTATCTTCTTCTGTTCACTTTTTAACTCTCATGAGTTTGGGTTCACAAGAAGTTTCATGCCCAGAGGTCACATATCTGACTTGCAATCTCATTGGTTTCCTTTCACCTGCATATTATAATTTCAGTTATCCAATCAGGGAGCAGAGAGAATGCTGGGTGATATCAAATGTAGTTGACGAGACGAGTTTATGCAAATGAACTTTTGTCTACAGGGTTGTTTGGAAAATGTCAAATAATTCAAGTGACAAACAAGTGCATCAGAATCAAATGCAATTTGTAGGTAAGTCCCACACAAAAATAGCGGAAATTCTGGCTAAAATATTCAGCTATTTCTACTGATCGCTGTTGACAACTACGTTTTTGGAAAAAAGCAATGTGTGAGTTGATCTATTAAGTCCTGGGGATATTGATTCTCAAGAGAGACCAGCGGAAACCAAAAGTAACAATTAAGAATACTAGTATTTATGACTTGTATTATGGTAACACCTAGGAGCCCTATCATGGGCCAAGACCCCATTGTGTCAGGCACCATAATCATGCAGAAAAAAGCCCCAAGGCACTTACAATCTGAGTATATTGCAATTTGCATTTCCACAAAGGCCATTAGGCCAAGCGTGGGTACTTTCTATTTCTCCTGCTGCCACAAACATAAGTGATCTGAACAAAGCACACTGAACATGTACTAGGCTGACTACTTTATCTTAAGTATTGCAGTAATTAACTATGCTACCTTGGCTGGAGGGTGTCTGGATAAAAAGAACAATCAGATTAATCAGGTGCCTTGCATTTGCATCAAAAAGCTTGATAAGCAGCTAATTTGTCCCATGTGCAGCTCAGTCATTAAGACTGACAAGGATGGTTTCTTCACACATGTGCTTCCCATTTCTTCTCCTTTGGGATGCTGTTCCAGCTGGTAAGCAGGCAACCAGCAGGCGGAGAGCCCCACTCCCACTGCTGGCATATGCCTCTCACTTCAATGTGGAATCAGGCAGGCCATAAGCCAATACATGGTAGGATTCAGCACACAGTGCTGCTTGGCTCATGCCTCTCAGGGCCTGACACACAGCAAAAACAAATGCATGGTCCTGCAGGTGATCAGTGAAGCAGAGACCAGGGAAGGGAAGGGGACAGGGAAGGGGAGTGATCAGAAACAGTCATCTAATCCGTCCAAGGAGCCAGAGAAAGAGAGACAGACATAAAACTCCTCCAAAAGGCCAGGTGTTTGTACCACAAAGCCAAACAATGACGACATCCCCTGCAGAAGCATGAGAATTTGTGACCTGCCAATTTGCTAGTCTCTAGTTCCAGACTCCCTTACGGTATTTAGGCTGTACAACCCTTCCAGACCACATAGGTTCCAAGGATATTACTCTGGAAGGGTTTGGGATGTGCTATATCTTTCCATGATTGGCATCCTCCGCAATGGGAGTTTCGGATTTGGGGGAGAGGATGTCTTTAAGATATTGTTGTGCAGGAAAATACGTCTTTTCTGTATCAACAGATGGATAATATAGAACCCACCATTCAGTGTAAGCAAGGGAGTCAGCAGGATGGAGACCTGCCAGGAGTAATGTCTTTCGCACAGCTTTCAACGTTGACATGCAGACAAACACTAGCCCTGCCATGGAGGCACAAGGTGGAGGAAAGTTTTAATGAGCTTTCCTCCCTTGCACATAAACCAGCCACAGTCCCAATCTTCGAGCCAATGAAATCTTCTATTGACTTGTCTAGAAGGAAGCTTGATTCTCTGCACACAGGACAAGTACAAATCCGACTGATTCCCTGGCATCCTGTGGAGAGACAACTGGGCACCTCACCTATAGCATGAGAGAGAGAGAGAGAGCATATTATGTAACACAGAGCAAAGGGGTGTCATTGCTACATAATATTACCTAAACTGTGTTGCTACTAAAATGAGGGATAGATGGGATTATAAAAAGTTTTTTCCCCCTTTTTTTTCTTTTGTCCTTAGATCTCTAGTGTGCCCAAGATCTCTCAAATTAAAGCGTTAAGATTTGCTGCTGAAGTAACTCTCAGCTTTATGGAACTTGCAATGTGGATATCAACTCTGTCAGAACTAAACTCCCCAAGACCAGCCCAGGAAGTCCTGGGCCTGGGGTAAACCAAACACTGAATTTTCTGGGGGTGGTCATTTTGCTGTTTGCGCTGAGGGGCACTGAAATGTTTCCTAAAGGTTCAAGACGAGAACTGTGGCTGACATTTCTCTGCCATGATAGAACAAAAGGAAAGCCTGTTTGTGCAGGATATAAACCTTTCTTAGGGTGGTCCAAAGCTCTGGAAAGAAATCTCCTGGGATTTAAGAACCACCATACAAATCAGCACCTTTTATTCCAAGTGCCAAGCACACTTTGTCAACCTGGCCTTCACTAACATGGACAGATTCCCCGAGCAATTCCACCATCCTGTTGGGAGAGGAAGAGAGGAAGGAAAGAAAGAACTATAGGGGACAGATGGTACACTCCCTAGGTTGAGAATTCCAAGAGGTCTAAAGGATTTAGGCATCCATATCCTATTGACTTTCAGTGGGAATTTAGTAGCTAGCTCCTTTAGGCCAGTTTAGGACATGAAGCAATGGGCTTAAATAGGAGCAAGGCGGGGCTTAAGTTGGACATTAGGAAAACCCTAACTGTCAGGGTGATTAAACACTGGAATAAATTGCCTATGGAGACAGTGGAATCTCCATCATTGGAGAAATTTCATAGAATCATAGAATCATAGGGCTCGAAGAGACCTCAGGAGGTCATCAAGTCCAGCCCCCTGCCCAAGGCAGGACCAATCCCAACTAAATCAACCCAGCCAAGGCTTTGTAAAGCTGAGACTTCAAAACCCCTAGGGATGGAGATTCCACCACCTGCCTAGGTAACCCATTCCAGTACTTCACCACCCTCCTAGTGAAATAGTTTTCCTAATATCCAACCTAGACCTCCCCCACTGTAACTTGAGACCACTGCTCCTTGTTCTGCCATCTGTCACTACTGAGAACAGCCTCTCTCCATCCTCTTTGGAACCTCCTTTCAGGAAGTTGAAGGCTGCTATCAAATCCCCCCTTACTCATCTCTTCTGGTATTTAGGAGCAGTTTAGATAGACATCTGTCAGGGATGGTTCAGATGGTGCATGGTCATGTCATGCGGGCAGGGGACTGGACTTGCTGACCTCTCAAGGTCCCTTCCAGTTCTAGTATTCTATGATTCCATGAAAATCTGAGCCATAGCTTACTGCACTAGTGGCAGATACCACTGTGATGAGCACAGTAAAAGAACCAGAATCGGACAAAGTAGAACAGAAATATGCTTCTGCTACCGGATACACAATTCCTATGGACTTCAATGGAATGACACACCTCCTGTGGGTTGGAAGAAGGAATCCCAATAACCTCCTCTCCCAACTACAAGCATTGCATTCAGTTCAAATGATAATTTCCCCCTCAAACTGCTACAATTGAATTGAATAATGGCATTAATATAGATCTGTGGATAACACACAGAATGTTATGGGTGCCATGCCAGAATCTTCCAACTTCTACTGCAGCTGTTGTTGTACAATGATAGATTCCTTATGCTTCCTGTTTCCTGGATTCCGGTTATTTGAGCGCCACTTCTATGAGCAGGGGGATTGTATTAAAAAGTGACTTTTCCATTGGAGAAACATCAGAATAAAATATTTAACACTCTAATGCACAATGGGAATTAGCTGGCTAGAATCTTGCAGGGTTCTCTTATGATTGTGTGAGATAGTTATGCCTGTGTGAGAGCTTAGGCCATAAGTAACCCTTCTCCTGCTGTTTGATTCTGGAATGAGATCATAGTCCTGTATTTGTGACATCATGGTCTGGCACCATAGAAACAGATGTGCCATCATAAACTCAACATTGTGCCTGCATTATAGGTAGGACGCTACCAAATTCATGGCCAAGAAAAAGATGTCAATGACTATGAAATCTGGTCTCCCCCAGGTAATATGGCATTGTGTGCTTTAACCATAAACTATACAGATTTCATGGATGAGACCAGGATTTCTCTTGATGGGCATCCTGACCCAAAAGGGAGTCACAGGAGGGTTGCAAGGTTATTTTAGGGAGGGCATGATATATTGTCACCCTTATTTCTGTGCTACCTTTATGGCTGGGTGGCTGGAGAGGGCTGCTGTTGGCTTAGTATCTAGGACTGAAGGCAGTGCGTGGCTAGCAGCAGTGCAGAAGTCAGGGTGGCAATACAATACCATGCCCCTCTTACTTCTAAGCTGCTGCTGACGTCAGCTCTGTTTTCAGAGTGAGGATTCTGGTGAACAGCTGCTGCTGTCCAGTTGCCCAGGTCTGAAGGCAGCACCACTATCACCAGCAGAGCAGAAGTAAGATTAGCAGTACTGCAATTCCCCTACAATAACCTTACAACACAACCCC
>JANRFK010004893.1:48806920-48822429 GCA_030068395.1 Apalone spinifera
GGCTAGATGGACCTTTGGTCTGACCCGGTACGGCTGTTCTTATGTTCTTATGAGCCACTTGCTTTATCAAATGCCTCTAGGCTCTTCCATCCCTCCCAATGAAACCCATTTCAACCTTTTTCTTCTTTGCCATTTGGGAGGCCATCAGGGAGACACTGACGTGAAAGAGTGCATCTCCCATTTAATGTAGAAATGGAAACTCACAGCTTTTATCAGGCCTTGGTACCATATTGACAGGATGAGAAAATATTTACAGATGTTCCAGCTGATCTTTTAATGCTATACGATTTGATTGCCATTCAATAATTATTATAATAACATTGTGAGGATTTTGTTACCTTCCTCCCCTTCTCTTTAGAAGATGTCTCTCTGGAAAAGATTTTTTAAAAATACGGCATGTAATGTAATCCGTGACTATAACATAGATTGTTAATTTTATGTGTAGTTGAATCACAGCATGCTTTGATTGAGAAGAGCCAAGATAAACACATGAAGTATGTGCCTCTTTGAACAGGATACACCACATCCTGCATTTGGTAGCCAAAGGTTCCAGTTTGCATCACAAATGTAGCACAAATGCTCTCTCGACTTGTGGTATGTACCTCCAAAAAGGCCAAATTTGTGGTACATTAAGCTTTTTTTGATGTTTAATCGCTGCTTGGTTAGTTTTTAAGAGACACACAGCAGGTGACTGAAAGGAAGGGCCGTGCTGTCAAGAAGGACTTTGATTAATCAGCAATTTGATCATTTGATTAATCATCCCAGAAAGATCTCGCTCTGGTGAGAGCACCCCTACTAACATATAAATACACACAAATAAAATTTTAGAAATCTATGAAGACAAATTGCTGTTCAAAGCTGCTTGTGCTGGCCTGTTGGTTTGAATGCTAGAAACAAAAACTTTCTGCTTCATTGATGGAAACCAGACCTTCCAAGAGGGGAAACAATTGGCTTGAGGTCCTTTTGGATTGCAAATAAAGAGAGTTTGACATTTTCTTTTTTAATTATTTTTTTATTTTTTCATTCTCATTTGCAGTAATAAATTACAATCCTTTTTTTTTCCCCCCGTGAGGAAAATTCAACTTCCTCTCACTTTCAAGCGATTTATGACACATTTCAAACGCCGGACTTACATAAGAGTTCCATGCCATTTTCTACCAGACCGTAAATTATCACACTAAAGTAGCAAATAAAATATTGCTTCGTGAATCTCTCAGCAAATCAGCAAGTTTCACCTTTGTTTTGATGACACTCGGTAGGGTCTGGCCTAAGAAATCTAGAAAAACCTGCCTGGCTAGCACTCTCATCTTGTGAGAAGATTTGTAAAATCACTTTGCTGCCAAGCTTGCATTAGTTTATAATGGTTCCTTCCTTTTTAGCAATATAACTTAATAGTGAACTATCTACTGTGAACTGTGTAACACATGTAAGCCCTCAGCCATGTTCCCTGATCCAGAAGAGCATACATAAGTGTTTAAGACCACCCCTATTCAGGATTGCACTTAAACACATGCTTAACTTCGAGATATGTCTGATTTTTAAAAGCTTCTGACATCCACTTAGGGAGCAGAAAACAAGGTATGCCACAAAGGCCTGGTCTTCACTGCAGTGTTAGCTCGAGGTATAACTCAAGTTTCGCCCTTCACTCAACTCCAGTCCACAGGCAAAATCACTTGCTTCCATTAAGCGGTGGTGCTAGCTGATCCATCAGTGGGATGGGTTGCAGATTAGGTGCTGCTGATACTAGAGCTGGTAGTACAGTGGGTGATCCATGGGGCTGTTGATGGGGGAAAAGGGGACAGTTGCCCCCAGGGCCTGATGATTTAAAAGGGCCCACAGCTCCTGGACCTTTAAATCGCTGCCAGAGACCTGCATGGCCTGTACCAGGTGGCACTGAGGACTGGCTGCCCTGGGCCCACCCATTTTGCCCAATGCTTGACTCCCATCTCCCCATTGCCCATGCCCCGCAGAAGTCTGTCACCAGCCCTGGGGAATATAACAGCCCAAGTTACAAGAACTCATCACAAGGATGCCACTTCAGGAGAGCAAGGGGGTAGCAGTTGTGTGCACCGGGATGCAGCTTGCTTTTCTTCCCGTTCCCGAATACCAGGGAGTGAGGGGAAAGTACACAGCTTCTGTGCATGCCTTTCACTCCTGGCTGTTGAAGGGAGGGAGCAGGAGTAATTCATGGAATCCAAGTACTTTTCCCTCACTCCCTTATCATCAGGGGAAAGGGAAGAAATGCAAGCTGCGTCTCTCTGAGTAGCTCAAGTGTTGTTTCACAATGAAATCAAGGCTAACTCAAGTGGGCTAATTCAAGCTATCTGTTGGCATAAAGACAGGCCATTAGGAAACCAACCACTCAATAGTTAGCAAAGAATAGCCAAAAAAAGTCAGAGCAACTAGTCTGCGAACTACTCAGGCATTGAAACAAACAGAAGCACTGTACATTCACCAAAACATCAGGTTTGATTCCCATGTGATTTGCTACATTCAGGGCTATATACAAATGATTATTTTCTGTGGGGTCGGAGTAACAACATCTTTGACCAGCTCAGTCAAAGACACTGAATATCAAACGGGAACTACACTGAAGCAACAAGGTGAACAAATACTGCCAGACCCCACCCATTGCAGAAACGGGAGATGGAGATCACACTTACGCTTTATCACTTACTACTTGCTTTGTGCTGCTAAGCATTCAAAGGATATTTCTCCTCATTTTTGCATATTAATCATACACACGTGTCCAGCCATAATTGAATTAAAGAAATCAAAAGATCATCTGCTAAAATAAACCAGACTTAATGAGGGAAGAAAGTCAAAACAAACAAATCTTTCCCCCTCCCCCATGCTAACTTGCCAAGAACCAAAATTCACATCCATAATGTCAGATCATGTTAGAAATAACAGGCTGGCTGTCTACCAGCCACGGCAGGAGTAGTACCTGGAGCAAAAGAGTGAGATGTGAAAGGAATGCAGGAATGAAAGTGTCTTGTGAATGGCACTCTCTACTGATCCTTGCTGCAGCCAGCCCAAAGCGCAAGCAGTGGAAGTGCCGTGAGTTTCACTCAGAGGCCAACTGGCCATGGCTTGACAGTCCTTCCACCCTCCAAGTCCTGGGATTGGGTTTCCTGACAGTCAGTGGACTTGCCAGTTTAGTTGTGGGCTACTGTTTTCTATTGCTCCAGAGTTCTCCCAGCTGGATGGGAGTGGGGGGAGATTTGGTAGGACCACCCAGATCCTCCCTACCCACCAGATCCCAGCTGAGGGCGAAAGAGGAAAGAGGCAAAGAGTGTCTGAATTGCACCTAACCAGCCATCCCTGGGCTGCTTCCTACCTCTGGACAGGGCGCTCCCCATCAATATCAGCAGTGCAATCAGTCAAATGAGTGTTCCCCAGCTTTCTCCTCACCGCTCACTTCTGCTCTCTCAGCGGGGAGAAAATCAGCCTGCTTTTGAGCAGATCTGCCATTTGGAGCATGCTCTGTAGCTGCAGAGGGGCAGGGTTCCTTCGCTCCTTCAGTCTCGATAAACCCCATAACGGTAAGCTACAAACCAGTCACTACTGCCATTGCAAATGTGCACACTGGTCCAGCAAAGCACTTCAGTACTTGCCTCCCGTTAAGCACATACATAATCCCAGTGAAGCCAGAAAAGACAGGCCTTACCACGTATTCTGAATGCCAACAATCCAGGACCAGTTTGGACTAAGCTTTTGTTTTTTCTCCATGGCCAAAGTGTCCCCAGCTACCAGCCTCCTCTTTATTAGTCTGCCCAAGAGACAGGGAGATGAAAAGCAAGTCATTAAGTGGCTCAAAATCAAGTGTATGACAGGTCCTAGACCTGACCAGAGGAGCCTTGGCTTGCCTTGCCTTTCGGTTCCTTGCTCAAAGCACTTATCAGCCCTTTCTGCATATTCAGGGATATAGGTTGAGCCTCCCTGGTCCGTTACCCTCGGGATCTGACTGCCACCCGGAATGCCACACTCCGCCCGACAGATCCGCTGTTACCCAGGGCTCTGCTTTCTTGACTCCCTAGTTTGGCAACACTCCTGGCCCCATGGGGTTATCCTGATGATGCCAGACCAGTGATGTCAGGATTACGGAGTTTCAGCCTGTACTGATTTTACTATAAATAACTAATTAGATCACCTCCTACTGTTGTTCCCCTACTTAAGCCCCAATAGCCTGGATTTGGGCCATCAAGGCATTTAATTTGATGTAATTTGATTGGCCTAGAGTGGGGGTGGGCAGCCTGAGAATGAGCCAGAATTTACCAATGTACATGACACGTGAGGATATAGGAGAGGCCATGTGTGCTCCCAGTGCTATGGGCAAGAGGGGCTGGCCAGCAGCCAGTGGGGAGACTAGCAGGGGGAGGGGATTGGTACCACAGTAGGGATCTGCCTCCCCTGCCCCCACACTCACCAGCAGAGGGGTGGAAGCCGAACAAGACAGCCCTGCTGCTTTGCTGTCCCCATGCCACTCAGGGAGAGGGGGTGGGACCGCTCTTGCACTCCCCAGCAGAAAGCAAGGTGGCAAGGGGAGCAAAGCATCTGAGCAAGGGTGGAAAGAGGTGGGACCTGAATGGAGGGGAATTGTCTCTGCACTTCCCTGAGGTAGGGGCCCCCAGGTAACCCCTTTGGGTTTCCTCTGACCAGTCACTCTGGCTCCTGCCCCAGAGTCAGCGCCTATGCAAGGAGCCACATATTAACTTCATATCACTTCATATAACTAACATCATATTAACTTCTATTAACTTCTCCGCATGAGTCTTCAGAGCCACAGATTGGCCATCCCGGTCTAGTGAAGGATGCACATCAATTCCCAGAATAATAGGAGGGGTGATTTTTTTTATCTGGTTTGGTGGTTTTAGCTGCATGGCTGAGCAAACTGAGTGATTAGTTCCTGTTTGTTGTTTGATGCTGTTGGCGATATAATGCTGCAACATTTATAGTGTCCTGACACTTAAATTTCTTCTACAGGAGTCTTTTTTACTATTTAACTCTTAGCATTTAAAATAACAAGAACTGTTTGAAATGTTTCAGATTAAATATTTTCCAATAGAAAACAGGATGTTGTCAAGGATGCAATATTTTGTGGGAAAATGTCATTTCAATTAATTTAAAGCAGATTTCAAATCAAAATTAATATTTTTGTTTGCCATTCAAGATTTCATTTATTTTGTACCTTTCAAAAATGAAAAGGTATCAACATTCCTTTTTTCCATTATGGTCTCCTTTTACATCACTAAACGTAGTAGAATAAATGGTATTTGAGTTTGGAGAATTTTGTTTGCTTTTTTCTCTTTGACTGTTTCTTTTTTCGTTAACTTCTTCACGTTAGCGAAAACTAAAAGGAGCGCAGAAGAAAAGCAAACTCTGTAAATGTGCCATTCTTTGACTTTTCAAAAGTTGAAAAAGTTGTGAAAAGTTATAAAGTAGCAAAAGAAAAATGGAAATGTGAAAAGGGAAATCCTAGGTGTCATTCATTTTATTACACTCAGGGTATGTCTACACAGTATGTTTATTTCGAAATAAGATTGCGGTGGTTTATCAGGGTTCATCTGTGGTAGGCTGTTATTGCTTTATTTTTCTGCCTCTCCACAAGTACAGGCACTTGTAGCTCCCATTGGCCATGGATCACCATTCCTGGCCAATGAGAGCTATAGGAAGTGGCGCGGACTAGGACACCAATTCCTGCAGCTCCCATTGGCTGGGAACGACAATCTGCAGCCAACAAGAGCTGCAAGTGCCCATACCTGTAGAGGTGCATGTAAATACAGCGGTGGCAGCCTGCCAGGAACTTCCCTTGTCAACTGGGTCAGGCCCTGGGCTGATTATTTCCTGACGCTAGCTTATAGATGCTAAAGTTTTACATTATTTATTTTGAGTACAGTTATATAACAATTTATAATTTGTACTTTCCATCTTATTGCCCACCCCTGTTATATGCCAATCACATAAGAGAAACAAGTTTGTTTACATTTGGGGAGATAATGCTGCCTATTTCTTGTTCACAGTGTCACCTGAAATGAAAACAGGTGTTCTCATGACACTTTTTTAGGAGGCATTACAAGATATTTATATGCCATATATGCTGAACATTTGTATGCCTCTTTGTGCTTTGGCCAGCAGAGGACAGGTTTTCATGCTGATGAGGCTAATTGATAAAATAATGTATTAATTAAATTCTGACTCAACTTCTTGGGGGAGAATTGTATGTCTTCTACTCTGTGTTTTACCTGCATTCTGCCTTTTATTTCATGTTACAGCCATCTCAGATGATGACCCCGCACATGTTGTTCATTTTATCAACATTTTCCCTGCAGATCTGACAAAACACAAAGAAGGTACCAATGTGAAATTTCTAAAGATTGCTATAGCACTTGACCCAAGGTTTAAGAATCTGAAGTGTCTGAAATCTGAGTAATATGGCGTGGAACATGCTTTCAGAAATCTTAAAAAGAGTAATGTTCTGATGTAGAAGCTATAGAATTTCAACCACCAAAAAAAGAAAATCAACCTTCTGCTAGTAGCATCTGACTCTCATGATAAAAAATGAGCATTCATTGGTATACATTGCATTGGTTTGTTATTGAGCAGAACCAGTTAACAGCTTGGACACATGTCCTCTGGAATGGTCGTTGAAGCATGAAGGATATATGAATCTTTAATGCATCTGGCATGTAAGTATTTTGTGACGCTGGCCACAATAATGCCATGCAAATGCCTGTTTTCACTTTCAAGTGATATTGTAAACATGAAACAGGCAGCTTTAATTCCTGCAAAATGTAAACAAACTTGTTTGTCTGAGTGGAGAAGAAATAGGATTAAGTGGTCATGTATCCCTGAAGTTTTACATTGTTTTCTTTTTTGAATGCAGTGTTTTTTGTACATAAATCTATATTTGTAAGTTCAACTTTCATGATAAAGAAATTGCAGTACAGTACTTGTAGTAAATGAATTAAAATACTATTTCTTTTATTTTTAGTGCAAATACTTGTAATAAAAATACAATATAAAGTGAGCGCTGTATATTTTGTATTCTATGTTATAATTGAAATCCATCTATTTGAAAAGATCAAAAAAATTAAAATAATGATATTCTATTATTGTTTAACAGTGCGATTAATTGTGTGATTAATCACAATTAACTTTTTTCATCTCTCGACAGCCCTCATTTCAACCAATTCTAAAGAGTGTATCTAGATCTCATGCAACATATGGTCAAGCTTAAACACTAAAAACAGAAATGTAGAAACACAAGCATAGGTGACGGTAAGTACCAGCATGGGCCAGCCACCCCAAGGACAATCCAGCTTGGTCCATGAGGGTATGTTCTTAGGGGGTGTGTGTACTAACTCTGCTGACACTTGCTACTGCCTGCACTACACTGACTATATTATTTTTGGTGCGCTAGTATGAGACCTAGAATGACTATGTCTCCTCAGGCTGGGAATCCCCCCCCGCCCCCAGCTCCCAGTGTAGACACAGCCACAAACAAGCAACTGGCTGGTTCTCATAAGTGGGTATGGTCGAATGTAGCCGCTGAGTTAGCAGTTCAAAGCCAACCAACGTTGACATGACCATCAAGTGCATTCTCCATTGTGGCTGGCTGAGCTGTCCTTGAGTCATTGAAATGACTTTCGGAGACCCTTGCACTTCCTGTATTCTTTGTCCAATCTATAGCAGAAGTGAGAGCAGCCCTGGGGCTCCCCTGACTTACTCTTGGTTGCACCTGCTGCCTAAGAGTCATACTGCAGGTGAGACTAGCCAAAGACTGACAGAGAAGTGTGGACATATCGCCAGCTCTGCACCATGTAGGAATGTTCCGGGGGCAGTTCCACCCACTAACAGTCACTTTAAACCATGGAGTGGGATAAAGCAGCTAGAGCAGAATGGAGAATTGAATCTCATTGCTTTGATGGCACCTGGGAAATATTGGTTTTAGTGGACAAACAGCCATGTCGCAGGCTCATGGGCAGTCTCATCAGACAGCCTGGTGACTGAAAGAACATGGGGAGTGGAGTAGTTTTGCAGGCTGCAGGTGGTCTCCCCACATCAGGGCTAAAGCACGTTAGCGTGTCAGCATGAGTAACTTCTGCAGTGCTGTGGATAAGCCGGGAGATCCATTGCCCCAGGCGGGGCATTAAATTCTGTAAAATAAAAATACATGCATAAATAAAATGTCAGTGAGAATGGAAAGCCACACACTGCTCATTGTGTATTCATGCTGTAGGTGCATCTTAAATGAAACCCCCCCCAGAGGCTTTCACTCAGGGCTGCATGAATCACAGCTGAAAATGTGCTTATTTTTAAGAACTTGCTTCTAAGTTCCCCCCCTCCCCACTTAAAACATTGGTCTAGTTGAGCACAAAGAGCACTGAGCCAGATGTGATGCATTTGCACAGAAACAAAGCCAACTAAAACTATCCTCATTTTCCGGTTTTCTCATATTTTAGTAAAGTCATAACAAAAATCCCTGATCCTAGACTTGCTTTTCAGGCCTTCAAGGCATGGCAATTGTTCTGGGTTTCTTTAGGCTTTTATCACATATGTTCAGAGCAGTTTATTTCTTCACTATTCTTTTTTTTTTCCCCTCAGTCCTTTTACTCAGAGCCATGGTGTCAGTTTTAGTATCTCTGTGTATCTTTTATAAATGCCTTTTAAGTCCCAGCCTTCCAATCAGTATTGTCCTTCCAAGAAAAGAAAATAACACAAGCACCCGGGTCCTGATTCGGAGCTCACACCTGTTTTCCTCTGGAGTAACTCCACTGACTTCCAGGGAGCCCACATGGGTGGAATTACTTTTGATTTGCAATGATGTCAGTTGAATCGGAATCAAGACCATTTCATCAGGGCAGTGACCAGTGTTCAGCAGATGATGATGTTCACATTCTGTGGACATTTTCTTGTGATCGCAAGAGATTGTACTAATGGATGTCAGTCCTCTGCTACTGCTTCACCTTCTTATTTCACTCACAATGGGGCATTATATAAAATGGCTTCTCAGAAAGTGGCAACGAGAGAGTTTTATCCCCTTGATTAAAGTTCTATAATCCAGGTTCACCTGGTGGGCCAGACATTCCATGAGTACGCACTAAGGGTATGTCTAGACTACATGCCTCTGCCGACAGAGGCATTTAAAATAGGATACCCGACATAGTCAATGAAGTGGGGATTTAAATATCCCCGGCTTCATTAAAATAAAAATGGCCAGCACGCGAATCAAGACGCGGATCGGGGTCGACAAGGGAAGCCTTTGTCGACTGCTCCCTTATGCCTTGTGAGGTTTACAGGAGCGGTTGACAAAGGCTTCCCTTGTCGACCGATCCGCATCTTGACTTGCGTGCTGTGCCGACAATCAACTGAGCCGACACAGCGGGGCAGCCATTTTTATTTTAATGAAGCCGGGGATATTTAAATCCCCGCTTCATTGACTATGTCGGGTAGCCTATTTACATGCCTCTGTCGGCAGAGACATATAGTCTAGACATACCCTAAGAGTGCACAGATGAAACCAAAATAAAATAAATAGGATGCTGAATCTGACTGGCATATGTACCACCACCAAGTGTGCTTCAGAGTACTGTCAGTGGGTGAAACCAGCATGGCCAACAGCTTTGCTGGGCCCCTGGGCAAAGTGGGGCTGCTCCACTCTCTCTGAAGGGGCGGACTTGGGCAGAAGGATTGGGGTTGAGGCAAGACAGGCCTCGGTGCTGCCCAGAAAGAACAGCGCCTCCCCCAGGCAGCTCTTAATGCTCTGGCTGCAATTTAAAGGTCCCAGGCCTCTGGTCATTGCCATGGCCACAGTAGCAGCCATGGCAACTGGCACTCTGGACCCTTTTGTATTGCTGGGCCCTGGGGCAATTGCCCTCTTTACCTACAGCTTTCATATCATACCTCACAAGGCCTGTTTTGTGCAAATATGATTGTAGCAGTGTCTGAATACAGGGTTGCCTAGGGTACAGTGAAACTGCTGAAGTTTCCTGTCTTCAACTTTTTGTTCCAGGCATGCAAGACATGGACATGACGAAGATGTCTGCCATCCACACGAAATGCTACATTTGATTGCTGCGCGCCAGCGACATCATGCACACGCCTAATGAAGCGTTAATTGCCTGACTATAGAGCATAGTGATCCCTGATATCATCAAGATGATCAGCTGGCAAAAGCTTGAGTTTGCAGGCTGTGTGGGTGGGATGAGTGGAGGAAGAGCGTCAAAGCAAGTTTTGCAGGGTCTAGTGCCAAGTGCCCAGGGTAACCCACCTTAAGCATGGTTTGATGAAGTGGCTGATGGATGAGATGCAGGATGGCACACTTCTCAAGACTGTCTAAAGGCTGTGAAGCATGGAGGAAGACTATTGGCCAAAGACTCCCATGTGCTGCATTTCTTGTTCATCATGTCATGACTGTATGGTGCCCTGCACCTTGAGAACCATTACAATAAACAATGATACATAAGCATAAAACTGGATGCTGTAGCTGGAACATGTTTGCGATTCAACAAGATGGCCTCCTGATTAAGTGCAAAGAGGGGTCTCAGAGCCAATGTCATTAGAAAATGTCATGCCTTTAAATGAACAATGGCACCTTTCCAAATGCACCATGATTGTGTTGCATCATCTGAGGCATCTCATGCTGCAAATTAATGTAGCTGAAAAGGCTTATTCCTTGCATTGTGGTCTCTTCGTGTTTACTATTTCATAACTCCAGCTAGACCACTTTTGGCAAGATATCTGATTTTTATGAGGGGAAAAAGCACTATAAATCTGCCATTGCTAGAGGTCATCATATGCAATTTGGCATGTTCTTGATATTGCCAGCATGCTCTAGTTTTTCAGAGGCTTTAATCACAAAACTGCCATCTAGGAAAATCAGGTATGAAACTAAAATTGAACCTTTCACTGCAAAACATCGCTTTGAAATCTCTTCCTCTTCTACCTCCTTCCCAGTCCCCAATGCCATGGACAGACAGTGAAGGGTAAAGTGAATGGGGCATTCTTCAAAGTCAAATAATCAACATCCAAGATCAAAATGAAGCCACATTTTCTGTCCCACTCCTGAGCAGAAACAGCTGTCACTCAGAGATTGTTTGCACAAGGAAGAGGATGCCAAAAAGCCAGTGCCTTTGGATTTTTTTTTTTTTAAGGCAAGGGAGTATCTGTATTTCAGAATGTTCTTTTTGCCCTGACTGTCGCTAAAAGCTGGATAGCATCCATGAAATGTGCCAGGTATAAGTCAGAGATGAAACTCTACGAGGGTAAGTGTGAGGTACAGAGCCATGAATTGTTTGCCGTAATTATTTGTGACAACCAGTAGCAGACAAAAGTGATATATCATCAGAGAAGGTTGCTCACGTACAGAGCTTTCTGATCTCCGGTTTCCCTGGCCTTTTTGTCACCCTTCCAAAAGCTTTTCTCCCTGGGTAGAGAGGAAGTGCACAAGGCTCAGAGGACAGAAAAGCAGCCAGAGCTGAAGCAGGCCACTGAAACCTTCTGACACAGACTACAGTGAATGAAGGCAAAACATAAGAAACCTCTCGGGGTTCAGAGTTCCACAAGGCAGAGATTTTGCACACTGATACCCGCAGACAGAATCCTGATTGTAGACATCGGCTCAAGCCAAAAAAAGGCTTTGCTAAGAGGTTTTACATTTATTCTTTTAGCAGAGCTGAGAAGTTCACAGAAAGGTTATATTCTTCTGCTTCTTTGCACTGTAATGCAATCCCCCTACCAACATTGTTAATTAAAAATCCGGTAATTAATTTTTTTAAGCACATTTGTATTCTTTACTTCCGATCAGAAATAGAACAAGCCCCTGCTGCTTGGAGTGGCTTCCTTGCCAAAGAAAGAACTGAGGCCCATAAAATGTCCTTGACTTTTGTCAATAAATAAAGAACCCATTCATCCCACCCTACTCCATGCTTTGTACACAGATTAAAGATAATTCCCTTCTTCAGACAGCTATGGGATGCCAAGGAATCTTTGATTTCTGAGCTCTTGCTTTATCATTCTGGTACTCACAATCCCATTGCCTGCTGTTGCAGATCAAGCCATCTGGCTCTATTAACTCAGAGCAAATTTCACAGACATGACATGGTAGTTTACCGTATTATATTGATGATGCTGTACATAGCAGCATAGACTTATGTGGTATGTTTCTCAGGTGAAATCTGCAACACAGGAGAGTCCCCTGTTCTGGCGGGCAGGAAATGATAGAGCTCAAACCTTATAAACCATCCCAGAGGAGAGTGCTGTGTGTAGAGACAAGAGTGCTCCACTGCAGGAGTGGTTAAGAGTTAAGACGCTGCTGAAAAGATGGCATAAGAGAAGGCTGCTGGCCTGGAATGAGCAATGCAGAAGTTTATGAAGAGCACAGAGGGGAAGATCCAAAGTCCACAGATGTCAGTGGGAGTCTTTGACTTTAGTGGGCCTTAGAACAGGTTCAGAAAGTCAAAGTGTACCAAGACCTATGAACCCCCCTGGACCTCATGGCAAATGGCCTGCTGATTATGGGAGTGCTATGAAGGGAACAGTCAAACTCAGTCTCTCTCCTAAAACATGAATTTCTGTCCTTTCTCTTGGCAAAAATAGAAACCTGTTGAGAGTTTGTCACTGTGATTTCCTCCGTCAGTCTTTGGGCTTCCCCTGCCCCACCTCACAGCACAAAGGAGTCGCCCTTGAGACCCAGTATGTCACAGACCCCAGCACAAATGGGCTCCTTTAGCAGAGGAGGAGGCTGGTGATCCAAAGACACCTATGTATACATTTCATTAGGGGTGCAGTGGGGACATTTTGCCCTAGTCTATGCTAGAGCTTTATTTCAAAATAACCCCTTAGGTCAAATTAATAAGTGGAGTGTCCACACTACCAAGCCTGTTATTTTGGGCCACTTATTTTGAAATCTGCACTCCTGCTTTCTTTGGGGAATAACGCTAATTCCAAAATAGTCATTTCGAAATACTGGTAGTGTGGATGCTCCGGTGCTGCTATTTGAAAATAATTACTCCCCAGAGTAATTGGAACTACTCCCCAGTACTTCCTGGGGCTCTAAGTTGAGGTAGCTCATCCACATTAAGGGAGCCTTCCTCAGACTAATTTTGAAGCTTCCCCATACTGTGGACACTATTTCGATTTTGTTAGTTTCCTCGTGCCGACACACCCTTCACTGGCCGCCCTCTCCCCAAAAGCCTAGCCTGTGTGATCACAGCAGGCAGGCAAGCCCCAGCATGGAAAGATTGTCTCTGATGGGAGGGACAGTAGATCCTTTGGCTTTCCAATTATCCAGAGAACTTTGGTATCTGTGTAACTCCCAGGTTAAAAGTTTCTGTGGCTCTGGAAGCTCCCATTACCATAATGGAATGTGAGGTTGAGGGAGAAGACTTCTTAGCTATTTCGCTGGGTGCTGGACGAGAACTCTTCATTACTGAAGTACCTCTAGATTTCTTCTTGTGATTCCTTGTTTCTATTGCTTCGGGACCTGTTCTGGAATGTGTCTTGCTTGTATTTGTACAGGAGTTCATACTGCTCAGCAGCTGTGACGGCTGCAGAATTAGGCCCTACATTAATAGAAAGAGGCAATGGAAGTCCAAATTTTAGAGTTAAAAAGGGTGGATGGTGCACTGTGGCCCTTTTGCAAAGGCCACTGAAGGCAGTGAAAGGCTCCTATTGACTTCCATAGGATTTTGATCAGGCCCTTACTAACACCATATGAGCCGAATTTTCAGTGGGTTTCTGTATATGCTACTTTTTATACATAATTACGCCATTTGCATGAACAAATCACTGTGCCCAAAAATCCAGCTAGCATTATCTGGAAGCCAAATTGCCATTCATTGAGCAGTCACCCATGATCTGTGTGAGTTCTTGAACAGAAATTTAAAGATCCTTGAATTGTTCTGAACTGAGTTGATATGCCATTGGCATGTTCTAATTTTTCATCACTCTGCCCTGCCCTATAAAAGTCCTAATCTGCTTCCCTTATTTATATTCTACATGAGTAATGCAGTATGTGGCCAGGTTCCTGGCGGCTGTGTAGCCTAGTGGCAAGGTTGCAAATAAGCAGGCAAAAAAAGGGGGGTGCTGGCCCCCTGCCACCTGTGCTCTTGGCCCAGGAACTCCAAAGCACTCCCTACTCAAATCCTTAAGTTTAGGGTGTGGCCCCAAGGGCCCAGATTTCCCTTAATTGGGGCTTTTCAGTAGGTTCCCCCCTTTTCCCACAGGGGTGGGGGCTTGATTACTCCCATGATTGCTGAGTGGACAGACTGGTTCATGTCCTTTAGACTGTTGAATTGGGCTCCTCTTCCTTGCTAGCCAGTTCCAAACTGAGCCAGGGTCCTTCCTTTTTTCCTCCCTTCAGGCCTGGCATTAGTTGCAGGTAAAGCAGGGTGGGGCTAGCTGGGCTCAGAGACTGTCTTCAACCCTTGGGATGCCAGGCCCTCCTTTCTCCAATCCCTGAGACTGTACTACAACAGAATGCTTGGGAAGCCGTTTTGGATCAACAGCAAGAAGCTGTCACAATTATGCAGTACATGATCCAAATGTTTGAGATGAGTGACTAGAAGAAGAATCACTTCTCTATAAGGGTTTCAGAAAATGTTCATCTCTCCAGAAGACACACAAGCTAGGCATTGCCTGGCTACAAAACTGGATTTTTGCATATAGATCTGGACCCGGTATAAACCTACTTGAAATTAAAGGAAATATTTGTGAGATTTTTGATCAGCAGTTTCAGAGGTCCCCATATTTAAACAAAATAATTTCTGTACTTTAAAGATGGACTCTAAGGGTACATCTGGACTACAAGCCTCCTTCAAAAGAGAGTGTCTAGACTGCAACCACTTTTTCGTAAGAGAGCACCTCGGCAGTCTGGATGCTCTCTTTCAAAAAAGCCCTGTTTACATTCAAGAATACCTTTTCAAGGGCACTTTTGAAAAAAGGCATTCTTCCTCAGAAAATGAGGTTTACCGCAGTCGAAAAAGCTGCTGCATTCTTTCAATTTACTTTCGAAAGAACGCAGCAGCAGTCTAGACACAGGGGAAGTTTTTTTTTTTTAAAAAGGCTACTTTTTTTGAAAAAAACCCTATAGTCTAGATACACTCTTTGAGCTTGATCGGTGAAGTTCCTAGGCAGCCTTACCCCATCAACCATGGAAAGAGGAGATAAAAATCTTCCTTGGGTTGTGGCCATTTAGTGCCACTCAGGATTAAACTTAAAGGTTGTTTGAAAAGAAACAAGAGGAAATTTACAAGGAGTATTCTAAGATGGCTGAAACACTTGTTAAAGATTAGGAAATCACTCTCACACAGACTCTCTCCTATGTGCGCGTACACTTTGCAGATTTCTAGCAGAAGTTAAAAAAAGGGGAAATATTACAGGAATTAGAGAAAGAAATGCTATGGCTTACATTATGCAGACTTCAAACTAAGTATCATACTGGTCTGTTCTTCTCACAGGCTGTGTCTAGACTGCATCCCTTTTCTGTAAAAGGGATGCAAATTAGA
>JANRFK010004893.1:48822529-48849374 GCA_030068395.1 Apalone spinifera
GATGCAATCTAGACACAGCCACAAGGTATGCTATGGCATAACTCCCATTGACTTCAGTGGGGCCATACACTTTAGGAATGTATGATCAAATGTCTCTGCCCTTTAATACCTTCAAATATTCTGTCCTGAACTGTCTCCGACAGCATGTGTCCCTCCTGGAGCATGCACCTACTCATAAAGATCAGGTGAGTTCCGCTTTGTCAGTACATTATGTGGTTACCAAAGGTTTCATTTTATTGATTCATACCTCAAAGGGTATAAAATAATAGTAACATAAACATGAAATCTATTCCTGTTTTTAAAAAAAACACCCTGAAATTAACCTATTGCCAATGGGAACTTCCAACCTGCTCATTTTCTATTTATCAAGAATGACCAGGTGTCCTTAAAGCTCGCAATGAAGTGTTTTAAAGAAAATAGGAAGTTTAAAAGCATGCACAGCAAGTATTATTAAATCTCAGTGCCAACGTCTAATTAGATTGTTAATGAAGGGAGGGACTGAAAATCCCTTTTCAGCATTCTGCTAACAAACATAACAACACTAAAATCAGGCTTTCCGGCAGCTAGTTGGTTCTGGGTTTGAGGAGTTCATAATGGAAAGAGAGTAGCTAAAACATTCTATATGAAGACTTTGTTCCAACAGATCATAAATTATAACCCAGCAAAACCTGCATAGACTGACGTGGGTCCAGTATTAGGGGTCACAGTTGCTCTCTGAGTCAAAGAAGTTCCCCCTATTATGTAATATAATAAAGTGTTTCAAACACATGCACAAATACAGAGTAGAACATTTTCATCTTCTCATTAATGCTTTTCCCAGTAGTGGATTCCGTTCTATGCATACTCTATATATTCTATTGTACACCATTTCCTATAATGCCTTGATCACCAGCAGCTCTGGTCTGCCCTTAAACTGGTGTAACAGCATTGACCTCATTAGAGTTATTCCTCTTTAACACTGGTCTAAGTGAGAAGAGAGTCAGGCCTATATAAACAAGATTTGACTGCCACAGATTTTATAATGTTCGGCACACACAAAGCTCTCTGACCTTTGCCACAGAGACAGGTGGCAACAGGCAACATCATACAGCATACTGAAGAAGCTTTTAAAAAGTTGTGTGTCACTTGGCTGGGTCACTGAGAAGTGCAGGTGTCAGTAGGAAATCATGAATATTCAGTCAAACTCTGAAAGCCCTTCCTGACAAAAGCAGGCTTTTCCAAACACAAATATTTCCCCTCCATATGTTCCCTAAAAAAATGGCATCTGAAGCTTCTAACTCTGTCCAGGATTGCTGTCAAGTGAAACCTCCACAGGAAGTAGAAAATGACAGTGCTTACACATCCAAAGCAAAGGGCATTCACTAGAGAGTCCATCTACATTTTATTTTTGCCTGTTGATCTCAGCAGACACTTGTAGAATTTGGAAAGAAAGGGATTCTAGTAAACGACTGGAAAGGTTCTCTTTCAAAGTAACTTAACTACGTAAGGGTATGTCTACACAGCAGGGCTTCACTCGAAATAAGCTATGCAAATTGAGCTACATCAATTGCATAGCTTATTTCAAAACAGCTTATTTCAAAATTGGGAGCATCTGCACAGCATTTATTTCGAAATAGAGCCCTCTCCCTCCAACTTCCCTTACTTCTCGTGGGTTACAGGAGTCGGAGTAAGAAGTCCTCCAGCTTGACAGTATTTCAACATTATTTTGCAATAACTGCCTGCTGTGTAGACGTGGACTAAGTTATTTCGGAATAATGTTGCTGTGTAGACGCACCCTAACTGCCCTCTTTTCCCCACATGAATACCAGAGCCAGATTCTGCACCTTGTGGAATCATTTACATTTGGTGTAAATGTATGCTAAATGGGGATAAAAGGCCACCGGTCTGATTTACATTGTAGGGTAGATACCTGTCCTGGTTTTCCCTGTAATGAGGTAACAGTCCCAGATGAAATGGTTCAGATGCCCCAGTTCTTTGTACCTAAGAGGGAGCAATCCTATTACACTGGTGTAAATGACTCCATCAGATAAAGGCAAGCGAGAATCAATAATAATTTCAGTGGTAATCTCACCATCTCTAAGAAGGAACACACTGAGCTACTGAGCAGCGGTGGGTGACCTGCAGGCATGAGCCTCCAGTGGTGTGTGGCCCGTGAGACATTTGGTTTACTGTTGCCCAAGCACAAGGTCATTGGATTCCACTGGTTTCCCTTCACAGTTTTTTCCTACGAGTATTACTAAAGGGACATGCACGTAAAGCAAGGGCACGGGAAGTGAGGTGCATGCTGATTCCCTACAACACTGCTTGTGAGAGCCCTGCATTCCCTCCAGTCAAAGTGCCACTACGGGTCAGTCAGCAACCCCACAAATTCTCGGCTTGCAAGCACAGTGAGCAAAACTACCTGGGAGACTGTCTTGGTTACAACACTCTTGCAGCCCACCGAGATGAAGGAGGGCCACTCATGCAGCCCACTCACTACTAGCCTGGGTTGCCCATTGTGGCTTTTGAGGCTGGCAGCATTTCCTCTCTCTCCAGAACTATGATTGGAAACATCCTATGGACTAATTTTGAGCTCTGCTTTTAAGATCAAATGCTGTCTGGGGGTTTGTCTACACTTCTAAGATTACAGTGCAGCCGTAGCATCATGTTAATACAGCAGTGCGATTATGGCAGCACTCTAGGTAAATCACCTCTATGAGGGGATTAGCTAACAGCACTGGGAGCCTGTTTACACTGGCGCTTTATAGCATTGTGACTTGCTGAGCTGGGGGGGGGGTGTTTTTTCACACCCCTGAGTGAGAAAGTTACAGTGAAGTACCTTACCAGTGTAGACAAGCCTCAAGACAGGAGTGCTGCAATAATAAGTACACAAAATAAAAGGAATGGATGTAAAAGATAACATTTGCAGCTATGGAAAATAAAAATCCTCCCCGATGGAAATAAACTCTCCTGGATGAATTTGATCCAAGGTTTAGAAATGTAACTGACTTGCCTTCTTCTGTCTTGAACATGAGTTTTTCCTTAACAGGAATTAACAGGAGTTTGTCCTACACAGCCTCTCACAATTGGTTGTGTTAATAGCATTGTTGTTTCTTGCCTCAGAAGCATCAGTGTTTTGCCACTGCCGGAGGCAGGATACCATAAAAGCAGCTCAGTAGACAAGCCAATTTTCTCAAATTCACTTTTAAAGCAAAACTTTATTTCCAGTCTCATACTTTTTCTATCTGTGTATTGTGAAAGACTAACAATGGCTGCAAAAGTTTCTGAATTAAATTAAACCTTACTTAATTAAGTGTAACATCTTTGGGGGACACTGTATTCAAAATGCTATTGGATACGTGTTATTGTGGAATTGAATGCATGTACCGTTTCTAGGAGACTGAAGATGTTAGGAACTTCAAAATATGTTCCCCACATATCTGTAGATGGATATTTTTCTCTGCTTATCCTTTTAAAGTAAAATATGGTGAGCTGAAATTATCTTTGTGTACTAAAGGGAGAAATATTTTCCATAGCTTTCACACTCAGTAGATAAAAGTTCGAGGAGAACAGACTGTATCTGTTACCCAGCACTATACATCTTCTGCCGGCCAGTTTACAATGAAATACTAACCTGCAGCTTGGGCAATTCCATCAGCACAGAGACTGGACACAGACAGACAGCTGCCCCTAAGAGTGAAAAGTGGCATTTATAGTCCTTTGGTTTCTTCTTTGCCCATATCCTGTCTGCCCGCTATATTGCATATGTCTTCTATGTTCTTCTCTTGCTGTGACAAAACTCTGGCCATGCCCCAAGGGTACTGTGCTTCCTGGTAGTTAATATTTGTCTCAGAGGCTCACTGTGACCCTCCATACAGCCTCTGGCCCTTTACAAGAGGCAAAGCTTCCTGAGCCATCCGAATCATAGGCTAATCCATAGTTTGGGGCAACCCCCTCTCCCCCATTGTCCTAGTTCCCCCTCTCAAGGGCAGATTCTGTAGTGGCCTGGGAACATTTGGGGAGAACCCGGGCCCAACCACTACTCTGGGTTCCATCCCAGGGACTCTAAGGCTACGTCTACACTACACCCCTCTGTTGGCAGAGGGATACAAATAAAGCACATCAGAAGTGCAAATGAAGCAGGATTTAAATATCCCACACTTCATTTGCATAATCACGTTCGGCCGCTGTTTCGAACAAGCGCCATTTCGAAACTGAAACAGCGGCTTAGCCGTGGTTCTGCCAACAGCAGGATGATTTTTCGACAGATCCTGTACTCCTCATTTTTGTCCGCTGTCAGCAGAACAGATACTTCCCTCCAAAATGTCCAAATGCAAACCTGAACTTTTTGACTGGTTAAATTAAATGTTACCCATATTTCCTTGGTATAAATGATCCATCCATGTAAGTGTTTTAGCCTGATTTCACTGAGCGAGAGCATGACAGTTGTGCAACATAATTGGTTCATTGTGCTCTACTGAACTTTCCCACCCCCTGTCTTTCCAAAGCTGACAGAATCTCTTTTTCTTGTTCTCTTTCTTGACAATACTTCCAGCACAGAGCAGTTGTTAGGGTTTCAGAGAGAGGGAGATTTACAGCTGATCACACTAGCAAACATATGGGAATTGGTGATGTTTACTGGTTGGGAAAAGATTCTATTCCTCTTAGTGAACAATCCTGTTCAGATAACTCATGCACTCATCTAAACGTGCTCCCACTGCTGGGAGGTGAGTGCAAAACAACATTTTGCATGCAAATAAAAATGCATCCATTTATGTATTTGAATTTTTTTAAAACTATGGTTAAAGAGTGCCCATCCAGTGACCTCGGGCAGCTGAGATTCTTTTAAAAATATTCTAATAAACAAACAGACCCATCAATTACCTCTGCTTAAAACAGATAACCCTAAATACAACAAGAATTCATTGACTGCCCCACACAATCACCACCAGAATCCCACAGCTATCTAGCCTCATACAAACTATAGAATTTAGTCCTTAGGATCAAACGTTAGTTATCTTCAATATGGGACAGGTTATATTTTGTGAATCTACAACTATTGCCTGACAACTTGACATGTTTTGTTGAAGCTACAAATGGAAGTTTTTCATGGCCCTTGCAGGCCTTTAAGGGCATATCTACACAGCAGAGCTAATGTCGGAATAAGTTATGCAATCTGAGCTATATTAATTGTGTAGCTTAAGTCAAAATAGCTTAACTCGGCTTTTGGTGCTGTCTGCACAACAGGAAGTTGAAGAAAGAACACTCTTCCTTTGACTTCCCTTGAACTGAGGCTTACAGGAGTCAGAATAAGAAGTCTTCCAGCTAGACATTATTTCAAAATAAAGGCTGGAAGTGTAGATGTGCACTATGTGATTTTGGAATAACGTCCATTATTCTGAAATAACGCCGCTATGTAGACATAGCCTAAGAGAGTATATTCTGAATGTTCTCAGCACAGTAGATTAGAGAAGTAAAAGAAGGAGATAGAGGAAGTGGAGAAGGAGACGAACCTCAACAGATCTTTCACAGATGTCTGCTCTGATCTGGGTCTAAAAAGATTTATTGGAAGAAAAACAAGCTCTACTAGAAAATTTGTCATCCAGCTCAAGAGAACAATGTTTGAAGCCTTCCAGGAACTGTTTTCCTATAAATTTCATCATGTGTGAAAAACCAAATCACCTTTACAGTTCTGTTTCTTACGGGCATTAGTCCGGGAGAAAATACAACAAATCCTCTTTGACACATGCCACAGAGCCTTTTTGCTTAAGTTTGCTAGCTCAATTTTTCAGACTCAGCTGGGTCTGATAAATATCCAATAATCCTTCAGGGGCATCCACAGAACCATTGTGGTTATATCCATCTTTAACTTTTTGCTTCTAGAAACTGGTCTCTTTTTGTCTACAGATATGCCCCAGTAAATCAAGTTTATATACAGGGAGTGCAGAAACTTAAAAATAATTCTATAAGTTAATTGGTGTCAAATGTATATTGCTAAGATACATTAAAACACAGTTGTAGTATCAACATCTGCTCATAAATTTTATAGCTGGTTGAAAAAATGGAAAATGTGTCATGGTTTTTTTTGTGACCTTGTCCTCCTTTTTTAGGTAGTGTGACAGATATAGTAATATCTATGGGGGCCATAGTGTATCAGGTTTATGTATCACTGTATAAGTGTACAGATCCTCCAAGTACCAAAAACAGTGCGGAGTGATTCACTTTAATCACTTAGCTTGTAAACACCTCCAGAGACGTACCACCCTTTGGGGTGATTTGCTTATATTTGCTCATAGCGAGTTTTCCAGAGGCAACAAAGAGAGCTTTTGCTATAAAGACTGGGTTTAAAATCACTCAAGGTCCTCTTTCCGATCTAACCAACAGACAGGATCTTCTTGTCTGAAAGTAGCCTTCCCTTATGGAAAGGTTTGAAAGATTTTGACTTACTAGGGCTTCATAAGACTGATGGTAGGAAGCTGTACAGCCTTAAAACCTCCACGCAGAAGGAAATAGGGCATAGGTCCCTGCCCAGAGAAAGATGATGGCTGGAGACCTGGCACCTGGCACCTGACTGGCAAATATTGGAGTGGACCATTGAGAGGGGAAGCATCTAGAATATTTCAAACATCTAGAATATTTTGGACCTGCTCTGGTAAATATGAAGTTTGTTGGATGAGATAAAAAGTAGCTTTTACATATCTAGCTACACCAGCAGAGAGCTAACCCACCTTGTTCAATCCTGGGAGTCATCTCAGCTTACCAGAATAAAATGCTGGCCATTGTTAAAACAAACAAAAGGAAGTTTTTCTTCATGGAGCTCACAGTCAACCTGTGGAACTCCTTGCCATAGGAGGCCATGAAGACCAGGATTTTAACAGGGTTCAAAAAAGAACTAGATAAATTCATAGAGGTTAGGTCAACCAATACTTATTAGACAGAATGGGTAGGAATAGTGTCCCTAAAAAGACAGGATACTGGTTTAGATGGACCTTTGGTCTGATCCAGTATGGCAGTTCTTATGTTCCTGCTAAGGGACCTCTGATAAATGGTTTATATTTAAGGTGAGATAGCTGGAAAATTATGAGATTTGTTGCCAAAGGTCCACATGGAGATAGGAGGAGTTGTAGGAATATCAAAAGTCAGTGCAAAATTGCCCCTCCCGTATGTCACCCCCCCCCCGCCATGTTTTATGAAAATTGCCTTATGAATTAGATTAAAAGATGCTTTATGCTAAACGAGGCATGTAACATGTCATTTTGAAAGTTGTAATCCGCTGAATCTGTATAGCCTAGTTTTGTGCACATATCATTCGTATATGTGAAGTTAGAAATACAAAGTGTGAGTCTGGTTTTAATTCTAAATGTGCTAACGAGGGCCATTAGTGATACATTAGGAACTTATTGGCTTAGTACTCAAACCCATGACCCATGAATGGTTTTATTTTTCCTGTCTTAGAGGGGCAGCTGTGTTAGTCTGTAACTAAAAAAACAACTATGGCCCTGTAGCACCCCAGACCTGCCGCTTCTTCAGCCTGCAGGATGGCAACCTGAAAGGGGGGCAAGTCTCCTCCCCTCCCCTCGTTATCAACACCGGTCTAGAGACACCTGTTGTCAGCCTCCCAGAGGGCGTGGCAATGGAGGAGGACAACGAGAATGATGAGCAGAAGGAAATGGCCAGCACACAACTGTGCCTAGTAGCCTGGACCTCGTCCAGTCGCTGGAGCCGGTACCCTTCTCCCAGGCTGTCACCCAGGTCTTGGATGAGGCTGAGGAAGAACCATCAGGCGAGTTGCATTACTTTCCCTGGACACACACGGGAGAGGGGAGGGAGTGTGAGGGGCTACGCACTCCTTGCCTGGCCTTCTCGGCCTGGGGATTTCACAGCACCCTGTGCACGTGGCTGCACATGGAGTGGCAGTCCAGAGCAGACACCTCCATTGAAGCAGCTGCTAAGGAACCTTGCGCTCCTGCTGGCAGGGGTTCTGGAGAGGCCTGCCTCACTCCCAACCCTAAGGTGGGACACCTTCCCACAGCAAGCTAGCACTAGGGAGGCTGGGGTCACAGATCCACACACAGCAGGGCCGCATACGGCACACAGGCATGCCCGCACTCCTGGGGCAACATGGGCTCCGGGGCATGTGTGATAAGGTGGAAGACACCAGTCCCCTGCCATGGGGAACCTACTGGAATGGTGAGGAGGAGGAAGTGGAGGGGACCCCAGCAGCACCCTCCATGGCAAGCAGTGTCCGCTTCTCTCACACCCCTCCCCCAATGCCCTCTCTCTCTCCCCTCTGGCAGGTCCTCTACCTGTGGGACACTGCCACTGCTGGACCCAGCATGTGCTCGGCATGGAGGGAAACCGAGCTGCCCCGTCTCCCCTCTCCCGCCTGCAAGCTCCTTTGTGATGAAAACAGTTGTTGAATTGTTTGGGAACTATTAAACAGGTCCCCTCTGAAGCAACCCTTGTGGAGAAAGAAGAAACCAAGTACCATACGATGTGTTACAGCTTGGCACCAAGTCTGTGAATCCGCATAAAATGTGCCGCTTCTGGACCCATTTGATCACACTGGAACTAGTTTTGTATTGTACTCTTCTGCACAATAGGTCTCCCTTCAGACGTAATAACCCACTTGTGACAATACCATGAAGGCTAGTCATCTGCCTGGTTTGTGCAGTGTGTTTTCGAGGATTCTTCCCTGAAAAAAGAAGTATTCTGATATATTCAATACTAGGGCATGTTGAAAAATTTCCATAAAAACAGATTTGTGACTGAAAATTAAGGTTTTGACCAACTGAAATTTTTCACAAAAAATATTTGCTTCTCCATGGAAACTTGAGATTTTTCATTAAAACCCCTGGGCTGTGTCTACATTGGCGTGATCTTGCGCCAAAGCGGCCGTTTTAGCGCAAAAACATGCTGCCTGTCTACACTGGCGGGGAGTTCTTGTGCAGGGACACTGACGTTCTAATGTGTGAAATCAGTGCTTCTTGTGCAAGAACTATGATGCTCCCACTCAGG
Organism: Apalone spinifera; assembly: GCA_030068395.1. NCBI lineage: Eukaryota > Metazoa > Chordata > Testudines > Trionychidae > Apalone > Apalone spinifera. The sequence continues at coordinate 48,831,527 of JANRFK010004893.1, forward strand.
AATAAGCCCTCTTGCGCAACTGTTCTTGTGCAAGAGACCAGTGTAGACAGGCAACATGAATTTCTTGCGCAAGGAATCCCGATGGTTAAAATGTCCATCAGAGCTTTCTTGCACAAGAGAGCGTCTACACTGGCACGGATGCTTTTGTGCAAAAGCACATCTCTTGCACAAAGGCATATGCCAGTGTAGACGCTGTCTTGTGCAATTGCTTTGACGCAAGAACTTTTGCGTTAAAGAGTATTCGCGCAAGATCATGCTAGTGTATACGTAGCTCTGAGGTTTGAAAACTGAACATATTTATTTGGATATGCCATTGTGTTGCCAAATGGGAGCTCCTTTCACCCTCAATCAATCGGGCTCAGCCAGAGTTCTTCCCTGATGAACTATGACTATGCAACTCCCATGATGCACTGCCTCTCCTCAGCAAAAGAGAGGACCATGTTGAATTGTGCAAAAGATAGTTCAAGCAGCAGTCCAGCCTATAGAGGAGAACAGGACTGTGTATAAGCTACAACACCTATGAGGTACTGGGAAGGCATTTCAAAATAAAAATATTTCAATCTTTACTTGTTCATCACAATTTGCTGCAGAACAAAACAACTCAGCTGCCACTATTCCAATCCCCCTACCCTTCAGGAGTGCTAAATTCATGTTTAAATTCCCAGGGTGCAAGAGAATCCCTGGGTGGTGTAATGCTTCCACTTCTTCTCTGTATGGAGGATAAGGATAATCTGGGACCTGATTTAATTTACACCTTTTAAAAACCAGCTGTTATTTGCTTTTCTTGTTTTAAACCTCAGCTTTTGAGCTATAGCATCTTAAAGCCCCTCACTTAGTCCCAGTGAACCCTCTTGAGAAGTGAGGTGTAAAGCATGGTAGGAGGGTAAGTGAGATATCAAGAAGTGGAAGTGATTTTGAGTCAGTCACTCGAAGGCAGTGGGGTTCATGCATCATGGAATGTCAGGCACTCGCTCTTGTTGCTGCAGGGGGATCACGTGACTGGGGGAGGGTGCTAAGGCAGCTACCTGCCTGTCCTGGCACTGCAGACTGCACAGCAGGCCCAGCTCCTGGGTGTGGGGGGGAAGAAGGCGCACAGGGCTCCACACACTGGCCCTGCCCTGAGCACTAGCTCCGCACTCCCATTGGCTGGGAACCTGATGCTGGCTGCATCTGGGGCATAGCAAGGCCTGTGGTGCCAGGAGAGGCAGGAAGCTGCCTTAGCACCCCCACTGACTGGGAGCTGCTCCAGGTAAGCCCCCCCTGCCCCAGCCCTGACTCCTCCCCTAAAGCTGGAGCCCACAGCTCTGATCCGCAGCACTACCCTGGAGACCACGCTCCAGTCAGATTATATTGGTTCGCAGACATCAACAATTTTCTTCAACTGGGTCATGAGGAAAAAAAGTTTGACAGCCACTGCCCTAAGTGCATGTCTACACTGTGGGCTTGGGGTGTGATTCCCAGCCCGCACTGATGTACCCGAGCTCACAGCGATTGAGCGAGGGCACTAATAATAATAGTGTCGCTGCAGTAACATGGGGAGTGGTGACATAGTCTAAGCACAATCCCTCCTGGACCCTGTGGGTACGTACTCGGGCCAGCTAGCCCATCCTGCTGCTGCCTGTGCTCCTGTAGCTACACTTCTACCTCTAGCATCCTAGGCTGAGGAGAGTGGAGGAGTGGGGGGGAGGCGGTATGACTACACGAGCTGGGAATCAAACCTTTAGCTCCAAGTATCAACATAGCTAAAAGGGAGTCTACAATTCATATACACCAAAGGGGCTGGAAAAAGGTATACATTTCCACCCACTTACTCTTCCTATCGGCTTCCTGAGCCTGCTTCTGCTCTCATTCATACAAGAGAAACTGCAGATTCACGGCGCGTACAGCTGAATTTCACGCCTTTGGGCGCTCCGCTAAATTTGGCTCCTTGACAAATATAGAGAGCAACCCCGGTATCAACTGGGCCCAATTTGTTTAACTCTAAGGCTTGTTGCCAGCTGCATGTAGTACATGAATGGGGCTCCACCACAGTACATCAAGAGTTAAATAACCATGATTAACCTCAGGAGAAGGAGGGAGGGAGAGGGAGACATCTGCTTTTTATTTTCAGAGCCAAGGAGTCTTTGCACTCCAGTACAAAACGTCTGCATTCCATATCAACAGAAAGGAGTCCTCATAATTTATGCAACAATATAGCAGAGCATTAAAAAGGGGTTATATTTTACTTTAATGAGGGAAATGAGGTATCATTTCCTTCACACAGAGAAGGAAGAGTTGCCATAATAAACACCAAATGGGCACCAGCTGATCCCTTAAAGATGAAGGAGACAATATGATAGCTGGAGATTGAGCCCCAGCTAGCTAGTAAAGAAATCTTTACCAAAACAGATGCTACATCTAACGTTGCATGAACATTTTGGGACTAACCCATGCTGATTTGAACATAGTTTATCAAAAGAAAGGAGAGGCTGAACTTCTCTTCTGCTGAAATGTGATGTAAAGGCATTAAGGCTATGTGCATGAATGTATTCAGCACTTGATAAGTCATTCTATTGCCAGGAAGTTATGTGGGGTTTTCAGCTTTGCTCCCCAATATAGTCAAGTGGACATAATTCTGGCATCCCAAACACCAATTTACTCTTCTCCGTCTCTGGCTTCACCCCAATTTTTAGTGATACAGCTCACCTACAATTGATAACAGTCATCTGATGATAAATCCTGCATACCTTTAACTTTCTTTCTTTCTTTCTTGTCCGCAGATTGATTAGATGTCTCTTGCAAGGAAAGAACCACACAGAAAGGCAACATAAGCAAACAGAATGGAAATCACTATACTTCTTGGTCAATGGGAGGCAAGCGTGCAAATCTGGGGGACAGCACTGCTTATGAGGGGCCATGTGCAGCACCATAGCAGACTGATCTATATAGGGCGAAAGGAAAGCCACAGCTTTTGACTGCTCAGTGTACCAGAGGTTCATTCTGTCCTAGGTGAGGTCAAGTTTGCCTCCTGTGCAAATAGTAGGGGATTCAAGTCTGCAAAACCATGGCTCTCAGGACATGCCTAAAGGCAGGAAAATCCGTGTGGAAGTGAAATGCCACCACGCAGGTCTCCTGACTCTCCCCTCCTCGTCATACCTTTGGTGGTAAGCAGTTTTTCAAGCATGTGGCACCTTGCTGTTCAGCAGAGTTTGATCCGGGTAATGCACAGAACTGGAATTATAGTAATTTCTGTTCTGTTTGCTTATATTGCCTTTTTGTGTGATTCTTGCTTTGCAAGAGCCAACTAATCAATACAAGGACCAAAAAATTGAAAGAAAGAAAGGAAGAAAGTTAAAGGTAATCAGGATTTATCATCAGATGACAGTTATCAGTTGTAGGCAATCTGTATAACTTAAAATTGGGGAGAAGCCAAAGACAGAGCAGAGTAAAATGGAACACAAGCAATAAAATGTGGATAGGCCTCTCTGTTCTCTGGGCTATTTACTGCTGAAAGAATGTCACTTTTATACAGAAGTGGCCCAAATAACCTTTAATGAATAGAGACCTTCATTTCTGATGCAGCATTAAGCTACTGTTAGCTACAGAGTAGGCAGAAAGAAAAACAAACTAAAAATTAAAAAGTGTTAAAGAGAAAAGTGCTTAAAAAAGTGTCATGCACTGATTGTGCTGCAGATTCTGCTTAGTTACAGGTCATGTTGCAGCTTCTCTGTGTGAGAGAATTACAAAATATTTTGATCTTTTTATAATTTGTAATGGCTGGGACTTTAAGCCTGGAATCTTGGTGTAGTTTAGATTGTCCTACGTAAGAAAACAGAAATGCTGGCCAATAGGCATAGTAAATCTTAAAATATCTTTTAAATATTAAAATAAGTAAATATGTAATATGAAATTCATATCTCTCCATACTGAGATGCTGGCTAAGAGATCATTATAAAGGTCTATTCAACAACTGATCACACTCACTTTCCAGGAAGTCCTCTTTATGCACTGTTAATTATTTCAACAATCTATAAAATTAATAGCTAAAATAATGACATTTATGGAGATTATATTTCAAATATTATTTACCTGTAACAGAATATCCTTTGTTAGTAATTACTAGATTTATGAACTGTTGTGGAACAAAATAGACACACCCCGGGGAACCTGTTTCAATACCACAAATATACCACAGATGCACATACACATTAGTCATTCAATCTAATACTGAAAAAATGTCGCACAAGGGAACCTTGCATTTTTCAGTTTTCCCAAATCATAATTTAGTGCTACTGAAGGGTAGGGGGATTGGAACAGTGGTTGCTGACTTGTTCAGTTGATATGCACAGAAGGGTTGAAATTCCTCAGAAAACACAGTTTTCTTTGCAGCACTTTCTATGCAGGACTGCCCAACCTGGGCTGCTGAGTATTAAATATGGTTAGTAAAGATGATGAATACAACACAAAGATATAGGCATATGCACTGGAGCTAGCAGTGCTGGGGGTGCTGAACCCCCTGGCTTGAAGTCATTTCCATCATATATATGGTTTACAGTTTGGTTCAATAACTGTCAGCACCCCATTATTCAAACTGTTCCAGCCATCGGAACATGGATGATGCTGATTTGTCAGAGGAAACCTATGTACCCAAGACCAAAGACTAAGGCAAAACTGTAATATCTTCCTACCCAGTTTGTGATTTCCACAGTCAAGCCAGTTGAAATGTTTGTTCAAACATATATGCCACAGTCATTTGGGGGAAAATTTCTGCAGGAAACACCTGATTTTGATGACATCTTAAGGTTTGTCAGTGAAAACTTTGAAAGTTTTCCCCAGTTGGGAGGAAATTTTCAGTACAACAAACATTTTTAACCTGATGGCTAAAATGTTTTCTGGAAGCTCCCTCCCTTCCCCTGCAAAAGGTGAGGGTAGAGGAACAATCAGGTCTTTAAAACTAAAATATCTCCAGAATATGTAGAAAGATTTAGACTACAATGATTTTGTTTTCTTTTGCTTTCTATACATCTACATTTTTCATAGGACAAATACGTTTATCCTGACCAGCTGTATTCGATAATGTGTTTTGGAATCAAAACTCCCATTGCTAATGTTGCACGTGTGTGCATGTGTGTGTGTGTGTGTGTGTGAATGTGAGAGAGAGAGAAAAAAAAATTCAGCAGGAAGAGAATTAAACCTTGCATATATCCCTCTATTTTGTCAAGGGCCCAATTTCCCTGGATTGGACTCAAGCTATTATTTCTTGAAAGCCAGTATCATTTGAGGTATCACAACTCCTTATCTTCATTACTGATAAACACTTTATAAGCCCAGGTTTCCCCTTTGATGTGCAACTAGTGCTAACTAAGGAAGAAAGAAAGGAAGATGCCTGTAGAACTGAAGTTTTTACTATTCCACTACTTCAGCAAACACATAAAAACGTTGATGGCGTCTTTGACTATAAACTCCACAACAGTGATACAAGTTATTTTCTTGTGCGGCTAGAGTATGAGTCCAGTGTTACAAATCTACTTAACGTAACCAACTATCATTTTTCCTATTCAAAGATTAAGGGGGATTGAAATGTTATGTGTGAATGGTTAGAACTTGTGAGGAACAAACAACACGGTAATATTGTATTTGCTGAAGATCATTCTGAATTTTATTAACTATGGATCGATGGTGAATACTTAGCATTAGAGCTATGTTGCATGGTCAGAGAAGTCACATGGCATCGTTTTCATTCTCTGACTGGACAAGCTAAGGCACATTTCCAGCATATATACTGGCATCCTTGAATGTAGAATTCCGTTTCTAAACATACACATACAATTTTCAATTTAACTTTCTGCAAACTTTTGTGTCAGTAAAAAATAGTTGGTTGAACTTTAGCGTAAAATAAACACAGAAGGGGCATGAGCCATCCGTGTCTGAAATGCAGTCATATAAAACCTGAGGCTAGATATTCATGGGAAAATGTTTGCATTGTCATTCAGCTCTGGCTTTTGCCCCAGGCATACTCCACAAAACATCCACTGACTTCATCAGGAATTTGCTGGAGGAAGAACTAAGCAAACGCAGACTAATACTCTGGAGGATTGGCCATACAAGTTGACTACTAGGTTTTCCAAAGACAGCCTTTTACAGAAAGTACATGGTAAACAGTGTGATCAGTCTTGTTTGTGATGTAAAACTCTACCATGTTCTGTGGATCTGGGTGCAATTTAACTACACACTGGGTGATAGTAGAAAATCAGGGTATTCTTTGTGCTGACACCACCACTTTGCAACAAGACTGATTACTGTTAATACCTGTAATTTAAGGTGAACTGCAAATGAGGTGGGGGAGGGAAGTGAACAGCTGCCCCTGCCCTGCAAAAACCAGATGGTAGAGAAATGGATTTATTTCAATTGACACAGATCTCAACTGGGATTATCTGAATAGATCCTTATCCTTTCTTGCCATCAATTAATTTCATCCCTGAGAAATTCCATCTGTCTCTCCATCTTAAGTATTTATATTGCACCCATTACTCATTGTCTATTCTGAAATTGATACATTGGTTAAACTGCTAATTAAGTCAATGGGAGTTTTGCCGGAGTGAGAAATTCACTCCTGGGGCCACTGGCTATTAAATAAAAATCTGTGTCATTTTAAAGGGGTTAAAATAACCCCAGTACAAAGAGCCCAAACAAAGGTCTTAAATATCACGTAAATCCCATCTAAGTCATCCTTTGTGATGCAAATCCTGTTCCCATTGGGGCCAATAGTCAGTTCTGCTATTTACTTCATGGGGCAGGAGTGGGCACCAAGGCCTCAAATAGAGCTTAGATGGTAGACAGCTTCTTGGCACTGTGGGATAATATCTCCCAAAGTGAAATGGATGACAGTCCATCAGTGACCAGACTCCACGCTGGTGACTGGACAAATCCCACAACACCTACTTGTTAAAAAATAAAAAACAAAAGAACCCAAACAAAAGCCTTCCACCTTTGAACCAAACATTTTGGTACCTGTTAAAAAACAAGTCTGAAATCACTTTATTGGGGGGAGAGGGGGAGTTTAACTTAGAGACAATTCCTTCCTAGAAGCTCCAAATCTGTATTTTTGCCTTCCCTCCTTTGCAATTTCTTCTCTTTACACAAGACACACCTAAGTCTTTATCTCCCTTCCCTTTCTTCTCCCATTTGACCTGTGCCTCATGTTCTAAATTCAGGCTCTTTTTTCTGTGTCAAGCTCAGTGGAAATACTTTTTTATTTTCTCCTTCAGAGAACTGGACTTTCCTTCTCTTTTCCACAGTCTATTTTCCAGGTCAAACCTACACCTTTCTCTTCTGAGTGATTCATTTTTCTCCTTTTGCTGCACTCCACGTAAGTTCTCATTTCCCTTCTGTTGTATCCAGGTTTCCACCTGCCAAGTTCAATCTCCACATTTTTGACAGTTTTATTTAAGCTCCTTTCTGTATTGCCCACTTCAACACCCCACATCCCCACACCATCACCACCACCATTTCTCTCCTTCAGCTGATACTTTCTAGGCAAGTTAAACCACTTCTAATATTTCTCAATCCAAATGTCGCCAGGTATTTCACATGGGGAAAACATAACTCAAAGTGGTATTTCTTAACAGGAGGAACTGCATTACATTAAACATCCCCTGTCTATATTCACCAACAGTAACCCCATTAAGAGAACATTAAATTGGGTGACAAATATAAATCCATAAATCAAATCCATCTTGCATAAACTAGGGCTTTGTCTACACTGCACAGTTATTTCGGAATAAGCTATTCCAGAATAGTTATTCCAAAATAGCTTATTTCAAAATAGCATGTCTACGCTGCAGGGAAGTCTCAAAATTAGTCTGAGGCAGGCTTCCCTAATGTAGATGTGCTATCTCGATTTAGAGCCCCAGGAGGAATAGCTTAGAATGGCCCTGGTGAGGGGCTATTTCAAAAGAGCAGAAGTGGAGTGTCAACACAACCCCTATTCCAAAATAACTATTTCGGAATAGGTGTTATTCTTTGTAGAATGAGGTTTACAGAAGTCGGAATAAGCCTCCCGTTATTTTGAAATTATTTCGAAATTGCTGTGTAGACGCTCGCATAGTTATTTCGGAATAACAGTTGTTATTCCAAAATAACTTGGCTGCGTAAACATACCGTAGGTGAGCTGAGGCAAGCAGCGCAGAATGGGATAAGAGAAACTCTTTCCCCTCCACAGAACGAGGCGTCTTGTGGACACTGATTTTGCAAAGGATCATGACTCTGATCCTGATCCACCAGCATCAATGGAAATTTTGCCACTGACTTCAGAGGCACCAGAATCAGCCACCCTGGATGATGCTGAACAGCTGTCTTGGGGAGGCAAGCCAGAGCCTGCTCCTTCCACTCAAGGTCCTGCTCCTTCCATGCCCACCAGAACCCAGCCCCAGTGTGGTCACTGGCCCCTCCCCTGTGCCTCCATTCCTCCCAAATTATGGCCACTGGCCCCTGCCCACGGCTAGCATTTCCCCCTCCCCAGTGCAGGACAGGCATGTGGCCACAGCACCCCCGGAGCAGCCGGGCAGCCACACTGCAGTCCTCGGAGCAGCTAGGAAGCTGCATCATAGCCCTAGCTTTCAAGGCAGGATGGGTGATGGGTGGGACCACCCCAGTCTTTTTGGGAAGGCAGTACCTTCCTTTGCCTACCTTACCCACTGCCCATGTCTGTCACCAAAACCCCAACTCAGGCCAGTTAATTAGCTGGAGTTGACGTACCTTAATTAAAGTTTCCCCGCTGTCTCCACAGCAGGAGGACAACAGGAGCAAATGCTCACAGAAGCAGGAGTACCAACCGCAGACCCACTAAATTCAACTCCGGAAGCTCCATCTGGAAGCCACCGATCTTCCCTGGAACGAAGACATGGCCTTAGACTTTGCCCCCAATTCTTCCATCTGACCCTTGTGGATCCCCATTGATTTCAGTGATATACATAAAAATGTGAGAATCAGATTGCAGGATAGTGTCATTTGTTCTTTGTCCATGATCCTGGAGTCAGTGGTTGGGAACCCCATATCAGCTGAATGAACCTCAGAGTATCTGATCTTTCCCAAAAGTGGGCACTTCTTCTTGAACTTAAAGTAACTTGTTTTTAAACAGCAGATAAAGTAAGCCCTTGGATCTCATTTGTAATAGTTCCATATGAGATCCAGTAAGTTCTAAACGTTCCAAAAAGGAACTCCAATATCTTGGCCTTTCTCTCTTAGGACAGAGGACTCTCACATACGTTATTTTTCCTTGACAAAATTCAAAGTGGGGGAAAGCCCTGCTATCCTAGGGCAAGGCCAATTGGATTTTACGGTTTTTGAGTCCAACGCCTGTAATTACACATACATGAAAAAGCCTGGCACAGTTCCTACTGCGGAGGACATGGCAGTCAGCCATGCTGCTACTTTCTGTGTAATCAGAGAAGACTGGTGATTTTTTAACCTAAGTTTAAATCTGAAGCAAAGGAGAAGACGAGACCAAAACAAACAGTGCGGGCAACTTCCAAGGGCCTGCCCGGCCACCTGTGAATAATCTAAGTAACTGCCGGCTCTGACCTTGGAACATTCTCCACAGCAAGACACAAAAGAGTCACTAAGTATAATCAAAGGTTCTTAAACCTGCTGTAGGCCTCAGCCTTTCACCTAAGTGAATCTTCTCCCATCTGATCAGTTATTCATAAACATCTCTCAGATTTGATAATCTAGTCAGATGAAACCAACGAGTGGTCCTGTGGCACCTTAGAGACTAACCAAAATATATAGACTCATGACCTTTGATGTGTAAAACTTCATCTGATGAAGTGGCTTTTACCCACAAAAGCTCATCATTCTGTATGTTTTGGTGAGTCTCTAAGATGCCACAGGACTACTCATTTTTAAAATTACAAACTAACACAGCTACCCCTCTGAGGTATTCAGATGAGATTTAGCCATGATTAAATCATTTCTAGGCTTGCACTGAAAACAGGCGGCTTTTATTCAGGTCAGCAAGTCAAATCTGACAAGGGAGAGGAGGAGGAAAAAGAATGAGAGGAGTGTGACATTGCAGGTATATCTCCAAACCATGCAGCCACCTATTACAGGAGCTGAATAGTCCACAAGCTTTATAATGATAGGGGCCTGAAGCTGATGACTCTATGAAGAGACAAGCAGCAAAGGAAGAGAATGGCAAACAATGAACCTAACAAAAAGCACTTTTAAAATAGCTTTACATTAGGGAATAGCGGTAGTGCCTAAGAGAAGGGAAGTGAAGCCTATAAGGAGAAGCATTCTAAAAGAACATGGTCAGGACAACTTAGGTTCTCCCTAAAAAATGAGGAATCCTGTAGCACACCTTCGGGTGCATCGACACAGCCAGGCTTAACTCAAAATAAGCTACGCAAATTGAGCTATGTCAATTACGTGGCTTATTTCAAAATAGCTTATTTCAAAACTGGGAGCATCTACACAGCACTTCTTTTGAAATAGAGCCCTCTTCCTCCGACTTCCCTTACTCCTCGTACATTGAGGGTTACAGGAGTCAGAGTAAGAAGTCCTCCAGCATGACAGTATTTCGACATTGTTTTGAAATAACTGCCCGTAGTGTAGACGCAGATTCTTAGAGACTCTCTCAGAGGGGTAGCTGAGTAGTTCAGTAGCACTTTAGAGACTTTAGCACCTCTAAACTGCTACAGGATTACAAGGCTACCCCTCTGTGACCTTTAGGTCCCAAAGTTAGCCTAGATTTCTACAGTACAAAACAAGTCTAATAGCTTTAGAAATGTTTCCACGACAATTGATTTTTAATTTTCATTGGAAACAGGGTCTGTTTTTAAAGGCAATAACATTTTCTGCAGTGTTTGCAATCCAAACATCCAAGTCCTGTTATTTTATCAGAATGAGGGAGGGAAAGTGAAGAAGGCCCCGAGTCTGTAACTGGACCTACATGGACACATCCCTGTACCCAGAGGAGTTCTATTAACTTCAACAGGCCACCCATGGAGAGCCATATGAATTTTGGATTCACCTCCCAGCTCTTCTATAGGCTTTGTATGGGAACTTGTCTCTCTGCATCTCAGTGCTCCAATGAGGCACCGAGGATCATTACACTTCCTTTCTTCCATCTGCTGTCCATTTAAAATATACACCCTTCAGAGTAAGGAATGTCTTAACTATGTGTATGTACAGCACCCAGCAAAACAGGGCCCTGCTTCTGGTTGAGACTTCTAGGTGCTAGAGTAATATTAATCATTATAATCATCACAAATCTGGGACCCGTCTCCTGAAAATACCAGACATTGGCCCTGGTCATGTTTTTGTACTTGCACAGACCTAATCCCTTTCACATCACAAACAAATAATATTTTTAATAGATTCCATGTTTATGGAGACATTTACAGCTGAAAGGTAGGAAAGTTCTTGTCTTTCACGGTCTTCGCTATTTTTTTAACAGAAAAAGCAAAACATATTCTGTTGTAAATTAAGTGTGATTCACGTGGCATTTTGCATGAACATACTGTAGATCATAACACAGGCTATGAAACAGGCTTTGTTCAAATTCTGTAGCCCTTATGTTCAATTTTTTGTACTTGCAGTGCTCAATATGTTTTCATTGCAATTTCATTTGGGGGACAACAGGGGAGCCTTTCTCAGTCTAATTTTTAACACCTATGAATTCCCACCATCAATGCTAACAAAGATAGTGGGGTCAGATTCTACTCTTACTTACACTGTCTGGACAGCTTCTATTTTGCTAGAATAAATAGGAACAGAACCAGGCCTCGTATATCGTGCCAGAAAAAGTGTGTGGGGATATATTTAATAGATAAGTTCAAGTTCTGATAACATTTTACAATTAATAAAATTAATATCAGCTACCAGTCTTTGCTTGACTATTCTCACCCATACTACTGACTAGATCACATGGAATTCAGAGGAGATGCCAAGAGGCAAGTAGATAGGAGAGCAACAATCTTCCTAATAATAGGATGAAACACAGTCCCTTACCTAGCTTTATACTTTTTCCTTTCCAACCCTCTATTATTTTTCATTTTTGCTCCCACGAGGCATTCTTGGATTTCCCCGAAAACTGAAGTGCCCAATTGTCATGACAGGGTTTGTCGTGTGTAGCTGATGTAAGCCAAAGAAACTCATTGTTGATAGACTGACATATAAGCCCTGCTAGGAATCAGGGATTCAGAACCGATTGCAGCTGTGCAAAAGAACTGTAACTTGAGTTGTATATATTTAACATAAAACATCCTGAAGTGAGAGGCCCCAGTGCAGGATGGTGGAGACAAGATTAATGGTTTTAACTGGGAGTGAAACCCAGTAATTAAGTAGTGACCCAAGACACGTGAGAAGCAGTAACAGTTCGTTGACCACAAGAATGATTGCTCAGGGTGCCTTCTTAATGTTGTAAATGTGAAAATGATTTAAAGCACAACCAGTGAGGGGGAAAACATTAGCAAGCGAATTCAATTGACATTAGTAATTGTCCCTGAGCACACACATATGTGGAGGTAAGCATGCAGGGATACCTTTTGGTGCGTAGCCTGGTAGCAATACATCAAACGTACAAACAGCAAAGGGATATGGCACCGTGAGTCATGATGAACAACAAGCATGAAGGCCCCATTAATACCACTGAAACAAACAAAAGCCCGAAAGAGCTAGCGATATTTCTGTGATTCTTTCCATAGAGCTTGTTGGCCTTTCTTCAGAACGTTTTGAGCACCTCAGCGCTTTGCGGAGGACATTCAAAGCAAATGATCAACACCCAGTGCATCTCGGTACTCAAGCCACTCAGCTTTTGAAAAGGAGAACTAGAGGGGTGACTTCTGTGTGCAGGGTTTGGGCTGTCTGATTGGTCCAGCTTTATGAATACTTACTGAGGCCCTGCTGTAACTGAAGTGCCACTAGCGAAAAGTGTTCAATGCCTAAGGTCAGAGAGCACAACAATAGTCCCTGGGGTTAATGGTGCTGGAATGTGATCTGATGACCAGAGCTAAGTTCCTGGGTCTTCTGCCACAGACTTCTTGTGTGGCCTTGGCTAAATCACTGAATCTCTCCTCCCCTATCCCATTTGGTTTGTAATATAGGAAGAATAACAGAACCTTTTTTCTCTCTTTGTCTGTCTTGTCTTACCTCCTACTATGTGTTTGTTCAGTGCCTGGAACAATGGGGTTCCAGTCTTAGCTGGATCCAGCGGGGGCTAGGGCAAGACTACTACTAAGAATAGCATATAGCAAGTTGTGTAATTCTGTTCACCACTGCTGGTTTTTTATAGTCACACGTTACGGCTCTCAATCCTCAAGGCATTGCAGTGGGCAATCTTGGCATTGCTTTTAATAGTTCCCAGGCTTTATGGTTCAAGACAACATATTATTAACATGAAGGAAAGGAAATTTATGCCACCTTTCCTTCCCTGTGGGGCCCAATCTTGCATTTCTGGAAGGCAATAGGCGTTTTGCCTGGGTAAGCAATGTAGCTTTGTGTCAGGTTTGGCATAAATACTGCATGGATTGTGTGTGGTAAGCCTTGCAGAAACATAATAAAGCATTCTCACAAGGCCCTGAACCACTCTTGTGGGTACTTTATCTGGATTCCTCCAGTTCATTTTCATTTGATTGCTAAGGTACGCTGAATGGCGCTGTCTCCCGTGGCTTTAAGAGTATGCCAGCTTTGTTCTGCTCTATGGGTTGGTTTCTCAGTAGCGTTAGACTGACATCAGGGCCAGGTTTGGTATGTGGGTTTTTTAGCATGCCTCTCTGGCTCCAACTGAGCTTTGGGCATTGTTACAAGTTCACTCACATCACATCTATGGTACTGTGTGCCAGTTATTCTTGTCTCAGTCCACTTATGAGGTTGCCGGGATCCGGAATAAATTTTTCTGAGCCCAATTGTAGTTTTGTCGGAGAAATAGCTCTGTGTCAAACAGGAGATTTTGTCGGAGAAATAGCTCTGTGTCAAACAGTGACATTTTACTCACATTATCACCTGCAATATTAGATCATTGATAGTGCCCTTTTCTGAAACACATTTCTGCAATGCAAGTCCTCCTGAAGCTTCCCTTGGATGAAAACGGTACACTGCTTGGACGTAAAGACACTCCGAGGACACAGCAGCCCTCAGTGATTTGTAGATGGCAGTGAGGTGCCCAATCCTGCCCTCCCAAAGTCAGTGGGAGTTTGGCCTTTGGCTTTAATAGGAGCAGGGATCAGCTCTTTTGGCCTGCCCATACACAGGGGATATATAGACACAGCAAGTCTGTGTTGCCAAATTCTCCAAAGCAAGGGCCAGACTGAGGATACAGCTGGTACAGTGCAGCAAGTCGGGGTATGGGTTTGGCACATTATGGACTCATTGTGGTATCTGCACCAAACTAGCATCAGGAGTGATGTGGGGCTGTCCTGTCCTTATTTCTCCCATACTGGGGATGCCCTATTTTTCATACCCCCATCATCTCTCTGAACCAATCAGTCCATGCCCACCACAGTTGCAGATCACAGGGCCCATAAAAAGCGAGACCACACAAACTTTGCCTCCAAATCCTCCTGCAAATACCCCTAAACTCTGGGGCTCTTCAGATCTGGATTTTAGTATGGGCCTGCCTCGAAGACTAAAATAATTCATTTACAGGGATTCATGTGCTCCTTTGGCTTTCCCTCCAGTTCCAAAACAGAATGACAAATAGCAGCTGAGGGGGAAATGAAAACTGAGGAACAGAATGAGGGGAGACCTCATTTTAAATGTAATTATTTTCATGCTCTTTTCTTTTAGTAACATTAAGCTCTACGTTCCACTGTATACTTTTAAAGAAGCTTTTTTTAAAAAAAAAAAAATGGCCCTAACCCTGTTTTATATGTAAGGGAAAATGTTGGTTCCCTGTGGCTTTCAAGTATTTTCATATTGGTATAATTCAAACAATATGATGATTCAACATGTAGTTTCCTGGCTACAGTGGAGGTTGTGGTAATTGAGGGTTTAAACTCTATCAAGACTCTTGACAGAACAGCACCACAAGACTCTATCAGAGAGCCCCGATAAAGGCTGCCAGCCATGCAAAGACCTGGATGAAACTGGCAGGCTGTACAACACATAAGGCTAATAGGCTCCGTGCCCATGTACGTGTGGCAGGGGTTGCCCATCTTGTCTGAGCATGCCACCCAGTGAGACACTGCCTGCTATGCCACAAGGACATCCTCATTGGGGCTCAGATACAATGATGATGAGGGCCAAAAATAGACAGTTATCCAGTCCTATATAGAAAATAATTAGGGAAGTGTATCATTTCACAATGCTGTGCATGTTACAGTGCATGTGTATGTTACAATCTGTTGGTGGGGAGGGGACTCGACCCCCTTGATCTCTTGCCCCTAAGAAATAAGTTAACATGAATAAATATACAAATTGGATTTATATACACGTGTGCATTCATGCACACATCCATAGGATAGGCATGACTAGTAGCATCAGCTAGTATTAAGAGTCTCAACATTTCCCCTTATAAAACCCAGTTTTCAATTGCTAGTAACTTTGCCAGACAAACAGTCTGTGCTGAAATTTACCATGGCAGGTGTCTGTCTCAGGCTGGATTTGTTTGGAAAATTTCAGCAAAAATGGTTCTGTGGTTTGTGACAATGAAGATAGAAGAAAATACCCCGTTTTGTAATGTTAAAACAATTCCGATGACCATTTCTGTGAAATGATCTAGTGCCCCATGCTTTGAAGCAAGGATTTGAAATTTGGCAGCAGGGTGATTTTGGTATCAGATACACTCCTTTTGCTAGTCATATAAAAATCTGTCTACATTTGGCCAAATTAGAAGCCTTTGAAAAATGTCAGTACACACATGCCCAGTAAATACTTCTTAGATTTAACAGAATGTCTGAAGATTCCATCCTCTCTGAGCATGCTCCAGGCCCTTGCAGATTCTGTGGGTGACAACTGTGCATTTGCAACTGACCATGCTCCCTCCACCGTAAGGTAAGAGGCTTGAAGTCAGACTTTCTCTGTCAATAATGCTCCCAGTTGGTGTGAGATTGCAGGGGCCAAGCAGAGAGGCTGTCTTCTGTGGTCACAGTGAAACTCCCAGCCCAATCATATCTAGGCAGATTGGAAAGGAAAGCCACTAACTCTATTTCAGAGGGGACAAGCTTCAGAGAAGATAGGAGTGAAAAGTATACATTGGTAGTACAACTGGGAGTAGGGAAGGAGTTTGGTACTGGTTGGGCCAAGAGATTGGGACACAGGGAAGACTTATTTTAAATGTAACACACACCATACATCCCCACAATGCCATACTAAACCAAAGGTTATGTTGGTATTGTATATTTCAATTTGTGAAAACGCCCCATAATTTGACTTTGCATGCTAATCTGGGACACAACAACACTGTGAACTGTCATGATTTCCCCTGAGTGGGAATCTCATTTCCCAACCAGCTCTACTTCCTAAATCAGATCTGTCCCCCTCCAACTTGCTGCTGCTAATTCTATATCCTGCATATCTGCATTCTGCACCCTTCAACACCAACAAGGAATGCAAAGCAAGCAACAATGTAAAACCATGATCTCTGAACATTCAGTCCATGTGGGGCTGTTCCCCACTCTGGCACTTCGAGTGCAGAAGGTGGGGGCCTGTAAAGACTTTAAATATACCTTGCCTCTACAGGCTCTGGTTACAAAAACTCCCCCAGGGTCACAGTTTCACTGACTTTGGGGGGTAGCTGCTGTCATCAAGTGACAGTTTTATCCTTAAAACTGGGGGGCAAATATTTGAATTCTCTCTCAGGGGTACCCCACACACTTTTGCCCCAATAGAAAAAGAGAAAAACAAGCTACAGTCTCTGGTAGCTGACCTCTTAGTCTGAGGCATGCAGACACACACAGACAGACAGACCTCCTGTACTTTCCAGGGCACAAGAATCAAATCATCACCTTAAAAAATTATTTTTATTACAAAATAAAAGATATATTGGATAAAGCATACTTGGTTGTTAGATGTTAGAGAGCAACAAAGGAAAATAAATTAAAACACAGATAACATTTCTGGAAACAATTCTTTGATGGTAAATGGGGAGGGAAGGCATAGATTCACACAGAGCAGATCAAACCAAACCACAAAATAAAGAAAAATACCTTGATCGCAACTAGATTCACTTTTTTCTGTTTATTTACTCACAATCTTCTCTTTGTTCAGTCCACTTCCATGCCCCGAATTCTTTGGAGGCATGGTAGTCCTGTCTGGGCTTAAATCATTCTATGTGCTTGACTCCTGGTTTAACTCTCCCACACAAAGAAAGCAGGCAAGGTGTCTATAGGCAATTCAAATTTCAGCACTCTATCCCCATTGGTTCCTCTGGCCCCCTGCCAACCCTCTTTCTAGCTACCTGAGTTTAATTCCTTAGGGTATGTCTACACTACAGCACTATTTCGAATTAACTTATTTCGAATTAGTTAATTCAAAATAAGCTAATTCGAAATAATGCATCTAGACACAAAATATAATTCAAAATAGCATTTTGCTATTTTGAAATAGTGCGTCCACACTGATTGGACACTGGATCGCATTTAAGGGCAGCTGAAACCAGTTCCGGTAGGGCATCAGGTCAGTAGTTGCTTTGTGTGGCTGCTGTCTGAGGCTATCTGAGGCTCATGCTTAAAGGGATCCCCCTGGACAGCCGGTTCTCAGCTTTCCCGCTTGCTTGCCTACCTCACTGAGGGACAGCAAAGGGTTTTCCTCTCCGCCTGCTTTGGCCGCTCTCATTTGGGACATCTCAGCACTCGGCACCATGGAGCCACAGCCACCCCTGGGCATTCTGGTGCTCATGTTGAATGTCTTGCTGCAAGCCTGGCAGCAA
>JANRFK010004893.1:48857448-48890421 GCA_030068395.1 Apalone spinifera
GTGAGGGCAACCAGAGTACGCAGAGACAAAATGCTTTGTTGTCTCTCATTGAGGTAGACAAGCAAGCAGGGAAACCTGAGAACTATCTGTCTGGGGGAAAGGGGTCCCTTTAAGCACAGACCTCAGATAGCTTCAGCAGCAGCCCCACACAGTAAGTCCTGACCTGATGCCCTGCCAGAACTGGTTCTGGCCAGACTTAAATGCGATTCAGAGTCCACTCAGTGTGGACGCGCTATTTTGAAATAGCAAAATGCTATTTTGAAATGCATTTTGTGTGTAGATGCATTATTTCGAGATAAATTATTTTGAAATAACTATTTCAAAATAAGATAGTTCAAAATAACACTGTAATGTAGACATACCCATTCTGTCAGTGATCTAACAGCTCCATGTGCAGCTGACTTTCAAGGGTGCAAATTCTAACATTTGTGTGCATGCAGGGGTGAGACCCTTGGAAGAGCATGCAAACTGTTTACCTCTCCTCTGAGGGGGTCTCTCCTATAGGGAAGGGCCTGAGGGGGGCAGGGGCCAGACCAAGAGACAAGGGGGTTGGAGACCTGGGGGGCTCCCCCAGGCACAGTTTGGGGAAGGGGAGGCCACTTACCTTGTCCATTGGCTGGCAACATGCAGAATCTTGTCTGCAGCTGGCCACTGTCTTACTAATGCAGCTGTCCCCACTGGTCATTCTGCAGTATAGTGCCCCCTGTACTCGCTTTCCCCAGTGGTCACTGAGTATTGTGCCCCTCCTCTCTTCCCCTTTCCTTTCCATCTTCTGGAAACCAATCCTATTCCTGGCACTTTCCATTTTCCTGGCACATCCAAACCTTGACCTTGATTTAAGTTAGAAGAGGAAGATGCATACCACATTTGATGGCCCTAGCTCTTACCATTTAGGAGCAGTTCTTGACCAAATGGACTCACAGACACACAGACAGATGAACTCATGGACAAACATATGCACTCTAAAAGATAGATAGATAGATAGATAATCTCCCAAAGTCCATCAGCAGCCCTAGGAACTACAAGTTGTGGACTATAAATTGGTATGTTGAGAGAACTTCCTGGTTCCTGCCAGGATATCCTCTAACACACACACCCCACAGGGTCTCAGCACTGGGAGCCCATAGCCTTCAAGCAGAAAGGACTCTGCTGAACTGTAATCCTGTTCTTTGTTTCTTAACAAAGTAAAACCTGTTCTTGATGGTTTGTCTGTGTGGTCCAAAGTGAACTCACACTGACATACAACACAGAGAACATAAAGGACCTTCAGGTCCAGTCTCTCAAAGTTGTGTAAAAAGTCTCAGGACTTCTCTTATGTTGAACAACCTCACACTGGGCCAGTGGACAGGTGGGATGTGGGTGTGGGTGTAGTATCAATATAGGATTGAGGAAAATTAAATTTCACGGCCAATTTTATTGTACTATATATACATTTATTTACCTCTTGTTTTGTTTCCATGTTAAAATAGCATGTGGATCCAGGGATTATCCTTCTAGACCATCCAGTTATCTTCAAATGGCTACTCTTAGTTCAACTAAGACAGGGATAATTCTTTTTCCCAATAAATCTTTCTTTGCCCTGTGCTCTAGATAGCTAAAAGATGGCTCTTTGGCAGAGATAGAGGGGTTTGGAGGAAGTTATTGTTTTTAATTCTAAAGGCACGAAATGCTAACAAGTCAGTATCACACAGACTATGCTGCCTTAATTGAATTTTATTTTGGTCGAGAAGCTGTGGATTTTATACAGCTTAGAAGGAAGGAACTGTGAATTTGAATTAAACATATTACTAATTTTGATGGTGGTAAGACGTTTGTAATCAGAGACATATTTGAGCCAACAACCGGTAAGGCAATTTATTCCACATAATGGTGAATGCTCCCTTCTACACACTGTGCAGAAGAAGGACATTTTTCATAGAATTCCTTCAAGTGGCAGAACAAGGAGCAATGGTCTCAAGTTGTGGTGGGAGAGGTCCAGGTTGGATATTAGGAAAAACTATTTCACTAGCAGGGTAGCGAAGCACTGGAATGGGTTACCTACGGAAGTAGTGGAGTCTCCATCCCTAGAGGTATTTAAGTCTCAGCTTGACCAAGCCCTGGCCAGGTTGATTTAGTTGGGATTGGTCCTGCCTAGAACAAGGGGCTGAACTTGATGACCTTCTGAGGTCTCTTTCAGCTCTATGGTTCTATGTTCTATGATTCTATGATTAAGTGCCTCTTAGTTAAGCTTAGTTAAATGCATTCTGACGCCTTCCTCTGACAAAGGAGAATTTCTGGAAAAATGGTTCTCACTCACTAATCCCTCCACTGAACCTGCAAAACAGAGTCTATAATTTTTACTCAGCTGCCTATATCCCATCCTATTCATTCATACCCATGCAAGTGAGCATGTCACTTCAGCCTATAGTGAAAGAAGCTAAACTTCCCATTTTGGATGCTTGTGACCATTGAGAGAGGAAAACACCATAGCATGAAGTAGGAAACTTAGTAGGGACATCTATAACCCTCTGACCACTATATTCAAGTCTAGATAGAGCAGTTGGTCCTTTAAAAAGATACTACCTCTCCCACCTTGTCTCTATCATTGAGAGAGATAGATTTCATAGGCATTAAACACTATAATTTGTTGGCTGTCTCCATGTTATGCTTGTGATTGCTAGCCCAGATTCCAGGCCTCACCTTAATGTTGCTTTCAGGTATTGTAAGAGTTTAGGATCATGCTGGTGGCGTCTGTTTTTATTGATTTCCTGACATTTCACAGTATAGCCACATAACAGGGTATTATTTTAGTGGCCTGTCAATATATGGCTTTGGTTGTGAATCCCGACTGACCTGTGCCATCCAAGGCATATATTCATTCACCACTGAAACACATCTAACACCTTCATAAAACAGCACTTTTAAAAAATATATATCAATCAGTGTTAAAGTTAGACCGCAACACTATAATGTTAATGTCCTGTCGGGAGGGTTTGATTAAAACTTCAGAAATGGAATGACTGGTGATCACTGCAACGTGTAATAAAAATATCAGAAGAAAAGAAAACGAGGAGCAGATTTTGTAACCCTTCTGTCAGGCAAACCGTTCCTTTGTACCAGTGTTCCTTTGTTTGGGAAACTGATGCAGAATGTGGCCCTATAGCCATAAAAACCAGCCTTAATTTTGAAACAGTTGTATTCTTACTGACTAGTGCTGCACCACCAAAGTCAAAGGGACTTTTGCCATTTACTCCAACATGAGCAGTATCAAACCCTTTGTGTGAAACTGGCCATTGGCCTGTGTTTCCTCTAAGCCGTGTACTTGTGTGGCTACTAGGAAGAGATTCCAATACCTCCCAGCTGATTAGAAGAGCACCCATAGCTGGGCTTTTTGTTTCTATTGGTGGGGCACATTCACACATGCCTTGGTGCACCTAAAATTTATTCTGCACATGGATGGAAAAGATTAGAGGGAACACTGTGTTGGCCCTCTTGCCTTAGGAGGGCCATCTACTCAAACTCCACTATCAATTATACTACTGCATCCAAAATGCTAGGGTTGATGCTGTTAACCCCACCTACATGTTCTCAGGGAGGCTCTCAAGCAACACCAAAGCACCCTCCTCCCCATTTAGGTTCCTGGCCTCACTTAGCTTTCCTAGTTATACTGGCTACCAAGGTGATTTTCTGAACCTTTCATCCCTCTTGGAACTTCATGGGAAGCTGTTTGGTCCTCCAAGGAGACAACAAACAGGAGAGAGATTGCAAGGCTGCTCTATGCCCCAGTGGGAAGTAAAATTGCTGGCTGGTTTCCCTGAATATGTTACAAAAGGAGATATGGTAGAAGGCGGCAGTCTTTCCCAGACAGAAAATGGCAAAAGCTAATGGAGTAGGGAGATCTCAAACAATGGGAGGAAAGCAGATTTCCAGTGAGAGCTGCTTTCATAATGAAAAAAGGAGTCAAGTGGGCTTATTCTTGATTTTATTGTGAGTGGCAAAATAGGACATTTTAGTATGTCCCCTGTCCTCTTAATCCCAGTGCATCACCTCTACTCCACATTCAGGCGTCCATGATCTGTGACCACAGTTGAATTCAGGTTCTTGCATGTTGTAATTATCATAGTAGCTGAAATCTTATCCTTCAGGTCAGGTCCGTCTGACCCAACAAAAGAACCAACAGTTGCATAAATTAGGAAACCTAAGCGCAGTTGGTACATTTTGCAAGGGCCTAGGGAATTGTTCTTATGCTGGAGGGGCCTGAAATTAAAATAAAGGTCTGAGCAACAACGGGGGGTTAGCCCATTGCCACAAACACCCTTAAGGGATAAAGATGGAGGGAAGGATTATACAAAGCAGCCTCTCATTAGCCTTTCCTTGATAGTGTCTGGTAATTTGGCTTTTTGAAGACTCTCTTAATTAGGTTTTTAGAGTGTGTAGGTTAGGCAGTTTCCAGCAAAAGGTTGATCATAATGGGTTACAGATGATCTAATACAATATGCTGACATGAAACTTAGCTACAGAGAATTCCCCTATAGTCTGCACTCTCAGTACATTTGGTTTCCATGGCTGGGAATCTGCTTTAAACTCTTCCGAGATGTAAAGCTATTTTTCACTCATAGGATGCTGTGACAGGCCCTGACCCTCAGTGGCTTACGTCACCTCAACCTCCTCGGGACAGAGACCTCAGGAATATGAAGTACGGAGCAATGCTGCACCAGGAGGGAGATAGACTAGATACCCTCATGGGTCTTTTCCATCTGTAATACTTGTGGGCACATCTACCCAGCAAGGCTAAAGCCAAAATAAGCTATGTAACTTGAGCTACACAATTGACGTAGCTGAAGTCGAAATAGCTTATTTCAGCTTTTGGTGCTGTCTACACATCAGGAAGTCTGAGGTAGAGCACTCTTCCTCCAACTTCCCTCACTTCTCGTACAATAAGGGTTACAGGAGTCAGAGTAAGAAGTCCTCCAGCTCAACATTATTGTGACATGTCAAAATAACTGCTTGTAGTGTAGACGCGAACTTAATAACACTGCTGTGTAGACATAGCCATATGGTTCTGTCATTTCCAATGAACAACAAATATATTCCAAGCAAGTGCCTGGGCTTTGGTCATGCAGAGCTAGCGGCTGTGTCAGGGAAATTTGCTAATCCTCTCTCTCGAGTCATTTTCCTTTAGCATCTCTGCAGAACCCAGCAGATATAGGACACTTTCTGACAGAATGCACCTGCCAAAGTAGAGAGGGAAAGAAGTAGGTTTTAAAAAGTAAAATGCAGTGCTGTGGAAGGGGAGGCAAAGAATTATCTAAAAACAAGAAATAAATGGCATTGAAAGGCTATTGGAACTAGTGTGCACAATGGCAAGTTGCACTTATCTCTTTCATTCTCCCACTACAGTGGTTGTTAACTCACTGAAACTGCAGGGGCCTTGGATATTGGTGTCCTTTCACCTCCTTGCTGGAATACATTCGTCTCTTCCGACTGCTGGGTTTAGTGTGTGGGTGGTATTGATGAAATACAAGAAGTCAGAACTAGATAATCTGGTGGTCCTTTTTGGCCTTAAACTCTATGGCTACGTCTACACTGCAGGCTTGTTCTTGCGCAAAAAATTGCCGGGTGTCTACACTGCACGCACGTTCTTTTTCACAAGTAAATATACAGTACAGCGTCGGAAAACAGGGCTTCTTCCAGAAGAGTTATTCCTCTCCCCACGAGGAATAAGCCCTTTTGCATAAGAGCTCTTCCAAAAGAAGGCAGCGTAGACAGGCAACATGATTTTCTTGTGCAAGAAACCCCTATGGCTAAAATGGCCATCAGAGCTTTCTTGCACAAGAGAGCGTCCACACTGCCATGGACGCTCTTGCACAAAAGCACATCTCTTGCACAAAAGCACATGGCAGTGTGGACATGCTCTTGTGGAAGACTTTTTGCACAAGAACTCTTGCGCAAAACAGATCTTGTGCAAGAAGCCTGCAGTGTAGATGTAGCCTATGATTTTATTTCCCCCTCTAAGTCCTGGAGCACAGAAGAGATAAGTGGTTGGCCTTTTCAACCAACAGAGTTTATCTGTTGGTCTCTAGCTTATTCAATAGCAGGTCACTCTGAGTATTCAAGAAATTCAAGCTACATTGCTACTTTTGATTAGATAGACAGGTCACACGGTGTTGTGTCTGTTCCCTGATTGAATGAATGGAATTCTTAGAATCAAGTTTCCCCCTCGATTTTAAGGCCAGACGGGACCATAATGTTCACTGATGTCTGATTTCCTGCATAACTCAGGCCAAAGATTTCTCCCTATGGTTCATAAATTGAGCTCAATAACTTGAAGTTGAGATAGAGCATGACTTTTAGACAGGCTTCCAGTTAGGGTTGCCAATTTTGGTTGGACATGTTCCTGGAGGTTTCATCACACAGCATAATCTTTAATTAAAGATTAATCTTCAATTCCTGGAGACTCCTAGACATTCTTGGAAGGTTGGAAACCCGACATCCAGTTGTGATTTAAAGACTACATGTGGAGAATTTACAAATCCTCTTGCAAATAGTCATTTAAAATTCAGGAAGTGTGACAGTAGATTGGAAAGAAATTGACCACAATGAACTTGGTTCTTCCACAAACCCAGAGAAATGCTGGTGTTCTGTAGCCAGAGCCAAAAAGACACATTCTGTGGTGGGACTCATGAATAAGAGGTTGTGGTCTGCACATTTTAGCACATCCATAGCTGCCTTTAATAGCACCAATGTATTTTAGCTCACGTGCCCCTGAAACATTACCATCCCCACCCCAAGAAGCATTACTTTAATCAGTAGCAGTACATATTCACAGTAGGTGGTATTGGCCGTGCACTGAGCTGAGAGCAGCCAGAATATTGGCTCGAGTTAGGAATTCTTCATTGAGCCTAGTTTTTCCCCCATGAATATGCCATTCTTGTCAAAAATCAAAATGTTTTGACACGTCACTTTTGCAGAAATATCATTTAAAGAACAAAGCACTTGGGTAATGTCAAAATGTCCTATGTTAGTAATTTTTAATGAAACATTTTGATTTTCTGTTTCAAAACAATTTTTCTAAAATGTGTTAATTTTGATTTTTTTAAAAAGTTTTAAAATGTCAGTATTGGAATGAAAGTTTCAAATCTAAATGTTTGATCCACCAAAAATTATTTTTTTCTAGAATTTCATTTTTGAAGAAATACTGATTTATTTATTTTTTAAATCTAAGAGAGGTTGCCGTGTTAGTCTGTAAAACTTTAAAGAAACAAGTAATCCTCTAGCACCTTAGGGCATGTCTACACTAGGAAATTATTTTGAAATAACTAAATTCGACTTAACTCTCGATTTTACAAAATTGAAATAGCGTGTCCCCACACTCAAAATTAGTCTGAGGCCAGCTCCATTAATGTGGACACACTACCTCAACTTAGAGCCTCAGGAAGCACAGAGGAGTAATTAGTTTGAATTACTCTGCAGAGTAGTTATTTCAAAATAGTGGTACTGGAGAGTCCACACTAACACTATTTCAAAATAACTATTTCAAAGTTAGCGTTATTCCCTGAGGAAAGCAGAAGTACAGATTCTGAAATAAGCGGCCCATTATTTCAAAATAATGAGGTTGGTAGTGTGAATTCTCCACTTATAAATTCAATGTAAAGGGGGTTATTTCAAAAGGGCTTAGACTAGCAAATAGAAAGAGAGAGAGAGAGAATATCATGAGTTTTCGTGGGCAAAACCCACTTCCTCAGATGAAAAGAGTGGAGAAAAAAAGGGGGGGGGGGACCTCTCAATACATAACAGAAAAAGAAGGAAGAGGGGAAGAGAAGAAAAATTTTCAAAAATCAACTACAGAGAGAAACTGCGGAACTGGCTTTCACATGCAAATTTGACACTATATCTCAGGGCTTAAACAAAGACATGAACTAGATGGGCCATTATATTCAACACCCAACTGACATCAAAAGCTAAGCATGGGACACTTCCAGCTCACTCAATTAGCTTAATTAGCACCGGTACCTCAATTGACATGTACTCCCCCTTGCACTCCCTGTTACCTCACCTTTCTTTTTCTGTTATGGATAGGGAAATTCCCCTCTTTTTTTCCTCCATTCTGCTCATCTGAGGAAGTGGCTTTTGCCCATGAAAGCTCATAATAATGTCTGTCTGTCTGTCTTTCTCTCTCTCTCTCTCTCTCTGTATATAAAATAAATATTTCTGAAAGTTTGTTTGTTTGTTTGTCCCGAAAAATCTCCAAAACGGTAAGAGCTAGAAACACCAAATTTGGCACAGATACTACTGATTTTATAACTTAAATAACTGGATTGGTTATATCTCAAAATTGGTTCTCCCGGTTCCTCCAGACCCCCAATTGGGCCCACTATACATATAGTATGATGGGGGCTGATTTGGCTATGACAAATCAGGAAAGAGATCTTGGAGTTATCATGGATAGTTCTCCGAAAACGTCCACCCAGTGTGCTGCAGCGGTCAAAAAGGCAAATAGAATGTTAGGAATTATTAAGAAAGGGATAGAAAATAAGACACTGAATATCTTACTGACCCTGTATAAAACTATAGTACGCCCACATCTTGAATACTGTGTACAGGTGTGGTCTCCTCACCTCAAAAAAGATATTTTGGCCTTGGAAAGGATTCAGAAAAGGGCAACTAAAATGATTAGGGGTTTGCAACAGGTCCCATATGAAGAGAGGCTAAAGTAACTGGGACTTTTCAGTTTGGAAAAGAGGAGACTGAGGGGCAATATGATAGAGATATATAAAATCATGAGCGGTATGGAGAGGGTGAATAAATAAAAGTTATTCATTAGTTCCCATAATATAAGTACTAGAGGACACCAAAAGAAATTAATGGGTAGAAGGTTTAAAACTAATAAGTGAAAGTTCGTCTTCACACAGCACATAGTCAACCTGTGGAACTCCTTGCCAGAGGAGGCTGTGAAGGCTAGAACTATAACAGAGTTTAAAGAGAAGCTAGATAAATTCATAGAGGTTAGGTTCATAAAAGGCTATTAGCCAGGGGGTAGGAATGGTGTCCCTGGCCTGTTTGTCAGAGGCTGGAGATGGATGGCACAAGACAAATCTCTTGATCATTGTCTTCGGTCCACCCCGCCCAGGGCACTTGGCGCTGGCCACTGTCGGCAGACAGGCTACTGGGCTAGATGGATCTTTGGTCTGACCCAGTACGGCCGTTCTTGTATTCTTATGTTCACTGATAATTCTGAAAGATCTCTGAAACGGTAAGAACTACAAACACATTTTGCATTGATACTCCTGATTGCCTAACTTAAATCACTGGATTGGTTATATCTCGAAATCGGTTTCCCCCAACCCCCAACTGGGCCCACTGATAATTAGCTTTTAGTAGCACCTGATCATAGGCATTTGCTGGACTCCTCTGTTAAGCGTTTAACATAAACTGCGACTACTAGATCCTAGAGGATAAAGCATGTGGGCACCTGCAGCACCATCAAGGGAAAGCCTATGGGGGAGACGCTGCAGTGGGGCAGAGAATCAGCAACCTCCCCTATACTTGGGCACCAGCTGGTCTCCAGGAGATACCCAAATGTGACTGATGCTGGCTGGGGTCTAGCCTGGCTAATTGTGGCTGGGAGAAATCTCCACCTATCACAGCCTCTCAACATCTTCACGCAGCCGGGCTTCAACTGAACCCCTTCTGGAAATTAAAGTTGCTTCCTTCCCCCCACACCCAAATAAGCCATCCACCACTCACCCTTCTTTGGGCTGTGTGCTTTCTCCTGGAAGGGCTGTCTGCATTGTTAGCAAGTGCCACGGGCATTATGCACATGCAGGATTCAGCTCACAGTACAAATTGGAGGTGGGTAGGAGGACAAGGTTTTGAGCACCGTGGAGCCTGAGGAGAACACAGTATACTCAGAACAGCCTATTCTCATTAGAGCAGGTACGTTCAGGTACTGAATGTTCTGATAATCTAGATATCACTAATTGCACCTGGTCTGAAGATGTTTCGCTTTGTCTGATCAATGCAACCGGTCCAGCTGCCGCTAGGAAGTCCATTCAGGTTGTCCCATGGAGCGTGCACTGAAGGCACTTGGGGAGTGGCTACCTGGGGAGCAGTGATTTGCTGCTGCTGCAGAGCCCAGGAGACATCCCCTCCATTTCTCAGGCCTTCTGGCAAGGAGGCTGCAGGCATTGGTTTGCATAGAGTCTTTAAGAGAAGATGGGCCTTCCTGATTTTTGGGGACTGAGAAAAAAGACCCTATGGGATTTGTCGTTTTGTAAGCACATCACTAGCTATGTTAATTTCTTAAAGTAATATATAAGAGAAAAGTATTTCCAATAAAATATGCTATGTTAATGTCATTGACGTAGTTCATTCATCACACCTTTTACTATATTTTCCCTGGGTGACCTCTGAGTATTTCTGCTAATATATATATATATATATATATATATATATATATAAGGTGCTACAAGACTACTAATTTCTTTGATTTTTTTTTGTTTCATTCCATTTCAGAACAGTTTTGTTTCTTTGTTTTTTGTTTTGTTTTGTTTTGTTTTTTTGAATTTCAGAATTTGGCTTTACTCGCATTAATGCTGCTGTTGAAATATTAGCCCTCAAGCCTCCTTTCAGGTATGCCTGTGAATAGCTTTGCACTTACAAGTAACCCAATTGAAATGTTATTTGCATGTGCATTTGTAGGATTAGGAATTTATAGCTTGATTTTCAAAGGTGCTGAGTGCTTGTACCCACTTCTGACTTAACAGGAACTGTGAGTGATCAGTGCCAGGTCATTAATGTGCTTCTATTTAGGGAGTGCAATTATGCTGTTGTCATGCCCTGAGGTAGAATATGATTGCGGAAGTAGCACAATATCCTGCCATTTATTTTTATGGAAATGAGTCTCGTCACTTAGGTCAGGGAGTTTAAAAGGATTAAAGGAAATGATAGTGTCGATGGTGTACGGTCATTTTTTATTCATTACAAAACCCCATGAGGACCTACACTGCAACCTCTCTCTTTCCCAGTCCCTATAAATGCTTCTCTTCATCCTTAATATTCCCGTTTGCTCTGTCCCTGGTAATTTTACCAAAGTACGGCTCTCCTCGCATGGTGTTCAGAGACCAAGTGAGGCCTTGGAGATCCACGAGGCAACTGGAACCTTTTGTTCACCAGCTTGCTTTCAGTGAGCCCATTAAGACACAAACCAGGTGGTGGCAGGGAAACCTGCAAAGGAAAAAGAAAAATGAGAGGCTTTCAGCAGAAGTAGACATTAGAATTTATCTATAATGACAGCTCGAGGGAATGGGGCCTCCTCCCCTGTAGGACACCTTGGGGTCACCAGGGGTCAGCCAGATCACCTCAAGTTGGCTATGACCTTGCGGGAGCTCTTGCAAATCACATCTGGAATATATTTCAGCTTCAAGAGCGATAAATGAAAACACTGAACACAACAGGGCCGAGGCAATGTTGTTTGAAAGAAAAGGTAATGTTTTGACCCTTTCTTGGCCCATGACATGTCTGGTTATTTCGCCAAGTACTAAGGAAGTGCTGCTTGTTTGGTTAAAGGACAATAAGCTATTTAACTGTAAAATAATAATACAACTCATTTCAGGCTTCCAGAAGGATTGTAGATACATGTCTGTATTAATTATAAATCTCTGAATTAATTATTTTGGCATTGAAGTTTTTAATTTTGTATCAAGTCTTTTTATAAGTCCTTTTACATAGAAACTTTGTATCTTATAGAACAGTTCCTAAAAATAAGTAAGGTAAAGAAAATGTCTTTGTACCTCCTTTTGCTTACTTGATTGCCCTGTTGAGTGAATGAGGTGTGAATGGATAAGGTATGGAAGACAAACACCTCCAGGCACTTGCAATGGTTGGAGAGCAGATGGAAGCCAGATCCAAGAACAATGAGAAGAACAATGGTACCTGTGAAGTGGGGCTCATTGAAAGAAGACTGGACATATGGACACCGTGGGAGTCAGCAGCAAGTGCCTGCTTTTGGAAGCACCCTCTTTGAAGGTGAACGTGGCAACATTAAGACACCACCCAGAAGAAGGCACCACTGATGTCTAACTGCATATGCATATGATGACTCTCACAGGCTACGTCTACACTATGAGTTTTCTCAGCAAAAAATATACTAATGAAGGACTCATTTGCATATTTTCTGCAGATCCATTTTTTCGCTCGGGTTTTTGTGCAAAAACAATCAGTGTGGATGTTTTCTTTTTGTTCAAAAACTCCTTTTCCCACAAGATCGGTAAACTTCCTTTTTTTGGGGCATAAGGATCTTGCGGGGAAAGGGGTTTTTGCACAAAAAGAAAATGTCCACATTGCTTGGTTTTGCGTAAAAACCCTAGCGAAAAAAAACGGATCAGCAGAAAATATGCAAATGAGATCACGGCTCATGCAAATTAGTCCCTCATTAGCATATTTTTGCCAAGAAAACACGTAGTGTAGACGTAGCCACAGATTATGCATATGCATGTGTGACTAACTGGTGTAGATATGCATGAGAGGGGAACTACTATAAATCTAAGGCATATTGCAAGGGATCCTAGGTTTTGTCTTGTCAGCATGGGAGCACCGATCCTGATCGTCAGCAGCTCGGCTCCATCCCTCCCCCATCTAACTCACCTGGCCAGTGCAGTTAGGGGAAGCAACTATTGGTAACAACAACCAAGTGTGCTTGTGTGTGTGTGTGAGTATGTGAGTGTGATATATTATATGTATATGATAAGGGTTGATTGCTATATGTATTACCAATAAATGTGGTGTTTTGCTTTTTCCCTCTGAAAAGATCCTGTGCAGGACTTAAGTACAACAATATCACAATGTCACATCAGCAAGAATGGAAAATGTCTCTGGTATCCTAACTAACCTCTTTACTTTTGTCTTGTAGGCACCAACAACCAAACACATGGAAAATCAATAAAATGAGAATAATAAAAAAATGATAAAACATGATAAAGAAAATTATAAACAGTTTACTATAGAAAGACCCTTCAAAAACAATTCAAAAGAATCATATCAAAGTAAAAGTGATATACCATTTCCCAGTTCCATTCATTTTCACCCTATAACCTATTGCTTTAAATTTTGCACTTCACTTAGAAGGTTAGGAAGCAAATTTTTGATAATGGGTTCTCCAGTCTAGCAGATAAAATATATCACAGAATTGGTCAGAAGTTGAAGCTACTCCAATTCAAACCAGAAATTAGGTATATATTTTTCACAAGGAAGGAAATTAACCAATGGAACAAATTAACAGGGATTGTCATGGATTCTCCAATGGGGCACCAGAAGAAAGGGGTGCACTGGCCACAAGGGCAAGCGGGGGGAGAGGTGTTGGAGAGGAACAAGCAGGAAGTAGAGGTTGGGGGAGAAGAGGCAGGTGGGTCCTCAAATATAAAGGGGTTGGGAGTTTGGGGACAGCACAGATAAGACCACAGTTCAGGGGGCCCCTCCACTTTAAGGGAGCTTCCACTGCTTCTGTTCTCCATCCCTGATAGTTTTTCTAAAACAAATGCTCTAGTTTAAACCACAATTATTCTAGAAAGGCTCAATGATCCATGATAGGCAGGTGAACAGACAAGGTAGTCACAGAGATCCCTTCTGATCGTGGAATTTATGAAGCTATGAAAATGAACTGGTCAGTTTCACTATCTGCAGAAAGACGGCTTAATTTTCAGGACTGCCTCCTCTAGCATAGGGGAGTCATGGTAGAATTTCCAAAACAACCGCGGAACACTGAACACATGTTAGGAATATTCACTGAAGAACATTCCATAATCAAAAGCTGTTTTCATTTCTGTTCCCCTAGTTGATTTTATAAAACCTGTTTTTCTTTTAAACAAAAAAAAATTCTGCATGTTCAGATTAACAGCTTCTGTTGAACGTGATAAAATATTTTTTTTAAATATTGCAGGACTGGAACATTTTTTAAAAATCCAGATGTTCTGAGATTGATTCAACAAATATATCACCTCATAACACAGTGCCACTTACAGCACTCAGCAATTGCAGCTAAGCTTTCTATTGTCTCTGTTAGGCTACGTCTACACTGCAGAGTTTTTGTGCAAAAACAAGTGTTTTTGCACAAAAACTAACGGAGCATCCGTACCTTAAGTGCGTTTTTGCACAAGAAAATTTACAGTGAATTGACAGAACAGAGGGGTTTTTGTGGTATAGGTACTCCTCTTTCTATGAGGAATAACTCCTTTTTGTTCAAGAGCTCTTGCGCAAAAAGATGTGTGTGGACGGGAAATAGGGGGGTTTTGCACAAAAACAGCCTATTGAGAGACGTACAGGTGCCCTGGTGGCCATTCTATTAATGACAATCGGAGCTTTATTGTGAGAGTGTGTCCGTGCAGTCTGGACACGCTCTTGAGCAAAAGCACAATGCTTTTCCAATGCGCTTTTGCAGTGTGGACGAATCCTTGCGCAAGAAGTTTTTGCGGAAGATCTCTTCTGCACAAAGCTTCTTGTGCAAGAAGCTTGCCGTGTAGATGTAGCCTTAATGTATTAGTTGAACTAATTGTGCTCCATGAATGCACACGTGAAGACGAAGCCTTCTGTTGTGTTCTTGCACTGAGAATTGTATGGGTGCAAAGGATGAAACTATATAATCGTGCTGTAACATTTGCTCTTCCTAGGTTATGTCTGCAGGATTTCACATGTGTGGGGATGATCATGAGATTGAAGCCTTACTGCCAAGCCAACCCCACTACTTCACTATTGTACTCCTATAAGTCATCTTATTAACTTCAGCAGCGCTAACTCCCATGACGAGGGCCCTGCCAAATTCACAGTCTATTTTCATCAATTTCACAATCACGGGATTTAAAAAATCAGAAATGCGATGATTTCAGCTATTTAAATCTGAAATTTCATTATGTTGTAATTGTAGGTGTCGTGACATAAAAAGGAGTTGTGGAGGTGGGGTTGCAAAGTTATTCGGGGGGAGGATGTTTGCGGAACTTTTACCATTTCTTCTGTGCTGCCGCTGGTAGCATCAGTGCTGCCTTTAGAGCTAGGCAGCTGAAGAATGGTGGCTGCTGGACAGGAGCCCAGCTCTGAAGGCAGAGCTACTGCCAGCAGCAGCATAGAAGTAAGGATTGCCTGGTATGGTGCAGAGTTGGGCCCTCAGTCAGCATCCGCCATTCCCTGGCCACTCAGTTCTGAAGGCAGCAGTGCACAAGTAAGGGTGGCAAGGTGTGGTATTGCCACCCTCATTTCCAAGCCTCTGTTGTCAGGGTGGTGCCTTCAGAGCTGGGTGCCTGGCCAACAGCTGCCACCCACTGTGGAGAAGTACAATCTGTGTGGGGAAGCTCCGAAGTCAATACAGAAGGGCGGCAAAACCGGGACACCCCTAAAATAACCTTGTGACCCTGCTGCATTCCTGAGCTTCAGATGTCATATCCAACAAGGTCCTCCTGAAATTTACCCTCACTTTCTCCTCCTCCATTCATTGCATTAGATCAGTGGTTCCTAAACTGTGGGTCGCCAACCCCAAGCAGATTGCAACCCCATTTTAATGGGGTCACCAGAGCTGGCATTAGACCCACTGGGTTCCTTGGCTGAAACCCAGGGCCACAGTTGAAGGCCTACCACTCAAGGCTGAAGCCCAGGGGCACTGGCCTTGGGTGATGGAGTTCTGGTTACAGGTTCCCCACCTAGGACTGAAGCCCTGGCACTTTGGCTCAGCCCCCCTCTACCCAGTGTTACGGGGCTCAGATGGGGTCAGGCTACAGTCCCCCTTCCTGGTGTCATGTAGTAATTTTTGTGGTCAGAAGGGAGCCATGGTGCAATGACGTTTGAGTACCCCATGACTAGACCTATGTGCAAAGGCCAATGGCAGGCCTTGTGTGTCCCAGAGCAGAAGATTGCAAGATTAACTGTGCTACCCAAGATCCCTCCTCACACACACACCCCTTGATAAAGGATGGTCCTGCATCCATGCTCTTTTCCTGCCCTTCCGGAAGCACTGTACTTCTCCAAAACCTCAGGAGCTGCCCTGAAGATGGGCACTTCTGCATTGCCCCTTATTAAGGCACAACTGAGCCCATGTGCTCTAAAGAGGATGTTTTCCAACACAAATTCCAACTCCTGTGGTCAGTTGCCCTAGTGTTAATCCAGAATGGGAGCCAGCTGGGCACCGCTGGTTTGTATCATGTAAACTGGAGCAATACCAGATGGTTAGAGGTTTTCTGCAATAATTTGGACCTTAAATTTCAAATCCCTTCAGGCAGGTCATACCCAAAGATGCTGATCCTAAGGGACAGAGCCTGACTGGCCCAATGAGATTGTGCAGGGGAGTGAATGGGAGAAAGACTCATCCCTTCATATTCCCATGCACAGCTGCATTAAAGTTCCCCAAACGTCAGGCCTATATACTGGGAACACAGGGAAGAGGGTGAAGAGAGCAGGAGCTGTACAGTTGGTACTCCCAACCCCTGGACATGTAGGTGGAACCTTAGTTCTTCCTCCCGCCACAAGGTTTTTTTATTGAAATCTCATGATTTGGGGAGGCCCGACTGATGATATTTCAATACGTAGTGTTGGGGGACAGCAGAGATGGGAGGACACTGAGAGGGCGTATGTCACTGCCAATAAAGGGGGTGCATTAGATTTCTCCCTGTTACAAGTTGGGGGAAGAGTCAGAATTAAGCTTTTATAGCTCTGCCCCTGCCATTCCCTTCCAGCTTCACTTCCCTGCTGCTGACATGGGAGTGTGCTCCTCCTAGCTGACAGAATGGTCAGGTAGGGGCTCTAACCATCTGGGGTAGACTAAAGGTAGGAAAGGAAAAGTTTTTTTTAAAAGAGAGGGAGAAGGGCATGTCAAATAAATTGTTTAAACATATTTTGAAGTGTCCAATCCGGTCCATAATTTGGGAGCAAAATTTGGTGGCTCACAATGCTTCTTTAGGCTGAGTTCATACTTCCCCAAAATCTGGTGCGTCCACATACAGAGTACTGGCTACAGCTATATTTTAAAACAAAAAATCTCTGTGTTTTGTTTCCCATTAGTAACAATGCCAGCAAATCAGTTTTTTTAAGAACATGACATGGAAAATGAATTCTACTTAACAGCATCTTGTCTTTAAGCAGCACTTTCATCCTACAGAATCCCAAGGAAGTTTATAAACCCAGGACCTGATATGCAGACCGAAGTAATTTTACTCATGTAAGAGGTGACCATGTGCCTAAATGTTTGCAGGATCAGGCCCAATATCGGATGTCCTGACACAAAACCATAGAAAACATTTGCTTGGTCTGCTGCTGAAATGCAGCCACCTCTGGAATAAAGCATGGCAATTGGTTAACAGCAAACCACAGCATAGTACCCAAATGAAATGTTCATACCAAGTATCATGAGGACAGTCTGAAAGGCCAGTGCAAGTTTAATCTCTTCCTCAATCTCTGACAGTTAGTAGTCCTTACTCCTTATCCCAGGTATGCAGCTTTCACTGATAATACATTATTATGCTGAGGAGCTGTAGCACATGGCCTTTTGTACCATGATGTGTTTGTGCTATAAATCACTTTTTTACCTTATTAATGTCAAGCTGGCTTTGACACCAAAACACCTTCTGTGTCAGCTTTCCGTCCCATTTTTTATCTGACCCGATTCACGGTGTGTCCCAAATCAAGAGAGGGTTTCTATATTTCTGTGCATTGGCACATAGAATATATTTTGCCATGAGGAGTCTGAGATACAGGAAAGTTGAGTAACTTGCTCAAGATCAGGCTGCTTGCCACAGTGGAGACAAGAATTCAATCCAGGCTTACTGGCTACTTGGCATGGGACTTATCCACCAAAGAACATTTGTCCAAACTTTCCAATGTGTCCAGACTGGAGTATTGTGTCCAGTTCTGGGCACCACATTTCAGGAAAGATGTGGAGAAATTGGAGAAGGTCCAGAGAAGAGCAACAAGAATGATTAAAGGTCTAGAAAACATGAACTATGAAGGAAGGCTGAAAGAATTGGGCTTTGTTTAGTTTAGAAAAGGGAAGACCCAGAGGGGATATGATAGCAGTTTTCAAGTATCTTAAAAGGTGTGACAAGGAAGAGGGAGAAAAATTGTTCTCCTTGGCCTCTGAGGATAGGACAAGAAGCAATGGGCTTAAATTGCAGCAAAGGAGGTTTAGGTTGCACATTAGGAAAAACTTCCTAACTCTCGGGTGGTTGAAACTGGAATAAATTGCATAGGGAGGTTGTGGAATCTCCATCATTGGAGATATTTAAGAGCACGTTAGATAGGCATCTATCAGGGAGATGATGCTTGGTCCTGCCATGCGGGCAGGGGACTGGACTTGATGACCTCTCATGGTCCCTTCCAGTTCTAGTATTCCATGATTCTATGATTCTATATCATGGCTTCTGTAAAAAGCATATTTCATTTCTGAGTGTTTATTTACCATTGCTGGCTGGGGCTACCTATGGCCTTAGGCAGAGCAAAACAATTGCAATTAGTAAGTATCTTTATAAAAAGATAAATCTGTATTTTTGGAGTGACATCCAGATAATATCTTACATTTTGAGTCTGTTCCATACAATTAAACTACTGATTTTGTTCATATATTGCTTTTATTAAACATCACCTGCAAAGAAAAAAATGGTTTTGTGCCCATTTTTGATCCTGTGCCATGTATCAAAGACGTCTGGCTGTTTCATCTGCATAAGAAATTCAGGATTTGCCTGTCATTTTTCTTGGAAGATTCTACAAATAACTAGGGAATTGTTGATATTTATCTCTCCATTCATTTATATTTAAAAATAATACCTCTCAAATGATTCAGAACCATCAGTACTGGTGAAATAAGCCCTGGTTCATCCAAGCACTTAACCGCCTATTTCACTTAAAGCACATACTTAATTGCTTTGCTGAATCAGGGCCATAGTTTGCCTACTATGGAACCAGATGTTCTTATCACTGTTGTCCTCAGCATCTTTTACCCTCCCTCTCCTTAATGCAGGTTACATTTATTTGTGGCATCTTGACTTATCGTACCTGAGTGATTGGCCCCATGCACCAGAACAGGGTCTCTTAGATTGTAAATTTTTTAAGGCACGACAATGTAATCTTAGGTCTTTGCCCCTCTTCCCCACAATGGTGTCCCACCATCGGTTGAGACCTTTGAGTGCCACTGGAATACAAAGAAATACCCAGTCTGGTTTGGGGATGTTAAAATGTGTGTGATTTAGAAACCAAGTAACTGCTGAAAATTTCAGCAGTTCCACAGTTACACACAGGGCAGCAGCCAGCTCGCTGGGAGCTGGTGCATGCCAGGAGCCAGCCTTTAAGCCGGCTCCCAGCACACACCAGGGGTATCAGAGGCAGCAGTGTGGGGAAGCAGCTAGCTCCCCGGGAGCTGGACTGGGAGCCACATGTAATCATATGGGTAACCAATAAGCACATTCTTATCGGTTATCCATTTAAACAATTTCACTCTTACATCCCTGGTCTGGTCATGTTGCCTCCAGCACACAAGAAGTGAAACTTGAGCCATTGGCATGGGAAAGTGTAATGGGGTGTACGCCACACTCCAGCACTGAAGGGATTGTGGTGGCAAGAGATACCAATTAGCCTACTCTATACTATACTAAAGCCAACTCTATACTACACCCAGAAGGTTGGCTTAAGTTACGCAGCTTCAGCTATGTAAATAATGTAACTGGAGTTGATGTACTTTAAGCTGAGCTTGGCCCCATCTCCGCAGTGGGAGGTCCACAGGACAAATGCTCCCGTTGCCTTCCCTTACTGGCATACTGGAGTACTAGTATCGACCAGGGGCACCCTCAGCATTTGATTTAGAGGGTCCTTACTAGACCCGCTAAATTGAACACCAGAAGAACCATCTCCTGCACAGTAAGTATAGATGTTGTCTAAGGCTACACCTGCTGGGGAGCTAAGGGACAATGGTACTAACTGAGCATGATGCTCACCTGGGCAGGAACAGGAGGGGGCTTCTATAAAGCCTTAGTGCTGAGGTCAGAAGGGGCCTGCCATGTGGGGAACCTACAGTCAGCCTCCTTGATACAAGGGGGAGAGTAGGTGCCTGAAAATGCACCATAGAAAGTGATCCAGAGAAGGAACTGTAAAGTCTAAGGGAGTGAAGACCTGACCTGATGGTTCCAGGGTCCCTGGCCAGAGTAGAGGTTTCCCAACCAGCCACTGTGGGAATGGAGTAGTAAGCTCAGTGGCCATGGAGAACACCTGAGACTGTGTGGAAAGAGACTCTGATGAGACCCCAGATGGGGAGGACAATAGTGATGTGGCTTGAGGGCTAGGCCATGAAGAAGAGGAAATGCAAGATAGGCAGATAGCGGCCACAGAGCAAGCAATGGAGGCACCAGGCTTCATGACCACAGGACGGGGTATGGAGCGTGGAGAGCCAATTCCCCAGATAAACCCAGGGTAGGCACCACTGAGCAGTGAGTAGTTGACTTCATTACAGAAGGGATTCACCGTTTTAAAGTATTTGAGCTGGATTTGGACTCAGGTACCTATGCATTGGAGTTTCCTCTAATCTTTCCCATCCATGTGTGGATTTTTCCACGCATGTGCAGAATAAATTTTGTTATGTGCACCAAGCATGTGTGAATGTGCACCACCAGCAGCAGCACAAACCTACCTGTGGGCACTCTGCTAATCAGCTGGGCAGCATTGGAATCTCTCTTAAGCTGCTTCACAAGTGCCCAGCTTACAGGTAATACTGGTGAGAACCCCTTTTTCCTCCCCTGTACAAGTTATCTTGGGTCCTGGACCTGGAGCATAGGAGTAAGTGAGACTGTTTGCTTGCTTACTCCCTCCCTGGATCAGACAGGGACTACTAACCAGACTGGGTGTCTGCTCACTGGCCAGAGTAGCTCAAGCTGCGTGAGATGAGGAGAGTGATGGAGACACTCTGTACTAAGTTACTGCTCCCAGGAGCCTGGGGCAAACAGAGGAAGAGATACATCTGAGTCACAATGTCTCTTGGGCTGGAGGAGCTTACACAGCGTGCGCAGGGCTGTTCCCAAAGGGACAATCCAAGGTTGTGAAAGCTGGGTATTGCAAAGGCAAGCGGGGCCTGGAGAAGGTTCAGTCGTTCTGTCTGTGACAAGCCACACTGGCATTCAGAGAGATAGCAGTGGTGCACTCAGTCTGAGATTGGGACCAGGAGATCCCCAGTTACAATCTTGATTCGGCCACTGATTTGCTGAGTTGCCATGGGTGCATTAACTCCTCTGACTCTGTTTGCTCTTGGATAAAACTGGATCATGTTTATTTCAGATAATTTAAGGCCAGAAAAGACCATTAGATCAGCTAGCCTGCTCTAGGTTCAGCTTCCAGCCGCTGGTGTTTGTTAAGCCTCTGTTACGTTAAAGAGACTTTTAAAACCAATTTTTTTTTTCTCCCCAGGACTTGCCCACATGATCTCACAGGGGGGTTTTAAGTAATGTTTGCAGAGCACTTGGAAAATGCAAAGTTCATAAAAGTGCTGAACAACATTATTGTGTGGTGTGTCAGAGGTATTCCTGATAAATACTTCATAGGCTGTGTACAGCTGCCAGAGAAAACTGATCATGGAAAAGTACTATTCCTTTAAAAAAACCAAAAAACAGATGTTGCCATTCCAATCGATCTTCCTCCAAGACAAAGGAGATGCACTAAATCGATCTTTGGTGAAGGATTTTGTTTAGCTTCCATGATTAATATCACAACTAACTGGGAGGCACGTGACCCTAGGGCTCAATGCAATATCGTGGAATGAGGTAGTGTTTAACATAAATACCCAAGCCAACTATAATTTAGTTAGACAAACTATGCCTGAAGGAAAAAAATAAGCTTTTTACTTACAGTAGCGTGTTATCAAAACAATCTCTTTCTAACTGCCCCAGTACACAAGAGTTCGCCATTCTGTTTCCAAGTTAGTTAAAAGCAGGCAAGAGTGCTCAGACCAGAAGTTCTGAAAGTGTGGTTTCTAGATGACTGGTGGTCCATGGCACACTTGCTGGTGGTTTTTGCAGAGCTGACTGATCACAGACAGCTGACTCTCCTCAATTCCAGCTGCTGAGTAGCATTAAAATACACTGAAAAATAGGATACAGGTTGAACCTCTCTAGTTTGGCACCCTTGGGACCTGACCAGTGCTGAACCAGAGAATTTACCGGACAATATACCTATCTCATAGAACTGGAAGGGGCCTTGAGAGATCATCAAGTCCAGTCCCCTGCCTTCACGGCAGGACCAAGTACCATCCCTGTCAGATTTGCCCCAGATCCCTAAATGGCTCCCTCAAGGATTGAGCTCACAACGCTGGGTTTTCAAACAATGGGAGATCAATACTATCTAGGAGCATTACCAACACTTCAACTGGACTCCAAGAAGACAGTTAGGGGTAAATTAGAGCTACATAACAGCACAGAACACTGAGCCAGCCCTGGTGGCTGTAAACAACTTCATGCAGGAAACTTGTCCACTTATAATGGGGGTGGCCATCTGGCTAACTAAAACCATATCAAACCGTGGATTTTGCTGGACCAGAGAATGCTGGACGAGAGGGGTTGAACCTGCAGTACCTTCTTCCATATATGCAAATGCTGTGGGTATCGCAGGTATGGTATGCACTGACAGCAGGGGAAAGCAGCCTGCACAGGTCAGACATGAGAGAAGACTTTCATAAGACAACTCTTCTGTGAAGATGTGGGCCACACTATGAAATGTTTGAGCGCCTTTGCTGTAGGCCAACAATTTTATTTGCACTGTTACATTGGCTCTGGTCCAATGGCGAACTCTTGTGTACTGGGGATATGATAGAGGTATATAAAATCATGAGTGGTGTGGAGAGTGCGGATAAAGAAAAGTTATTTATTAGTTCCCTAAATAGAAGGACCAGAGGACACCAAATGAAATTAATGGGTAGCAGGTTTAAAACTAATAAAAGAAAGTTCTTCTTCACACAGCGTGTAGTCAACCTGTGGAACTCCTTGCCAGAGGAGGCTGTGAAGGCTAAGACTATAGCAGAGTTTAAAGAGAAGCTAGATAATTTCATGGAGGTTAGGTCCATAAAAGGCTATTAGCCAGGGGATAAAATGGTGTCCTTGGCCTCTGTTTGTCAGAGTCTGGAGAGGGATGGCAGGAGACAAATCGCTTAATCATTGTCTTCGGTCCACTCCCTGTGGGGCACCTGGTGCTGGCCACTATTGGCAGACAGGATACTGGGCTAGATGGACCTTTGGTCTGACCCGGTACGGCTGTTTTTATGTTCTTATGTCCCTGTGGCAACTGCAAATCATGCAACCGACCAATGATTTTCTAGCAAAGGAGCTTCCAGAGCTCTTCAATGGAACTGAACCCTGACATCTTCCAGTAAAAAGGATTCTGTGTTCCACAGACTTTAAAACTTGCCATTTATATGCCATCTGACTACTAAAAACTGAGGTCACGGCCGCCTGCAATCATTCATGATGCCATGCCACTATCTGCAAACAAAATATGAATCATGTTGTCCTGGACAAATTATAGCCTGGGTAATTATATGCTAAATAATGTTTTTTTCAACTGGGGTATAGTATTCTTCCCATCCTGTCTTGGACTGTTGTGTACTGTTACCATCTATTGTTGTATGTCACCCAGATATGTCTGCCCTTCAGCAAAGGGTGGCAAATTCCTACTTAGACATTATGTTACCTCTTCCAGAATGAAAGATGATGTAGACGTGAAATAAATAACTTGTACCCTTTCATAATATTACCCATTTCAGAGGTCATATTTATGTGTTTTCATTATCTTCAAATGTTGCATTAATTAACAAACTGTAACAAAACTCCCGAAGACAAGTTTTGACCTACAAAAAATAGCATATGCTATTTCCATCTTTTTCTTTATTTGCCAGCATAACCTGAGGTATATTCCGTGCACCTGTTTCCATCATTCACCTGGATCATCTCAAGTATATTCTGTGTGCACAACCCCGTATCTTCCTATAATTGCTGCCTGAAACACGTAAATGTCTGTATTGAAAGTCAGGCCCGATCCAGACATGTTATTTGCCATCACCCTGCACCATTTACACCAGTGCAAAGTGGATAGTAAAATGCTAACCAACCAAAAGAGCAGCATTTTGCCCCTGTAGTGGCACAGATATCTCATTGAGGGAAAGGGCAAAAGGCTATGTGCTGGCATAATTATACCAACAAAACAAATGTCTTAGTGTTGCATTTTTGCCACACAACTGTTCTTCGCCCTACGAATGCAATGTGTTCTCAGAAGACCCTCATTAAGGAGTCTGTGCAGAATCTAGGCTGCTTCTGAGCCTGCCTGCCAGTTGCATAAGAAGAGTGATCACTGGGGAAAGCCTGAGTGACTGAGTAAAAGAAAATCAAACTGTTTCCATCGCTCCTTTCCTCTCAGCTCCTAAGGGGACATCCAGGCTCAGTCGAGGCTGTTAGGAGAGAAGCATTGTTTTGCTCTGGATGCTGACACCCCAAGTGGGGCATATCTGTTGGACCTCCCTCTTGTTGGCTTCTTTGATGACAAACAACTTTTCAAAGGAAAACCTCAGGCTGCTTTTATGATAAAGTGCCGAAATTCCTCTGCACTCTGGGCCTGACCCAATGAACACTGAAGTCAGTGGAAACACTCCCCAGGACTTTGAAGGGCTTTGGGTCAGAGCCAACCTTCCGCTCTTGCCTACTGCAGCAGCTGGTTCCCAGAGCCACCTTGCCAGAGAATTCAGAATGGGAGAGCATGTGGTGGGGTACACAGTACTGCTTCTTTGGAGCAAAGCCAGATACTCCCACTCTGCAGCATAGGCAGTAGCCCAGGAAGGACCTGATTGCTCTCAAGGATGGGGAGTGGAAG
Organism: Apalone spinifera; assembly: GCA_030068395.1. Classification (NCBI taxonomy): domain Eukaryota; kingdom Metazoa; phylum Chordata; order Testudines; family Trionychidae; genus Apalone; species Apalone spinifera. The sequence goes on from JANRFK010004893.1 coordinate 48,882,289, forward strand.
CCAGGTCTCTCTCTTTCTCAGTGCTTTCTTCAGTTTTAAGCAAATATCCTGACATGCTGCTGCACTGGTTGGAGGTTCTCGTCTACACCATCACCTCCCTTCCATGCAAGGTGCCCATACAGTACAGGGCAGGTTGCGGTCAGCCCTCTGTCTGTCAGGATGGAATTCAAACATGCAGCACATTCCAGCTGCTTCTCCCATCTCCTTTTTGCAACTGCATCACGGGAAAAAGTTCCCACCAGCCCTGCCTTTTCCTCCCTGCAGAGGGGAGCTGGCCCGTTCTTAGCGCATGTCTTACAGAATAGTCATTTGGACCATGGAACGGCAGGGTGTTTTAAATGCACACAGCAACCCTTCCTGATGCTGTGAGCTTCTGCACAGTGAATTCCAGGAGCATGGTGTAAAAGCAATTAAGAAGCCAGGCTTTAGATCTGTAATCAATGAGCCATCTCAAGCCAGCCCCCTTAACAATGAAAACACATTTAGCAGTGGGTGGAGGGGGGAGCACCGCTCTCTGAAAGTCACATCACTTCTAGGCTTAGCTCTCTGGAGGCCACCAGATAAACAACACTGACATAGTGGATTTCCTTCCTCCTGAGGTGGGAACTAGTCACGCAGCAGCCACTGCCACCCATCCCATGTGACATCAGTTTCCTTGGGCGTAGTGGGAGAGGATTTAAAAGAAGGGGAATAAAAACACATGGAAATCAAGACATTCGAACTTGGGCTTGAGGCCAGTTTTGCTCAGAGCTCCATTGTCCAAGGGTGGTATGCTTCCCCCAACACACACGGTAACCCCACAGAAAGGGTGACTGTAAAGGAAGAAGCAGTGTGAAGCCACTGTGTAAGGGCTGTGTTTCAAAGGACACTGGGAGTAAATACAGATGATTTCTCTGTTTGGTTCTGGCCAGGATTGGGCAGTCCCCACCAGAACAGGAAAGCCAGGAGGTAGAGCTATTGAAAAGACTTGTTAAAGAGCATGTCAGAGTTACACACAGCAGGCCGTTTAAAATGCATTGCCTTTCTCCTGCTGTGGAGCTACCATCCCTAGCCAGCCACATGAGAGAGGTTAAGCAGAAAAAAAATGAGGCAACAAACCCTCAGCTCCACCTGTCTCCCTGGATGGGAAGAAAGGAAGAAACTGGCAAGTTGTAGTTATTCCAAAGTTGTAGTTATTAAGGTGGGCCTAAATTAATTAAATAGAAATTAGAGATGGGAAAGATCGTTCAGATCATCTTGTTCTTCCCAGAGGGGAATCAAACAACAACAGTTCCCATTCATATGTGTTCTGCCGGTTTATGTAGCCCATTTTTAAATGAGCCAAGTGATGAAGCTTCCCTCACTTCCCATATGGGACCATTTCACATGCTACAAGATTTCAGCATTAGGATCCTTTTTACTGATTACTCCCCCTTTACTATGTTTCATCCCATTACATCTAGTAATATCCCCTCACTGTTTCACAAATCCTTCATCAGAAGGGAAAATATGAGGCCTCTACTCACTTCAATTAGCAACATTTTGGATATCCCCCATCTTTTCTGGGGGGCTTGGAGATTATTATTGGAACTGATTAAACATGTTGTCAGTGGTTTCCACACTCTCCCCCAAAGAACGCCTTTTTGAATGATAGCCAGATTTTCTAGGACATTTTTCTCCATTTTTAAAATGTTCCAATTTTTTGAATAGCTGATGAAACAATTCAAAATTTTAAAATGTTCCTTCCAGTTCTAATCTAAAAGAATCACATCAAAAGTGTTCCATTTTTTGTGGCTTTTCTTTTCCCCAAAGCCCATAGGGGAAAACATTTCTTTTGAACTGTTTTGTCAAAAAGTTGTGGAAAAAATGGCCTAAGCAAGACAAAAATCAATTTAAACCATAAATGATGTTGACCAAAACCTGACCAGTTCCCAAGCCCTTTCTTATTCATGCCTAGATGCTGCACAAACATCTAGAAAACTGAAAGTGAGATAAAGCCATATATGGCAGATACAAAAGTTAGGTTCCAAGATGTGGGAGCCCTTTCCTGAGCACTGACGGCTATTTCAGAGTCAGTTTCTGTCTCTCTGTGCTGACTCACTTTATCACAGACATATGCTGCAAACCCCCGAGTAAAGGAATGGGAAAACGAGGAAGCGGAATGCCCTGAGTGGGAGGAACCTATTAGTACCACACCTCATCCCTGCTGTCCTGACATTTATGTCACTGAAAGGAGGAGGGAGCAGCCCTCTCGTTAGGATTTTTGGTCAGGATCACATCATGCTGGTATGTTGGTCCCAAAAATATGCATAAAAAATATACAGAAAAAATATTTTTTTGTTTAGAGATGGGCTCAAACACCAGATGTCCAACACCCCCAAAGTTTCTGCACGTTGAGTCAGACAATTTTACATCTGATTTCCAAATTTAAAAAATTAACTACATTTATATCCAGCCTGCAACACATCTGCTTTCAAGGAACGAAACCTGAAAGCATCACTACTACCAGTAGTTGATTAATTTAGGGTACCATCTATTCTATATCGCCCTGTGTTACGACTGGTCACAAGGAATAGCAAGGGTGCCCAGAGCCTGTTTTTGCCTCTGTGTGTCATCAATCAAGAATGAATAGTACAAAAACAAAACCATACAGTATTTGGATAAGTATTTACTTCTGTTTGACGCTCTATAGAGGATTTTTCTCCCTGATGTGCACAGGAGAGAGCATTCAGCATGTAAGGAATTCTCAGCTGCTTGCCAAAGTCAGTCAGCTTTCTGGCAAAAATGACCAAACAGGCATCTGGAAGAAAATGAAGGAAAGATGAAATATTTTGTTTACCAGATCATTATATCACCATCATCACTGGAAAAAAATGTGAGTTCATCTCACTTTGCTGGGTTGGTCCATGTGACCTAACCCATTATCACTGTTGGATCAAACAGCAGTATCCTTTTTTCCCCAGAAGGTTTTGGAACTGTAACACATGGATTCATACACACAAGGGTCTGAGCCAATGGCCATTGACTTCAGTGGGCTTTGGATGAAGTCCCTCAAGCTCCAAATGCCAAGATCTCCCCCTGCCCCCCCCCCCACACACACCCTCCCATCCCCAGGTCCAAAACATACTGCTCTTGAATATTTTAAGATAAGTTACAGAATCATCTGGAATAGCAACTGCATTCTTCAGGATAGGGAAGGTTTTCTGCATAGAAAGGGTTCGCATCTACCCATTTCTTTAATTGTTAGCATGTGCCAGCATGTGGAGTGAGGAAGAAAATCAATAACATTGGACTTTTAAAGAAAGTAAGTGAATTCCTCCAGAGGAAATAATCACTTCAATTGGCAAATGTCACTCAAGTTACACAGTGAGGAGTTGTGGCTCTCTGGAAAAAATATACCACAAGGAAATGTCTGGCCTAATTCAAGCATGTCTAAGTTATCAAGATCCCCTTCATGGGTGGTTTCATTTTCCACACAAAGACTCAGCTTCTGTTAGTAAATGTTCTATTATTTTTATGCATTTATTTATCCTTTAGTAATTAGAGGGTTTCTGGAGATTTCATGAGACAGCCAGGTACATGAGGGCTCTGTCTGCATATATTTGAAACTTTCCTGTGTTTAACCTCAAACCAGAACATTTGATCAAAACCAGGTGCTACTTCCCCACAAAGAGGTCTGATAAGATGATGTGAAGGCTGTGTGCTGGCAGAGGTCGCAAAGAGCCAAAACACTCTCCTACCACCAGAAATACAAGGTGTGGGCAGCGGGTCAAAGTAAAAAAACAAGTGGCGTATGGGGTATGAGATTGCTGAGTAATCTCAGTAAGGTGGGCCAAATGGGAAAACCTTTTAAAAAAATAACAAACTTTGTAGTCTGCCATGTGCCTCTTGAGCACAGTTCTCAAGACCAGAGCTAGGTGGGAAACACTGCTCCTGGCCCAGGAGAATAGGATATTTCAAAATTTTTCCCTCTCTGAAATCAGTATGAAAGACTGAAATCTCAAAAACATTCACGAATCAATAATGCACATTTTTTTAAAAACTCAGATTAGTTGAAACCTTTTCATTGCAAAACGTTTCTGTTGGTTTTTGTTTTGTTTTGACCCTTTTCTAAGGAAAGTGAATGGAAATGTAAAAAAAAAAAATTTTCCGATCAAAAAATCAAAACTTCACTTTGAAAATGTTGGAATGGGACACTTCTACTAACTACGAAACTTTTCTTTTCAAAAAAAGTTTGCAAAGCAGGAGATTGGTCAAAACTGACCGGTGGGAGGGTGCTTAGCAGGAATGCCTAAGCCAGCCCTCTGTCACTCCAGCTCCAATTAAAGGAGAACCTGTGGCTGATTGGCAAAAGGAAAAGCGCTTCCAGCCTGATTTGCCTGAAGCTACGCAGAGGCCTAGAGGGAGGATGGAAGGTGGAAGCCCTGGAAGTGAAGTCACTCTAACTTTCTGGTCCACAGGCCAACACGTCTCAAGGCTGGAACCCGGAGCTAAACCTGGTGAGAATGAGGTGATAGAGCACTATGTACATAATGCTGTGACTGCTGAGCCAGCAGGTCTTGTAGTGGGCTTTGGAGCAGAGTAGAGGCAGGGCCCAGGGGTACCCTACTACGCCCTGTTACATGGCCCTTTCTTCTCAAAAAAAGGTTTGGTTTCAGCATTTTGCAGGGAGATTCCCCACACAGCTCAAGACCCTTTACAAATGTGAATTCACTAAAGCCCTGCTCCCACAGAAGGCAATGGCAAACCTCTCACTGTCTTCAGCCAGGCACAGTCAGGTCCTAAGCACCATCTGGGTGGCACAGCAGGTACAAATTGTATCCGATTTGCAAACAGGCAGCTGAGGCCTGGGGAGATCAAATGACAGGCTCCAGGTCACAGAACCAGTCTGTGTTTTAACCTCTAAACTTTAGCTCATGCGAAGTGCAGCCCCAATTCAGCAAAGCATCTAAGCACATGCCACAGTCCATCCATACTGAGGTAAGACCTTAAATCTGTGCTTAATTAAGGTTGACTTTGTCCTCACCTGGAGCCCGATTATCTTGCCCACAGGTGCAGTATTCGGTTAGCATGTCTGTGGCAAAAGGAGTAGGAAGCTGCTCACAAATGCATTTAGAAAGAGCAGTAGATTTGATGTCCTTTCTTCTGTGATAAATTGGTGTAAAACACCTACATTTAGCCTTAGAACTTTGGCCTCTGTCCTGACCACCGGATTCACTGGGAGGCACTGGAAGGACCCCTGTTGATTTCAATAGGCATTGGCCAACTCTTGTTCTGTATACAGGGTCTCTTTGCATTTTCAAATACCCTTCTATTACTGCTCAAAACAATGAGACTGTACCTGGATAAAGAGAAAATGAATAATTAAGAGAGACACAACAGGACAGCAGTTCCTTCTGTGAATTCAAAGGGCCTTCATTCCCTCTGAGGGCCATTGATTTGGTTGGTTGGTGACACCAGGATGACATTATGAAACTGTCTTTTATGACTGCCTCCTGTGTAAATTTGGCACACATCATTTCTTTAAATGAATACAATGTAGGTGGGGAGTTCACCACCACCTCATTTGTATTTATTTACTATGGCCTAATTCAAAATTTTGTCTCAGTTGTAATCTGGTTTTATTACAGTTGTTGCTTGTGGAAAATCTATCTACCCATTACTAACACCACATAAATTCAGTTGTTGGCTTCAGAAACAGTTTCACACACAGGGCCTTTACCATTTTGTAAGTAATATGCCTACTTGTTGACTAGGCTTGCTGTGTGACTCAGTGCCTGACCTTTCCAGAGGAAGGCTTGTTTCAGTGCATAACATATACTGCTACGGCAACCAAATGCAATCCTTCCTACAGCTATAAGCCATGGCAAAGCGGGAACCACTTGACATTCTCAAGCTGTGAGAAATATTTAGTCATGCAACTACAAGTCACATGGCTAAATGATTGGTTGAAAAATAGGCACCTTTAATAATCAAATATAAACAGCGTTAAAGATCCCATGGCATTTTTGCAAGAACAGATCAATCTCATTGCTCTTGCTAATTACCTTTCTGTGTAACTAGTATCTCCTTACCTTGGCATTTAGTTGGGATAATTTATTCTTTATAGAGTTAGAGGCTCAAAAACAGAGGCCATCTTACACCCTAGAAATGGCTGCATTTCAGTGTAAGGCTGCTAGTAATAGTGAGAAAAGGAGGGCTTGGTTCCTTACTGTGACATGCAGGGTCAGGCCCTGATTGTCAAAGTGCTTTGGGATCCTGCTGGCTATGGTATGAGCCATCAGTATTATAGATCGGTTCCACATTGTAAACCTGCTGATGAGACCATATCTGATCACAATGAAACTAATTCTCAGAGAAAAGTGTTTTAGAAGCATCCAAGATCAAAGGCCTGGTAACATTTTAAATGTTGTCTTAACTGATAATGGAAAAAACACTGTATGGAATGCCACTATTCCAGCCTCAGAATGCTAGCATTTAGCAATCAACCCATGAAATGAACTCAGACAGACAGACACACACACATAGTACAACTATTGCAAATCAGCAGAGCTTCATTGAGTCCCCTTAAATCAACGCAGTGACGCCATTTACAGCAGCTGCGGTCTGTCCCTTGTAAATCTGCAAGGTCCATCACACAAACAGTAGCCCATTAATAGCTTTATCAAGATAGCCATATTTATCAGGGTTCAACATGTCAAGATTTAAAATGCTGATAAAGCCAATCAGAAAAAAAAGACCCTTCTAATTCTGAACATTTCCCTCCTCTTGAGACCACATTTTGTACCCATAATGCCTGCCAAGGGGCTGGAGACAAGCAGCACAATTCTTGTTGTTCTTAACAATAATCCAACAACAACAACAACAACAACAACAAAACATTTGTATTGCCTAGCACCTTGCTAACAGCTGTCTGAGACCCAAGGAAGACAATGCATTCCCTAGTTGTTATTACCAGGGAAATGAGTCCAAAGCTTGAGTTAGTTATTTGCTCTCGTTAATTAAACTTGAACTAAACATAAAAACAGATTTAAAAAAAGCTCTTTAAGGGAAAATATTTCCACCTCGATGCAGCAAGAATTTTGCAGCCTTTTGTTCCTGCAGACAAACTAAATTTAAAGACATCGAGGAGCCTCTTGAGAAAATCTGCAGAGGAAGCTTGAATGCAAAGTGAACTTACAAACAAAAAACTATTTTTAGTGGGGGGGGGCCTCCTAATATTGGACAAACAATACAAGGAAGTTACGGACACTAAGTGCAAGGGAGAACTAATATCCCTTTGTCGCTGACACACCTAGTCTGGATACATGAATGCTGTTGTGTTCTCAGGCTTCTCCCAATCCCCACATCTTTTATCTTTCTTTTGTCTGGTGGAAAAGTTCAATGGCTGAGTTTAGGGCATTGGGTGACCTCAGTTCACATGCATCATTCCCAGGGATTGCATGGGTGATCCATGGGCACAATGGGGCCCTTAATCAGAGAAATTAAAGCAAAAGGAAGGCGAGTCCCAAAATGTACAAAGCAGTTGGCCTGAGGGGGGCTACGTAGTACAGCACAATTTGTTCAACTGCGTACTCAACTGGAGCACACTGGCTAGGAGAGAAGCAAGGAGGTGGAAGATCTCTGTTAATCTCTTTCTCCAACTAGAGATGACACCCCTGCTTTTGATCTTTCTGCTGTCATCATGGCTCTGATTCACCTAAATTGCTCCTCTCTTTTACCATGGAGCAACCCCAGGCACTGGCATACACCAACTGAGAGATGCTTCCCCATAATTGAGTCAGTCCTTTGCAGATCTTCCTGGATCATATTAATTCCTTCCTTGTGAACAGAGTGGGACGATCGCCATGAAGCCCCACTCCACTGTCTGCATTCATCTGTGCTGTGCCTAAGCATTGTTCTTGCCCTTGGTTCTTGATCTGGCTTAAGTTGTTGGTTTTTTTCCCTTTATCTTCTTCAGTTCTGACCCGGCCCATTGACGGGGAAGGATACAATTGAAAGGGGCCGGGGGCTCTCAGTCCCTGGTGGCCATTGCCCCGGGCCCTTTAAATCATCGCCAGAACACTGCACTGCGCACTCGTGTGGCTCTGAGAACTGTGGGGGGCCCAGTGCCACACTCCAGGTGGTGCTCAGGATTTTGGAGGGGGGGGGGGG
>JANRFK010004893.1:48890737-48902345 GCA_030068395.1 Apalone spinifera
AATCATTTTAGTTGCCCTTTTCTGAACCCTTTCCAAGGCCAAAATATCTTTCTGAAGTTGTCAAGTCTTGCCTGATGCTTTCCTGGTGACCACGGGACCAATCCTCAGCTGGCGTCAATCAACATAACTTGGATGATTTCAGTGGAGCAGTGCTCATTTGTGCCAGTGGAGGCCCCAGTTCTGTGCTGGAGAGGTGCTGAATGTGGACACTTTGCAGTGTTAGCAACCAAAGGTAGGGGAAAAAAAGCAAAAACTAAATAAGCACCTTTGAAAAAGCCAATAATAGACTGGGCGTTTTTATAAACAGCATCGCAGGGGTTGGCACCAGAGGCGGTCAGACACACAGTCTACCTGGAACAGATTCCTCTAAGGAAAACGAGCCAACCCAGCTCTGCTTGTGGATAGCTAATTGCCTCACTAACTGGGTGGCAGCTAATTAGGTAAGGAGCCCAATAAAGATTTATGAGGGCTCAGTAAGGAAGCCCCAGAACAGAAGAATCTCGGAGGCAAAAGCCTCCTTCGGAGGGCTGCGTAGGAAGCCACCCAGAGTGGTGTTTCCCTGGTGAACTGTGGTTCACACGATAGGAAGAGGTGCAAAGAGAATGAGCTTCCAGGCAAGGGACAGGAGCAGTCATGGGGCCTCCTGAGCAGCTATTGGGGACTGGTTTGAGGAAAGCAACACACTTTGATGGGAAAAGTGGCATCCAGGAGAACGCATAGGAGAGGCCCTGTCACGTCTATCCCCAGAGTTCTGGTTCCCACAGATTCCCAGTCTTTACATTGCTAGTCCTAATAGCTAAGGGCCCAGCGTGAGATGACATGCCCTCAGAGCTTTCCTTGCTATCACCTGGAATTACACATGCTCAGCACCTCTGTAAAACCAGGCCCAAATTCAGGCACTCCAACCTAGTGAACCCTTTTGAAAACTTGCCCAAGGTCACAGATCAACAGGGCATCAGCACAAGAACGGAAGACAGGAATTCTCCACCATTGCTCTTATGTTCAAACATTTAGACCATCCCTCTCTTTTCTATCCCTCTGGACAAAGAAATGACAGCTAATCCACCACAATAAAATCCATACTATGTTACAATGTGCTGTGCATGCATGCTGTACTGGGGGTATTGTGTATATGTGATCCAACCCTGAGATTAAATTGTCTTGTTTCCTTCCATGGACTTTCAAACTCGTACTCCTTTCAATGTTCTTCCAAGTTCAACAAAGGACAAGGAAGGGCCCCATCTCTGGCTGGTGTAAATCAGCCTCCTCTCTCACTTTCAGTGGAAGGACTCTGACTTCAGTGAAGCTAGTCTGATTTACATCTCAATACAACTAAAACGAGGGGTCCTGTGGCACCTTAAAGATTAACACATTTATTTGGGTAACCCTCACAAGCTTAAATCAAACCTGTCAGGCTTTAAGGTGCCACAGGACTCCTTGTTGTTTTTGCTGAAGCAGACTAACACAACAACCCCTCTAGAGTACAACTGGCATCTGATCGCACTACAAGGTTACTCCACTATTGTTACCTCAGACGTCTGAGTGCTGCTCAGTTTTAGAGGCTTGCCGGTCAGCAGCGGCAGTTACCTCTGTTTAGGAACATAAGAATTGCCCAACTGCATCAGACCTATGATCCATCTAGCCCATGTCCTTTCTCTGACAGTACCAGATGCTTCAGAGAAGGTGCAACCTCCCGTCCCTCTTTACAGGCCAACATCACACTTCATAGCAGCATGTGTTACTACAGCAAGGGCGTTCATAACTCTTCCTTCCCCCTGTCATCCCACCCCAAGGATGTAACTTCGCAAATATTTAGGTCAGCTGGGGCACACCCTGCACTGTAGAGAAAACATAAGGTTGCATGTCACAGCTTTGGTGTGTTTGATAAGACAGATTGCTTCAGTGGGGACTACCCTAGAATGGCCATTTAGCAATCAACTTGGGAGATGAAGGTTGGCTTAAGACACAAGTGAAGTGAATGCTGTGGGCTCAGTCCAAAAAGAAACCCCATTCCTTAGAAGGGGAGTGTATGCTGCCATGTGGGTGGAGTGACCATATGCAAGAGCAATTACTGGGAAAGGCAGTAGGAAATAAAGATACATAGCCTCAGGGCAGAAAGGCCCAAAGAATCATGAGTGACCCACTCACAATGGCAGGCACTCAGGAAGCCTGAGGTAATTCCCAGCTCATCCACAAACTCCCTGTAGGAACCTGAGCAAGTCTCTGACTCTGAGTCAACCCCCCTCCATAAAGGGGGGGTAATATTGGCCTGCCTCACAAAAGGCATTCATGATTGGGGGATGCACATCAGGGCAGCAATCTGCTCTAGCTTAATGAGGCACAGTCATGTGACTCCTCACGATTAGGGCCCTACCAAATTCACAGCCACGAATAACACATCATGGACCGTGAAATCCGGCCTCCCCTATTGAAATCTGGTCTTTTGCATGTGTTTACCCTATACAATACCAATTTCACAGGGGAGACCTCTCAAGTTAGGGGTCCTGACCCAAAAGGGAGTTGCAGGGATTGAAAGGTTATTATCAGGGGGAGTTGTAACATTACCATCCTTACTTCAGCACTGCTTTCAGAGCTGGGGTGGCCAGAGAGAGGGAGCTGCTGACTAAAGATCCAGTTCTGCAGGCAGTAATACAGGCATAAAAGTGGCAATCCCATACCAGGCCATCCTTACTTCTGTGTTACTTCTATGCTTCTGGCAGCAACTCTGCCTTCAAAGCTGGACTCCTGGCCAGCAGCTGCCCAGTGCTGAAATAAGGGTAGCTGTACTGCAACACACTCTATTTGCCTTGCGACCTGCCCACAAGTCCTTTTTGGGTCAGGATCCCTACAATCACAACACTGTGAAATTTCAACTTTCAATAAATGAACTCATGAAATGTATGATTTTTAAAAACCTCAAACTCTGAAATTGACCAAACTGGACTGTGAATATGGGAAGGTTCCACTCATGAGCCATGACCTTTCCGATGCTGGTTAAGCCTAGCCCCTAATGAATTAGTACTATTTCTCAGGGATCCTCAGCAACCACCACAGAATTCCCGAGAGAGCCAGAGGTCAATGGCCTCATAGTAAAGAATAGCTGCATCACAAAACCATACACTGACAGGGAAAAGGCACGTGCCGAGAAGATGGGTGCTGAGCGGTGTGTACTGGGATGAATCATCATTCCACTGACAGTGGTTTGTCCTTGCTACTCATCTACAATCATGGGGGTGCTACACCATTTATCAGAGCTGGGTGGAGAATCCTCTTCTCTTCTGTCAGGTTTTTGTTTGGAAACATCAAAATGGGATGTGCCTCTCCATCTTTGGATGTTGACCTTTCCCCTTCTGTATATGGTTTTTGTGAAGCAGCACTATAACTTTCTGGCTCAGGGGGTGTGAAGAAAACATGCCAAGCACAGCGAGGCAAAGCACCCGTATGAACCAGGCTACGGTGCTGGGAGTTGTGCTCCCCACACTGTTAGCTACTCCCCTTGTGGAGGTGGTTTACATGAGGCACTGAGAGAGCTCTCTGCCAGTGCTCGTGCTATGGTCACGCTTGCAGTTTAAAGTGCTGCCACAGCTGCGTTTTAAATGTTTAAGTTTAGACAGAAGCCTCAGCATCTCTTCCATCTTTGTGGAATGTTTTGGCTTCTGCTTTGTGAATTGTCACTGAAAACGTTCTAACCAGCTCAATGGAGAGCCGTGTAGGGTTCCCACGTTCAGGCTCAGCCATGCACAGACACGGCACACGCCCCTGCAAAGCGGTGAAATTCCACCCCAGACACAGAAAACAACGTACAGCAGATACTACTGTTCCTTCAGCTGTTATTTAACTGCCCACTAGATTATGTTCATTCACTCATTTATTGACCTGTTCTGTTCCCATTGTTTCTGAATGAGGCCTTATCAGGAGGCATAGTTCTATATTTATGACAGGATATCCAGCCCAGTTTTATAGTGGTCTTGTTTGAACTAGATACTTTTACCTTCCATGAAGGCAGCAGGGTAAATCAACAAGAAGGTATAAAAATAAACAGGTGTTTGCTTAGAGACATTTGTTTGTATCAGCACACACAAAAGGCATCTCATCCTACTGCGTTAGCCAAGGGAGAATGGAGTTCTTTTCCTAACAACACAAACAAAAAATATGTCCTAGGAAGATTGAGAGTTTCCTTTAAAAAAAAAAACAATCGACAGAATAATCCTTAGGAAGTTATAGCACAGCTTGCTTTACTCCCTCAGAAGTGAAATGCTGGTTAACTAAATATAGCAGGGCCTGACCAGAACCTGCCCTTTAGAAACTTCACGTGATACAAAAAACAGCAGAGAAACCAATGAGCTGCCAAACCCACAAGTTGATCCCAGGCTAAGCGGCATGCCATTTAGAGGAATGCAAACTCAGATTGAGGCCAGGACTGGTGTAAGAGATCGATGTTTGGCTTGGGTTGGTTGCTTTACAAATTTCAACTCTAGGTTATTACATTCAAATCTCTGGGAATCATGAAGGGGGGATAGGATAGATTTTTTTATTTCCATATATTATCATAACTGGTGTGGAAAAAGTGAATGAAGAAGAGTTATTTACTCCTTCCCATAACACAAGAACTAGGGGGCACCAAATGAAATTAATGGGTAGCAGATTTAAAACAAACAAAGGGAAGTACTTCACACAACCCACAGTCAACCTGTGGAACGCCTTGCCAAAGGATGCTGTACCATCCAAGACTATAACAGAATTCAAAAAAGAGCTACATAAATTTACGGCGGATAGATCGATCAATAACTATTAGCCAGGATGGGCAGGAATGGTGTCACTAGTCTCTGTCAGAAGCTGGGAATGGGCAATAGGGGGTGCATCATTTGATGATTCCCTTTTCTGTTCATTCCTTCTGGGCACCTATCATTGGCCGCTGTTGGAAGACAGAATACTGGGCTAGATAGACCTTTGGTCTGACCAAGTATGGCCATTCTTATGTTTTTATTATGTTCTTAGGAGTTTTATGAGCACCACACCAACCTATGACAGGTCACCTTTTGTGAAATGAGTATGTCTAGATGAATATGTGCTGTAGGATTCACTGTCCAAATTCAAATGGCATTTAAATGGCAGGGGAAGCCTTTGCACTGCCAATGCCCTGAGTCCCTCATCTGCATGTGCACACTTTCTCCCATGCTCCTTGTGCACATTGCTGTTTATTCTCTTGTTACATCCTGTCTGTCCTATCCTCTTGTCACATCCTTAAATGCTAGACTTTAGAGCTGGTTAGATGTTTATGTTACACACCATCACACACACACACACACACCCCATTTCAAGTTTTAGCAGAAAAATTTAAGAGAAATATTTAGTTCTGAAACATCACTTTGATACCTCTTGGGAGTTGTAATTCAGGGGCTTCATGCTCTCATTTCTTTTCTATGGAGTAGTAGGATGACATCCTAGTTGGATGACAACTCCCATGATGCTTCACGGCAGTGGTGGGCAAACTGTAGCCTGGGGGGCTGAATGTGGCCTGCGGGAGTTCTATGTGTGGCCCATGAGATATTTTGTTTAACCATTGCCCATATGCAAAGTTGCCATTCTGCTGGTTTCTGTCTGAATATACATGCCCATAGGGAAAAAACTAAACTACATTTTTTTTCAAAAGAGGATATCCAAATTCAGCAGGAATTTGCATATCTTCTTCCGATCTCACTTTCGAAAGAGGATCTTTCAAAAGTGAGAATAGTCTGGATGCAGTTTTTTCGGGGAAAAAAACCCTTTTTTGAAAAAAACACGTAAACCTCCTTTTCTAAGGAAGAACAGGATTTTTTTTCCGCAAAGGGTTTTTTTTCCGAAAAAAACACATCCAGACTACTTTGACTTTCAAAAGATCCTCTTTCAAAAGTGAGATCGGAAGACTTTGCTGAATTTGCATATCCTCTTTCGAAAATTCTACGTAGTCTAGACATAGCCTACCAACATTACTAAAGTGACACACACATAAAGCAAGGGTAGGTGAAGTGTGGTGTATGCTGATTGCCCACAACATTGACTGTAAAAGCCACACGTTCCCTCTGCATCCAATCAAAGTGCTGCTACGGTTCAATCGGCACAAATTCTAGGTACATAGTGCAGTTAGCAAAACTACCCTATCTCAGGAGACTGTCTTGGTTATGATAATCCGATAACCCAGTGTGCTGAAGGAAGGCCACTCATGGGGCCCACTAACTAACCTAGGCTGTCCATTGCTGCTCCACAGTCTCCCCTTCCAGTGGCGGCGACGCATTGAGAGTATGGCTAGACTGCGGGGGGGGGGGGGGTTTGGGATACCGTATCCCGAAAAAACTCTGCTGCAACCAGGGAATGCAGCCAGAATGGTTGAGAAGATCAGGGCAAACCTGAGCCTATCACTCTACAGACCTCTATGAGCACCCAGGAGTGTGCTTGTCAATGAGGTAAACATTACAGGCCCACCTGCTCTGCCAGATTTCTTCTCTCAGGGTGTGTCTAGACTACAGGTTTTTTTCGAAAAAAGTGGCCTTTTTCCGAAAAAACTTTACCTGCATCTATACTACCGCCACGTTCTGTCGACAATAAATTGAAAGAATGCGGCGGTTTTGTCAGTGGCAGTAAACCTCATTCTACAAGGAATAATGCCTTTTTTTGGAAGGCATCTTTCGAAAAAAGATGCTATTGCATGAAAACAGGGCTTTTTTGAAAGAGAGCATCCAGACTCTCTTTCGAAAAAGTGAGCCGCTTTTTTAGAAAAATCTTCTTGTTGTCTAGGCGCTCTTTTTCTAAAGAGGCTTTTTCGAAAGATACTTTCGAGAAAGCTTCTTTCAAAAGAGGCTTGCAGTCTAGACGTAGCCTTGGTGTCAAGAGGACATGGAGAAATGGGCTGCAGGTGTCATCCGACATCAGTCTCTTACAACTGACCCAATTATCTGGGTACCGAGCTTTGATTCGCTGTGCTGCTCATGGGCCCTTCTGAACAGATTTTCAACAGGCCATGGTCGATGTGCTGCCAGCCTTTACATCCGGGCCCAGAGAGAGGAACCTAGCTGTGGCCAAAGACAATGTCACGCATCACTGACCACTGTCCTCTAACTGGATTTGATGGTGGTCTGAGAGCTTTGCACTTGCTGCTGATGAGGCTGCTGCATATTGGTTTGGCAAGCTCTGCTTCAGATAAGAAGACTTCTCCATTTGCCAGCTATGGACCATCCTTTCCATGAAGGATAACAACTGTTGGATGAACCCTGGAATATAATAATCTAAGCTGTGATTTGAGGACTTTCTCATGTCAATTAAGCAAAACTATCTCCCATTCATAATGAAAAGTTGTGATTGGAATACTGTCTGTTAAAATAATATTCAACTCAGCTAACAGGTACTGGATGTGATTATCAGCGATTAACATAAGAACCTAAGAACAGCCATACTGGGTCAGACCAAAGATCCATCAAACCAAGTTTTCTGTTCTCTGACAGTGGCCAATGCCAGGTGCCTCAGAGGGAACGAACAAACAAGGAATCATCAAGTGATCTACCCCGGTCCCCCATTCCCAGCTTCTGACAAACAGAGGCTAGGGACACGATCCCGGATGCATTCTCAGCCTTAGCTGGTCATTCCAATTCGACTATCTTAATTCAAACTCTGAATCTGTGACTTTCCCTTTTTATTTTTCTAATTTAGTGCTTGCAAAGGATTGTGTGAGCTGTCAACCACAGCCCTGTTCTTCTCCAGAAATCAAAGCACTGTGGTAAATAATATGTATGTTTCCCCACATTGTTTTTATAAAGATCCATGATGTCAAAAACCTCAACTCCCTTTGGAGAACATAGGAGATTGTATTTACCCTACATTTTTTCCACCCGAAGGACTGCCTCCCCTTAGTACAAAGAGAGCTAACACAGTCCGGTTCCCTTTTGTTTTCTGAGGAGGACCACAAGGTTTAGCAGAGGCCAAAATTGGAACAATCTGACTCCTATTATAAGAAGCACACACCATCTATAACAGAAACATGTGTCTTTCGAAAGTGATGTTTCACATTCAGATTCAAGAACTGCTGCTTTTCTGGGTTATGCATGGATTGTATTGAAAAATGTCAAAGGAACTCTGGAAAAACAACTTGAGATCATAGTCTGTCAGACTAGGTTACATTACTCAGGGGCTTTCCTGCTAATTCAGGTAACTATAACTAACTTTATGGCAAGCAACTGTACACTGTCTTATCACAGCTGATTGAGTCACATTTCCTGCTGCTACAGAGGTCTGACCATTAGTATCCAAGTGGTAACCTAGAAATGCAATATTTGGGAAGATAATGAGGGTATAAAACACCTGAGAATCATGATGAGAATGTAAAACACATGGGCACATAATGAGATTTAACCTTAAAGGCATGCCCTAAATTGCAGTCCTCAGAAATGTATTCATCTTTAACACAAACCCTCTAAACTGATACCATTGTGCTCAAAGTCTCCTGAGTGCTAAAGGGAGGCCAATGGCCCAAACACCATGAAATATGACTCTACAATTGAATACAGTGGTGGG
Source organism: Apalone spinifera (assembly GCA_030068395.1). Classification (NCBI taxonomy): domain Eukaryota; kingdom Metazoa; phylum Chordata; order Testudines; family Trionychidae; genus Apalone; species Apalone spinifera. The sequence continues at coordinate 48,899,282 of JANRFK010004893.1, forward strand.
ACTTTGTAAAGTTTCTCAATGACAAAAATCAGAGGAAAGGGCAGCCTATTACCACACCACAGGCCCACGTATGTGTACCAGTTATGTCTAGCCAAGTTTCCGGTCACCCTAGCAACATTTTCTGTAGCATTTGTCTAGACAAGCTGGGGTTTATACCTGTCTTATAGTTCTTGATTTTTCTCATGGTTTCAACAACACGGTAATCATGAGCATTTACTTGGGCAAATGGAATTGAGCAATGAAGGGATCAGCAGGATCAGTCTGTGGCAGACACTTCACTGAGAGGACCGGAACTCAAGGGAGTTGAGTTGGCTACCACAGCCTGATGGAAGGTAGATATGCTGGCCTCTGGATGAACAGTTTTCTGTTTCCTGCGTAACCAGCGAAGCACTGCTGCAGCGCAGTGAGGAAGAGCCTGAAGCCAATTAAAAGCTTGCCAGAAGTGGTAGGCTAATCAGAACACCTGTATCCCATTAAGGACTTGCTGGGGCTAGTTTACAAGGCTTCCTTCAGAAAGGGTCAGCAGGCTAAGCACTGGGCATGAAGAGATGCTGTGGAAGAGTAGAAGGAGGTACCAGGAGAAAAGTACTAGGAGGAGTTGGTTGGGGAAGTGGCCCAAAGAAAAGCTGCAGCTCTGGCAGTGGAGGAGTTACTTCCTGCTGCCACTGCCGTTAGGGTTGTTGGGCTGAAACCCAGAGCAGAGGTGGGCCTAAGTTCCCCTCCAAGCCTCCCTGCACCACTATGGAGGCCACCCCGAAGGAGGAGTTTGAGACTAAAAAGAGGTTCACCCCAAACCCGTCTGACTGGCCTGTGATGAGGATGGCTCTGTAAGGTGTGACCCTTAGCAAGAGGCTATATGGAGGGCCACAGTAAGCTTCTGAGGCAAACACTTTCCACCTAGATGCGCAGGACCCCTGAGGCAAGGCCAAAGCTCTGCCACAGGAAGCACTGCGAGAAGCAGGCCACAGCTAAAGAACAAAGTAACATGGAAAGAAGGTCCTTCTGTCCCCTGCACTGCAATGCCACAGAAGGGCTGATGAGAGCCCCTGTGAGGACTGAGAGAGTCCAGGATTCTGAAGGACAGGAAGCTCAGTGCCAAGCCTACGGATGTTTCTGGTCCTCCAGACTGCGAGCAGTACGAACTGGGGGCACCCTCAGTGTTTGATTTAGCAGGTCTTTGCTAGACCCACTCAATCAAATGCTAGAAGATTGATCTCTGGCACAGCAAGTAGAGACGTGGCCTCAGGGTGATCTGGAATTCTGGGTAAACTGGGCACAAACAAATAATAGTCACTTTAATACAGCTAAGTGTAAATGTATACAACTGGAAACAAAGAATGTAGGCCATGCTTTCAGGATGGGGGACTCTATTCTGGCAAACAGGGACATTGAAAAAAGATGGGGGCGGGGGTGATGGTGAATAATCAGCTGAACATGTGCTCCCAGTGCAACACTGCAACCGAAAGAACTAATGCCATCCTGGAGGCATTAACACAGGGATCTTAAGTAGGAGTAGAGAGGTTATTTTACCTCGGGATTTGACACTAGTGCAACTACTGCTGGAATAACGTGTCCTATTCTTATGCCCAGAGTTCGAGAAGGATATTGATAAACTGGGGAGGGTTCAAAGAAGAGCCACCAGAATAATTAAAAGATTGAAAAACATGCCTTATAGTGATCAACTCAGGGAGCTCAATCTATCTTAATCACAGAGAGATTAAGGGGTGACTTGATTACAGTCTAAAGGCTACTTGGTGAGAGTACTCACTTTTGGTGTGAGTGAGTTTGCTCGACTGTTTGAATTCTGAATCTGATTTCAGGTGACTGCAGTTTCAGTTTCAGCTGCTGTGGCAGTTGGGACTAAGTGCCTGACCCTTTGTTCCCTCAATTGCTCTCTTGATTACATCTGGTCAGCCTTCCCCTGTGTGACTCACGAGGGGGAAGGCCTGGCCTAGGCAAGCAGGCTTAAAAGCCAGAGGCAGAGTGACCAGGGAGTGAAAGCGGACAGGGGGCTCAGACAGGGGAGTTTGAGAGGGAGTTTGCCAGAGGGAGGTCTACGATGGTCAGGAAGACCCGCAACACCTGTGCCAGCACTGCTTCTGTCTCCTCCACCGGCGCCTGTAGCCAGACAGAGCACGTGAGCATGGATGCCTCTACCCAGATCCTGGTGTGGTTTTGCAGGGACTATGGATTGCAATTCCTACTTATTGATATCCAGTCTGAGGAGATCATCCAATGCGAAAGGTGCCTGCTGGTGGAATCTCTCAGGCAGCAGGTGGCGGAGCTTCAGGAGGAGGTGGCTAGGTTGAGGAACACCCGCATCCATGAGGAATTCCTGGACCATGTTCATGAGGAGACAGCTGAGGTAGCTGTCCCGGTACATATGACTGGAGACACACCACTGGTGGAGGAGGAGACGACTCAGGGTGGACAGTGGCACCTGGTTACTTCTGGCAGCAGGCACTGCTCCACACCTGCTCCGAACCCTCCCGCCGTAGTACTCGGAAACCGTTATGCTCTTCTTTATACAGGAGATAAGCAATCACCCCCTACATCGGAGGAGGAGAAGCCTCGTACCCCCAAGGCTGGGTGGTCTGCTGCCACCACTGCGAATGGGAAACGTAGGGTAGTGGTGGTCGGAGACTCTCTTCTGAGGGGGATGGAGGCGCCCATCTGTCGCCCTGACATTTCATCTTGGGAGGTATGCTGTCTGCCGGGGGCCCGTATCCGAGATGTTATGTAGGCGTTGTCGAGGATTATCCGGCCCTCCGACTACTACCCCATGCTACTCATCCATGTGGGCACTAATGATACTGTGAGGTGTGACACTGAGCGGATCAAGAGTGACTACAGGGCTCTGGGGGTACGGGTGAAGGAGTTTGGAGCGCAGGTGGTATTCTCTTCGATCCTTCCTGTCGAAGGTAGGGGCCCGGGCAGAGACAGGTGCATCCTGGAGGTGAATGCCTGGCTGCGAGGATGGTGTTACCAGGAGGGCTTTGGCTTCCTCGACCCATGGGATCCTATTCCAGAAAGGACTGCTAAGCAGGGATGGTGTCCACCTTAC
>JANRFK010004893.1:48902445-48913436 GCA_030068395.1 Apalone spinifera
ACTTGATGACCTCTCGAGGTCCCTTCCAGTCCTAGTATTCTATGATTCTATAAAGAGCTACATGGGGAACAAATATTTAATAATGATCTTGTCAGTCAAGCAAAGAAAGGTATAACATCATTGAATGGTTGTAAATGGAAGCAAGACAAATTCCGACTGGAAATACGTAAGAACAGCCATACTGGGTCAGACCAAAGGTCCATCTAGCCCAGTATCTTATCTGCTGAGAGTAGCCAATGCCAAATGCCCCGGAGGGAAGGAACACAACAGGTAATCCTCATGTGATCCCTCTCCAGTCGCCCATTTCTAGACAAATCCAACATACAATTTTGATGGTGAGAGTAATTAACCATTGGAACAATTTGCCAAAAGTCATGGAAGATTCTTCATCAATCAGATGTTCTTCTACCTCTAGGAATCATTTTGGGGAAGCTTCATGGCCTGTTATGCAGGAGGTCAGACTGTATGATCACAATGGTCCCTTCTGGTCTTGGAATCTAAGAATCTAAGACTTGACCCTATAGTGATATCCAATGTCAAGATGAAGAAGGCTGCATTCTGCTCACCTTTGTTCTACTCAAGTGAGGCCCTCGGTCCCTTTGCCAATCGTGCAGGCAAAGTCTGAGCACACCCAAATGAAGTAAATGTTGCCTATGTTTGAGAAGAAGTAAATGTTGCCTATGTTAGTCAGTTTATTGGCAAATACACAGAAATAATCTACATATAAAGCTCTATCAGGGAGGGGGAATTTTTGTTTTTGATTTTGGGGATGGGAGTGTTGCAATTGCATTCTAAGAGCAAGAATCCAGCTTCTCTTTCAGAAGGCTCATGCAGCACAAGAATGTTTTTGTTGCATTTGGCACAAAGAAAGTCATTTCCACCATTTACAGAGATCCATATGACAAGGAAAGCCTTCTTTGAATAATGCCATAGTGAGAGCTATTGGAATCTGGTCCATTGAGAGAAACCAGTCAAACAAAACCAAAGTTGCTAGAAATTCTGAGCTACATATTGTGTGAGCCTGCTTAAAAAGCAATGAGATCCCTGCAGTGATGTACGGACAAAGCAGAGCAGAGATCTGCCCCGGGGTAGAATTCTGTGTTACACAGGTCTTCCATTCTATGAAATCTTTGTCACTTTCCCATCCATAACAGGCAGCAGCAAATAATAATTTCTCACTCACTCTGAGTAGCATAAACATAGTGTGTCTGTGTAACAGAGGAGTTGGGGAAGAGAAAGAGCCTACAGGTCTGTAGTGTTATATTTCACTGCTGTATGCAAAATTGATGTGCAGTGAAACCGTACAAACAGTCCAGGGCAAGCAGCCACTATAGAATCTCCTATTTCAGCAAGTGCCTCAGAAATCTTTATGGCTAATCAGGAACATCATGTATTAACCCACTTAAGGCTCAGCCAAGTGCAGATGTTAGTATGGATAAGATCTTCCTTATCGTCAATGAAAGCAATGGGTAGAATTCTGTGACATTATTCAACAAACAACTTTCAGTCCGAGATTTCCTGTGTTACCATGTGTGCTAAGAAGATCTAAACTTTCCTGTCTTGGGAGGTGTGACAGGGCATACCAGACATTTGTGACCTCCTGCCACAGACCCTGCTGTCTTGATGCACCCCATCTTGGGAAGTGGCCCTGTAAGTGAAGAAGGGCAGAAAGTATGGACCTCCGGGAATTGTCTAGAAAGGCCAACCAGGGTCAGTTACTTGTGGAGTTGGCAATACTTAGTCCTCCAATGTCTGGAAGGAGGTTGAGGCAAATAAGGGCTCATATGAAAAAGGCTGGCTGCTTCTATCAAAGGGCAGTTCTGAGCAGAGCCAGGTAAGAGAAGGAAGGAAGGAAGGATGCTCCCTCTGTCTTAAACCAAAATGCCAAGCTTGGTCAGAGCAATGATTTGTTACTTATTTTGTGGAGTGTAAGGCCCAGGCAGGCCCTACTGAGCGAGATGTTAATACAGCTACTGAAAATTACGTGCACTTACTTTGTGAAATGCCAAACACATCTAGAGTGAAATACTAAGACTATGATCACAGCCCTTATGGCCTTGTTTCTTAAACTGTGTTCCGCGGAACACTGGTATTCCACAGAGAACTCACAGGTATGCCACGACCATTTGAGGAAAAATAACGGCCGTGAGAGCAGCTGAGATGCAGCGGGTGGTGCGAAGGGTGGAAGAGGTGAGCAAGTGGTGATGCAGCGGTGACGCGATTGGAAATGAGGCGGGGCTACCCGCGTTCCTCCTCACGTGCTTCTGCGCCCGGCTTGCAGTTGCCTGGGAAAGCTCCACGCCTCGGTTACGCCCCTTGCCAGAGGGGAGGAGCGTTGCAGAGCCTGCAGCAGGGCCAGCTCTGATTGGCTATCTCCGCTGCTGGTCTGGGGATCCTGCCTGCCAGGGGAGAGAACTGCCCAACTGGGTCTTTGTACCTCTGCCGTTAGCCCTCACTTGTTACCCAAGGACAGCTGAGAAGGGCCAGATACAATGTTTCCTCTTTGTTGGACAACTTTTTTTTTATTTAATGGATGGCGATTGACAGGTTATGTTTGGGATACTTAGATTAAAAAAGATGTTCCACTTTTCAAAAGATACTTAAATTATCATTGGGCAGTGAGCAAATATTGTAGTTGTCAATAAAGTGTCTGGTACTCAAGGGGCAAGAGGTGTGGGGGGGGGGGGGTTCCCCCTCAACCAAAAACTCTTGGTGTTCCTCATAAAAAAAATTGTTTGGTGTTCCTCAGTCTTAAAAAGTTTAAGAAACACTGCCTTATGGGATTATATTGAAAAGGGTGGGTCCATGTAGCGGCTAGTATCAGTTAACTTTGCCTATTCATATACAAATAAGGCCTGATCTAAAGTCTACTGAGGTCATTGAAAAGGCTTCTGCAGAATTCAATGGGCTTTGAATTAGGCCTTTAGCTACTATGGTATCTTAGCTAAGTTTATGTTATTTAGCAGTGCATCTTTCAGAAGAGAGCCCCTGAATCAGCTTTAACCAACTTGTGGCCCGTCTTTATGGAAGATGAAAACAGACTATTGGAAAATTCTAATATGTTCTTGAAGTTTTATAGCTTTTTTTAAATCTCTTTTGCTGATATCAAATACTTTAAAAACCAAAGTAACTGAATATATTTAAATCTCAGTTTCATTTTATGGCAAGTTTTATGGGCATCCTAACAAAAGCTTTATAACAAAAGCTTTGTTCAAGATACGATTTTAGTTCACACAGAATATACATCATAAAGACGGGGAAAGGGAGAAAATCACAATCTGTCCACAGGCAATTCACTCTAATGCAATCATTGGGTGTAAAACCCACCAATCATTTATTTCTACTGTGTTATTGTCGGAGTCTCTAGAGACAGTCACAGCTGAGAATGCCCAAACTCCAGGCAGACTGCCAGAACTGAGAGGGAGCTCCCATCAGGCACCGGTAGTCCTGCTCCTCACAAGGAGGAAGGGAAGTCAATAGAGCATTTGCTCCCATCGACCTCCCACTGGGTGGATGGTGCCAAAACACAATTTAAGATACTTCGACTCCAGCTACATAATTAACGTTAATTATGTAGCATAATTTCCCCTTTAGTGTAGAACAGGCCAAAATGTCCTGGGCTTTCCAGTCCCTATTTCCCACCCAGGCAAACTGGGCTTTATGGTGCAAACTAGCAGTGTTGTTCTTGGTGAAATCATACAGTATCCAGTGATGTGGGATGAGTTACTGGCCCTCTGGAACTGGAAGTTTTTTGTTTGTTTAGCTTTAACCCTTACACGGTGGGCGAGCGGGCAGCGTACAGTGATGGAGAACAACAGGCTTCATGGAGCAGAACTAGATTCCCTGCCAGCCTGCATGATGCCAGCGCAGTAGGTCAGTGTGAGGGTAGGGCCACAGATCCCCTTTCATGTCAGTCTTACTGTCCCACAACCCCACACGACTAATATAGAAAAGACAATGCTTAAGACAGAGCATCGGAGAAGGCTTCATCTCAGGAGCCATTCCACGCAGTATGGAATGGCCGGAACAACAGCTGCATGTGTAGTCGCCTTTACCCTGTCCCTGACGGGTGGAGGGGATCTTTGAATCCAAACTCCAGCATCCCACCTGAACACTCAGGCATTGTGTTTTTTCACCCAACTGAAAAAGAGACAGAATTTGTTGGATATATACTTTTTTAAATAAATTATTCTCTCACTTGCAGCTTTCAATTTTTTTTCCCCTCTGTAAAAGGAGCAGAGTCTTTATAATCCCCAGGGGTAGAGATTTTTGGCCTTTCCATCCATTTTGTCTCATTTCAAAATTACATTTATTTTTCTTCTCCTAGAGCATCCACAGACCTCTGTTTTATCCCTTTCTAACATCTTGCTAGTGAGAGTATGAGCCTTGTCCAGAATGCTGTCAGATGTCATTCTCTTTTAGAAGGGTGGACATAATAGGCGAGACTCGAAGCTCTTGAGTCACAGTTATTCTGTTCCTGCACTTGGGGAAGAAAATTGTGACAGAGGCAAGAGGTAATGGGAAAAACAAAGGTGGCCTTGAGCCACCTTCTTCTACCCATATTTGAAAGCTTCCAGGGACCCATCTGGTCCCTGCTGTATTTTAGACCAGGAATACCATCCACATAGCCATTACCTCCCTTAATCTAGTCCTTCATTCCCATTCTTCAGTTTCTGAGCAGGTCTCTCTCTACTTTTGGGCCCACCTTCCATTGGATTCTTATACATTTTCATATTCCCCACTATTCAGTTTTCCTCCAATCAGCATTTAACACATTACTTGTTGATTTTTACATATCCCATATATTATGCATGTACAACCTCTACTTCTACATTTTTTTCTGCTGGGTTTTCAGTTTCTGTTTCTGAATTTTCCAGACATTTGGGAGAGGGAATTGGAATTCATTTTTACATGTTTGCACCTCTTACTTATATCTTCTCATAGGACACATGACTTACCTTGCCAGGAATTATATCATTTTAAACAAATCAGCAAATTATTTCACAGGACAATGGGCAAAAACACACTCATGTCATGCCTGCATGTTACTTTATCTATGCTTATTCATTATATCCATAATTACAACTAATTAAAATATAGCTATCCTATCATTAGTGATCCTTCAGTTTTACATTTCAGTGTGATAAGTCAGTATATGTTCTCCCTTAGTGCAAGAAGAGTTTTGGAGATGACTCTATGATTCTTTTATATCATTATTTTTTATCTTCTGCAAATAAATTTGCCAGCGGTGTCTTACATTACTCAAAATCCAAAAACCTTGTACTTTTATATTGCCAAATCTTGCGAGGGTGTTTTCTTTTACAAATTTTGAGATGCTCCTGTTTTGGAGCTTTGGTGTTCAGTTGTTTTTAATGGCACCCCACACTTCCCCTGAGAAAAGAAGAGTGATAGTGCAATGTATTCCAGACACCCTCCCCCCACCTTGGGCTCTCAAAGTAAGGCTGCTGTAAAAGTCTATGCTTGCTGGGGGTGGGAGGCTTCTGCATGGGGCAAAGCCTTTGAGGGCTGCTTTTGGTCTTTAAGGCCTCTTTACTGGACAGAAAAGCACAAAGGGGCATTAACAGAGGTGGTACATGCAGGGGTATGAGGGGGCATGTGCCCACTCAGATTTGCTGCTTAGCTTGCAGTAAGTATTTCTCACAGACTGAGCATGCCCAGTAATGCAGACAGCTGCCCTCACTCTGCCACCCACTCCCATTATCAGCAGGCACCAGTCATCTATGGAGCTTAGGGTCACTGAGAAACAGGCCCCTGATCTAGAGGGAAAAATCAAAGCAATTGCCCTTGGTCTAGAAGAATGTCCAGCGGTAACCTTGAAAGTTACTTAACAGACTAGATAACATTAGGGTGTAGGATGAAATTTGAAAATTCCTGCCCTGTTGGGACATTCTGCCGACACCACAGAGTGTTCCCCTCTTTCCTGATCATCTCTCACTGGAATCCTGAACTCTGATGCCCACTGCCTTCATGTGACTCCAAGCAGACTGCCTAGCTGCCCAAATGTCATAGCATTTTGATTGCCGGGGAACATCAGACAGGCAACTAAAGTTTGGTTTAACACCCATTTTTAATGAAGTGGTTGCAGCTGGATTCTTTTTTTAAGTCTGTTCACTTTGTACCATAGGTCTGGGACACTGTAGCATCTGCATAACAAAATATAACCAGGGCCTAATGATGAACCACAGCTGAACTGTCGCACAATATGGAAAGCTCCAGGAAGCAAATGTTTTTGATGAATTTTTTAACCACTTAGTTTGTTACATAAACTTCAAATTTGTATAACCATTGTAAAGGTTTTTAAAAATGTATTTATTACCAGTGTAATACAGACATTTAAACTTCCAGATGACTGTTGTTGACAAAAATATGTAATAAAAACTAAAACCACCCAAAGCTGATATTCAGGAGTAGAAAATAGTTTCGCCATTTGTAGTGTGGATTGTATTATGCTTTGTTTAACATATATACTCTCATTTACACAGCACCTCTTAGCCACATACTTCAGATATTAGACTACAGTTTTCAAGATTGGATGTATAACCTTTAGGTGCCTAAATATGGACATAGATATCTAAGTGACCCAAATAAATCACACCTGCCTCTTCCATTCATCTTCAAACTAATTTTAGATACCCTAATACGTTTAGCCTTTATAAACAAATATTCATTCAATCTTATGTATTATCGTGCATGATTTAGTGAGCCATAACCAGAATCTATTCAGATTTTAATCAGTGACCTGGAAGAAAACAAAGTTATTGCAAATAAAGTTGATAGATGACACACTCACTGAGAGAGTGGTAAATAATGAAAAGCACAGGCCACTGATTTAAAGCGAACTTGCATTTGGTAAACAGCACACAAACAAACAAGATGCTTTTTAATATAGCCCAATGTAAATGCATACATCAAAACAAAAACGGTAGGCCACATTTACAGGATGGGGTCTATAAACTGGGACACACTGACTTTAAATAGATTTGGTGGTCATGGTGAATAATAAGCTGAAGTTGAGCTCCCCATGTGGTTTTGTGGCCAAAACAATTAATACAATCTTGCAGTGAATAAACAAGAGAATCTCAAAAAGGGGTACAGAACTTATTTTCCCATTATGTTTGAGCACTTATGTGTGGCTCACTGTCCCATGTAGTGGCATTAGACCACTTACAACAAGAGATAAGAACAAGTGAGCTCTGCATTCTAAGCTGAGACCCAGCTGGATTTATAGCTCTAGTGTAGATTAGAAGCTCATATACTAAGTCGGAGGTTCATATGTGCCTGGTGGTGGTTACACTGGCACAACCATTATGGGATCCAGGTCTGGTCCCCACACTTCAAGAAGATTTATTGGTAAATTGGAGAGAGTTTAGAGAAGAGTTGCAGGAATACCTGAAGGATTAGACAACATGCCTTGCAGTGATAGACTGCAAGAGCACCATCTGTTTAATGTAACAAAGAGAATGTTAAGGAGTGACTTTATAACAGGCTATAAGTAGCTATATAGGGAGCAAATAACTGCCACACTCACAGAGGGTGCGTCTACATAGAAAAGTTATTTTGGAATAATGGATGTTATTTTGAAATAACTATGCAAGTCTCTACACAGCAATAGCATTATTTTGAAATAATTTCAAAATAACAGAAGGCTTATTCCAACTTCTGTAAACCTCATTCTATGAAAAATGATGTCTATTCTGAAATAGCTATTTCGGAATAGGGGTTATGTAGATGCTCTACTTCTGCTATTTCGAAATAGCCCTTCACTGGGGCCATTCTAACTTATTCCTCCCCTGTGCCTCCTGGGGCTTTAAACTGAAATAGCACATCTACATTAGGGAAGCCTGCCTCTGATTAATTTTGAGGCTTCCCTGCAGTGTAGACGTGCTATTTTGAAATAAGCTATTTCAGAATAATTATTCTGAAATAGCTTATTCTGAAATAAATTTGCAGTGTAGACATAGCCAGAGAAAGCTATAGCATAATCCAATGGCTGAAAATTGAAGCCAGACAAATTCAGATTGGAAATATAGTGTACGCTTTTAATGGTGAGAATCATTAACCCCTGGAACAGTTTGCCAAGTGTTGTGGTGGATTCTCCTTCCTTGACAATATTTAAAATCAAGATTGGATTTTAAAAATACACTCTCTAAATTATTTTGGGGAAGTTTTACAGTCTGTGTCATGCAAGTGGTCAAAGTAAATGATCAGAATGACCCCTTTTGGCCTTGGAATCTCTGGATCTATTAACCTGGCTCCTATTGAGAAGTCTCTGTCTGAAATAGCATCACTGATTTCAAACCGAGTAACTGTGGCAGAATCGTCTGCTTTAGAACTTCTTAGGGTCAGTGGAGTTCTTTCTATCAGCCATTAAGTAATTTGCCCAAAGTCCCAGTGAATGAGGAGAAAAACCACAATGTTATGGTGAAATCCTGGCCTGCTTTAAGTTAATAGGAGTTTTGTCTTTGAAGATTTCACCCCAGGAGTACTGAATCCCAACCCTTTGGTTTGAAGAATTTTCCATTTGGGATGAAATTTCCCATGGCAGATTTTTATTTTGATGACGGATTTCAGAGAGGTAGCCATGTTAGTCTGTTTCAGCAAAACCAACAAGGAATCTGGTGCTGCTTTAAAGACTAAGAAATGTATTAGAGCATAAGCTTTCCTGAGCTACAGCAGAAAGAAAGAAAGAAAGAAAGAAAGACTATGATATCAGTGCTAATTAAATCAGAATGCGTGTGGCTAATCTCCAACAGTGATGAGAAGCTGAGAGCACCTGAATGGGAAATTACCTATTGTAATGGGAGAACCACTCTATGTATTTGTTTAGACCTTGGTTCAGAGTGTCAAATTTGCATATGAATTCCATCTCAGCAGTTTCTGTCCAGTCTGTTTTTGAAGTTTTTCTGTCTGAGAATGGCAACTTGATGACATTTTTCCAAAGACTGGAGCTTCAACATTGCTGATTTCAGTGTTACGTTCTTCCTGCTTTAAAAATTGTACCCTTGTTCCCCATCCCGACGCAAGAAAGATAACTCAGTAATGGATGGACTTTGACAGTTCAGATTTGACACTGAGTCATCTTTAATAATAGAAGAGGTACTAATTACTACTTGGAAAATAACAAAAGGGCTGGTTCATGACTTCTAGATCAATACACATAGCGTGACTGTAGAATGGGTGCACAGGATCCAGATGAGGGTGGAGGACTATAGGGATGGTCTCTCCATTACCCATGCCCCAGAAGTTTCCTGGAATAATTACCTACACTATATATGAGAGAGTTTGTCTGTCTGTTTGTGAGTTTGTCTGTTTGTTCAAGAACTCCTCCTAAATGGTGAGACCAAAAAAAGGACCAAAAAAAACAACCTCAGTATACAGCTTCCCCTTATCATAAAATGTGATACAACGTAAGGGGTTTGGTTGTGAAAGGAGAATGGGATGTGCCTGGAATGGGATTTCTTCTCATAAAACCGAACAGAAAAGAGATAGAATCACCAAATCAAGTAGTCCTCAAAATTGAAATGACCAAGAGAATGCTGAAAGAGGGCTCAGGGCAGGCACACAGAGTGCCAACTCTGCCTGCTGACCCCAGCACAGAACTGTTGTAGCAGCTTGTTGTAGGCTATCGGAGGGCTGTGCTTCCCTCCCAGCTGTGGTAGATCTGTGCTGGGGCCATGATGGGGTGACTCCTCCCTCCCCCCACCATGGCTGACCCAGAGCTACTGCTTCCAGGGGACGAGTGATCCTTCTGTGGCCCCCATCCACCATAACCTGAACCTGCTCAGCCAGGGGACATGCACCCTTCCATCTCCCCCCACCCGCAGCCCTGAATGGACAGGCCCCCTTTCATCACTTCAGCAAAAGTTCCTGCAGGGAGTTCCCACCAAAATACAAAGCCTTCTTATCCCCCCCTCTAGACTGCAGAAACAAAAAAAATGGGGTTTTGTTGTTGAGCCAGATCCCTAGCTGATGTAAATCAGGGCACAGTTGCCTCATTGATGCCACTGGGATTGTATACGATTCACACTAGCTCTGGGGCTGCGTCTGCAATGAGAGAGGATCTATCAAAATGAATTACCCAACCAATTGTTTTTTCTTACAGTTTTCTCTTATAATCGGTGACTAGAGCCGGGTCCTTGCATTAGCTGTTCCAACATTCGAACGAATAGTCTCCCTAGAGAAGAGCGCTAAAGTGCTGGCCCCAAGGATTTTGCCAGGACATCTGTACTGTTTCAGAGCAGTTGCAGAAAAGCTTTAGTTGCCTGAGGAGAAAGGAAAAAGTTTTATCTATAATACTCTGTAACAGTGTGTCCCAGCAACCTGAGGAGGATAAAATATCTTGCACAAGATTTCTTACGGTGCTGAGCTACCCTGCCAACTGTCAAGTACTTTTTGCTGACTCAGTTAAAAGAAACAAACAGCCCAAAAGGCTTCTTCAGTGAAGTCTGAAACAAAAAATGCACGCTGGGACATGGGAGGGTTCAACTTACACTGCTAAGCTATAAAAGCAAGATGTACACACGTACCTCATTCAAAGCAGCTGTCATTCACAAAAGAGGGTGGCCCCTCACCCTACTGCCAGGCCCCAAACTTGCATGTGGAGTGACCCCGGCCTCCGTGAGTCTCAGACTGCAAGCATGGAGCAATGCCTCCCACAGAGCTCAAGTACAGGATAATATTGCCAATGTAATCAGACACTAAACCTCAGTGGCTTTGAATAGGGTTGCCAGGTGTCCGGAATTGACCTGGACAGGCCGGTATTTTTGCCTCCTGTCCAGTAAAAAAAATTCAGAAAATACCGAACACCTAAAATGTCCCGTGTTTTCTGATTTTTTTCCCAGCCAGGAGGCAAAAATCCCAGGTGCTTACCTGGTTCAGCAGGGAAGCTGTCTGGCCTGGAGCAGGGAGGCAAGATGGCAGATGGCCACCTGCAGCCTGTTAGGGCCAAAAAGCCTCAAAAGCATTTCTTA
>JANRFK010004893.1:48913536-48932871 GCA_030068395.1 Apalone spinifera
TCGACGGCTGTAAACCTCATTCTATGAGGAATAATGCCTTTTGTCGACAGAGTTATGTCGACAGACGGCATTATTGCATCTACACTGTCCTTTGCGTCTACACTGGATGTAGTCTAGACGCTCCTTGTTGACAGAAGCTTTGTCGACAAAACTTCTGTCGACAAAAGCCTGTAGTTTAGACATACCCCAAGCTACAGTGTGATCTTAATGTCTCCATCACCTCTGGCCACCTTTGCTTCCTAACCTACATCCCAGACAGCAATTGTACCTCCCTGCATCATTTTTGTCACAACAGTCCTTGACTGCTGGCTCTTTTGGAATAGACGGGGAGGCCTTATCTTCATTTCTCTGTAAAATGTCCCGTGAATATATAGGGGATCATATTATGTTTGCATGTAAATAATACTGAAAATATCTTGGATCATCACACAATCAGAATCTTTCCTGTGATTAGACAACAGTTTTTCTGCTCTGTACGGAATGGTGAAAACTACCTGCTGAAATGCTCGCAGCAGTAGGCCCAAAACTCACAGGAGCTCTGTGACTTATGGGGCATGCTGTGAGAGGCTGTGGAAAAACTACATACCATAAACTTGTTTGTGAATATGCATGAGATAAACAAGGTGGGCATCCTCCCCTCTCTCTCCGAGGGTACCTTATTTCTAACTCAGCCTCCTGGCTTTCATCTTCCCCATCCTGTGTAAAACCACTTTCATGAGGGTCTCTCATGACTGCCTGGGCTGCCCTCTCTCTACCTTCGCTCACTTCAACCTCGTTGTTCATTTTGGTGCTGTTCACCATTCCTTTCCTTCACGTCTTTTCCTCAGTTTTCACAATCCCACTGCCTCACTGTTCATCCCTTCAGCATCTCTTCCCTCTTTCTTTCTCCCACCATCTGTAGTCCGATTTCATGAGTGAGCACATGGGGCAAAATCTGAAACTGAGGGCCCTCCCCAACCTTCCAAAAAAAGGGTGGGGAGTCGAAGAGTGAGCCCACAGCACATCACCCTGCAGCACCATCTCAGTCGTTGTCCTGTGAGGCTGGGCCCGGTTCCCCTATCTCGACATTGTGACTCCACACAGGGGGACACAGACTCATTGAGGCTTGGCCCAGCGGCCCTTTTGTCATGAAAAAGGAACAGCCAGGCCAAATTTCAGCGAGGAGCATTGCAGCCTGGCAGCGCCAAACCTGAACCGTGCTGTGACCCTTCAAGCCAGTTCATAATGCCACTCAGAAGGGAGGCTTGAGGCACACTACCTCCTCCTCTGAGGGGGCCCTGGTGAAGACCTCTCGCTGCTAACCTGAGTCATTATTTTACTTTGTTACCTGTATTCTGAGCCACTTGGGCTGAGGATGGATGAACTGAGCTACTTGGAGACGTGAAAACTTAGGCAGCAAGTCAGAGGCAGAACCATGAACATAGGCCTAGGTCTGCTTATTCACCGTCCTTTGTCCTGTCCCATGGAGCAACGGAAAGAAACCACACTGTTCTCAAAGGAAGAGAAGACACGCATACCCTCAGACAATGAACCAATTCAGTCCCTTTTTAAACCTTCACAGGACTCAGGAACGTAGACATGTTCAAAGTGGATTAGAAAAGTGGGTCCTTTTTGTCCTGTCTCCAACACTGGTCAGCAACAGGTGCTTTAGGGCAGGGGTCTCAAACTCTCAGCCTGTGCAATCTTTCATCTGACCTGTGCGTCCCAGTGAGCTGGTAGGGAGGAGTGTGCCAGTTTCTGTCTCCCAAGTCCTACTCCTTCTCACCACAGCCCAACCCTCACTCCCATGGCACCCCATCCCACAGGAGACATGGCCTCAGGGATTCCGAGGAGGGCCTGACGTGGGGCAGCAGCAGCACTCTCATGCCTCCATCCCCCACACTGCCTGTGGCCACAGAAATCACAGAGAAGTGGAAGGTAATTTACTGAGTGGTCCATCCCATGTCATCCAGTCCCAGCTTCTGGAAGTCAGAGATTTAGGGAGACCCAGAGCATAGGGCTGCATCCCTGACTATATTGGCTAACAGACACTGATGGATTTATCCTTTGTGGACTTATCTAATTCTTTTTTTTTTTCACCCAATTATACTCTTGGCCTTCGCTGTATCCGCTAGCAAGTTCCACAGGTTGATTGTGCATTGAATGAAGAAATGTGCATTGTATGAGGAAATGCTCCCTTAGGTTTCTTTGCTGCCTATTAATGTTGTGGGTGACCCCTGTGAACACACTGTGTTATATGAAGGGGGTAAACAACATTTCCTTGTTCACTCTCTCCAAATCATTCATGATTTTATTGACCTATATCATATCTGCCTGAGTTCTCTCTTTTCTAAACTGACCCGTCCCAATCTTCTCCATCTCTCCTGATCTGGAAGTTGTTCCATAGCCCTAATCATTTTGTTGCTCTTTTCTGTAGTTTTTTCAATTCTGACATATCTTTTTTGAGATGGGGCAACCAGTACTTCAGGCAGTCAGAATTCAAGGTGCAGGCATACTATGGATTTATACAGACACTTTCATCCTTCTCAGCATCATAGAAACTGTTAGAATGGAGGTGAGATCACTCTACTATGTCCTGGAAAGACTTATATATGTACCTCTCTGTCACTGTTAGCGCCTCCAATTCAGACATTATGGTCTCAAGAATCCATATTTGGCTTCTGAGGGCTGTAAGTTTCTTGCACTTAATGCACACCATTATCACTTGCCCACCATACAGGTAGCTCATACATGCTGAGTTCAGTGCAATAAACAGGGATAGCCTCCGCTCTGTTGCTGGATTTCTGCCTGCCTTATTTTACGTGTATGTGTGTGTTCATTCTGTGGTTGCAATTTGTTTGTGGTTTGTTTATTGTTATTTTACGGGTTGAGGGGGGAGAAGAGATTATTTGGCCCAACTTTAGAGAATGTTTATTAGGGGTCTCTGTTGCAAAATTCTCCGGTTAGCTGCTTCTGTTCATGAGCTCTTCTGATCACTTCTGAGCTGGCTTTTTAAACCCCTGTTCTCCCTGAGTTAGTGCCACCCCCTTGTCAAGAGATCCTAAAGGGATTAGCAATCAAAAGTGAGTAAAAGCTATGTCAGTAATCTGACAGTTCGTTGCCCTTTTTTGTAGGGGGGGTGAAGAGGCTGGAAGCAATAGATTTGGCCAAATATCACACTCATGCCTCGTAACCATGTAAGGGAAATTATCAATGACATCTGCCGCTAATTTCATGTGCTCTTGCCCAGTGCAATCAAACATGTCTCAGAGGAAAAGAAGAGGTGCCAAGTCTCAACTAAGAAAGATACCACTGGTAAATGTCAGAGCTCCCCAGTGAATCTAGATATTTAAAACATTGTAAACAGATGACTCATTGGGAGGCTCTTAGCCTGTCCTTTTCGGACAGCTTGGACATTTATGAGAGCTATGTTATCGAAGATCCTATATTATTATAGGTTGAACCTCTCTATCCAGCACTCTCTGGTCTGGCAACATCCATGGTCCGGCATGATTTTAGTTAGCCAGATTCCACTTATCCTGGGTGTGGCCAAGCTTCCCGCAGTCCCATAAATTTTATTTATACCCACCAATCCTGGCCCTCAGTATTCTGTGCTGTTATTTTGCTCTAATTTACCCTGAAGAGCCCAGTAAGCTGTGGAAATGTTGGTAAAGCTGCTAGATAATATTGGTCTCCCCGCAGTTTTAGCAAATTCTCTGGTTCGGCACCAGTCAGATTCCAAGGGTGCTGGACTAGAGAGGTTCACCCTGTGCTGGTATTGCAGTAGACTGAAGGAGGCCAGTGGGGTGGCTTTGGGGACTACATGAGAGATAAGGAATTATTCCACTGGAGTCAGAGGGGTGGAATCTGCTCCTACAATTTAATGCTACATTAAACTATTTTTGCACAGAATATATTAGAACTGTTTCGGTTCACTGGCTTGATTTTTCCAAGTACTGAATTCAGCTATACACCTATCTACATATCCGCACACTTTACACAGAAGTACTACGCAGAGATGTGTTTCATATTAGGTATCATACAATACTACATATACTGCAAACATTCAGACCTCATATCTGCTCTCACTGAAGATATCTAGGGATAACATTTTCCATGACCAACCTCAGTTCTTCATTAAATGTCTAACAGGGATGGTCTAGACAGTATTTGGTCCTGCCATGAGGGCAGGGGACTGGACTCAATGACCTCTCGAGGTCCCTTCCAGTCCTAGTATTCTATGAGTCTATGATTTCACCTGTGACACCCTCATTTCTCCCACCACAACTGGCTCTTTGGCTCATTGTTCCCCTCTGGTGGCTATACCATGCCCAGAGGTTTCCCATTTTGCTACCATCTCTGATTTAATGGTCCTGTCACCACTGAAGTCAAAGAGAGTTTTGTCACTAACTTCAGAGGGGCCACAATACCAATTATGACTGCAGGTTGCTGCTGGATTGGGCCTCCGGAATAGTGGCTCATTGTGTTGAGGACAAAGTCCTGTGATAGATGTAGCCCGGGATGGACAATAATTTTTGAGCAGGGGCCACTTCAAAAATTTTTGAAGTGGTTGCAGGCTGCCCCGGAAGGGGCCTCGGACAGAAGGGGCGGGGCCTCGGACAGAAGGGGCGGGGCCTTTAAATAGCAGGAGTTAAAAGGGCTCACACCTCCCAGGCATCACATTAGCCAGAGACAGGAGCTGCAAGGCCTTTCAATTCCTGCTATTTAAAGGGCTCACTGCTCCCAGGCTCACTGGCAGGATGTTGCCTGTTACCTGCCCAATGCAGGGAAGATGCAAGCCCTTTAAATTGAAGCAGCTGAAATGGCTCATGAGACTCTGACTCTCCGGCAACACGCTAAGGGGCAGGTCTTGGAACAGTCTTGGAGGCTGGATCAAAGCCGTAGGTGGGCTGGATTTAGCCCACTGAGTGGCTTTTGCCAACCCCTCATGTAGCCTGTTTCACATGTTGTTGAAGGAGTACCCATCTATGTACTTTTCCCACTCACGCACACTTACTGGGTTGAAACAACAAATATTTGACGCGTGATTTATTGGTTTTCAGTCTCCTGAAATGATTGGCCAAACAAATGAAGCTTTAATGGCAACAAACGCCAGCCGCAGCACATTACAAAATATAAACAGCAGCGGAGACTGTTAAACAAAAATCACTTAGGACATGGCTGACAAGTTGCTTAGCAGCCGCCTTCATCTCACAAAGCCCTGACTTTTTAGATAGTTTGCACTGAGCCAGGCTCTGCCATGGTTTTGACAATTAGGGCTGTAGCAGCACCTCTTTTTTTAAAATGGAGATTGCCTATCTCCTAGAACTGGAAGGGACCTTGAAGGTCATCTAGTCCAGTCCCCTGCCTTCACAGCAGGACCAAGTACCACCCCTGACAAATTTTTGCCCCAAATGGCCTCCACAAGAATTGAACTCACAACCCTGGGTTTAGCAGGCCAATGCTCAAACCACTGAGCTATCCCTCCCCCCTAGCTCCTAATCAGGGACCAGAGCTCCTAATCAGGGACCAGAACCACTGTGTAATACAGGAGGGGGAAAAATGCATGGCAAAGATGCAGATACTAAATGGCTCCTCCATGAAAATACCTGAATGGGCCTGATCCTCAAGTAGTATCAATCAATGCAGCAATCTAAGCTGCTGGACGCTAGCTGGGGATCTGACCCATGGTGATTTAAGAAGCATTACACACACAATATACAATGCCACTTTAGTTTTGTGTGTGTGTTTGGCTTCTTCCTTTGAGCTTCAATGTTCCAGTCATGCTTTAGCCAGGATGGAATGTTGTTTATTGGACACCCACATACCCTCACAATGGTCTTCTAGATCCCGGTCGTAAAACAGAGGAAAGACTGTAAGTGCCTCTCTTGCACACATTCTTACACATGTTATTCTCTTGCACACGTTATTGCACATGTTATTCTCTTGCACAAGTTATTCAAATAAATTGGCATATCCGTACACCTTCCACACAGGGCAGGTACCTTTCTAAACAGGCCCAGTGGATGCTCGTATGTGTAATACCTAGCTTACTCAAATGCCTGGTGATTTTTTCAGTGAGCTTCTCATAAATAATGGGGGCTTGTATCTTATCTCCATTGCACCCATACTGTGTAATGGAAGACGTCCTTGAAGTTCCTCCTAATATACTGTGGTATAACTAGGGTGACCATATTTCCTCATGCCAAATATGGGACACCAAAGGGGTGAGGGAGAGCTGCCAGTGCTTGGGGCTTTGAACCAAAAGGGGGAGCTGCTGGCGCTTGGGGCTTCAGCCCGCAGCGGGGGAGCGGGTTGGCACTCATGGCTTCAACCCTGCTGGGGGGGGAGGAGAGGAGTGGTTTGTGCTCGGGGCTCCACCCCCATAGTGGCTGGGGGGAGGGGAGTTGCTAGCACTCAGGGCTCCAGCGGCTGAAGCTCTGAGTGCCGGCGACTCCCTGCCCACCATGCCCCACTGCAGGAATGAAGTTCAGCACCGCAGCATGCAGGGTGAGGAGTGGAGGGGAGCCACCGGTGCTTGGGGCTTCAGCAGCTGAAGCCTTTAGCGCTGGCGGCTCCTCCCCACCCACTGCGGCAGGGGAAATACCGGACAATGTTCTGTGTTTTAAAAAAAAGTCGGGACACTGGGAACAGACCTTACATACTGGAGTGTCCTGGGAAAAACAGGATGGATGGTCAGCCTAGGTATAACAGAGATTTGAAACTGGCCCTGAAAGAGGCTAATTCCCCAATTAGAGATGTTTTCAATAACATGGGTTGCGTAAAATTCAAAACAAAGGAAACAGGAGATCTATTCCAGCAGGAAAATGCCTTTTTATCAGCTTCAGCCAGGATACCTTTTCTGCTGTGGGTTGAGATTAATTCCTCCATTGTTCCCTCTTAATCCCCTGAATGCTACCTATTCAGCCCGGAAGACTCAACTGTTAATGCCACCTTTCTTTTCTTCCAATAGGAGAGAAGGCAAATAAAGTGATGCAGGAACTGGGATCAGGATGTTTTGATTTGTGATAAAGTAAAGCACATGTTGAGTGACCAAAGAACTTCTCAGGAAGTAAGTGATTCAAAACATTTTACTGTAAATTAAAAAGCAAGATATTACTGTAAATAAACAGTTGTTTTCTGTATACACAAGAGTTAGGGCCGGCCACTATTTCATCCAAACATTGAGATTTCAGCTGCTTAAGCTGCTCACACAACCTCCAAATTCACCCTTTCAGCCGCTGAAGACTTCATTCATATGCCCAGAGCTGGAAGAAATGCTACTAGTTTGGAGTTAATGTATTATTTGTAAGAGTTAGAGAATTTTATGCATGCCATATGGCAAGCAGCATTTGGCATTTTATCAGAGTAAGGCATTTTTCTACCAATAGATGCACCAGCAACAGTAGTAATTTACACAGAGGGGTTGGTATGATTTGTAATAGAACAGGTATTGATAGCCAGTCTATGGCGTGCAGGCCTCTCTATGGCAAATGGATGTTTTCCTTCTTTCCATAGATTTTCCTTCTTCCCCCTGGAATCAGAGTTTTTCTATTGGATGAATGGCAAATTACCAACCTCCCATGTGCTGTTCTTCATACCTTTATTCAGGCCAGCGGACAGGAGATCTATAGGGGCTTGTCAATTCAAAAGGACTGGGGCTCCTGGCCACTGCCACAGATGGAGCACCATACCCTTTAAATCACCACTGGGGTAAAAGGCTGCTGGGGTGAGGCTAGCCCTAGCCCCACCCCTTCTGCCTGACCCCCCCTCCCTCAGGAGTATGGAGCCACTCCCCTTACCTGGCCCAAAGGCCCAGGAATTCTGACTCCCCCCCCCTTTATTATCACATCTTAGTAAATATTATGCAAGTTAATAGTCATGTACAGTTAGAGTATATGTTTCTACAGCCCCCTAGTGGCTGGTATACAGATAAAAGCCCTATTACTCCTGACAAGAACGAGATCTTCATTAAACTCAAGTATTAGTTGACTGTACTTTTGATGTTGGAGGCCCTGAGTTCTATACCCTGTGATGCATCTGTGCAGTGCAGCCTTTAGTGATAACCACATATATAAGCACAAATGTCCTTGTAATCAGCTCTTGATCAAAGGCCATCAATGGAAATTGCAGTGTAAAACAAACATAGATGTTTTCTCTGCTCATATGTTCAATGGGCCAAATGATATACATGCATATTATAAAATATTAACATAAAAGTGAGATTTTCAGCCTATAACGATAGATCATATGAGACTATAAAATACCAATGAAATTAAAATTGATGCCATATACCTCAAAATTATAGTGTACAAAAAAAAAAAAAAAAGAAAGAAAGCCCATAAAAAGGAATGATTTATAGCAAAAAATGTTCTGATTTATTGTTACCTGGAAATTCATCACCAAGAGGTTCACATTGTACTGGAAAGAATTATAAGCCATGTGACTTTAGACCACCTGCAACATACTCATTATCAAACATATTTAATGCCTTTATAAATGTAATCGTTTGTCTAGACTTACTGGGAGATTGGCACTGTGGGGATTGATCCCCTGGGGGTCGATTTAGTCAGTCTAGTAAAGACCCACTAAATCAAATGCTGATCGTGCTTTCATCAACTCTGGTATTCCACTGTATTAAGAAGCATAAGGGGAGTTGGCGGGTGAGTTTCTCCTGTCAAACCCTCCTCCCCCACAATGGAGACACAACAGTAACTCAGTCTCAGGTATATAGACTCCAGATATGCTATTTATGCAACTGCCATTGTGAAGCTGAGTTTGACATTGTTCCCTAGCGTAGACCTGGCCTTAGTTGTCACTACCTACCTTGGTGGGTTGATAGCCTAATCTGTAATTCAGGGATAAATTATAAGGTAGTAATGTGCAGGGGTTCATTCCCACATCAGATAAAAGAAAGGCATCGTCATTAGATTGAGGACTCTGAAATACACAGTGACAGTATAAGGCTCTTTCTGGGATTAATACTTGAAATAAACATCTGAACAAGAATATACACGCTACCATCCGGCAAAGAGGAGAAAGGTATCTCCAAATGGCTATCACGTGTATTACTCCATCCTTTATCAGGATACCTGAGTATTGGTTAAGTGATTGTTACCCAAAGTACCTAGGCTGAGAACCATCTTTTATAATGAGTGATGCTAAAATCCACTCTATTTCATGCATATTCATGAGAGGTTCAACCCCTTTTCTGAACTTCTGCACTCCCCACTTCTTAATTATTCATTTACCGCATAATCATTAGCATATGTATCAGTTAGCATTAACGTGATTTTCACAGTTATACACATTCCTTAAAAATACCTTAAAGAATAAACTATGATCATGATTTTTTGCTTTATACCAGACAACTGAATTATTATACTGATTGACTATTACACTTCAACTTTTGACTTATGGTCACTTGCCTGTTAGTTTCTTGTGTCAAACTTCAATTTAGGCCTTGATTATTTATGCTAAGCAAACTATCTTTCAGATACTTGGATTGGTGATCTTCTACTTGTTTTAATGCATCAGTCAATACTTATATCTGATTTATACATGGATATGACTGGCTATAATATACTAAAAGGCACCATAATCAAAGTGCAGCAAACCACAAGAACAACATGGCCACTGTGGATTTGCAAGGGATTCTGGCAAGATTGGAAGAGGGTTACAAAAATTCTTTCCTGGAAACTCAAAATTAGGAATGAATTCAGATAAAGGATAAAACAGTGAACCGGCAGATGAGTTAGGACCGAACCATATCAAACAGGAGGAAAAGAAGTGCTGGAAAGAATATAAATCCATTCATAAAGGAGAAGGGGGTTGTAATTAACAAGACTCTAGGTGCTATAATGAACATTCCTGCATCAGCACAGAGAGATCAATTAGCCAAACTAATAGGGCCATCCCAACTTGAACATCTATGGGATGGATCGAAAGCCTATTGAAGTCACAGGAGTCAGATCAGTAATCTCAGCTCCTATGAGTTGATGACAAGCAATATTTTTCCCACTGCAGATTCAGTCTGCCACAAAATCCTTTCTGGTTCTTTACACATTTTCCCTTCTATTCTTAATACATTTCTTTTCCTATGCTATATTAATTTAAAAAAAAAACCTTCATAAATACACAATAAACCCAGAGGTAATTTTCCTAAAACATTTTTAAATAAACAGCTCTATATGAACTTTAGTCATTTCAAAATGTTCTTTGAAACTGAAGACTGGAAAAGTTAAAGAAGTGATTGCTCATAAATAGTTCCATATGATTTATTGAATATAATATCCTTCACTCTACAACAGAATGGTGCTTCAGATTGCATGTTAAGAGAAATGTGCCAAGATTTAACAGGATTTTTTATGTGCTAGAGAACACACCACATACTTATACAGAGATGGAGATACACCCCTAAAATATATTCATAAATAACATTCTGATGCACATATGGCATGGTAAATATCATGCTCTTATCAGTATCAAACTTATTCAATATTAATAAACCATGGCAAAGTCCTACAGAATTAAATCAATGGAGTTCTATAGAAATGACTCTAAAAACCTATGACTTAACACAAAACTACCTCAGTCCTACAGAATGATTAAAATCTTCCTATAGTATCCTAAAGTGGGGATGATATGAATTCTAAAGTTGGTTCTATCAGATAGCTCCAGAAGTTCTTTTGAATTTCCACTAAATTCCATAGGGACTTTTCCAGAAGGGCTTGAAGGAAAACAACAGTTGAGGCACATAAGTACACTATTAAGATAGTAGATGCAGAGTGAGTATAATGAAAACTGTCTTAAAATTATGATCTATCACTTGAAGTGGTAAGGCATTTTCTTGCCCTGCTATCCAGCTGTAGGTTCTGAGGGAAATGGATCTGCAAAAGAGACACTCTGCCTTAGGGAGCAGTCTGCTATCCTTCCCTTTGTAATTGGTTGTTGCGCATTAGATTTCTAAGTTCTAAGAAATAAAGTAGTGTTATGTTTCATCCTTTCAGGAAGAGCATAAATATTTATTTTCTCACTGTGTGTGTGTCCTAGGAACATAATAGATGGGTGTCCATTATATCAGGGTCAAGTGTTACTCACTGTTAGTGCTGTGAGAAACAAAATAGTACCTCTGAGTTAGTGTATATATCTCCAATTTTTAGGCATGGCAGTAGGGTCTTATAGTTTATAAGCATCCTACCTGGAAAGATTCAGCCTGTAATTGAACACTTTTATGGCTTCTCTATATGCAGAAGTTGCTTCTGTGTAACTATTAAATCATTTTAAAAACTGATTCCATTAAACTAGTGCAAACTCCTGTTTGGAGTCACACTTTGATTTCATATTGGTTACTTTGTGGCTTTTAATTTATCATCTCACGTTAAACTGATATGAATAAAGTGTAAATGGATACAAGATTGTCCACACACAAAATTGCTCCAGTTTAATTCCAGCATACTTTTCGTTAAATCTGAACAAATTAATATGTCAACAAGAACCTTAGAGTCTGGGGAAGTTCAGATTTAGATTCCAAAATGTGAAGTCTGATCTGTTGCTAGTCACCTGGTTGACAGATTGAATCTCTGCAAAACATAAAAGGCACGGACTCCAAATGGGGTTTTCCAGGGCCTCAAGGGTCATTTTAGAAGACCTCAAAGAATCTAGGTGCATACATTCTGCTTCCTAGAACCCACACTGTCTTCTTACTTGAAACTTGAACAAGTCTGGGCCCATTAAGAACTCTCCAAAGTTTTAAACAGGAAACAAATTCCTCACACTTGAAGGGAAATGTCATCCAGTGGCAACAGCAAATCCTCTTCGCACGCATTCGGAGAGGGTGCCAGAACAGCGCTGCAGCTGCTCCCAGGTGAAAACACCTCAGCCACAAAGGCAAACTTTCATTACACAACAGAACAAGCCAATTAGGCCTTCGCCCACCACTGTGCAGTCTCAATGGGGCAGACACAACAAGGCTGTGTGACACAGTAGGACAACTGCCATCACACACTGCCTAGAACAGGTCTGGTCTCTGACACTCCTTCCCAAAGCCATGGGGTGGGAGAGGATTTAAAAGCTGATTTGCCCCCACATGCTTGCTCAACTCCCTCAGCATCCCAGAACTTTCAATGTGCAGCTGGTGACAACTGTCCACGTTCTTCACTCACTCTGGATTGTACATCCAGATTGACATCAATGGAGCTGCATGGATGTGAGCAGGAGCCGAGTTTACCCCCATTGGCCTCTTTAATAACTAAACTAGATAAAGGAAATTGCTAATCCATGTGATGGGGGACTTGGAAAGTCACAGGATGGTTTGATGGCCTGAGGATCAGTTTTTATAATACTTAAGTTTGGAGCAATCTGGCTTGCTCACCTTCTGAGTTTGATGTATCCAGTACCATGCAATATCATGTTTCAGATCCTTAAAGGAAGGTCCCATTTGAACAGTAAATGGTGCATTTTCTTAGTGTATAGGTTTGCCCTAGAGTACTTGGTTGAAAAGTATTTTTCCCCCCTCTAGAGATGACTGTGTCAGTGAACAGAAAAGGCTTTCAAGATGAATGGTGCCATCTAAATGAAATACTACACTTTGTATTTATACCACATTATCCTCCTCCCCATGGGTACGTCTACACAGCAAAATTATTTCAGAATAACAGCAGTTATTTTGAAATAACTTTCCTAGTGTCTACACAGCCATTCCGTTATTTCAAAATTAATTCAAAATAGCAGAGGGCTTATTTCAACATTGGTAAACCTCATTCCACAAGGAATAGTGCCAATTTAGAAATTGCTATTTTGAAATAAAGCGCTGTGTAAACGCTTATTTCAAAATAGGGGGCCTCAAGCCCTTCCCAAGGTGCCCTGCTGGCCGCCCTGGCCACAAGGCAACTTCTGACCTGATGTCCTGCCGGAACTGGTTCCAACCAGCCTTAAATGCGATTCAATGTCCACTCAGTGTGGATGTGCTATTTCGAAATAGAAAAACGCTATTTTGAAATGCATTTTGTGTGTAGACGTGTTATTTTGAAATAAGCTATTTCAAATTAACTATTTTGAAATAGCTTGTTTTGAAATAACGCTGTAGTGTAGACATACCCCATGGGACTAGATCCAATGCCTCTGAAAATGAATGGGAGTCTTTCCATTGGCTTTATGCTCTTGTGTCACAATGAGTCCATTGCACTTTTGAAACACGTGAGGCAGATTTTAAAAGCACGGTGGTCATGCCATCCACAAGTGGACCCCTGCACTCAGGCAGAGAGCCAATACTTCAGTGGAGCTGTAGTGGGAATTCCCTGCTTTGCTAGGCTGTCCCAGACTCCTACAACCTCTGAATGCGGGGGAAGGGGGGAGAACAGGAATTCTCTCAGGAATCACTCCAATGTGAAGAGCTAGCCAAACGTATTTATTAGCACAGACAGAACTGTGCTGTCACTGAGAATTCCTGGGAGGAGGCTATGCATCCAGAATGCTTGAAATGAACTGTAACTCCACTAGTAACAGTCTAGACATACCTCAGATCCAAATTAAGGCCCCTCCCTTTTCCTTCAGATAGCGGTCAGCTTTATATGCAGAGCAGGGACCACATGCTCCCACTGCTCCCTGGGCTACATCCCATCCTAAGTTCAGACACTGTTTGGCCTGCTGAGTCCCAGGAACAGCACAGCATGCCCCTGCCATGCAGTTTCTTCCCGCATAGCATGCACTTCCGCCAGTGGGAGGAAAGCGGGTAGTAAGAGTTCGAGGTGGGATTTGTCAATAGTTCTCTAGCCAACCTCAGCACTGTGGGGAGGACAGAAGTTAGCTCCTCCTCTTTGACTCATTCCCTAACCAGTGGGGGGATATGAGAACTGAGCAGACCTCCACAACACTGTTGTTGCTATGAAGAGTGATGTGCCCCCTGGAACACACCACCTGGGCGTTAGAGTCCACTTTCACAAATCAGCCAGCAGGGGCAGGACCTATATCCTTGTCCGGGACTTGCTAAGTTATTAGATACTGAGAGCCGGGGGTTATGCGAAGCCAGTGGAGACAAGTACTGGTCAATGTGCAATTTTATTTATTTGCTTTTAAGGCTTCCTTTATCCTCTAGAATCTAGTGTTGCTGCAAGAGTCCCTTCCAGAGCAGAGACTAAAATACGGTGAAGAGACATCTTGATGTGAGACAACCCCACTCTGCTGCAGCACTACCAGCCAGTTTCTTTAAACCATTAAAACATCTCAGGAGCATCTGACTTCTTTCCATGTACCATACATTAGGCTGCAAATGGAATGGAGTGGGCATAGAGCAGTGAGGAAGACCCCTGAGCACTAACATTTGGGACTCACTCACCATACGCTTTGTGTTGATCTGTTTGTCCCTGCAGTTTTTGTAGGCAGGAAAGATGGCGGGTGGGTGGGGCTGAGGGCTGCCCCACCGTTCCAAAGAGGAAACTATAACTCCCAGCCTTTCAGTTCTGAGCATGAACAAATCAGTGAGCTCTTTCCCTAGTGAACGTTCCCCATGCTCCCCACACATTAGCCCCAGTATATAGCTAGAATGTATACGTTGCTTGGAAGGAGTCTCACAGATCCATTCAGTTCACCCCACTCATGCCAATGGCTCTGTAGGGTAGTTTGCTAAAGAGAGTGTCATTTGAGAACACTCTTAGGGGCAGGGTTTTGCCACAATACTCATTATGCTCAGCTCTCTGGCTGTTGGACCATCAGCGCTTGGCTAGACAGCACCCTCTCAGGGGGTGTCTACACTGCACGCAGAGCTCAAAATAAGCTACACACTATGAGCTACGCAAATTGTGTAGCCTTATTTTGAGTCCATTTCGAAATAGCTTATTTTGAAATTTGGCGCTGCCTACACAGCACTTACTTCAAAATAAATCGCTATTCCAAAATGTCCCTTCCCCCTTGTGGAATGAGGTTTACAGGGACGTTGGAATAGCAAGCCTGTTATATTTCAGAATAACGGTTGTGCTCAAAAGATGCAGAATAGCTATTAAATAGCGCTGCAGTGAAGATGTACCCTCAGCATTCAGACAAGGAACTCCTTTGCCTCACGCATGCCTTTTGGCTCCCCAGGCTAATACACCAACTACAGCTTGCCCTTTAATGGGCGTTCCTGACATGCTGCCCTCGTCAGACATTTCCCTCTCAGTCACAGCTCTTTACCTCCCTTTACTCCTCATGTTTTGCTTTCCCCCCAAGAGTTCAGTCAGAGTTTCCAAAAATGCTGCTCCTCTGGGTTCACCGTGTGTGTGTGTGTGAAGTTAATTGTGCTCATCAGCCACCCAAGTCTGAAGGACAATCTTTACACACTGGTCCCTTTTATTCCTAAGCCCTCAGGGCGGGTCTCACCAATTTGATTTATAAATTGCCCTGTCGGAAAGAGCCCAACACCTCTTGCAAGCTTGGTAGCTAAGCGGTCCAGCCTCAGTAGCAGCCCTGCACAGGATACATATGGCAAGCAGAAATTTCACAAGGGTTTTTGTCTCTCTCTCTAATCAGTCAGAGCCAAGTCACAGTGTCCAAATCATGACCCTACTTACTTTATCAGTGACCCCCAGCTTTTGGCCTTCCTCCACTGACCCTTGCTTCTTAGAGAACTCACACGGTGTCCATTCCCTGCCACACACACACATGCGTTTCTTTGCCAGGTCTCTGCCCCTGTAAGCTTCTGTGTCAGGAGAGTGAGGAATTATGTATCTGGAGCAGCTACAGTCATCTCAACAGGGGCTTCCCCAGTGACCGCATTGACTTAGCCAGACATGAACCTGCAATATGACATTTTCCACACTGATCCTGTTGATCTTTCCTAATCCACCATCTTTTTTACCCCAATACTAATGATTCCCAGACCCCTCAGCCATTTAATTGCACCAAAGCTGGGGATCACCTTATACTCTTTTGCCTTTCCATTAATAACCCTTATTGTCTTTTCTTTATACTTGCCCCCATAGAAGTATAGTGTCAGTTATTGCTAGTGGATAGAATTGCTCCCTCTATTGTCTTTCTAAACTTGAAATATATGCTGTTATGTTTGCAATTATAAATGTTTTAATTAAATCTTAATTGCAAGAAAAAATATTTGCAATCATATTTACATTAGCCAGAATGAATAATGAAAATTCATACTGAGCCTATGTCAAATGTCAGAGGCTATTTTTTAAAAAAAGAGAGCGGGGCGGTGGGAGAGGGGGTTGAGTTACTTTTGTGGTCGATCCTACTGAGGGAAAAGGTCCACCAAATTATCTCTTTTTTCCCCCATCAATATGAACAAGCCATTTTACTTCATTTTAGCCCCAAAACAGTTAATTCAAAGAACAAAACTGGGAGACATGCTCTGCTCAAGGAGATATTTATTTAGTTTTAAAGAGCTTGTTCTTCATGCAAAGAAAATGGAAGTTGGAACCAGAAGTGAAACATCTGCCTTCTACAAAGTTATGAGAAACTGCATTTCACATTCCTAAACCTTCCCCTTCGCTTTTGGCTAAAAATCAATTGCTTTTTTTAAGGTAACATGCATACATCTGGACAACTGGGCAACTGTGTTAAAAAAAATCAGTTTTTATAACAAAATAAAAAAATAGAGTGAGTAGGGATGGAAATAACTTTCATTTAATGGAAGAAAAATATTCAGTTACCAGATAGTGTTTTTCTAAATGTAAGAACTGATCTAATGGTCACCACTGACCTTAAAACCTATGAAAGGTGCTGAGTGACTCGAACAGGGTGCTGAGTGTCTAAACACCACTGACATGGAGTTAAATGGTCAGCATTTTTTCAGTCAAAAAAGGTTTGACCAAAAATTGACCACTTTTTATGTAAGGGAAAAAGATTAGAAGGAAATTTTTCCCTCAAAATTTTCCCCAAAACATTTTTATTTTAGTCTATGACCCTGCTTTTCCCACTGGAAAATGGGAGGAGTGGCAGGAAAAGGAGAAAATGGAAACTAAAAATTTCCAGTTTTTGTTTTCTCTTGCCCTTGTCTCTCTCTCTTTTTTTTCCTTTCGTTTTGCCACTGCACATGGGGCAAGTGGAAGTGGAGAGCCAACAGGATCAGTTCCTCAATTGCAGCAATCCTTCTCTGCCAGAGATAAAAGGCATTCAGTGGAATTGGGTGGCTAGTCTCTTCTTTGTCCATATAACATCCAGGGGTGAAAGGAACTTAAATTTCTTAGAGGTATTGTCCTATCAAAACTTGGGTCCCTGCCAGCTCTTTAAATAGCTCCCTGCTGGCTTTTGCCACAGCTCAGCCAGCTCTTGCCCAAGTTTCATACCAGGGTGCATCTTCTTACTTTCATCTCTGCTTAATATCCTTCTTCTGCTCCCACAAAAGTCTATAGCTAAACCCCCTTTGATTTCAGTTATTTATTCTTTGCTTTCCACAATGGTCAAGACTGGGGGGGAAAAACACCCCAGTGGATGGTTCTCTCCCAGGCTCTGCCCATAGAATATGCTCCACAAACTTGACTCACCGAAATGAGATACCACGTGAATTAGATCATGCAGATGTTCAAAACATGACCATGCAACTCCCTGGAGTTTGGCTCCCTCATTGAAGGATGTGTTGGCTCCTGTGGCTTGAATAGTTTTTTCCCTCAGTAAAGAACTAAGTGGTGGCATCTCCCAAAAGTTCATGTGCACATAGTAAACACGGTGAGAGGACACTCTCTGGAAATTGAGCAGAAATAGCCATCCCTCTCCTCTTTCATAGAAAACATGAACTGTTATCACAGGGCAGTGGGGCAGGCACCTCAGTGACATAAAAGGAGCAATTCACACCTCTCAAAGCTATTGTTCCTGGCTCTCAGACTCAACTCTGAATCAGCTTCACTCCCATTCGCCTTTCTGAAGTTTTCTTTGCAACTACACTGTATAACAAGACATCATCCACCTCCTCTACCTGGTTAGATGATCTGTAGTGGACCCCTACTGTAACATCACCCTTATTTCCTACCCCTTTATCCTTAACTAGAGACTTTCAAAAGCCTTTGTCTTATTTCCACCTCTACCTCAGTTCAAGTGTATAGATTTTTAATATAAAGAAGAGTGGTCCAATGGTTAAAGTATTAGCCTGGGCTGTGGGAAACCAGCATTTGATGCCTGCTCTCCACAAATATCCTGTATGACCTTGGGCAATTCATTTAGTTGCTCTGTGCCTCAGTTCTCCATCTGTAAAATGGAGAAGATAACACTGTCCTGTCTCCCAGGAGTATTGTGAGAATGAATGGACTAAAGATTGTAAGGTGTTCAAATACTACAGAGGTGGGGGTTATATATCATACAAAGAAGGAAGAAATTCTCCTGTTGATAACATCTGGAATGGAGATGGATGGTCAGACCAAAGCAGGGAAAATGGCATAGTTTATGCTGAAATAACTGATAATCAATTCATAGACAGAGATCATAGAATACTAAGACTGGAAGGGACCTCGAGAGATGGCTGCAATTTTTCATAAGTTTGAAGATCTCAAACTTCCCTGGTCTTTAAATTGGAAATTAATTAATCTTTTTTCAAAGCAAAACTCTTTCATGAAAAGCTTTTCCTTTTTTTGTTTTTTTTTGTTTTTTTTCAAAAAAATTTCTGTTCTTTGTCAAAACTAAAAATTTGCAACTTTTGAATTGCAAATCCTGAGCTTTTTAAAAATTATTGTTATTTTACCCTTCCCAGAATGAATACAAACAGAGGAAAGATTTCTAGGATTAGAGAGTTCTGTTTTTCATTTTTATTTTTACCTTTGCCAATCTCAGTTTTGAAAATTTTCTCTACTTTGAAAAAGTTACAGGACAGCAAAATGAAAATTAAAACTGCAACTCTGTGGCTAACTTTTGAAAAGTTGAAGAGGAACAAAGTAACAAAATGAAAAAAAGTAAAAAATGAAAAATTGAGGGGGGAATATTGCACTTCATAGACAAAAATATGGACTGAGGAGAGGAAAAAAGGTCAAAAGGAAGTTCCATAATTTCAAAAGTCTGAATATTTTAAAATAAATTTGCTGTTAAGAAAAATGTAAAAAGGAACCATTTTGAAATTTTAGGGTTTTTCTGAAATTGCTTTTCTATTTTTGAACTAGTTCAAGTGGGTAGATGTTTATCTAAAGGCACCTTTTCATGACTGGTTAACTATTTCTGTATAAATATCATAGGGTATGTCTACACTGCCTCCCTAGTTAGAACTAGTGTGGCTAATGTAGGCATTCAAACTTGCAAATGAAGCCCGGGATTTAAATATTCCGTTATTCCTCCTGCAAGGAGGTTTAATGATAGTTCGAATTAGGAGCTTTAATTCGAACTACTTAGTCAGTGCCGCATGTAGCCGCGGGCAGGTAGTTCGAACTACGGGGCATTTAAAAATGG
>JANRFK010004893.1:48932971-48945361 GCA_030068395.1 Apalone spinifera
TTTGTATCCTTAGTTCGAACTAGGGTGCAAGTGTAGACACACCTTAAAGCATTTAAGAGATAAAATGATACTTTTGACAACAGGTAACTTTTCAGGGTCCCAAAGGAAATCACTGAAGCTAAAATGTTTGCCTTATTCTGTAGGACTAGGTCCCAATGAAAACAGATGGAAACTATTTTTGAATGTAAGCCTTTTCTTTACATTCCTATTTCATACTAACTCCTGGATTCACTTTTGTACAATTTGCCCAAGGAACTTGCAGGTTTGCAGCACAGGATTAGGGAAATATTACTTATTTATTTAACTATAGATTTTCTGGAATATCCTCTGGAAATGTGAGGAGGTAGTCGCTGAATGTTGGTTATTATTATATGTATCACTATAGTGTTTAGAAGGCCCAAATGAGATTGGGGCCACCATGTGCTTCATATTGTCCAACTACAGGCAGAGCTGATAGCGTTGTCTAAGTTAAGGTTGCCTAACTTTTCATTATAAGATGCTGTTTTCAGTTGCAGTATAACTTTGCAAAACTTTAACCATTCAATCTGAAAGTTTTAAATACTGAAATAGTTTCTGATGTGAACAGCTTATATGTAAAAAGAGAAAACAGATGAAGGATCTACAGAAGGGAAACTGAGGCACACAGTGATTAAGTAATGTGCTCAAGGTGACACAAAGTCTGTGGCACAGTCTGAAACTGAACCAGGTCACTGAACCAGTATTCTTTTACTTACTCTAAAAATGTGTATGACTAAAAGAAACCAAACTACTTTTTTTTCTTGAGAACAGGGGATACTTAAAATATTTTCAAATGATTTAAACCAGTTTTGGAGGGCTTGTCTGGGGGTGAAGTGGGAGTAGGAGGGAAATGTTGATTTCCTAAAAGCTCATCTTTTCTGGATTTCCTAAACACAGGCTTCATGTAGGATGTGAAGGCAATAACCAGGTGTGGTCCCAGGAGGGGAAAGTTGGGGATCAGCAAACTGAAGAAACCCATTTAAAAATTGTTCCTGAGACCAGGGACCTCTTTGATATAAGTCAGTGGAGCAGCATCTGTTTATGTCAGCAGTGTATTTAGCCTCCAGTAAAGTATTAGAACATGCCCATAGCTACACAAAACAACAAGACTTGGAAAACATCTTCCAAAACATCCAAATTTGTTTGACCTATTGCCAGTAAACATGGTTGGTCAATTCTGCCGTTATAATAGACTCCCCTCCTAGTGAGGGGTAGAACAGATAGGGAGATAAAAATAAGAGTTTCAGGCCTGCTTTCTTATTATGGTGTAATAGAAGTGGGAAAATATGTTTTCAATATATTTTCCCATTTTAAATTTTCATTCTTAACATCTGTTTCCTGTTTCACACAAAATAGTCTATTTTTTTTCTGTTTTCTGTCTCTTTTATTCCATTTTAAAGTGCAATATGTTCAGGGAATGAAGAGATTAATACAAGAGGAAAAGAGGGAGAGTGGTACAAAAAGCAAATAAGCATGGAGGCTAATGAGTGTGATGCACTAATGAGGAACCATAGCTACACCTTGCAGCCCTGTCTTTATGCCAAACAAGGTATAATTTACCTCAGGGTAACTGAACCAGGTGAGTTATCCTGAGGTGAAACTAAAGCAAAGGTACTTTAGCATCACTGTGAGGTAAATTAGGTGAGGTTTACACCTGGGGGTAGCTTACCTGCATTAATTACCCTGAGGTACAAAACATCCCTTTTTTGGCTGGGAAGGCAAGGTGGTAGAAAAAGGGGACATTTCTCCCATTGATAT
Source organism: Apalone spinifera (assembly GCA_030068395.1). NCBI lineage: Eukaryota > Metazoa > Chordata > Testudines > Trionychidae > Apalone > Apalone spinifera. The sequence goes on from JANRFK010004893.1 coordinate 48,934,748, forward strand.
ACATGGGATTTACCCAAATGCCATTAGCATTGTGGGAAATCAGCCAGGTAAAACTTCTGTTTTTCCCATGCATCATTTCAGGAACACACTATTGTGTCCCAGATTAACAAGAACCTTTCAAGAGAAAGACTTAGCAACCTTTATCGCATTGGTTTTGTCAGGCATTTATCTAACTCTCATCATCCCCAAAAGCGTCAGGTTACCAAACTCTTTTTCTATTGACACAATGAAGTCCCATAATTAAAATAATAACCTACTAACTTTACTGAGTCTATATACTGAGAGTGTGTAAAAAGCACCAGGTAGCCTACGAATTCAGTCCCAGCATACACTGGATCTCTTGTGAAAAATTTAGAGGTCATGGGAATGGGGACATTGTATCTGTTTTAATTAATCCAAAATCCTGATTAGATGTTATAGTGCGAGTCTTGAAGTATCTTACAGTCCTATACTTTAATCACAACAGGTAAGATTTAACTCGGATTTTTCAGAGACTCTATTTCCAATATTATCAAGGTTGTTCTATGCACTAATCATGCATCAGACCCTGAATTAGTCTTCAGCACTTTGAAAGTGGGTTAAACTAAATAGGGACAAAGCACCTTTCTTCCAGAATAAGGCCACGTCTCCACTTACTGGAGGATTGTCACTTTGGCGACTGATCTTTTGGGGTTTGACACCATCGGCACTGATACTCCTCACTATCTTGAGGAATAAAGGAAGACACCAGGAGCATTTCTCCCGCCATGGAGAGAGTGCCAAATTCAGCTTTAGATACATCAACTCCAGCTACATTATTTACGTAGCTGGAGTTTTATACCTTAAGCTGATCTTCTGGGTGTAGTACAGACTCAGTCTAAGAGTGTCTACTTATGCCATTATTCAGGAATCACCATTCTTGTCCATGTTTAGGCAAAAGCCAAAGGTATGATTTTCAAAAGCAACTAAATAATTTACAAGGCTCCAAAGTGCATGAGTCATGTTTGAAAATTACACCCCCTCAGTGCCCAAGGTTTTTCTGCATATGCAAAACAGAGATCCTTGGGAAGCTAGTCAGTAAAGTTCCAAGGGCCTTCTCTTTTGTGTCCCTACCATGCCCAGCATGCTGTGGCAGTATTGCCAACCCCAAATGTTCAAAATCATGAGTCAGGACCCCCAAAAAACCAGTCTTGGAAATGATAGAATTTCAAAGTAATGACAGGCATTTTTAATTTGCCTTCTGGGATCACATTCTCAAGATTTTCTCTGCAGCCACATGGGCAAGCAGCATGCTTTTTTAAAAAATCCAATCTGAGAGTCTCATGTGATCGAGTGACTCCAAGAACGGGGGCTCAAGTGAATTTACCAAATATCGTAAGAGTTGGAATTACACTGTTGGACTCAGTAGTGAAAACAAACAGCACACAATGACAGCTGATGTAAAGAGCCATCATAACAGCATTGTGATGGAGTGAACTCCCCACACAGGGCCTAAGAGGATAAAATAGATCCAATTAACCACCAAGACTGCACCCAGAGGAGGAGCCAGGGAGCAGGGATTGATTAATTAGATATGAGGCTCAGATGGACATGGATGTGGGCAGGGGACTATATAAGACTGGAAGGTGGCAACAAAAGGCAGGTGACAGGAAGCAAGGAGCTGTGTTTGAGTTACAAAGTATAGCCCACTGTTGCTCCTGGGAAGTGGGAATTGGGAAGCTGGCAAAACCAAAGTGTTGGGGAGTGGGGAGAGCTAAGAAGATAGGGAAAAGCTCAGGATATAGCAGCCAGGAAAAGCACTGGAGCCCAGCGAGGGGCGGCTGGCACGACAGGTTAGGCAAAGACTCTACTAGAGGAGGATGCAATGCCTGTTGGAGCAAATGCCCAGGGCAGAAGTTTGTGTTTGATGCAGTGGAAAATACTGGTCACATTAAACTCTCCAAGACTATTTTCTCTCCTAAACTAGCTGCAGTGCTAAATGCAAAATATCTTCCAGTTGTCTTTATTACACCTCACAGAAAAGTCACTAGCTGCTAAAACTAGCCAAGTGCCTACGTACCTTTAATTACTACCAGATACCTTGGACTGGTGGTTCGGAAACTGTTAGCCATCCCTAAGGTAGGTTTTCCACAAGACAGTTCCACTCTGAAACATTAGCAGAGTTTGCTGCTCCATAAAATGTACCATTGAATGGGTTTATTTTGGCAAGGCTCTCAGTTTTGCCCAACATACTAATGGTGTCCGTTAACACACCATTACATATGTCGTTAACATCGTTGGCAACTGGGATTTCCCTTGAAGAAAAAAATGAATGTGTCTGTAAATCATAGTTACTGTCTGCCTTGCAGTATCCATCATCACACAGGGAAGCCCTTGCTCTGGTTCTCAGGACACAAGAAGCGTTACATGATTTGAATGTCTCTCACATACCAGTTCAACCCTGCACGTCATTGTAGCAGGAAATCACTAGGTCAGCAGCATGTGAAGTAACGTTTATAAGGCTGTGTAAGAGGGTGGCCTGCCCCTTTAAGGACTAGGAAGCCTGGGCCTGGCTAACCTCTTTTGAATTAGCCCTACCCTGCCACAGCTTGGGTATAGGTTGGGTATAGGACTGAGAAGGGAAGAAAGCCTTTTGTCAAGAGCAAATCATGTCAAATCAACCTAACCCCCTTCTTTGAGAGAGTAACTAGCCTTGCGGTGGCGGGAAGCAATACCTGTGCTATATTTTGACTTTAGAAAGAGTTTTGTAGTGTCTCATGTGACCTTTTCATAAACAAACTAAGAAAATACAGCCTAGCTGAACCCTACAATAAAGCAGATGCACAACTGGCTGGAAAACTGTACTCAGAGGCTACGTCTAGACTGGCATGATTTTCCGAAAATGCTTTTAACGGAAAAGTTTTTAACGGAAAGTTTGCGCAAAAGGGACTTTTGCCCGAACGGGAGCAGCATAGTTTTTCCGCAAAAGCACTGACAATCTTACATCAGATCGTCAGTGCTTTTGCGGAAATTCATGCGGCCAGTGTAGACAGCTGGCAAGTTTTTGCAGAAAAGCAGATGATTTTCCGCAAAAACTGGCCAGTCTAGACGCAGCCAGAGAGTAGTTACCAATGGTTCACAAACAAGCGGAAGTAAGGATGTTAAGTAATGGTTAATTTACTAGTCGAATAGTCGATGGAATTTCCATCCACTACTCAACTAGTGGTTAGGCACTTCCACATTCCTCCTTTGAAATGTACTTTCAAAAGAGCAGGCAGTCCCGCTGACTCCGGGCTGCACGCAGGTGTGCCTGCTTTGCAATGTACAAGAGTCCCCAGCGGAGGCTCTTGTGCATTTCAAAGCAGGAGCGCAGCATGGAGCCTGGGGTCGGCGGGGGACTCAGAATCCCCTGCTGACCCTGGGCTCCATGCTGTGCTGACAATTTAAAATGTGATGAGGAGCTGGGGTCAGCTGGAGACTCCCCAGTGGAACCTGGGGTCAGCTGGGGACTCCCCAGCCTACCGCAGGTTCTGTGCGCCATTTCTCCAGAACCTGCCCGTGCACGGCAGCACCGCACAGCTGATCCCAGACACAGCTGTGTGGCACTGCCCCTTTGAACACTGCCTTGGCATTTCACAGGGGCAGCCTCACACCTGATAGAGGCAACAAAGAGGAGGAATCGACTAGTCCTTAACATCCCTAGCTGGAAGCACAGGTAACGCATGAGGGTGCAAGTGGGGCCACGTGCCCACCCCCCAATGTGGGAGGGGTAGGCCAGCAGCCAGCAGAAAGGCTGGTACTGGCAGTAGGAGACTTCAGCACAGCTCCCCACCCCTCCACTCACTGGCAGTGGCAGTGGGGAAGGTGCAGGCCAGAAAACTCTAGCCCGTGTGGTGCCACTCCTTGGCCATGCTGCTATGGGGAGTGCTGGGAAGAGATAGGTGGAGCAAGGGTGGGGTGAGTGGGGCGAGTCGCCCCCCTCCTTTCCCTGCCATGCATCGACACTGGTTCAAAGGGCAGATCAAGTGGGATCCTTCTGCAATTGGTTCTGTATCCGGGTATCTTCAATACCTTCATAAATGATTTGGATAAAAGCTCAGAGAGTTTTGCAGATGATACTAAGCTCCCCTCGGGTTGCAAGTGCTTTGGAGGACAGGATTCAAAATTATCTTGACACACTGGAAAAATGATCTGACATAAATAGGATGAAATTCAAGAAGGAGGAATGCAAAGTACTATACTACTTCAGAACTGGGTGTCCAGAAAGTGGTGGCTATTGGCTGGGTGCTCAGCTCTGCAGGCAGTCCCATGCCAGCAGCCCCCAGAAGTAAGGATGGCAATACCATATCATGCCATCCTTATTTCTGCGCTGCTGCTGCTGGTGGCTCTCCTGGGCAGTGGCTGCCTCTCTTGAGTTGCCCAGCTCTGAAGAAAAGGGCTGCTGCCAGCAGCAGTGCAGAAGTAAGGGTAGTAGAACCACAATCCTTCTAGAGTAACCTTGTGATCTCCCCACATGTCCCTTTTGGGTCAGGACCCCTATCATTATACTACTGTGAAAATTCAGATATAAATAGCTGAAATCACAAAATTTACAATGTTTAAAGTCCTATAACCATGAAATTGACCAAAATGGACCATGAATTTGGTAGAGCTCTACTTATGAGGGTTATAGTAGATCACAAATTAGTGAGTCAACAATGTAATACTGTTGCAAAAAAAAAAAAAAAAAGCAAACATCTTTCTGGGATGTATCAGCAGGAGTATTGTAAGCAAGACATGAGAGGTAAATTCTTCCACTCTAGTCAGGACTGATAAGGACTCAACTGGAGTGCTATATCCAATTGCAGGCACCATATTTCAGGAAAAAATGTGGTCGTGTTGGATGAAGTCCAGAGGAGAGCAACAAAATAGACTGACAGAAAGTGACCTATGAGAAAAGGTTGCAAAAATTAGTTTGCTTAGTCTGGAGACGCAAAGACTAAGGGAAGGACGTGTGTAGCAGTCTTCAAGTATATAAAAGGTTGTTATAAAAATCAGAGTGATTAGAGATATTCTCATTAACCACTGAGGACAGGACAAGAAATAATGGTTTTAAATTGCAGCAGAAAAGAGTAGATAGGCGTCAGGAAATCTTCCCAATCGCAAGGATAATTGAGCACCTCCACAAGTTACCTAGGGAGGCTGTGGAATCTCTGCCACTGGAGGTTTTAAAAAACAGACCTACCATGGATGGTCTTAGTAATACTTAGTCCTGCCTCAGTGCACAGGACTGAACCAGATGACCTATGGAGGTCCCTTCCAGTCCTACATGTCTATCATTCCAAGCCCAGCAGCTTGGAGCCAGCTGTGGAGGAGAACAGTTCAGCTGAATTGTGGCTGGAGAGTCAAGCTAACAGTTAAGCTGGGTTGTGGCTGGAGAGTCAAGCTATGGCAAGTCCCTGGAACAAAGTACCAAGCTGCAAGAAGACATCCTGGGGCTTGTTTTCCATGAGGAATCTGGAACTGAGGAGAAGTCTAAGAGACAAGAGGTTCAAGCCTACAGAGGAGCAAACCAAGTTTCAGTCAGGAGAGCAACTAGAATTTTACTCGGGGGCACGGGATTGGAGACAGCAGGTTGAGTGTTACTATGTTCTTCACAGACTGACCCTGGGTGCTACCATGGCCAGTGTTTTCCCCTTTCTTTCCCTCTCCCAGCACAAACATGCAGTTTAGAGGCAGGGATGCAGTGGGTCAGCAACATAGATATGTCACTAATAGTTCCACTATGCTAGAACTAGCCCCTCCTATACTTTGGCTGCCCCTTGAAACAGTCACCCCTCGGCATGCCCAGGACAGCTTGCTGGAAGCCACCAGGAAGTGGGGGCAGCTGTCTCCCATGGGCAGTGGGGCCGACAGCCTGGCTGGGGCCCTGGGCAAGGTGGGGGGAACCCTTCTCTGTGCCCACAGAAGGGGCAGGCCTCAGGCAAAAAGGGTGGGGCTGGGGCTAAGCAGCTCTCAATGCTGCCTAGAGAGCACTGCGTTGCCCCCAGCCCTTGATGCTGCCTGGAGCACACCCTGTAGCACTCCAACAGCAATTGAAAGGGCCCAGGCCTCTGGCCACTGCCTCCGCTGCCACAGTGGCAGTGACCGGCAGCTCTGGGCCATTTTGTTTTTCTCGGCCCCGGAACTGCCCCCGTTCCCACCCCCACACACACCCCATGAGTGGGCCTGCCTGTAGGGCCCTGAGCCCAACTGCAGGATCATCATGGCCAGTCAAGGTCCCACCCCACCCAAAGAGCCAGGGCCCAGAAATCATGGCCTAGGGCTTCCCCTCCCCAGGAAGCAGCCAAGTGGGGGCCGGGTTGGCTCCCACTGTGCCTGAGGAGCTCCTGGGAAGGGAAAGCTGCAGGGCCATGATTCCTGGAGGGAGGCGACTCAGGATGGGTCAGGAGCGGGTGGGCCCTACAACGGCTGTAACTGAGCTCAGAGTCCTGGGGGAAAGCCCCAGCCCTGCACCCTGGTAGCCGGGTCCATCCTCTCAGCTCTGCCATTGTCCCAGGCAGCTATTCCCTCTGCCATCCGTGGCCAAGGATTGTAACCGCTTTGGGGCTGGAACCTTGCACACCACTGGCCAGAGTTGTCAGAAGGGCTCAGCTTATATTCAAAGGCACAAAGCTCTCATTCAGGCATCAGAACATGTGGCCAGATTTTTCAAAAGCTCTCAGCACAATGGTTATGGAGCTCTTGAGAATCTGCCCACGAGTAGCACACAGTGGGAGCTCATAGGTACAACATGCTTTTTGAAAATCCAGCCCTGATTTAAGTGAGTTTGCAATCACATTAGGTGGCACCAGTACTGGATTTTTTTCCTAACTCTGACCTCAGATGCTGAGCATTTGACAAATCTGACCCAAGTTCTTTTGAAAATCTGTCTAAAATTGATAGTAAAAGAAACAATAATACCAACCACACCAGTAAGCAGCTCTGACTCAGAAGCAATGTTATCCATCTTTATGGTTTCTAACATTTCATACAGAACATTTACATTCTCCAACAGAAAGTGACCTTCTGTTGTTTCGAAAGGTGCAGGCCACTTTCAAAATGAACCTTCCAGATCACAACCCCCTTTTTCATTGCTGCCTTGAAAACTCACTGGATCTGAATTTAATGGCACATTAAGTTATAATGTTCTGAAATGAATCTTGGGGGATTTTTTAATAAAGGGACAAAAGAAACATGGTCAGAGCTGGAGAAATATGAATTTGTTACAGATTTGTGCCCTAATCATTTGTGGACATTACTTTTTTTTAATGTTCATATTTATATTTAACCTCTGATTTCACTCCATCCTCCCCATACTCCCCTCCTGGCTCACTTATTTAAAGAGGCTTACTATAGACTATGGCTATTACCTGTAGTATTTTCAGGCCTTGCTGAACGTCTGCAGTCTATTTTCCAGTCTCGTAAATCGCCAGTTAAAAGTGTTTCATTATTCTGTCCAAGCTGTGTGGAATATCTGAGCCATATATCCTCATGGAAATTTCCTTTCTGGACCATTCTATAGCCAGATAACATTTTGCATGTCAGAAATCTCCTAAAATTCCTCTACCAGTTCATTCCCCCTCCTACAAGTAGAATTGAAAAATACACCTACACCTGGTCTACATGAGAAAATTGGGTCCACGTAACTACATCACTCAGAGGTGTGAGAAATCCACACACTTTAGCAGCATAGTTCCGACAAAGTCCCCAAGTTGACAGTGCTAAGTTGATGGAAGTATTCTGTCAACCTAGCTGCCACCTTTTGGGGAGAGGGCTATCTGCTCCAATGGAAAAACCTCTCCCATCAGTAAAGTTTTGTCTACACTGAAGCGCTACAGTGACACCACTGTACTATTCTAAATGTAGACAATCCATATTCTATTTCAAGTCCAGAATGATAAATTGTGACCTTAGCATTAATTAATTTAAGCATATTTTATTCTTTTTTCTCCTTACAAATAGACTACAAAAGCTGTGCCTTCCTTCTGCAAATTTGAGACACCAGGAAAGTAAGCATGTTTTTAAAAAAGTGGCCTTGCAGTAGATGGTCAACAAAATGCATAGCTTCCTCTGCTAAAACAGGTGTTCGTCAGTTGCAAAGTGATCAAGTGGTCAAATCAGTAATAGGCCCAAAGCTGCAAAATTCAGCTGTGGATCCAAACTAACCCTAACTTCGATGGAAGGTCTTTAGGAACTTGGTTTCTGGGTTTGGGACCATGTCCAATATGAATATATTGGGTAGCCTTTATAACATCCTTTGATATCATTGGATGATTGGATAAAACTAAATATAGACCACTAGAACTGGAAGAGACCTCGAGAGGTCATCGAGTCCAGTCCCTTGCCCTCATGGCAGGACCCAAATATGTACAAATATAACTATTATTCTCTGATCCTTTGTTCAGCCAGCTGAAAATGTAACCCAAATTTTCGTAATCACTTCTAATATTTAAATATCTGGCCAAATGCAATGCTTTTGGAAACTGTTCTTGTTGTCCTTTAAAATAAGACTAAAGAAAAAACACACCCCAGTTTGCCTTTTCTATAGGTCCTTCCTTCTAACCCACAGTCACATGGTTATGGTTACTGACAAGGAATTCCAGTGTCTCAGGAGCAGAGAGCAGGCCCTTCCGCCCAATGCACTCTCTCTTTCCAGTTATGTCTGTGCAATAATCCATGTCACTTAGCTAAATGTTGGTCTCTTATTTATTGAGCATTTGAACCATCTTTAGAAAACATGCAAGAAAGACATGTTTGGTCTAGAGAAGAAGGCTTCAAGGAGGCATGACAATAGTCTTCAAAAATGTAAATAGGTGTTACAAAGAGGAGAGTTATCTATTGTTTTCCATTTTTACCGAGGGTCAGATAAGGATTGGCTTAATCTGCAGCAAGGGAGGTAAGTTAGTTATCAGGAAAAGCTTTCTGATGGTAAGGACAGTCAACACTGAAGCAGGTTGCTGTGTAATCCCCACACTTAGTGGGTGTGGTTCTCTGTCCCATGTAGTGGCACGTACAAGATTTACAGCAAGAGATAAGAACAAGTGAGCAATACTGCCTAAACTGAGAGCCAGCTGGCTTTATAGATCAAGCTGTAGCGGCTCCTACACTAAGCTCCAGAGGTGCCATGTTCAAATCCAGCCAGTGGTGGTAATAGCTGCAGGAGGCTGTGGAATCCCTGTTGCTGGAGCTTTTAAGGTTAGACAAACACCTGTCAGAGATGTTGTTGCTGAGGTTGCTGGCCCTTTAAAGAAAGTCAAGGCCCAGTCTGAGAGGAGCTAATTTAAAAAAGCAACAAGCCTCATCCGGGAAGTTAATTGGCCAATGAGCTGCTGTACCTTTTAAAAGGTCATCAGAGATGACAAGGAGCGACAGCAGGAGCAGCACCGCACCTATTAACCTCTCCAAGCCACCAGGTAAAGAGATTGAATAGAAATGGGCCAGTTGGAGAGAAGCCAACCGAGCCTACAGATGGCCAGAAGTATAACCCAGCTCCGGCAGTAGGGCCAGGGACTCTTGAGCATGGGAAAAGGTGCTTGTTGACATTAGCCCCAGGGCCAGAAGGAGGGTTGAGGGTGTAGTAGGATGAGTTCTCGTGTGGTGTAAAAGGAGTTTATAAATGAGATGCCGCCTAGGGGGCATCTTGTGCTAGATGCTCAGGTCTGAGTAAGTGATTGCAAGCACCAAGAGGGAGCTGAGTGCCATGTACGCCAGGCCAAACAGGGACATGCTCCAGGGTGTAGCCCCCTGAGATATAATCTTGGACTAGGCATATTTAATCCTTCTTCAACACTGGATGGATGGACTAGATGACTTTTTAAGTGGCATCCAATACTGCCTTTCTATGAGTCCTATGATCTTCAGGAAAGGGGATGCAAATGTGGATCTTTTATTACATTCTTCTGAGAAAGAACTTACTTTCACTTAAACTACCTATATCTTCAGATAGTCCCAAGCAGTGAAGGCTCCTCACGTGATCCAAACACTCACTTAGGCTTATGTCTGCACTGGCGGGTTCTTGCACAAGCAAACATCCACACTGGCCAGAACTGCATCGTAAGAACGCTGAGCTCCTGCGCAAAAAAGCATCCACACTGGCGGGAAGCCCTTGCGTAAGAACGTGTCTCCGGAAGAAATTCAGCCATGTCAAGAGGTCACCAGCAGTGTCTGTGGGCATGCGCCGGACCCTCACTGAGAAACGTACTTAAAGGGACTCCTGGACGGCCGTTTCCCTGTGGCTGCATGCTCAGGCACCCTTTCTGAGGGAGCGAGAGCCACAACAGCGCCTGTCACCTCTGTTCCTGGCAAGTGCCCCTGGGCACCCTCGCTGCCACCTTCACAGCCATGGAGCCGGAGATGGACTCCAGCCAGCAACGTCCCCTCATGGCCATTATAGAGGCTGTGGAGCTCCTCCACCAGGGAGCCACATTGCTCCAGCAGGAGCTAGAGACTGCGCAGCACGTGCAGGACCTCGCCACGGCTGCAGCTGGGCTCGGGCACCCGCACCCCACCACTGACAGGCACCTCTGGGGCTACGACACCAGTGGGGACTGGTGGGAGTGCCTGGTGCTGGGACAATGGGAAGACCAGCAATGGGTGCAGAACTTCCGGATGCGCAGGGGGACATTCCATGAGCTC
>JANRFK010004893.1:48945461-48959574 GCA_030068395.1 Apalone spinifera
CTGGCCTGCGTGGGGGGAGGGGCCATCAAAGGGAGGGTGAGCACACCCCAGGGGTCAATGTACACACTGTATCTCATTCCATGCATCCCCTGTGCAGGTCGTCCACGTCATCAATGACGTGCTGCTCCAAAGGGTGATCCGCCCCAGTGACGTGGACACCACCATTGCCGGCTTCATCAGCCTCGGGTTCCCGAACTGTGGGGGAGCCGTAGACGGGACCCACATCCCCATCCGGGCGCCAGAGCACCGAGCGGCCCGGTTCATAAACCAGAAGGGCTACTGCTCAGTGGTGCTCCAGGCACTAGTGGACCACGAGGGCTGGTTCCAGGACATTTATATGGGGTGGTCCGGCCGGGCCCACGACGCTCGCATCTTCAGGCACTCAGGCCTGTGCCACAGGCTGGAGGCGGGCACCTACTTTCCCCAGTGGAAATTCGCCATTGGGAATGTCAGAATGGCGGTCTGCATCTTGGGGGATGCAGCCTACCCCCTGATGGCCTGGCGATGCGGCCATACATCGGCCGACTGGACCACAGCCAGGCCACCTTCAACGCCCACCTGGACCGGGCCCGCAACCCCATGGAATGCGCCTTTGGGCATCTGAAGGCACGGTTCAGGTGCCTCTTGACCCGCCTGGACATGGGGGTGCAGCACATCCCGGAGGTCATCTCAGCATGCTGCATAATGTTATTGAGGGGAAGGAAGAGGCCTTCCTCCCGGGGTGGATGGCAGGTGAGGGCCAGGCCTACCAGCAGCTCCAAACGGCCGCCACCAGGGAGACCAACCGCCATGAGGTGCGGGTCCGGGAAGCCCTCCGGGTGATGCTGGACCAGGCCCCACAATAGGCCACTCCTACACCTCTGGCCACAGGGATGCCCCCGTTCCCCCACTTCCCACTCCCATCACCACCCCTTCCCGCCATCCTTCCCTCACCTCCCAATAAATGAAATGCACTTGCTTGATATAAGGCACTTTTATTTACACGAGGAAGGGGGTGCACTGTGGGGAGAGGGGAGGAGGGGGCCCTGAGCTGGGAGGGCCTCATGGGTGTGAAGGGAGGCCTCGCCCACCCCTATGGGTGCGGGGACGCCTCTGCCCCTCGTGCCGGTTCGGGGCAGGCTGCACCAGGAGGTGCCGAGGGTGGGGGACTCAGGAGGAGGCATGGGCAAGGCAGGGGGAGAAGCGGGGGGAGAGCTGGGGGTGGCAGAGGAGGGCCTGGCAGCTTTGGGCTGCTGCACAGGGCCCATTCAGTCTGCAATCATGCCCAGGATACTGCACACATGGTCGCAGCGTTCCAGGTACTGGCCCCAAACCCGCTCCCGCCAGTCCGCATCTGCGCGGATCTTCTCCATCAGAGCACGCTCCATGTGCTCAGTGGCGCAGACATGGCGGTGGAGTAGGTGGTGGTGGTCCCGGGAGAGCTGCGATGGGCCCTGGATCCTTAGCGCCGGCGGTGTTCTGGCACCCTGTGCCCTCCTCCCAGCACGTCATGATGCCCAGGGACAGGTGTGGCTGGTGAGGGGGAATTCCCCTTGGGCAGTGGGGGGGGGAGGTCCAAAGGTGGCCCAGGAGCCCCCAGGGGGGCCACATGTTCTTGGGGGGCCTGTTGTGCCTTCCCCAAGGGAAGCTACAGTGTCCCAGAAGTGGCTATGGATGTGTGCTGTGTGCAGCACCCTTTACGCTATATGGGGTCAGGCCTGCAACCTTGGGGCTGGCCTACTCCTGGCCAGACCCCCGCTCTCCTCCCCGGTCTGGTCGAGCAGAATCCCCGGGGTCCCAAGCGTGTGCTGGGGCTAGCTGCCGCCTTTCTGCACCACTTGGTCTGGCTGCATGTAGGGTTGCCAGACGGTTTCAACAAAAATACCGGACACACTTGACATTACATGACAGTCTACATTACATCTTAGTTAGAAAATACGGTCATTTATATTTTCTCATTTATATCCTCTCAATTTATTTCCCAAACAGAAAGCTCAAAGACTGGACTGTCCAGTTCAAAACTGGACACCTGGCAACCCTAGCTGCACGAGGTTGGAAATTGGAAATTTGAACATCATCTTAGAATAATAAAATCCTAGGGCTGGAAGAGACCTCAGGAGGTCATCGAGTCCAGCTCCCTTCCCAAAGCAGGACGGATCCCAACTAAATCAAGCCAGCCAGGGCTTTGTCAAGCCGAGACTTAAAAACCTCTAGGAATGAAGATTCCACCATCTCCCTAGGTAACCCATTCCAGTACTTCACCACCCTCCTAGTGAAATAGTTTTTCCTAATATCCAACCTAGACCTCCCTCACTATAGCTTGACTAAACCAAAGACTGAGATGAACTTCCAAAGGTTTTGGATCACTGAAAACCTCGAGGCATTAAATCAAGGGAAGTTTATTTGGAAAACAAATTGTCACTGTAATTAATTATGCAGGATCTCAGTGAGAGCAGGTTGCCCCACAAGGGCTCGTTGTGTCTGATCTAATAACCAGATAAGAGTTAGTCAAGCCCACCAGTGGTTTGAACCTTGACTGACCCTAACTTTGCATTTCATTCACATTTGATTGGATTCTGTTCCTGGAACATTCAAAGCACATTCCCAGTCCATGGTCACTTTCTTCACTGTGCAGCAAGTTGTTCCCCTTTTGTCCTTTGCTCTCTGCAGTTTTCCCATGCTCTCAACTCTTTCTCTAAAAATCCAAATCCAAACCGCGTGGGAAGCTCTACTGCTTTTTAAAACAAGCCATTTTTCTGAAGACGTCGACAATCTGGGTCTGGCTGACCACAAAATGAAGATAAAGCAAAAATTTTGACTGTTGTAATCAGTTGTTCCTGTTTCCTTCAGCGAGTATCGGTTTGATGGATGATACTCTGGTGGTACTCAATATGAGAGCAGCAGCCCAAGTGTCAAACTTGTTTGTAAGAAACAAAGAGTCCTTCTCAAAATAGTGGAATTTGTCATAAAACTACATACTGAGTTGTAATCAACTGCTCCTGTCTTCTTCTGCTCTGTCTCTGTAATGTTTATCACACACTGAAAATCGGACTGAACTTTTTTGCCAAGACAAGCTTCCCCTCTTCTCACAGGAGTGTAGGTTTGCAAACATGAATTCTGGGGAAAGTCATGCTATCACAAATCACAGAAATCAGGAATCATGTGGCTGGTTTAGGGCCTTGTGCCTGATGGTGTAAACCTCCTCCTCTCTGCCCAAAGGAGTAGGACCCAGGAAAGAAACAGACAAGGCCTTAAGCTCTGCCTTCCTACAGCTAAGGAGGAGGTCTGTCTGACAGGGCAACATTATAAAGAAGAAAGCCCCAGGGTACTTGGAAGGATGCTGGTGGGAACCCTGGGACTGAGAGGAAGGAATGTGAGCCCATGAAGGATGTTGACCCAGAAGGTTAGACTGCTAGCAGCAGGATGTACCTAGCAGTAAGACCCGAAGAAAAAAGGGGCTTTTGAAAAGAGGACAACAAGGCTGAGCATATCAGGAGGGCTTCAGGAGGCACAAAAAGCCCTCCACAGTGAACAGAGATTGTAGGACACAGCAGGTATATCTATACATCAAAGTTATTTCGGGATACCAGAGGTATCCCGAAATAACTACCCCGCATCTTCTGAACGTGTCCGCTATTCCAAAATATAGTGGATGCGCTATTTTGCCATCCCTGTAAACCTCATTGTACAAAATAGCACTTTATTTCGAAATTTGGTGCTGTGTAGACAGCGCCAAATTTTGAAATAGCCTATTTTGAAATAGACTTGAAATAAGCTATGCAATTAGCATAGTGCAAATTGCTAATCTTATTTCAAGTTTAGACACACCCAGATTCTTGCTGTAGTAAGAAGGTCTAATGAGGGACTGAGAGACTGGACTAGACAAAGGTTGTGAGACCACTGGGATCGGAGACATTTGAGTTAGTACCATTTGATTTGTCCGTTCTAAGACCTGCAAGAGGAGTCCTGAGAGTTCAAAGCCTGGGAAGAGGCCCATATGTGGTAGGACAATGGTTTTGATTTATGTTTCGGGACTTGGGACTCTGATATTCCAAAAAGCACGTGTCTGAACATGACTTTGCATGAGGGAAAGTCATGAGACGTAGATGTCAACCTGAGCAGTGATCAGCAGAGGGCGCCATCAGAAAAGCTCTTGCTACGCCATGTCCAGCCATGAGGGGGAACACCACCAGAGAGTATCTACATGTGGCAGAGAACGCAAGCACTAGTGGCACCAATTCAGATATTTCTTTGGGGGGGAACAAATTCCAGTCCCCATTTCCACCCGCAGGAGGGGCCATACTCCAGTCTCCTCTTATCCCCCCTTCTTCCTGCAGGGACCATGGGTCTCATCAGCTAGGGAGTCTCCCCTTTCTCTCAGCAGCACGGTGCATCAGCTGGTCTGCCAGGGGTCAAGTTCTTGGTGGGCTCCCCTGCACTCTGCCGAACAAGAACACACATTCCCCTGCACCAAGTCTCAACACCATTTGACCTAGCCATTGCTCCAGACAAAGGGGCAGCTGGCCAGACTTGAGTGGCATTGCAAGCATGTCTGCCAAGTCGTCACAGTGCGACCCACTGACATTCACCCTGGCTGCCTCACCACCTGGGTAAAATTTCAGTGGCACTGTGACTAGGCAGCTGGAGAGATGTTCAAGCCATGCCTCCCACTCTCCCAAGCTCTGCAAGCTATTGGGAACTTTGAGCAAATTTAGAAACTTTTTTGGGGGGAGGCAGAGGGTTGCCCCATGTAACATAACAGGTTCTGGTGGCACTGCTAAGAGGGTCAAATTAGAGCAAATTGCATAAAGACAGGGCTACTTATAGCCCAAGACTGGGGGTCCTCTATTATAAGGCACACCAAACCAGTGACAAAGAGCACTTCAGTTTGCCACACTGGCCAGCAAGAAGTCACACAAGCAACCCCCTAGACACTCCAGCTTCTCTTGTGCCATGACCAGCACCACACCTCACACAGATGAGAGATTCTGAAAACCTTAAGGGATAAGAAAGAGACGTATGTTCAGACCACAAAGGGAGGCTTTCAATCCTTTTTTTTTTTTACTACTACCCAGGTCTTTTTAGGTGCAGGAGGGAAGGAAGACCACCTTCAAGGACAGCAAGAATGGCAATCCTGGGGGTATACGCCCTGAACAGCAGGCAAAAGAGACTACCTGAGGTCACTGTTATTCTAGGATTCAAAGTATTAATAATATATGGAGATATACCTATCTCATAGAGCTGGAAGGGACCTTAGGAGATCATCACATCCAGTACCATCCATAACAGATTTAGCCCCAGATTCCTAAATGGCCCCCTCAAGGATTAAACTCACCCGCCTGGGTTTAGCAGGCTAATGCTCAAACCACTGAGCGATCCCTCCCCCCTAGCAGGGCTTCAGAACAGGAAGATGATTTGAGGGCTCAAGTACAAAAGTAGCTTAGGTGGTTTTGGGCTTCAAGAAAGGCAACTCTCTGGGCTAAGATGACCCAAGAAGTGAACTAGGCCAGTCCTTCTTGGGCTTGTTTCTTAGAACGTTGATTAAGATATCCTCAACCAAATGTCAAAGGGAAAATTTGAAGGGATCTTAATGGATTCTCATCTTGTTGGGACAGCTGGTAGTTACATTATCCCTGACCATAACATCTGAAGGTCTCTTGCCAACCTCAGTATGGATCACAAAACCTTGGCCAAGGTGTCCTTTAGAGGATGTCTCAAATGATGAGTGCTCTCATTCAACCAGTCCAAAGGAGTGCAAGGAAGGGCAAGCTAACTGCTGGTTCATTAGCAGACCTCAGAGAGCTTTGTGAAGCTAGGGAGAGAGGGTAATAGTAAGGGTTTGCGATATCCCTGGAGCAAAGTAAAGCTGCTTACGTTGCACATAATTATTTATGGGCTATGCTGCAAAAATGTGGAGTCCTTAGCCTCTGTACTCTGTTGAAAGCAGTGTTCCTCTAGCGAGTAGGTGGCTGGCTGGGGTCAAGGCCTATTTTTTCCACAACCAACAGTGAGACAGGACTGTGCCCACTAACCCACCTTTTATGTCTGCTGTGGATTTGCTCCCCTGGCTGTTGGCAGAAAGAGAATGGATAGAAGTGGGGAGTCCTTTCAGATCGCAGGCTCACCAATGTCAGGTTTAAAAAAAAAACACAGATGGCTTTTTCTAAGCTAGTTTCTTTCCACCTAATGCTTTTTTCTAGTAGAGATGGACTGTGTTAGTTTAGGCATGTCTTGCCCTAGTGAGGGGACAAGGGTTCTTTCTTTCTTTCTCTTATATGATCCAGTTGTCTGTGAATTTCAGAAATTACTTTTTCTCTGTTTCGTGGTTATGTTGTAAACATTGAGGCTGCTGTTTTGGACCTTGGGAAGGAACTTTGTGCATGTTGCCACTGTTTCCCGTGATATAATGTTTGTGCGAGTAATAATAAAGGAAATCATACCCAACACTGGGGGCACCTAATGGGTCCTAGGTGGAGGCAAAGCCCACCTCCCTTAATGGACCATCCCATCCAGGGCCCACTTCTTATAAAGGCGTGCTTTCAGGAAATGTTACTAACTCTTGAGTACTTCATTCCTGACCCTTTCCCGTCCTAGAAGGACCATAGTGTGCCATCAGTTTCCCCAATGGTTTCAAATAGAGATCTCTATTTCAAAGTCAATAGCGCAAGGTGGCATCTAGTTATCCTTGCAGTCTCCACATTAAAAAAAAAACATTTCCAGGATGTTGTATCTCCAGAGACACTGCCCAGAGATACAGTCCAAATGACTTACTTTAGCCCGGTGGATGGAGGTTTGTCCTGAGGGACGTGGCCCTTCAGAGAGAATCAGGGCCAAGCAGTGCCCATGATGACCCAGGGAACTGCTTCAAGGAACAATTATCTGCTCCTCCTGCTCAGCCAACTAGTAATGGAGCAGTTGAGTTCTCTAAGGAGACTTCCTGAGCAATAGAAGAAGGAAGGCACTGAGATAGGAGGAAAGAATAAGGAGAGGAAGGCCTGAGACTTCTACAGGCCAGAAGGAACCCAGAGCAAGCTCCTGGGGGAAAAGTCCTGAATTAGTCCTTGGAAGAAACAGGAAATCCCAAGGGGAAACTGTCAGACTCCCGGAGAAAGGAGACAGTGGAGGAAATCCAGTTGTTCACTCTGGGAGGAGGGCTGGCAGGTGTCTCTAGACAGAAGAGGCCAACTGTTCAAAACCTGGTCTCAGGAAGGGAGCTCAGGAAAAGTCCTCTGAGATGGAGTAAATTCCCAGGAAGCGGCTAAGAAAGCAATCCTGGAGAGCACATAGTTCCTGGAGGGGGAGGGCTGGGGGAGTAGCCACCAGAAAGGAACTGGATGGGGAGAAGCAGATGACACCAGGAAAACAAAGAGCCTGGTGACTGTTCTTCAGTGAGAAAAGAACAAGAATCCGGTGAGATAAACCAGAGACAGGCTGTCTGAGTGTTAGTTTCTGTTATTAATGTTTAAAACCCTCTGCACAATGAGCACTAAAAGGTAAGTCTGCCTCAGGATTGATTTACACAGGCTGATGGAGAGGAGCAGTGGATGCCAAGAAGGCCAGGGATGGTAACAGGGGAATAGTAAAGTTTCCAGGAAAATGCACGATGTTTTTCTTCCTCTGTAATAAGCTACATTTGAACTGAACACACAATGGCAGCCCCTTTCCAGATGCGCAAAAGCTGAAGTTCACTAAAAGAAAATAAGAAGATGCACAGCAAGCCATGCTGCACCCCATGATGAGATTTGAGACACACCACAAGCTTTCCAGCTGCTCTCTTTTACCAGATTAAAACCTATCGGCCTAGGCATAAAGTGCTTCATAAATTAAGGCTAGTGGAACCATTTTGATCACTTATCCTAGCCTCCTCCATAACACAGGCCAGCAGATTTAACCCAGTGGTTCCTACCTAAAGCCGACAATTTCTGTTTGAGCTATAGCAGGGGTGGGGCACCTTAGGCCCAGGGGCCAGATGCAGACCCCGGCTTGCTTCGATCTGGACCCCCAAGGCTCAGAGCCACACACACACCCAGCATTGGGGGGCCTGCACTGATGTTCCAGCCCCACTGCTGCTTCACCATAGGCCTGGGGCACCCAAAATCTTCCAGGGTTCTCCTAGACTCTGATGGGCAAAGGGAATGGGGGGGACTGTTTTTCTCCTCAGTTGGGAGCCGAATCAATGAAATGTGGTTTGGGGTTTTTTGCTTCTCACTTCTGTGCAGCCCCCAACTGATTTATCTGTAGGTCTGTGGCCCCCAACCCAAAAAAGGTTCCCCACCCCGAGCTAGAGTATACTATTCAGTGAGACTTCTACTCGTGATTAAAGACCCCTGTTGGGGGTGCATTGGTCTAGTACTATGTGTCGTTGCAGTGGGATATTAGTCACTCCATCTACAGTATTTGCCTCCTTTGCAGTCCTGTGAGAGAGTCTCTTAAGACGCTTCCTAACATTAGCAAGTTTGTTTACCTGTATATTCTCTACACCACTCACTTGCCTGCCATCAACACTGGAACACCTAGGACCCCGTAGCATTCCTTGCCCCAGAGTGAAGGGAATTCTTAATTCTGTAGAACCTGTAACTGACTTCGTAATAGTGCACTAGTATAGTATTGGATAACCCCTCACTCATTAGCTGTGTGTGGAGCTGTGGGAGAGGACTGAAACCAAGTGAAAGGGAATGCTGCCTGTAACCAGCTCACAGGAAGCAGAGAGGACTCTGACAGAATTAAGTTTGTTGGATTTTTAGACAATATGATCTCGCCTCATTCCTTGGATAACCTGAAATCACAATATTCAGCTGGGGATTAGAGGAAGGATCTTTAGATTAGGGGAGAAAGCCTGGATAACTGCATAGAATCATAGAATACTAGGACTGGAAGGGACCTTGAGAAGTAATCGAGTCCAGTCCCCTGCCCTCATCACAGGACCAAATACTGTCTAGACCATTCCTGATAGACATTTATCTAACCTACTCTTAAATATCTCCAGAGATCGGGATTCCACAACCTCCCTGGGCAATTTATTCCAGTGCTTGACTACTGTGAAGGGCCGCTAGCGACCCGCACTCTGGAACACGGAGGGAAGCAGGAGGAGAACGGGGCCACGGGCAGAGAGTCCGGATGGCCCGGAGGTGCTGCGCCAGGTCAGCAGGGCCGGAACCTGCCCCTGTGCCTGCACGGCCGGCCAACGTCCAGCTCCGCCCCCGGTGTGCGGCCGTGGGAGGCGGGCGCCAGGAGTGACGGCCAGGGCAAGGCGGGAGAAGCTGCCACATCATAATGTGGGTGGGGGCTCCGAGCCCCATCACAACCGGCGGGCCAGTTCAAAAGAGCCCACCGGCAGCAAGGCAGGGGGCAACCTCCACCGCCGCCGGTCAAGGAGCACCAGCCCCAGAGCGAACCGGTGCAGCCCCCACAATCCACCGACAGCTGGACACCTCCCCCGGCTGGGTGCGGACAGCCTTCACAGGCGGCTGATGGCGAGCCCGGGCACAGTCACCAGGGCGGGGCATCCCCGGCCCCAATGGCGGGACGGGCGCCCCAAGGAGTGACACGGGCGGAGTGGACCCCGGGACAGCATAGTCGCGGATCGGTGCCGACAGAGCTTCGCAACCCTGGTAGGCACAGGAGGGCCAGAGGGCGGGCCTCAGGGCCCCGGCGGGGGCAGGAAGCAGCTCGGGGTGGGACCCTTCTGGCGCCCATGGACAGATGAGTTTCGGGAGTAAACCCCCGTCTGTCATGCAGGGGCAATGGCGAGCCCCTACACTTAGAGTCCCGGGCTGGGACCCGGTGGAGAGGGCGGGCCCAGGTCCCCCTCCCCCTACTCCTCTTCCTCACAACCCCCACAACCCAGCAGACTACGCAAACACTCAACTGCAGCGGCGGGCCAACCAGGCTCAAACCGACGGCATTAGCCCCACGGAGGGGCCAAACCTGGGGCCTAGGGCCCACGCACTGAGCTGCGGTAAAGACAGCAAGTCCGCTGAATCCCCCTGCTCGGCGGAGAGGGGGTGATCGCACCCAACCTACTGGCCCCGGGGACTGGGAATCCCACCCACGGGTTAGACCAATGGATGAAGGGGTCCGCCGAACCCCCCTGCCTGGCCAGCAGGGGGTGATCCCACCCCGCGACTCGTCCACACGTGGTGGAGAACATGGGCAGTCCTGGACTATGTAAAGTCATAGGAACTCTCTGCACATAGGAAAGTGAGTCCCCGCATACAGACAATGGATCCGAAGCAGCTTCTCGACTAGGTGGGGGAAACCCAGCAACAATAGCAACAGCAGCAAGCGCAGCTGCTACAGCAGCTAGCATCCCAATTTCAGGACCAATAATGGCAGCTGACCCAGGAGCTGGCAGCGCAACACAAAAAATGGCTCCAGGTCGCGAGCCCTGGGGGTGGATGGGCAGCCGGGCCCCTGTAGGGGGAAGGAGGCGAGAAAGGGATCAGCTCCCTCCCCTTGAGACTAACTAAGATGGGACTGGAGGATGATCCGGAGGCCTATCTAAAGACTTTTGAGAGGGTGGCCACAGCCGCATGCTGGCCCGAGAACCACTGGGCCATGGTATTCGCCCCTACCTGTCTGGGCCGGCGCAAATGGCCTACTGCAGCTTGGCGACCAAGGGCGCGCTGCATTATTTTAAAGTCAAGGAGGCCATCCTCGATCAGCTGGGCATCACAACTGAAACCTACCGGCACCGCTTCCGGCAAGGGCGGTTCAAGCCGGGGGAGCGGCCCCGGGCCTTTGCCCAGAGGCTGCGAGAGTGGGCCTGGCGCTGGCTGGAGCCCAAACAGCGAACTGGCACCCAGGTCACGGAGGTGGTTGTCCTAGAGCAGTACATCCACATGCTCCCGTGAGACGCCCAGAGCTGGGTATGGAGGCACCAGCCCACAACACTGGCGAAGGCCATCACCCTCACTGAAGCCCACCTTGCAGCGGAGGGAGGCGAGGGAGGCGGGCCCAGAGAAACGATGCCCAGAACCGTAAGGCATGAACCCCCGAGCGGCCATGAATTGGGAACCCAGATAAAGAGGGGGAACGCCAGACTGGCATACACCGGTGGGCGCCAGTTGGCCCCCATTTGGCTCAGGCAGACGGGGGAGCTCCCCAGGGAGCCCAAGGAGGTGACCGAAGAAAAGGGGGGCGAAGTCAGGAAGACGGTAGCGCGAAATGTGTGCTACCAGTGTGGTCAGGAGGGCCACTTTAAAAAGGACTGTCCCATGATGGACTGCACCATGAGCCAGGCCATGCTTGAAGGGGCAGAGACCGACTATAACACTATGGCTAGAGGGGTGGCCGGTAAAGGCCCTGGTGGATTCTGGATCAGCCCTCACGTTGGTGCAGGAAGACCTTGTCCCGGGCACCCCGGCCACGGGGGAGGTGGTCTGGATGAAGTGTGTCCATAGGAATGTCAGGGCCTACCCTACGGTCTGGGTACACATCTCCGACGGGCGGCAAAGGAGGAGATGGTGAGTGGGGAAGGCCCCGGTGTTGCCCTGTCCTGTGGTGTTGGGAAGGGACTGGCTGGGGTTCCGCCAGTTTTTCCAGATAAAGACGCCAGCAGTGGTAAGGAAGGGCAACGGTGACCAGCCCCAAGAGGTGGAGGGGTACGTTTACCTAGAAGGAGGAGGAGCCTGAAGAGAACGGGCCCCAGGGAATGCCAAAGCAGGGCCCAGCGGGTTAGCCAGCCAAGGAGACCCCAGGGACTTTCTTGAGAAACAACGAGATGACCCGACGCTGAGGCATGCGTGGGAGCAGGTGGAAGCACCTGAACAAAGAGGAGATGCCCAAGGACCCTATTTCCAAGTAGAGAATGAGCATCCGTATCGGGTGGTGGCGCACGGGACGGAGAAGAGAACAAGCAGCAGCTAGTGGTACTCCAGAGTTACCGGTGGGAGGTCTTGGACTTGTCCCACTCCAACCTTTGGTCGGGACACATGGACCGGGAAAAGACGCTGGCCCGGGTTATTCGGTGGTTCTACTGGCCGGGGGTCTACCGGGCAGTGCGCGACTTTTGCGCCTCCTGCCCGGATTGTCAAAAGGTGTCCTCAACGTACCCCCTTGGTTCCCCTCCCCATGATGGGCATCCCCTTCGAGAGGATAGCCCTGGATCTGCTGGGGCCCCTGGAACCATCACGGAGGGGGCACAGATTCATCTTAGTAATAATAGACTATGTCACGCGGTACCCAGAGGCGGTGCCCCTACGGAATACGCGGGCCCCCACGCTGGCAGCCGAGTTACTCGAACTATTCGCCCGTGTGGGGTTCCCGAAGGCAATTTTAACAGACCAGGGTTCCAACGTCACCTCCCGGTTGATGAAGGAACTATGTGTCCTGTTACGGATAAACCCTCCGGACCTCAGTGTACCACCCCCAGTCAGATGGGCTGATAGAGAGGTTTAACCGTACCCTAAAAGACACGTTGAGGTGAGTAGTATAGGAGGACCCTTGCGATTGGGACCAAATGTTGCCGGCCCTCTTGTTTGCGATCCGGGAGGTGCCACAGGCATCCACGGAATTTTCACCCTTTGAACTATTGTATGGGCACCAGCCCCAGGGGATATTGGACATCCTATGGGAGGACTGGGAGGCACAAAACACGCGGTGTGCAGTATATCTTGCAGCTCCACGAAAGGCTCCGGCGGGTGGGCGGCTATGCGAAATTAAACCTACTAAAGGCCCAGACTAGACAGGCCCACTATTATCACCGGACAGCAGAGCCTCATCAGTTCAAGCCCTGGGACCGAGTTTTGCTACTCCTCCCCACCAAAGAATCCAAGCTCCTGGCAAAGTGGCAAGGCCAGTACGAGGTGATCTGCAAGGTGTGCAACATCGACTATGAGATACGGCTTTTGGGGCAGCGGCGGGACATGCAGATTTTCCACGTCAACCTCCTCAAGAAGTGAGTGTTCCGGGAAGGCCTCCTACTGGCCCCCCTCAGTCCCGGGAAAGACCTCAGACCCTCGGGCAAGGAGTGCTCCACGGAGGGGGAAGCATCACTGGGAGAAGAACTGTCGAGCGAGCAGCAACAGCAAGTAAGGGAGCTACTGCAGAGATTCCAACGCATCCTGACGGCGACCCAGGGCGGACCGAGGCAGGCAGGCACTGCATAATTACCAAGCCAAGGCGAGTAATCCGAGAACCCCCCAGGCCGCTCCCGCGGAAGTTGTGGGGAACCATACAACAGGAGCTATAGCTAATGAAGCAGTGGGGGTTATCGAGGAATCACGGCGCGATTGACGAAGTCCAATCGTGCTAGTTCCCAAGAGCGACGGGTCTACACGATTTTGTATTGACTTCCGACGAGTTAACACCATCTCCCAGTTTGATGCCTACCCTATACCCTGAGTGGACGAATTGCTGGAGGCTGTGATATGGGTCCTACAAGATGCCAGCTTGACAGCCAACCAGAAGAAATGCCACCTCGGCCAGAAAGAGGTTTCGTATCTAGGTTACACAGTGGGGAGGGGCCAGCTGAAGCCCTTGATGGACAAGGTCGGGGCCCTGCAGAATTACCCGACGCCCAAGACCAAGCATCAGGTACGTCAGTTCCTAGGGCTCGCTGGTTAGTACCGGAGATTCATCCCGAACTTTGCAACAATGGCGGAACCCCTAACGGAACTGACAAAGAATGCGAAACCCACCAAGGTCCAGTGGACCCCCCAAACAGATCGGGCCTTTCGGGAACTAAAGTGGAGGCTAACCCAGGCTCCGGTCCTGATACAGCCAGATTTTGAAAAACCCTTTCTTTTGTACACAGATGCCTCCAAGTGTGGTCTAGGGGCGGTCTTGGCGCAGGAACTACGAGGAGAGGATCACCCTGTGCTGTACCTCAGTCGGAAACTCCTGCCGCGGGAAAGAAACTATGCAACCATTGAGAAGGAGGCTCTGGCCATAAAATGGGCGATAGAACTGTTAAGGTATTACTTATGGGGCAATACATTTAAGTTGGTTACGGACCATGCACCGCTAGTCTGGTTAAATTCTATGAAGAACACCAACCCCCACATTATGTGGTGGTATATGACATTACAACCATATCATTTTGAGGTGGTGTATCGGGCTGGGGCTAAACACTAGAACACGGATTTCTTTTCGAGGGTGTACAAGCAGGGCGAAAAGGTGATCGACACCACTT
>JANRFK010004893.1:48961764-48976434 GCA_030068395.1 Apalone spinifera
ATTTGCGGAAAAACTTGCCAGTCTAGATGCAGCCTAGATCTTTACAAGGCTATGTCTAGACTGCAGGCTTCCTTCGGAAGAAGCTTTTCAGAAAGAGATCTTCTGAAAAAACTTCTTCTGAAAGAGAGTGTCCACACTGTGAAAGTGCATTGAAAAAGTGATCTGCTTTTTCGAGAGAGAGCATCCACACTGAATGGACACTATCTCGCATGTAACTGATTGCTATGGGCAGAATGGCCACCAGGGCACTTGTGCTTTTTCCTCTTTCCTCTTTTTGCGAAAGAACTCCCTCTTCCCTGTCCACACACGCCTTTTTCCGAAAGAGCTCTTTCGGAAAAAGGCTTCTTCCTCGTAAAAAGAGGTTTATCAATGTTGGAAAAACCCCTTAGTTCTTTCGGGGGGGAGAGGGGGTTCAAAAGAATGTGATTGCAGTGTGGCCATCATTGATGTTTTTTCGGAAAAAATGCCGTTTTTCTGAAAAAAACCCTCTGTAGTGTAGACATACCCCATGTGTCACATTCATCTGCATAGTTCAGGTTCTGGATCTCAACACATTGGGGGCATTCAGAAGCAGAGAACACTCTGCTCTTCTGCAAGCCAGTTTAAGAGTAAATGCATCCAATGTGGCACCGGCTGGAGTGACAGATCCAGCACAACCCGCCAGCCCTGAGATCACCGCTGCTGACAACACAGGCAGGGCACACACACACACGCGCACACACACACACACACCAGCATCCTGTAAAGATGGTGCCTGATTCTCTACTCTGCTGCTTCACTTTCCCAGCAGTGCAACTGCATTGGCACTGTGTGTAACTGAGCATGCAAGGTGTGTACTTGAGAATCAAAGAGGCAGGATTTTGAGAGGAGGAATTCCATGGATTATGCAGACAGGGTTTATATATTTTTAAAATTCTGCTAGACTTGGGGCAGAAGTGGTGCTGTGAGGCTTCACTGACATTTGTAAAGCTCTTTAGGAACATTGGACGATAGAAAAGTCATGAAGCACAACATTATAATTCCTTCAACTCCTCCGTACCTCATTTCCATTGCTTTCCAGTGATAAAGGTGACCTTTTTTGGCATTCAGATCCTTTATTAACCAATAAAGCACAATACAGACACATTAAGGACTATCAAAAGTAACTAAAAATGTGACAGTAAAAATAAGCAAAGATCACACAAGATTATGATGGGAAATCCGCTGAGAAACCTGTGTAGCGTCTTCTCCCACAAATGCCATACAATGCCACCGGCTGCATGGAACAAAAGTTGCACTGTATCTTCATGCTGAAGAGGATTTTTAGCACTGTTTTGAAAAATCACTGATGATAAACACTGTGGCTGGCAAGTGCCCCATCAATGACCCGCGTGGAACTCCCATCCCAAATGATAGAAGGTTAGAAAAACATCCCTTTGCACCCACTGACTGAGATTGATTTGATAAACACCCATTAAATCCCTTTGCAGCCTGCTCCGCCGATGCTGGTTACTGTCATTAGGAGTGGTAAATTAAAATATCAAACCAGACGCTGGCTGATATCCTCTTGTAGGTCATTTGTCAAGAAACGCCGGAGCAGCAAAGTTCAGAGATATTCCGATCACACAGAGATGGGACGTAAAAGTCAGTTCTGAAGTGGGAACCAAATTCAGGGTGACAGTCCCAATTTTGGGGACTTTGCCTTATGTAGGCGCTTGTTCCCTCACTCCTACCCCAGTTTTTCACACTTGCAATCTGGCAGGGGAGCAGACAGCCTCTGCAGGCTACTGGGCAAGGTGGGGAGGGGACCAGCTCCATGCTCCCAGAAGGGGTGGGGCCTCAGTCAGAAAGGGCAGACCTGGGGGCGGGCAGCCCTCTGCCCTACCTGGAGCATGCCGAGGCCTCTCCCCCGACTGCCAGCCTTCAGCACTGCCCAGAGTGCCACCTCCCCCCTCTCCAGCCCTCTGTACCACCGAGAGCACATGGTGCTCCAGACGTGATTTATAGGGCCCCAGGGTGATTGCCACCTTTGCCTTTCCCCCTACACACACACACACACACACACACACACACACACACACACACACACACACACAGGCAGGCCTGCTATCTGGTCACCTATCAGACTTCCACAAAGTTCACCGTTTGGAGGTGGAATAAATGATCCAACACAACTTCTAGTCATTTTTTACTTTCCTCAGGATAAGAAGTATGAAAGGCCTGGGCCTACCGATAGCTTGTTGATTGCCAATATTTGATTAGATTGCTGTTGCAGTCAGAAAGGTGACCATAAAATATGACAGTTTCTTATGGAATAGATCAGATTCCTCTATATGTTCAAGTTTTTTAGCAGCAGTGCCAATGCAGGTATGGGAAAGCGAGCCACATTCCTTCCTAGCTCCTATCACCCTGCCTCCCTCAACATCCCCAGCAAAGTTCTAACCGCACAATCTATCTCCAATACCACAATTAGAGGTGGGCTCCAATTCAGAGCTGAATCAAAACCTTAAGCAGGCTGTGATGTGATGGGCTTAATCAGGGAAACAGAACTGAGCCATAAACTCTAGATCCAAATCCATGAGAAAGTCAATAGAAGGGATGCAGAGATCTTAAATTCCACATCAGCAATGATATGAGACAGAATGAACACAGATTGCTTGGAGTCCAGGCTGCATTTGCTCCATCATAAATATATAGAAGTCACCATGAGTAATGATCTGCGTGTTTGCCAGTGAGAGAATAAATATGGAAGTAACTCCAAAATATTTTTTAAACAGTCACTTCGGCCTAAAACCAAAATTTCAGCAATTTATTATAACAACTGATTATAGGCTTAAAAAAAAAAAGCTTGAATTAAGCCTTCCTTAAGTGAATCTTGTTTACCACAGTCAACATTTGTATGGTTAGGTCCAGCAGCCAACTGGCTTGTAAAATTTGGAGTATGACAAGAGGGCTGATTCAGTGACTTGCCAAAACTGATCTTATTGTGTTGATCTATTGCATTGCTTTATAGCTGTGGGGAACCTTTTTTGAGTTGGGGGCCCTGACCCAGAGAAAAATCAGCCAGGGGCTGCACATAAGTGAGAAAAAATAGAAAAAAAAAATCTCACTGACATGGCCTCTGGCTCAGAAGCAGAAAAATACCCCCCACACACATTCCCCTCACACAGCAGAGCCTAGCACTGCCCAGGCTAGTAGATTTTGTGGGGGGAAAGCCTGTAGGGAGCACTTTCCTGTGCCAGCCACGTGGAGGGAGAGTGTCAAAGCATGGAGCTGCTTCCTCCCGCGCCAGGCAGATCTGGCTTTAGCTTGCCTGACTCCAGCCTGTGAGGCTCCGGACAACTCCTCCCATAGTGGGGAGCAGGTGCTGGTGCTCCAGTCCCATGGGGGAGCTGAGGGGAAGGGGGGGACAAGGAGCTGGAATGCCAGCATAGGTTCCCCAATGCTGGGGGGAAGCCCTAAGCCTCAGGGACCAGATCCAGGCAAGTTGAGTGCCAGATCCAGCACCCAGGTCTTAGGTTCCCCACCTCTGTTTTACAGAGATAAGGCAGCGCAGACAACAGAATCCAGCTGGAGTCTTTGATCCACTGACTTCAGTGGAGTTACTCCAGATTAATGCTGATGTAGGTGCGGGAGTGAGTGTGGCTATGTCTACACTATACTTCTTTTTTGGTAAAAGGTACGCAACTTGTACTCCGCAATTTGCATACCTTTTTCTGATATTTTTTCGGAAGAGGCATTTCCAAAATTTGGCCTGTCTACACAGGGCCAAATTTCAGAAAAAACTCCTCTTTTGGAAGAGCCCTTATTCTTCATAAAATGAGGAATACAGGGCTTCCGAAAGAGCACATCTGCTCTTCCGAATTTTTTTTCGGATGCGTTCCCTGGATGCAGCGGAGTTTTTCAGGGATACCTCTAGTATCCCAGAAAAACTCCATAGTACAGACATAGCCTGTCAGACCCACGGCCTCACTTGTACCAACTAGCCACAGGTTACAGCATTAGTTTGGCCAAGGCTGCCGTAACAATGTGATTCTTTTCCCCTTTCTCTTTGCAAACATTGTGGAGATGAGGACCAGACAAATGGTAACATTACGTATCTATATGAATATGAATGGAGCTGTGCCAGTTTACACCAGCTGAGGATTGTGTCCTTACTGATTGAGAGCCTATTTTCCACAGATGGCAAGTGTGGATGAAATTGGCAACAAGATCCCAATGTCTGGAATAAAGGGGACTATCCACTCAGCCTCTTTTGTACATTTCATCACAGCTTTGTACAGCTTTTCACTGTTCCAGAAGTCTTTAACCCATACAATATACACAGAGTTCTAATAAGCTGCAGCCAGAGGCTGGATCAGGATTGCTCCAACCTTGATACAGAACAGACAAAGCGTCCACAGACCTTTCATGCCAAAACTAATTTTTCATACCGTGCTTATGAGGCAGGAAATCACTGATAAGAAAGTTTATACAAAGTACAAAGCCCTGTAGTGTGTGGGTCGAGCTGGTGATTGGCACCGTTGTCTGATCCAGCACACACGAGCTCAAGAGACTTCAGGGAGCGCCACGCTCCAACACTCCTACAACACGCTGAACACAATGTGTTCTTTTTCAAAGCTGTGAAAGCCCAGAGCAGAGTATTTCCTGTTGATTCCTGCTATAGAACTTGCCGGGTGCAGAGCTAACAAAGTTTGAAAAATTGCCCCATGCAGTGGAGAGGTTTAAAATGGCTGCAGTGCAATTCACTGACTCTATAGAGGCTGTAAGTGTGTGGCTGATGTGGGAAGCAGGTGCAAACAAGAGTGTCCAAAGGTCTTGAAAGAGGTTACTATGCTTCTGTTTTGTAGCAAACAGGGTAACATGAGTCCCTCTTAAGCCAAACCATGAATCCCCTCTTCCATCTTGCAGCCCTAGTGGAATCCCATATCCTTTCCTCAGCACTGGCATTGAGAAATGAATCACAGGCCCCCATATCCACCTGCACAGAAATAAGGATCTGCAACTGCCATATGTATGATGAAGAGCTGGCAGGAAGAAGCCATATACCACATTGGCATCTGTCCACATGGCATCTGATGTGCAAAGCTCTCGGGCCAAGTGTGTGCAGCTGGGTGCTTTGCAAGGGCTATGAGCTTTTCATGATTGGGAGGGTTGTGAAAGCTAGTTATTCTTGGTCTAGATACTTGGTCGCAATGCCCCAAGTGATCTCAGCGGGAGTTTTGCCATTGATTTCAATGGACCGAGGACTTCAGCCAGACTGTTCTGGGTTGCACATCATTTTTGCTTTCACAGGTGCCCCCATCAGTCTCGGAGGGGTGGAAGAACTAGGAAGATGAGTTCAATATTTCCAGGACTCAAATGACTTGCTATGGGCCTGATTCTCATTTAAGTTAAGGCCCCTGATTCTCATTTATGTTAAGACTCATTTACATCAAGGCCCACTCTGACAATATAAAGGGCTATTAAATTAGCCTTAAAGTACATTGATACCCACTTCAGGCTATTTTACACTGCCAGAGTTATGGAACATGTGCCTTAGTATGAATAAGAATCAGGCTCACTGGCCCTGGGTTTATGCTTGTCTGCCCTCCTGGAGCCTGCTGTGTCTCCTCTAGAAGGGTGTTCAGTAAGGCCATCCCCGATTGTCACTCACTCATTCTTCAGTTGACCCTTTGTTATTCATACTCTCTCAGTCCTTAGAAAACACAGGCTTGCTAGGGAACCCATTGTGGTAGGAACCACATAGTGAAAGAGGTTCCTGCCTCGAAGAGGTTAAACCTCCATGGGTCACCGTCAAATCAATTGAAATAAATACAAAGACTCCCATTCATGGAGGTGTCCTGTGGCACCTTAGGGCACATTTATACCTTATTTCAAAATAACTCCCAAAATAACTCTTTTGAAATAGAAGTTCAGAAATTGTATTCCCATGTCCATACTACAGGGAAGCCTCAAAATTAGTCCAAGGCAGGCTACCTTAGGCAATGTCTACACAGCAGCGTTATTTTGGAATAACTGACATTATTTTGAAATAACATAGTCCGTGTCTACACAGTAAACAGTTATTTCGACATAATGTCGAAATAATGTTGAGCTGGAAGACGTCTTACTCCGACTCCTGTAACCCTCATTGTATGAGGAGTAAGGGAAGTTGGAGGAAGAGTGCTCTCTCTCAAAATAACTGCTATGTAGACTGTCTCAAAAGCCGAAATAAGCTATTTCAACTATGCAATTGACATAGCTCAAGTTGTGTAGCTTATTTTGAGTTTAACCCTGCTATGCAGACATCCCCATAATGTTGATGCACTACCTCGATGTAGAGCCCCAGGAACCCGTGGGAGTAATTACTTTGAATTACTCTGGGAAGTAGTTATTCTGAAATAGCAACAGTAGAACATCCACACTACCACTATTTTGAAATAACTATTTTGAAATAAGTGCTATTCCTCGTGGAAAGCAGGAGTTATTATTTAGAAATAACCAGCCCATTATTTTGAAATAATGGGCTTGGCAGTGTGGACACTCCGCTTGTTATTTTGAAATAACTCCCTAGTGCAGACCAGGGCTTTGAGACGCAGGGTGCAGCTACACTGCACCCGTAGCTCAAAATAAGCTACGCAATTTGAGCTATACAAATTGTGTAGTTTATTTCGAGTCAGTTTCAAAATAGCTTAATTAAAAATTTGGCATTGTCTACACAGCACTGAATCGCTATTCTAAAACGCCCCGTACTCCTCGTGGAGTGAGGGACATCGGAATAGCAAATCTGTTATATTTTGAAATAACAGGCATGCTCAAAAGATGCAGAATAACTATTTCGGGATACCTCTGATATCCCAAAATAGTGCTGCAGTGTAGATGTAGCCTCACAGATTTATTAGGGCATAAGCTTTCAGTGAAAGTTACAGAAGCAGGAATGTATATAAAGAAGAAGGTGCTAGTGTTCTTCCTATTATATATACTCTTGCTTCTGTAACTTCCATTCCAATTCATCTGATGAAGCGAGTTTCATTCATGAAAGCTTATGTTCTAATACAGCGGTTCTCAAACTTTTTGGGCTACGGAGTCCTTTACATATGTAAAAATTTATGCAGAGCCCCAGCGGTCCTCTGATTGTATGTGTTGTACCTATTGATGTTTCCAGTTTGTCAATCTCGTGGAGCCCCTGGAGATGTCTCATGGAGCCCTGGGGCTCCGTGGAGCACAGTTTGAGAAACACTGCTCTAATAAGTCTGTTAGGGTGTGTCTAGACTACAGAGTTTTTTTGAAAAAAAATGGCCTTTTGTCGAAAAAACTTCCCCCACATCTAAACTGCTGCTGCGTTCTTTCGAAATTAAATCGAAAGAACACGGTGGTTTTGTTCGACCGCGATAAACCTCATTTTACGAGGAAGAATGCCTTTTTTTTAAAGTGCTCTTTTGAAAAAAAGCATTCTTGAATGCAAACAGGGCTTTTTTGAAAGAGAGCATCCAGACTGCCTGATTGCTCTCTTTTGAAAAAGTGACTCGCTTTTTCAAAAGAAGTAGTTGCAGTCTAGATGCGCTCTTTCGAAAGAGGCTTTTTTGAAAGATTCTTTCATAAAAGCCTCTTTCAAAAGAGGCTTGTAGTCTAAACATGCCCTTAGTGTCTAAGGGTACGTCTACACTGCACGGCTATTTCGGGATCCTGGAAGTGCCACTGTATTTGCAGATAAAGACTAACTCAGCTGCCTCACTGAGACTTTTCCCATTAATTGAATTCAGTGGAATTTGTATCAGGGCCTTTGTGAGTTTATGTAATGGTATTTACCCAGTTTGTCTTAATCCACTTGAAAAAGTTGCCCTCCTGCTTTCATTGCTGCTGGTCTCTGAGAGCCCAGTTGCTGATTAACAAGCATGACGATCATTCGTATGTGACTTGATCCCATGTTTTGGTTTGTGGGTTTTCTCCTGCTTGGTACAACTTATTTACCAGCACCCTCTGCCACAGACTTTCCCACAAAGATGCACTTGGAATTAGAAGCAGATCTGCTCAGAATTCTCTTGGTTTGTACTCTCTTCCATAGGCTCAAAATGCTATAGTGATGAACAAGTGGCTCAATAGATTAGATCCATGGGAATAGCTTAGATTCGATATACCACCTCTCTGTGCTCCAGTTCAAATGAAGGCACACTGCTTCAGTCTTACCTCCCCTCAGAACAACAGAGGAGCTTATGCAAAACTAGCAAAGGAAAGGGGTGGAAGGTGATGAGAAAGTCTAAATACACTTTTTTCACCAAGCATAGAAGAAAAAAAGAGGAACCATAATTTGTAGATATTAGACTTATTTTATATCCTGATCCTGGAAGGTGCTCAGAAACTATGAAGAGATGTATGGTGTAAGACACAAAAGAGAACAGAACCCAAGTGGCACAAAGGTGGCTGAAAACCCTCTTTGCATACCCTCACAATCCTTCTACCGTTGGCCTATGACTTCTTTCTTATGTCTCTCAGAAATGCAGTACAGACTCTGCTATTCAATATCTGTGTTCTTGGGTCACTGTTTGATTCAAAATAGTTTCACTTGTTATTTTGCGAATATGATGGGATAGGTGAAAGCTGGATCCTGAAATGTGGGATTAGTTCAATTCAACAGTGAACTAACTGGCTTGTTTTGTTCTTCAGGCGAGGTGCTCTGCAGGCAAATAAATTGTTCTTTTTTTAACAGTTGATTGAAAAAGTAAAAAAAAAAAATGCCATGTGTTGTTGGGAAGCCCCATCTCTTTGCATTACTGAAAGCTGGACAAGTCATGAGAGCATATTGTCAGGAACAAGTCTCCACTGGCCAGGAGGTGGGACTAAATGATCTAATGCAGGGGTGGGCAATAATTTTTGGCTAGAGGCCACTTCAAAAATTCTGGGGCAGCCCCGGGCCACTCTTGAAGGGGCAGGGCCAGGATGCTTCTGGGCTTCCCCATCCCCACACCATGATTGGTCTGGGGGTAGGGGAGCCCCTTTCCCCCCCCCCTTCACACTAGGCACCCATGCCCCTGGCAGAGTGGGAAGAGACTTTACATGCTCCCCCACCTCTAAGCCAAGCAGGACTTGGGACGGGGGAGCACGTGAAGCCTCCTCCTGCCCTACCTCCCCGGTCCCCAGGAGCACATGGTACTTCAAAGTGCCACATGCTCCCTGCAGGGCCGGTAGGAGGCTTTGCACGCTCAACCTTCCCCCAGGCCAATCAGGGCCTGGAGGCGGGGGAGCTGCAGGAAGTATCCTTTGCCTTGCCCCCGCCCTGCATGAGTGTACGGCACTTTGAAGTGCCGCACGTTCCTCGCAGGGCAGGGGGAGGGTGGAGGAAACTTCACCCAGCTCCTCTGCCCCCAAGTCAATCAGGGTTTGGGGGCAGGGGAGCGCGTGATGTCTCCTCCTGCCTCGTGAGTTGCACATGGTGCTTCAAAGCACCGCATGCTCCTGGTAGGGCAGGAGGAAGTTTTGTGCACTCCCCCGCCCCCAGGCCCTAATTGCCCTGGTGGCAGGGGAACGGCAGGGCCTCCGCAGGCCATATCAACCTGCTTGGTGGGCCAGATCCAGCCTGCAGAGGCCCTTTTGACCAGCCCTGATCTAATGGGACTTTTCCATTTCAGTGGTGTTTAACAGTCAGAGACAGGAGGAAAAAATAAAGCCTGCCCAAATATTATGTAAATCTCAAATGAAAGGGAGAGACTTCTGAGACAAAAACAATCGGTTCCACGATGAGGTTCATCTGTGCTCATGATACTTTAGAGCAAATTTATGGGAATAGCCCCAAATTACTAGACCCATCAATGGTGGTTAGGAAATGTGCAAACAATAAAATATTTGAGTCATTGGTGTACTAGCTCCAGCCCAGTGGGATGTGGAAAGTCACCCACAGGGATATAATTTCACCTCTCTCACATAATCTTTGTAACCACATCATACCTTGCTTTTATTCCTGACACAGATCTTAACCTCACCCTGAGACATCCTGGGCACATACCCAGTCTCTGATCTTGCATGATTTTCCCCATGCAAGGAGGCTGGATGAAGCTGAGTCCCACTGAAGTCAGTCAGGGAAAGTTTGTGTGGAGCAGCTTAAAGGATGTTTTAGAGAAATCGCTCTATAGCTGGATATTTTAATCCCTTCTTTCCTCTTTGGGAAAATAACCCTTTGTCATCCTTGCTTGCCACTATCTACACACCTCCGAAAGAGCAGCTTCATATTAAACTGGCTCTGCTTCACCCTGTCTAAATAGTAACAACACCAGCTGTTCTAAATTTGTTTACACCGGGGTTAGGTCAGCACAGCGGTGTTTTTTTCACACTCCTGAGGGCACATATACATTATGCGGAAGAATGATGCTGCCACGGTCAATCTTCTGGTGTTTGATTTAGCGAGTCTAGTACAGACCCACTAAATCGAACTCAAAGGGCTCCCCTGTCAGCGCCAGTACTCCTGCTCCTCACAAGAAGTAAGGGAAGCTGACAGGAGTGTTTGCTCCCATTGGTCTCCTGCTGTGTGGACAGCACAGAAATGTGATATAAGATACGTCACATTTGATCAATGTGATATAAGATATGTACATTATTGCACATCTTATTTCAACCTTCTGATGTTGTGTGGACTAGGCATGAGAGACATAGCTATGCGGGTGTAAGCTCCCAGTGTAGATCCACTCTCTAAATCTCTATGCTAATCATCCAGGGTGAGCTTCTGTCCTCATCAGTTTTTAGGGATTGAATGTGTTTTAGGAAATAGGATATTATCCTAAAAAGGGATTTTTAATAAGGTGTTTAATCCCACATTGATCAAATGTACACAAGTGCATTTTTGTTGCCTCTCTTTAAAAGTGAAGGCCTGTTGAATGTCTGGCGCCACACACCGTTTTCTGCTACTCATGGATCTTGTTTAAGAATTGATCTGATTTTTGCTTCTAGGATCTTAGCTACTTTGGTAAAAAAAAAATCCTCAAGAAATCTTTGAGTTATAACTTGGTTTCATCAT
Organism: Apalone spinifera; assembly: GCA_030068395.1. NCBI lineage: Eukaryota > Metazoa > Chordata > Testudines > Trionychidae > Apalone > Apalone spinifera. The sequence continues at coordinate 48,972,731 of JANRFK010004893.1, forward strand.
GCCCTACATATATTAGATTAAAAGACTGGGACTTGGAGGAAAACCACAGGGTCTAGCATTTCAACAGAGATGTGTTGTATGACTCACTTAGAATTCAGTAGAGAGATGGACATTTTCAGAAATATATAGAAGAAAATAAGGAAGGGATCAATAAAAAGTGTTCCCTGGGGATTCAAAAAAGGTGGTAATAAGGGACATCCTTATAAATAAATCAGACTTCAAAAATATGAGAGCCCTTGAACAAGACAATGCTGTTAAATAGATTTGTTTTGAAAAGTTTACATAAATCTACAGGATCTAAAGATAGGTAAGGAAATAATCAGAGAAAATTACATTGTTATAAACAGGTAACCCTGGGCAAACACTTTGATATATTGAACAAAATATTGTGTAATAGAGCAATAAAGCTAATAGACATTTATCCAGAAAGTTAAAAAAGAATCCAGATAAATCAGCCATCCCTCTGACTAGAAATAAAAATGGGAGATTAAATAGCCGGCATCAAACAGATCTCCAAAAGGCTTGCTAACTTTTTTCCATATGTTGTGTATTTCAAAACATCCAGATTCTGAACTTACAGATATTTGAGATGCTTAAACCTAATTCCACACTCAGAGCATGATCTGGCAGCTCTTCACTGGGAAATTGCTATAGAAGGAGTTGAAGTTGTAACTTGAGAATTTAAAACCCAATAAAGCTCAAGGTCCTGATGGGTTTTCTGGGGAGTACTTTAGAGCTCTAATGCAAGTCTTGGTCCCTATTTTCACTGAATTGCTTGCTGGTATGTCTCAGTGGAACAAGATTCCACATTCATGAAAGAAGCAAAAACTGTGGTCATTTTTCAAGAGGGAAAAGATCTTACTACTTGTGCATCACACAGACCTCTTTTCTTTAAAGAATGTGGATGCTAAAATGTATGCCAAAGTGTTAGCAAACTGCATGTCATTTTGACCAAATATCTTCACCCTGACCAGTCTGGGTTTGTTGCTGGCAGGCATCTATCTAAGTAATATAATCTCTATAACATTAATTATAAAAGTCTCAAAGGTATAGATGTGTTAGGGTATGTCTACACTTGCCCTAGTTCGGACTAGGGATGCAAATGTAGCTGACCGAAGTTGCTAATGAAGCGGGGATTTAAATATCCCGCCCTTCATTAGCATAATCTCTCCCGCGCATTATTCCACTCGCCAACTGATTCAAACCAGGAAGTGCGCTCTGGGATGCGTTAGTTCAAATCAAACCCCTTGCTTCGAACTAACGTTACTCCTCATTTTTTGAGGAGTAACATTACTCATTTTTTTTAGGGGTAATTTTAATTCGAACCAAGAGGTTTGATTTGAACTAACGCATTCTGGAGTGCACTTCCTGGTTCGAATCAGCTGGTGAGTGGAATAACGCGTGGGTGAGATTATGCTAATGAAGGGCGGGATATTTAAATCCCCGCTTCATTAGCGATTTTTGTCGGCTACATTTGCATCCCTAGTCCGAACTAGGGAGCAAGTGTAGACGTATCCTTAGTCTGTAACTTAAAAAAACTTTTAAAAATGAATGGTCCTGTAGCACTTAGAGACTAACTAACTAACTATATATAGTATTTAGTTAACATATATATATATATATATATATATATATATATAGTATCATGAACTTTTGTGGGCACAACCCACTTCTTCAGATGAGTGGAGCAAAAGGCACAGAAACCCCAAAATTTAAAAGCAGAAAAAGGAGGGAAAGGGGGAAGGCGAAAAACCTTATCAATTATCATGTCCATGCTAAATGAGGCTAATAGAGTGGGCTGTAAGTTTCCCATACTTAGCTTTTGATGTCATTTGGGTGTCGAATATAACAGCCCATCCAGTTCATCTCTTTATTCAGTCCCTGGGTAGTGGTGTCAAATTTGCCTATGAAGGCCAGTTCCTCAGTCTTGCTCTGCAGTTGGTTCCTGAAATTACTTTGTAAGAGAATGGCTACTTTTAAATCCACTAACGAGTGCCCAGGCAGGTTACAATGTTGCCCCCCAGGTTTCAGTGTGTTACCATTTTGAATATCTGATTTGTGTCCATTAATCCTTTGTTTTGGAGATTGTCCAGTTTGGCCAATATACATGGCAGAGGGGCATTGCTGGCACTTGATGGCATAGATCACATTATATTATGAATTCTAAAGATATTCTGTCCTGTGCTTTCTTTGGAAACAGAAAGGCTTTGACCGACTACAATGGGAGTCTCTCACATAGATTTGTAAATCAGTTTTCTACATGCATATTGGCCCCATATACTCATCCTCAAGAGTCTACTGTGGTTAATGGTCATGACCCCCAATTTTTAATTTGACTAGGGATAAGAAATAGGATTATCCTTATCACCCGTAGCTCATAGAGCTAGCCTGCTGGCTTGCTTTATTATTATTATCCTGTCTTTATTTACTGGTTTGCTTGTCTGGCTTATTATATTTTGCTTGTATTTTGTCTTGGATGACTGTATTATGTTTGGAAGGAATCTATACACCTGTATCCTGTATGATTAGTGTGAGCAAGTTAACATAAGTATTGTTAAGTAGACTGGTGACCTTTGGCATAGATACATGGTCACCCTTTTAGAATTTGGGAAACTAGACATGTTTACCAAAGCAAGTCGGAACTTAACAGTTATCTCAGGGAACGCAGCAGGAAGGTAGAAATAACAAATTTAAACCAGTTCCAGCAAGAAGAGGTGGGTCTGAGAATGAGCTAATTGGTATTAATAGGTATGAATAGGATAGCCTAAGTAAGATCGCCCCAATATTATGTGGGTGAGGAAGCTAGATTTGGACATGGAAGGTTGGGAATTAGCATGAATATTCAGAACATTTTTCAGGCCTCATAAGGGGGTAAACCACCATGTGGAGGGACATTCTCCTTCTCCTCCTTCTCACTCAGCAGCTAACCCTCCGGCTCTTATTCTTCACCATCATTCTCAGGCGTTGAGGATGACTGTATTATGTTTGGACCATTGGACTCATTGGCACTCCAGAATGAGGTGGACCCTTTGTGTCTCACCACTAGGTCTTCCAGAAAGGGTGCAAGTGTACTAATTAGGGATGCAAAATTTTGTTTTACAATGTAACCATGAAACCAGTGAAAACCCTAGTGGTTACAGGGTTACAAGCCCTGCGGACTCTGCAGCATAATGCTTAAAATAAGCTTTACACTGCAGAGCCCTCAGTGAAGCCTCCCGAGGAGCAGGGCCAGCAGCCTCTTCCAGCCCTGCTCCCAGGGAGCCAGTGTGTAACCTGTGTCAGAGGGGCATACCTGCCATAGACAGGGGCTGCTCCAGTGGGGCCCAAGAGCAGCCCCCTGTCTGGGGTGAGCAGAGAGTTGCCCCAGCCCCTACTGGTTAACTGGAACCAGGAAAGCCTCACTTGTTAAAGCTTACCAGATGAGGTGAGGCTTGCCAATTATCTGGTTAACCATATACATCCCTGATGCTAATCCAGGAGTTTCTGTAAAATATGATGCCCTAGGTACCCCCAATATTGTACTGTTCCCTTTCGGGTCTGTGGTTTGGAGCCCTTATAGCGTCTTCACTTATTTTAATAAAAGTCTCTAAGGGTATGTCTACACTACAAAGTTAATTGGAAATAACAGCCGTTATTTCGAATTAATTTTCATAGCGTCTACACAGGCAAACCACTATTTTGAAATAAATTCGAAATAGTGGAGC
>JANRFK010004893.1:48981328-49010706 GCA_030068395.1 Apalone spinifera
TGTAAGGTTATGCATTTAGGGATTAACAACAAGAATTTTAGTTATAAGCTGGGGTCACATCAGTTGGAAGCAACGGAGGAGGAGAAGGACCTCGGAGTCCTGGTTGATTATAGGATGACTATGAGCCGCCATTGTGACATGGCCGTGAAAAAGGCTAATACGGTCTTGGGATGTATTAGGCGAGGTATTTCCAGTACGGATAAGGAGGTGTTAGTGCATTATACAAGGCATTGGTGAGACCCCATTTGGAATACTGTGTGCAGTTCTGGTCTCCCATGTTTAAGAAGGATGAATTCAAACTAGAACAGGTACAAAGGGCCACTGGGATGATCTGAGGAATGGAAAACCTGTCTTATGAAAGGAGACTCAAGGAGCTTGGCTTGTTTACGCTAACCAAAAGAAGGCTGAGGGGGGACATGATTGCACTCTTTAAATATATTAGAGGGATAAATACCAGGGAGGGAGAGGAATTATTTAAGCTTAATACCAATGTGGACACAAGAACAAATGGATATAAGCTGGCTAGTAGGAAGTTTAGACTTGAGATTAGACAAAGGTTTCTAACCATTAGAGGAGTGAGGTTCTGGAACGGCCTTCCAAGGAAAATAGTGGGGGCAAAAGATCTATCTGGCTTCAAGATTAAACTAGATAGGTTTATGAAGGGGATGGTTTGATGAGATAACATGATCTTGGTAACTAATTGACCATTCATTATCAGTGGTAAATAGGTCAATGGAGGGATGATAGGGGTTACTATAGAGAACTTTCTGGGTGTCTGGCTGGTGAGTCTTGCCCACATGCTCAGGGTTTAGCTGATCGCCATATTTGGGGTCGGGAAGGAATTTTCCTCCAGGGTAGATTGGCAGAGGCCCTGGAGGTTTTTCGCCTTCCTCTGTAGCATGGGGTACAGATCAGAGCTGGAGGATTCTCTGCCTCATGTGGTCTTCAAACTATTTGAAGGCTTCAATATCTGAGGTATAGGTGAGAGGATTATTCTAGGAGTGGGTGGGTGAGATTCTGTGGCCTGCATTGTGCAGGGGGTCAGACTTTAAGGTCAGATGATCATAATGGTCCCTTCTGACCTTAAAGTCTATGAGTCTAAAAAAGTTTACAAGAGCAAACCTGGTTTAAGTAAACAATTGAACTCAACTGGGCATGTGACGCAAGACCAGGCTTCTTCTGGCCAAACACTATCAATGAAGTTTTGAAATAACATTGATTAGAGGAATACATAGATTTGGGAGTGGAAAGGCTCTGATTTAATTTTCTCTATCAGTGGGGGGTTATGTGTAAAGCTGAGTTGTGGCCGTGGCGCTGCCACAAAAGAACAGGAATCAGAAGCATTACTCCTGTCCACATGGGATGGGGTTACGTTGATTCTATTCAAAGCAATGCTAAAGAGAAGGATTTATCATAAACCCCTGGTTACAGAACTGCCCAAAAGCCCACAATTTGGGATGTAGTATTTGGGTATGTTTTATTAAGGACCATATTAATATGCAGAGACAAAGACAAGATCAAGAAGAGACAAGGGTAGGTGGACATCAGCCAAGTGTTTGTGGTCAAGTGGTCTGTAGCTTGAAGAGAAAATCTGAAAATCTTTGCAAAATTCTTACACGTGCATGCACACACACACACGGGATTCCTGTGCTCATGGCTTATCTCTTCTCTTGGTCCTGTGTATCTCACAACACTAGAATAGTCAGGAAGGAGGAAGTGACTGGATGGCAGAATGGGTTAAAAAGGAGCTTGATTTCCCATGAGAGTTCTGCAGAGTGTTTGGGCTTTTTATGGGCAATAACAGACCTTTTATTTCTAATTCAAATGCTCCATACTCTGGGAAGGGTTGTAACTAGGAATGGTTGAACCTGCAGTTGCTTGGTCATCTCGACACACCCTCAAATCGTGGTATGCTAAATGGAACTCTGTCCAGACCTCATGGCTCAGGGGTGGGGGATTTTGCCTGCTTTTCAGTAATTCCGACCTCCAAAATAGCCAGAAGTGCCTTTATGTCATCTGCTGTTAGAGCAAGTAATGCTATAGTTTCCCTCTGTTGGAACGTATGACAATGAATAGCAGCTGAGGATCTGCCCTGCATGCCTCTTTGTGACCTGCCCATTGGGTTGTGACAAGCAATAACCTGCTAAGCAGCACCAGCCTCAAGGAGCATATTATATTGTGGTCTCTGGTTGTTTCAGTTCACAATGCTGAGACTGACTCCGGCAATATGGGAATTCTCCTTTCTCTCTGTGTGCTTCCATGGCAATTGAGATCAGCTGATGATCTTTCCCCAAATAATTCCTAGGTCTGTGTCTAGGCTATGTCTAGGCTATGTCTAGACTGGCCCCCTTTTCCGCAAAAGGGATGCAGATGAGGCCAGTCGGAATTGCAAATGCAGCGGGGATTTACATTTTCCCCGCTCCATTTGCATGAACATGGCTGCCGCTTTTTTCTGTTTCGGAGCTTTGCCGGAAAAAAGCGCCAGTCTAGACAGGGCTCTTGCGGAAAATAAAGCCTTTTCCACAAGATCTCTTATTCCTTCTTTTGATTCCTGTTTTGTGGCAGTGCCACGGCCACAACTCAGCTTTACACATGACTCCACTGATAGAGAAAATTAAATCAGAGCCATTCCATTTCCAAACATCTGTGTTTCTCTAATCATTGTTATTTCAAAACTTCCTTGAGAGTGTTGGCCAGAAGATGCCTGGTCTTGCGTCACATGCCCGGTTGAGTTCAATTGTTTACTTAAGCCAGGTTTTGCTCTTGTAAACTTTTTAAGGCTATTGGATGAAACGTGAAACATGAGCCAAACATTATTCGGAAATGTTTTTGCTCAGAAAACATTGGCTGTGTAATGACCCATTCAATAGAGAAAAATGTATTCTTCATGCTCCCGACAAGCACCTGTGTAAGACAAAGTTCAATTGGACAGATATGTACTTACTCATCTTGCTGGCTCATGTTGTTTCAATTACTTTATCATTGTAAAGCCAGTAAAATTCATAGTAAAATTCTGCCAGTCAAATGATCACAGAAAGCAAACCAGAAAGGGCCTTCAGCATGGGTCAATCAACATTCATTATAGCATTTGTAGAAATATTCAGCAGAGAAGTTCTCCAATTCAGTCAGTTCTAGTCACCACCAGTGTTCCCTGTAAGCTGAGCACTGGGGCGGCCACCTAGGAGAGATTCAGGTGCCGCCCAGCTGATGGCAGAGCGCCCACAGCTTCTCACAGCCGGCAGCATGTGTTTCTGCTGGTGGTGCACATCTCCACGTGCTTTGGTGCACTTAGCAAAATTGATTCCATCCATGGATGGAAAAAATGAGAGGCAACATTGGTCACCACCTCTCCCTGACACAGCATCTGAACTAGGAAGCACTGCAATGCTTTGTTCATGGGGTGTGGGAGAGACGAGTGAAAACTGAAATGGCTGTGCAACAATATTCATTTTTCTCAGCATACCTCAGGCATTGTCTCTTTTATATTCCCATTCCTTATGTGACTTCCCCACCCCAATTGCCAACCCTAAGTATTCAGAAGTCCATGGCCCCTTGAACTGTAAGATGTAATAAATAAATAAATAAATTGTGCCTTCCAGTGCTGTAGACTTTAGGGTTCACATTTTCTGGCTGTTCTGTGCATTATGCGGGCTAGATTTTTTTTTTAATGGAAGCTGAGATTCCCATGTCATCACCTGACTCCGAGAATTGGTGTTTTGAGAAAAACACCAAACATCATGAGCTGGCAACATTGGCTTAATTCCGCAAACTGCTCCAATTTCCATAGGTGAAGCAGGGGATCTGCTTGCACAGAGCAGTTTGCAGAATCATAGCTCTGGCTAATCATTTGAATGGGTGGATTTACAATGGACAATACCACCTCATCAGCCATTTGGCAGTTGGTTACATCCACAAAGCAGCTCAGCCCAACAAAATCCATCTTAAAACAAACCTGAGCTCTCCATAATAGCAGCTCTTCATGTTCGAAACGTTTTATAACACAGGCTAAAACCCCCCAGGCAATTGTGGATTTCATAGATCCAAATGCAATTATATGCCAGATTTCATAATTCAGACTTCCAGAAAAACCTCAGATGTCGTCAGCGTCATGTTCATCCAAGCCTGTATTCCCGAGTCCTTAGAAAAACAATCTTATTTCAATGAGCGGGCTCCCGTGTACCCTCTTCAAAGCCCCAGGATAATGGGAGTGGAACACCATTGGATTTATCAACAGCATTAAATTAAATTCACCCGTGGCACAGAGCATTAGTTCAGGGCCCTCTATCTCATTTAAATCCTAGAGCGGGAACACAATGGGAGTAATCCTTCTGTCTTACAAGGCCAGTTGCTGAATGCAGATGGGAGCAAGCCAAATATTCAGCAATCCAGTGTTCTAAACACTGCACAACTAGCAGAGCGGCTGAAGTTTTCACTCCAGCCTACTCACACCATTGCCAGTCCCAGTTTGTGAAGTGAATTTCAGTTTCCCGTCCCCTCAGCAATCCCAACAGGCATGGAGCCCCATCCGGGTGGGCGGAAAGGGTTTTACCCAATGCCAGTTGCCAAGACAGATACAGGTGACTAGAAAGGGCGTTGATCCTCAGGCATTCATGGCTGCCAGTCACATGTTGTTTCAGCAGTAAAAGTCTTTGCAATGGTTCCTTTGCAAATGTTTTGTCCTCATTTTCCTTCTTTCAGATGCCAGTAAGCTGGAGGTGAGAAATAGGACTGAGTGGAATTTTTTATCACAAGCAAAGAGATTAGGGAGTTTATCCATCAACACGAAAGCCCAGATGTTTTTAAAGTGGAAGTAAAAACAGTAGACGGAGAGAGACATTAATTATAAGGCTCCTTCTTCCCTTTAAATGTTTTAAAATATTTTTCAAATACCTAACTTTTCCTGTCGATTTTGGAGGGTTTTTTTTTTTTTAAAACACTTATTTCAGACTAAACTTTGGTCTTGTCTATATTGGCTTGAAAAAAAACCCCCTAATTCCCCCCTAGTGTTCAAGCAGACTTTGTGTTAAATTCTTTTAGTTGGCTGGATTTACATGGCTGTAACAGACCAGAATCTGGCCCCAGATGGATAATTATTTCACATTTTTTAAAAAGCTTTTCCTTTCATTTTTTATCCTTAATCTTCACATTCTAACTAGACTAATGTGTAGGAAGATAAAGGTTTAACTCTTTTTTCCTTCCAGTTTAAATGTAAGCCTGATATTCTCTGTACTTTAACAGTGCAGTGCAGTGGCTCTCAAACTTTAGCAACCCAAGGACCTCCATCTTGATTCACAATTTTTCAGGCTCCCACTGCCCCACCCTAAACTGAGGCCTTGTCCCTGTCCTGTCCCTTCAACAAGGCCATGCCCATGCACCACTCCTTCATTGAGGCCTCACTCCCACTCATTCCATCCCCCTTCTCTCCCTCTCACGGGGTTGGGGCAGGGGGTTGGGGTGTGAGAAAAGGGAGAGGGCTCCAGCTGGGGGTACAGACTCGGCTGAGTTCAAAGATGCAGGGTTTGTGGTGCAGGTGGAGCTCTAGCTGAGGACACTGGCTGGGGATATGGGTTCAAGGCTGGGCCAGGGATGAGTAGTTTGGGGTGCAGCAGGGGGCTCTGGGATGAGGCAGAGGATTGGGGTGGGAGTGTGGGGTTCAGGCTTCAGGAGGGAGTTTCGGTGTGGGAAGGGATTAGGATGAGGCAGAAGGGTGAGGGATCCAGTTATGGGGTGCAGGCTCTAGGGTGGGGCCAGGGATGAAGTGCTTGGGTGCAGAAGGGGGCATAGGTCATAGGCACCACCTTCCCCTCTTGCCAATAGGATGCTTGACCACCACCCTCAAAGGCTGCTGTTTAGTTCAGACTAAGCAGCACTGATGGTGAGAATGAAGCCAGTGCATCTCACCAAACCAGTTTGTTGGCTTCATTCGCAAGCCTTCTTTCGGAGGCTGCAGAAGCAGACTGTTGGATGTTGTCTGTCACTCATCACTGTGCCAACGCACTGCTGGTTACTCCTAAATGAGATGTTGACTTCAGCCCGTATGTTATCTCTCCACAGTCCTTCATATATAAGGCTAGATTGTGCCCTTGGAGCTTTTAAGTGCCATGGCGGGCATAGTAACACACAGCCTGCAGACTGAATTCTGCCTGACTCAGTGGGAATTCTTCCTGGAGACTCCTATCTTGGGCACAGCAGTGTAGCCACTACCTGGGATAGGACGCAGCATGTTCTCTCCTCTTTGCCCAGCCAAGCTCTGCTGACAGAGCTGAAGCAGAAGGGCCATCACCCATCTTTTTCCTCACCACCGCCTTTTATTCTCCCTTGCAGACATTCTCCTGGTGCTTTCCCATCACTCATGCCCGGGCAGAAGAACCAGCCACCCTCTGATACCAAGCATTCCAAAGACAGTTGGGCAGGCTACCTGCAGGGATAAATAAAGATCAGCAAAGCAGACTTATATAAGTGATGGGTGAAACTCAAGAGAACGTGGCAAGGGTGAGAATGATGTTTGCATTTTATTGCAGCAGTGTTGACTCATATTTAGTTGTGATCCTCTATTGCTTCAAAGATCTGAAAAGAATGGTATGCATGGATGAACGCACAGTACTAAACAGTGTCATGGGGGAGGACCAATGTGCATATGGACAGATTCGAGGCACAGGTAGCAGGCAGCAGAACACCACATGACATGCTGAAGTGCAATTACTGGCATTCATAGTTTCATACCGAATCCTACTCTCCAGGGTTTCTTTATGCATTAATTAAAAACAAGCCGCTGTGCTTCTAGCCAGCCACTGTTTGATGTTCTGCGAAGGAGACTTTCAAGTGACATAAGGAGCACAATGAAGCAAACCCCCAGCTGGTGTAAGACAGAGAGATCAGCTATGCTATGTACACCAGCTGATAGCATTTTTTAAAAGTCGTCCTCAGTGGATCTCTCTGGAATTACCCTGGCTGTATGGAGCTGGCCTGGGGACTAAGTCACACTGAAAGCAATGAAAAGGTTTGCTTCATGAAGGGGAACTACTTGCCTTAAATAGATAATTTTTTTAATATATCTGCAAACAGAGAAATACTGCTGTGGGCTTGCGAGACATGCCAAAGCCTTGATCAAAATTGCGTCCCTTTCATAGGGGCAAAACACATGTTCTCATTATCCTGAAAAGAAAAACTAAGGGGGGGGGAGGTCTCTTTTTATGTTGGTCTATAGCATGAAAATACCATGTACGACTGCCAGTTGTTTATCAAGTTTTCCAGATCAACAATATGTTCTTTCTTAAGGTCTTTCATTAAACAGCTTTCTGTCAGTCTCACTTTTATTAAATAATGAAAGCCAAATGGCAAACGGCTTCAGGATCTGGACTTGTCACATTACACTGATGTTTAAAGAGCATATTTGGTCACCACCTCACAGCAAGAACTGTTTGGAGGATCTGATTCATAAGTACTCACTGCTGTCGCTGCAGGACTTTTTCCGTGTGAGCTGCACATGTTCTTTTCACTGGGACATGGAGAAAGAAACATGCTCTCCTTTGTGTCAATCATGTCTACTGCTCAGCTGGGCCCCTCTTCCCATTACACACCTGAGGAATGCAAACTCCAAGAGGAAGGAGGAGGCAGTGAAATGGGGGTGTTTAGAGCAAAGAAAATCAGAGGCATTCAAAATTCCTGGCAGCGGGGCTCCTGCAGGAGAGATTTAAGTGCTTTCTTCTCCTGTTTCTGACAGGAAAACTCGGCGTTAGCAGCATTCTGAGGAAAAGCGCCCTGCCCCTTGGGAAAAGATAGCAACTCACAGAGCGGGAAAACCAAACTTAGGAGGGCAAGGGATTCAAACGGTACCAGTCTGACTCCTCACTCAACAGCGATGGGCAAAACCTCAAATGGTTTTGCAACACTCCATTGATTGGGGTCTTGTGTGGTGAAGGGGTGTTTAGGATGCAAGATGTGCTTTATATAAAAGTGATAGGGATGGGGATGGCATTCGGAAAACCTGCTCCAGTTTTGGCCTTTAAGCTAACAGTGGGTCACCATGGACCTTTTGTCCTCTAAACATCATAATGGAGCAGATCAAATAGACCAGATAGGATTTTGTGTTGTATACTGTAGCTCAAACAGCAGGCCCGTTGATGGGGAGTGGGGAAGGGGGCGATGTGGGGGAGTGAAACAAAGAGGGCAACTGCCCTGGAGTATGGCGATCCAAAAGGGCCAGGTGTTCCTAGCTGCTACTACTGCATCAATGGCAGCGGCTGGAGCTCTGGGCCCTTTAAATTGCCTCCAGAGCCCCACACGATGCACTTGGGGTGGTTCTAAGGGCTCCAGGTGATTCTGAGAGCTGCCTGTGGGAGGCTAGTTCCAGCCTCACCTCTTCTGTCCAAGGCCCCACTCCTTCTGGGGCACAGAGTGGGAGGATCCACCCCCAACCTGCCCACAGGCCTGGTGAGTCTGTCAGCCCCACTGTCAACAGATATTTTAAAATGAAGATGAAGGAGAGGGAGAGCGACCAGAGGGCACAGATGAGCTTTACAGATGAAACAGCATTGCCGAAAGAGAACATCCAAAGCAAAATGATGTAAAATTCCCAATAAAATTAAGGTCAAAACTTGTTCTCTGGGACACTCTATGAATCCTTTTCTTGCACTGTGTATTTCCTATTCCATTCTTGCTTCATCCATGTCACTTCCAAAAATGCTAATGGAAATCCCACATTCAGCACAAATGCAGCATGTACACAGGATACAAGTTCACATCAGAGCAGAGACGTTTTGCAACTTATCCCATCCACAGAACTTCTGAAAGTCTTGATGATGGTGTACTCCGTTCTACTGGGTTATCATCAAAACATTCTACCTGAGACCACTTTAACATTGCTACTAGCAATATGATTCAGTAATCATATTGCAATGCATTAAAATACTTCTAACATGCCAACTAAACCCCTTTCCTGCGGGGGAGGGGAATCCCTTCCTGGCTTTTCCAAAGATTAGTCATGTAGGAAAGGAACATTCTAGCTGCTTTGATGAGATGATTACAATGCTTTGTTATAGGGAAAGAACTTCAGTGCAAGTGAATCTTGTGCTTAATATGATCTATAATAGCATGTCAGGGAGTTTGTTCCCTCTCCCAAATTAAACCATGAAAAGGAGAAGCTACTATCACGGCATCTTGACCTTCTTCACCATCACATGAGAGCAAGGGCCAGCCTTGTGGTTGATTCTAGGATATATTTTAATAATTCTGCCAGCCACAAGTAACAAATCCATTTGTGTGCTGAAAAATTGATTTAAATGTGTTTGCATATAATTACAAAATGGAAACAGGTGCTGGTGCTTGTGACGGGGTGGACCCACTCCACAGGAATGGAGCCGATTCGCCCCACACTCAGCCTGCACCAACCCCCTCACTTTACAGGGCACGTGGTGGGTGGTCGGTCAGCCACCCGTTCTCGCGCGGCGGCCCAGCTGAGCAGCACCATGGTCGGGAGAATGCCAAATGCAGCGGTGGTGATGACACACCAGATGGTACGTCCAGGAGGGGGGCAAAATCTGGAGATGTTACGGGGAATGTGCGTCAAGGGGAGGGGCTAATGAGGGGGCTGGCCAGGCAGTTCAAAAGGGGTACGGCCACGAGAGGCGGGGGAGGGGTGGAGGAGTGTCAGGAGTAGGGCACAGGGAAGAAGCAGAGGAGTAGAAGGAATGCCAGGAGAGCCCCAGCGTCTAGGGTAGAGGCGTAAAAGCGGGGCAGAGAAGCGCAAGCAGGCTGGGCCATCCCCAGAGGCTCTTGGGGGTAGGAAGTAGCCCAGGGCAGGGCTTTCTTGCAGTCAGCCCGCTGGCTGGTGCATTTCCGCAGAAGCCCCACCAGCGGACAGGTCTCTGCCTATACTTTTCCATAGGGCCCTGGGCTGGGACCCATGAGAGAAGGCGGGTCCGGGTCCCCCTACTCCCACCTACCATCAGCGGGAGAGATACATTTAAGACTACTGTGGCTTGTGGCCATAATAGATGGTTACTGAGACCAAAGAGTTGTAAAATTGTGCATAGAAGGGATGGCCGGGTAGCCGCCAGGCCCAGGATAGGCTGGGAAGAAGCAGGAGCGGGTCCCCACTCCTCCACAGTGCTGAATTAAACTATGCAATCACCAACTACTCCTGATTAATGTGGTCACTAAGGAAAGAGAATGGTACCCACTAGTATAATCCCCCCAGAGTCTATAAGGGCTATATCCCCCTTCTTTTATCATCCTTCCTGTTTTCCTGTTATTTTGTCTTGCATCTGACTATCAAATCTGAGGCCTAGATTTTGTCCCTTGTACTACCCTGTAAAGTCCCATATACCCTATGGCAATACAGAATTAAATTCTCCATACAGCCTTCTTCCTACATGCTGGAGCACAGTAGTTATCAAAACGAGGACATGGATAATGGGTAGTCTGCAAAACAAAACGTTTGAGAACCAAGGAGGTGGGGTTCAGGAGTAGGCTGTTGGGTGGGAAGACAATTTTGTGCCAAGGTGGTGTGTAGATTGAGATGCTTGAAGAACTGCTTCCTTAGCACAAAACAACGTAATGGCCAAAGGCCAGGGAGTTTAACCCTGTGATAATATCTGCAGTTGAAAAGATCACATTTCCTGCTTTTGAGAAGGACAAATGCCAGTATTTACACAAGAAAAGGCTGCCAGTCACTCAAAAGCCGCAGGCTATTTCTAAAGACTTGCCCAAGAAAGTCAGCATGACAGTAAGTGACTGCAATACGCCTGACTACTCTGCTGTAACGCAGGTGGAAGCAGTCCCTAGCTCTGAGCCATATAAACGCTCTCCTTTGGGGCCGTTATTCCCCCCAACCTCATCAGAACCCCCAGTATATTTTCAGTGGAAATCTTCCTCTTGTGCATACATCATTTGGCCTGTGCAAGTGGTCCCCTTTGCACTGGACGTGATACAATTTGCACCTGATGAAACCACTGGCGCCACAGGGTTTGGTGGGTACAGACTCTAACCCACAAACGGCTAAACTTCAGGAGGGCCAGCCTGAGTGACAGAACTGCTGGCAGTCATCTTGTTCTGAGGCAGCCAAGGTGAGATAGTTACCCAAGGCCATATTGTTACCCTGTTAGTTGAGCAATGAGTGACACAAAGACCTTCTGTATATTCACAACCAGGCGGTTTCACCCTCCAGGCTGGATACCTGTGCCCCGCCTCACAAGTTCTCCTCCTCCGAGCCATCTGTAGTGCGAAGACACAGGTTTGTGCACGAATAGCCCGAATCAGGAGTGTGCTGTCCAAACCTTTCAGCTCTGTTTGTGTGTCCTGTGGGAAAAACACACTCACAGGATGTGTCCTATGGGGAGAATTACCACACAGAATACTGGCTTGTGTAACCATAATTACAGAGCTGCTGTCAATCATTAGACAAAGAAAGTGGTCTTCCTTCCTGCCAGGTGGAATTCTCTCACAGACTGTGGAAGGTCTTTCCAGATGGATGAGCCCTAAACAGCCTTGGGCAAACTTAGCCACCCAGGCAGTTAAGTTTAAGATAAGATGGAGGCAGATAACTTGTCTAAGGCCATCACATTTGGAGTGACAGCAGCAATAATGATAGTAACAAAAGGAATCTTAAAAGGCATCAGATCATTCGCCTTCACCTCTTTGGCAGTATTTTCTTCCAGGTGGTCCTCAACTTTAGGGATCTGTGTTTTAAGGGTCAACCTGCATGGATTCTCATACACTCTCTGTCCCTCTAATTGAGACCTCAGCTGAGAGCAGATCCAGGGAAAGGGGGACGAGGCACCTCACCCTTCAAGCACCCTGCTCTGCACAGAGAAGGTGTAGGGCTCACAATGAGTCATTGTTAGGCACTGTCAATAGGAGGGGGCATAGCACCACCATTCCTGGAAGATATGGGTTCTGCATTCAGCAGAAGAGCTAGCACGGTTTCACCTTACATGTGTATTTCCCAGGTTGTCAGGCAATGCTTGGCAACTATCCCCTACCACAAGGCAATATTCACTTTGACCAGTGCATCATCCAGCACAAATCTGTCCAAAATTGTCATGTGTTTTCACTGGCTGCCCTGCCTTGGATGACGATTATAAATAAACTTACTCAGTGCATCTGTAGTGCCTAACATCCCAGAATCTTAAAGCACCTTACAAACAGTTATTTAAGCCTCATAGAGTTCCCCTTGGAGCTTGGCAAATGCTCTGATCCTTGTTTTAAAAAGGGGTTAATTGAGGCAGTAACGGGCTAAGAGGCCCAATTGTTTCAACTCTAGGTGCTTCTAAAGATAGGCACCTAAATCCATAAACAGGCACCAGATAGGAGAATATCAATGTTCAGAGGGGCTGAGAATTTGCAAATCCACTGAAAATTCAGTGGGAGCTGCGATTACTCTGAAAATTAGGCTACAGCTTGAACCTGTCTAGTCCAGCACTCTCAGAACCTGAGTTGTGCTGAGCCAGAAAATTTGCTGGACCACGGGAGGTCAATATTGTCTAGCAGCATTACCAGCACTTCCACGGCTTATTGGGCTCTGAGAAGACATTTAGGGGTAAATTTGAGCTAAATAAGAGCACAAAACACTCAGAGCCAGGACTGGTGACTAAACAGACTTTATGGGACCACGGGAAATTTGGCCACACCCATGATACGTGGACATCCAGCTAACTAAAATCATGCCGGTCCATGGACGTTGCTGGACCACAGAGTGCCAGCCTAGAGAAGTTCAGCTTGTACTTTTATATCGTATTATCTTGGAGGCTGGACTATGCTTTGGGGGACCCTTCCAAACCTCTAGGTTTATTTAACACAGTGGTCCTCAATGCGGTAACCGACAAAGCATCTGGGCTGGCCCCCCCCGCGGCCGCGGCGCCAGTGCAAGGCGCGTGGGCAGCCCCTGCCCCGGGCACGCGGTGCATGCATGGCCCCGCCCCGGGGTGCCCAGCGCCTGAGCGGCCCCACCCCCGGACGCCTGGCAGCCACAAAAGGTTGGGACCACTGATTTAACCCTTATCGCTGTAACTCTCATTCTCCTATTCATTCTCCAGTTGCATGGCAAGTATAATAGGATCAGTGGTCCCCTCCCGTTCGCATCTGTATTCCATGTAATGCTTCCAGAGATGACTTTAAGTTAACAGAATAGTTTTAAAAATACCGATGGGAAATGACTGATTCCTGTGGATCCCTTCATCTTTTTAAAAATAAAAAATGGGAAATGACTGTCTAGGAAGGAGTACTGCAGAAAGGGATCTAGGGATCATAATAGAGCACCAGCTAAATATGAGTCAACAACGTGATACTGTTGCAAAAAAAATCAAGCATCATTCTGGGATGCACTAACGGGGGTGTTGTGAGCATTACATAAAAAGTAATTCTTCCACTCTGTGATGATTAGGCCTTAAGAGGAGTACTGTGTCCAGTTCCAGGTACCACCTTTCAAGAAAGAGGTGGACAAACTGGAAAAAATCCAGAGAAGAGCAACAAAAACGTTTAAAGGTCTAGAAAACATCACCAATGAGGATTGATTTTAAAAATTGTATTTGTTTAGTCTGAAGCAGACTGGGGAGGGGGGGGGGCATAACAGTTTTAAAATACACACAAAGTTATTACAAGGAGGAGGGAGAAAAAAATGTTCTTCTTAACCTCTGAGAACAGGACAAGAATCAATGGGCTTAAATCACAGTAAGGGAAGTTTAGGTTGGACTGTTGGAACATTTTCCTGTAAGAGTGGTTAAGTGCTGAAATAAATTGCTTGGGAGGTTCTGAAATCTCCATTGATGGAGGGTTTTAAGAGCAGTTTAGACAAATACTTGTCAGGGAAGATCTAGATGGTGCTTGGTCCTGCCATGAGTGCAGGGGAGTAGACTTGATGACTTCTTAAAATTCCTTCCCATCCTAGGATTCAAACAAACAAGGTTTAATGAAAGAAAAATAGGTATTGCAAACCTATAGGTAAAACACGACAATTAAGAGTCCCTTATTCCTTGAATGGACTAAGGGCCAACCTTTGCTCTCAGATGCTTAATTCTATGCTATCATACTGCACTCCCTTATGAATCTCCACTACGAAGTTAGTTCTAAACCAAGCAAGGAGTGTTTAGTATTAGCACTTTCAGCTCTGCGCCGTGTTTATTCAGGCCCTTGAGCCTTTCTTATTTACGCCCGTCCAGTAAAAAAGGAAGATTTATTGCATGTGTTGTAAAAATAGGAGGGAATCGAGAGCCCTGCCGTTCTGCTGTGATTGTTGGCATTTTTCCCCTGTTCTCATCTCCAAGGATTTGCTGGGACACCTTTCTTTTGGCTGCCTCTCGCTAGGAATTTGGCCCTCACACTCTCTGAACATCCATGAGCAGCACTATCTCATGATTAGGATGGAGCTAAGGGGAAGGTGCAACAAGCCAAACACCAGGGAATTAGCATAATAAACACTTCACCTCTTACACGGCAGAACTCAGCTCTCACTCCAACATCAACCTCAATTAAACCTTCAACTTTCCAATCAACCTTCCTCTTCCTTGTTGTTGTGCTCACTAGGCAGCTTCCGGAGTATCTAGCCAGTTAGTCAGCTGCTAGGGAAAGAGGAGGGTTCTACAGCCTGGAAGCTGGATTTTTTTTTCTCCAACTGTTTATTGGAAATATGGAG
Organism: Apalone spinifera; assembly: GCA_030068395.1. Taxonomy (NCBI): domain Eukaryota; kingdom Metazoa; phylum Chordata; order Testudines; family Trionychidae; genus Apalone; species Apalone spinifera. The sequence continues at coordinate 48,995,958 of JANRFK010004893.1, forward strand.
CAGTGTGCTTTGAGAAGGCTTTATTTACCCCAACTCCTCATTGGCTGGAATACCCCTGCTCTGATGTATGGTACATCAAAAGCCGACCCATTCTAGGCACAGCATCAGAGCATACCATACAAACTCACATTTAAGGCACATACATTAATAAGCACAGGTCATCCAAATGCACACCAGACTGAAGGTGGGGAAGTCACCGAGAACATGACTGCAAAGTACCACATGCCCCACAGAAGAACCGGAAGGAAATTCACAGAGCATTAGCGTCATGTTCACACTCTGACTATTTAGGATCCTATTAGTTTCTTTTCATATGGAGGAATGCTTTTACACTGAGCAGATCTATGCAAGATGTTTTTTATCATCTAATAGTAATCTACTGCTTCTCGATTTCAACTACACATGCTCCTGATTTTTAACTGTTGTCAGAAGAACAAGGAAAAACTAAAATAAAGATTTTTGTCTCCAAGTCCTGAACAAAAACTTTTAAAAGCAAGTTTAAATGACTAGCAATAATGTTGTTGACTGCAGTCAGCAAAAAATGCAAGTTGTCAGCTACCTTTCTTAATAAAGAGAACATGTCAGAGAGAATCTATAACTTACAATACCTGGAGATACCAGTCTGGGAAATTCAATCATATATCGTTGATGGATGAGACATTCAAGCAGACATAGCCAGTTTGAAGAGCTCCCCAAATCCTGTGGCTATCATCAGCATGTATCTGTCCATCATTTCATTTGTGTGCACAGAACCTTCATATTGCTACAGTCAGGAATTAAATCTTAACTTGCCGAGAGCAGCTGTGTTAAGAGAAGCAATGAAAGATTACATCCTCCACAGTAGAGGTGATAGGTGCCGTTGCTTAAACTTTTCCCAGCTGGTTAGGGCTCTGATACACAATCTAAACTCAGAAAAACCCAATGTCATGGCTGATATTTTGCCCTTATCTCTTGCCAGGGTGCCTCTTCATTTCCAGGCGATGGGCAGATTGTCCTCTTTGTCGTTGAGTTTCCTGGCTTGTGTCACAACCTTTATGTTATTTAAACATAGTTCTGTATTTAATTTAATTTCCTTGGTTTTGTTTAGCTTTGATAAAGAAAAGGAAATATTTTCTAATAGATTAAAAAGCCCATTATTGAGACCAAGTTCAGTGAGTTATCAGGGGCCAACCAGAGAATAACGGCTGTGGCCAAAGTCTGAGAAAGGGGCATGGGAACAAAAAACCATAGCGGAATAACAAATGAGTTTTCAATGTGTGAAGGGGAAGCAGGATGAGGAAAAAGATTCCAGTAGCGCTGCTGAAAATCAAGGGAGGGTTCACAGGGAGACGAGAGAACAGATGTGGAGCAGAACACAGGGATTGCCAAGGTATTGATTGAGGCTGGAAGATGCAGGAGACAAATCCCGTGTCTACTGCACATGTAAAATGGGGAGGGGCAGGAAGGAAGAACACAGAGCATAGAGTTTATAGATGTATACATCTCTGCAGTTAAACAGGTTTCCACACTATAGCCCTGGTCCTGCATGGGTGCAGTGTGGCAAAGTGCTCTCTGAGGTGCTCTGAATCCCAGGGGGCTCCTGTTCATGGTGAAGGCGAGAGGTGACATCACCCTAAGTAATATGAATCCTCTCTAGGAAGACTTAAAGGCATCAAGGCAGACGGGAAAGGATGATTTTGGAGCTCACCCTTTGAAAGCATCACTACCAGGGTATGTCTACACTACAGAGTTTTTCCGAAAAAACTTCAATTATGTCCACACTGCAATCACATTCTTTCACAAAAAAAATTGAAAGAACTGAGGGGTTTTTCCAACATTGCTAATCCTCATTCTACAAGGAAGAAGCCTTTTTCCGAAAGAGCTCTTTCCGAAAAAGGAGCATGTGAACGGGAAAGAGGAAAAAGAACCGGTGCCGTAGTGACTATTCCGCCCATAGTAATCACAGCTTACATGCAAGATATCATCCAGACTGAATGGATGTTATCGGTCAAAAAAGTAGATCGCTTTTTCGATGCACTTTCGCAGTGCAGACTCTCTTTCGGAAGAAGTTTTTTTGGAAGATCTCTTCCGAAAAAGCTTCTTCCGAAAGAAGCCTGCAGTCCAGACATAGCCCCAGATAGAGACCTGGAGTGGAGTAACAACGGAAACTCTTTTGCATTCAAGGTATCCATTAAAGATGGAAATCGAATCATAGAACGCTAAAACTGGAAGGGTCATCAAGTCCAGTCCCCTGCCCTCACAGCAGGACCAAGCACCATCATTATTCAATGGGAAGAAACATGGCCAGAGGGTCTTAGGCTGCATCAGCTGTAGTGTTATTAATGAAACAAGGAAGGTGATTGTGATCCTTGTGCAAAATCACAGAGGGACCTTCGTCGGTGGGCTGAGGCCAGATTGCTGGACCATATGCCTCCATAGCATTTGTGCACATTTTGGGGTAAAGCCTGGAGAAAAGCTACTGATCACAGGTTTGGACAGACTTAGGTATGAAGACCAGCAGGAAAGCTTCAACTTTCAGAGTTTGGAGAACAGGAAGCTACAGAAACTGAAATAAACGACAAGAAAAAAGACGTACAAACACTGGAAATTAGTTTTAAAGGGTAAGTGAAATATATGCAGATGGCCTTTTATTTTGAGCGCTTGCGTTGAACAATCTTTTTTGGGAGGGGGCCTACAATGCTCTGTCCCCAGAGGTACTAGTCAAATCCACTGTACTAGGATTCAAGAGGGATGGGAACTTGAGGGTTAAATGGAACTGCATGCTTACTTAGACTCCTGCTCACGCACACCCAATTAAATTGATTAGCAACTGGGGCTGGGAAATAACCTAAGCATTTCTATAGCCATCTAGGGGCGTGATGCCAGACGTTGTTTGGAGAACTGTATAGAGACCCGCTGGTGGGGTTCAGAGACATTGTTTAAGAAAGGCAAAACCTGGTTTAGGGCATATTCTACCAGAAGAACCCTCATTATAACCCAGCAGACTATTGCAAAGGTCTTATTAAATCTCTGAGTACCAAGTAAGCAAGCCATGGGCCTGATCCAAAGTCTTTCCACTGACTTCAAAGAGTTTTGACTCAGGTCCCAAAACAGATTATTTTGGACTCATCACGGATGCCAGGATGACAATATGGCTGAACTCTATACGGCTTAGTCATGTCATTAAAATGCTGTCCCAGAGTCCTAGCAGAGGGGAAGATTAGGACACAGGGAATGAATTGACAATAGGCAGGCTAAGATACTAGCATCACAGGTAGCTTACATGTCACAGTTCCTACTCAAAAATGTAGCACTTAACTCACAAATGCAGCTCCTGGCTTCAGAACTCCTGCAAGGAATTCTCAGTTCAGAGTCCAAGGCAGGCTGCTTTCTCTCTCAGCTTCTATTGCACCAGCCCTGGTGATATAAAATCCTGCAAAATGCATTGGACCTGGTTCTCACAAGCACTGGTATAAATCCGTTGCGTTAGGTCTTGACCCAGTCTTCGGACTGTCTTGCTGCATTTGTAAAGTTACTCATTTAAAAATATCATTTATCGGAGTGTTAGAAAAGGCGAGCACGCTACAGAAAAATATCCTAGCAGGTACTACATAGAGTCCAGGTCTGTGCATAAAATTCCCAATTTACCTTCCAAAATTTTTGTCTTGAATATTTGTTTCCAGCTCACTTAGAAATAGCCCAAAGTGGAGTGCATTTGATTGTAGTGCTTGAAGTGCAAGCCTTTTTAGCAGCAACAGCTCTAAGCTTAATCATACAGGTGGTCTTATCACACCATTCTTATCAAGTGTTGGAAATCCACTGAGCCTCTTTCAGTATTTCTGTCTTCTACACAGAAAAAGGCTGCAGCTTTTCTTCATCTCCTAGATGGGAAAGGAGAAATGTTTTAGAACCATGAACATGGTGCTGAATAACGATATTGCCATGGAGGGGCTGGTACGTACATAGACCGCTGCTACTGGATGGAATCAGTCCTGCTCGGTTGTAGGACAGGCTCTACATGGCTAACTAGCTCACAAAGAATCTACTGCAATAAAGTGGCAGGGTCATGGGAGGTATATTGATATATATAGTCCATCCTGGACAGCTGTTTCCTATTGCATGAATGGTTTCTCCAATCTAGGTTGAATTGTGCCAAATGAAAGGGCTTCTAGCTCTTCCAGTTGGAGAATAATACCCAGTCTATCTCACTGGCAAGAAACTTTTCCCAACACTCAACCTAAGTTTCCTCCAACCTTCCCCACTTCCTCCTCATTTTCTTTTATGTTTTCACTTATGTTTATTCATATCTCAGATCCTTCAAACTGCAAGAAGTATTAACAGTTAGCTTATTTTAAGATGCTTTTTTCATTGCGCTCAACTGAAGCAAAGAAAATACACTAGTCAGAATTTCTGTCTCTAGTCAATTTCACTTTCAGAGACAGTAAAATATTTTTTCCCCCAAGCAGCCTATAATTGTATAACAACCTTACTTCTGCCTTGAACATATGTTACTCTATCCTGAAACATGATGCTGAAATGTTTAGGTTGCAAATGCTGTGAGGGAAATCAAATTAAAAAAACTGTATACAACAGGAATTTTAATTAAAATTCTACCAATGTTAGGTTTTGTAATACAGTGGGGTTTGGGGTTTTTTAACTAAATATTTGGTCTAAAGTCTCTTGAATACTTGCCTTCTTTCAATAAAGGACTTGATATGTGAGCTTAATTTTTTCAATCCATTTGTGTAAAGAAGTTCTTCCCCACTTCTGGAAAGAGACAGGGCTGGGACATCTGTGAAGCACATGGTTATACTGCAATGATCTCATCAACATGAACTAGCACAGCAAGCTGAAATTGCTCCTGCCAAAAGCAATGCTCTGCAAAGGGACTTCCTGGCCAGATAAGGCTAAAGAAACCTACTGCATATGTTGTTATTCTAAACTAACTGATGAAACACATGGACGCTGAGTAACTGCAGGAGTCCAGTACAATACATGATGCAGTGAGAAAGAAATCTTTCTTTAGATTTCGCACCTCAAGACAGGGTGAGGGAGGGAAGGAACTTAAAGTAGAGATAGCATATACGTGGCAGCCCTGTTTTTTCTTTGAATGTGTTTTCTGTTACACCATGGAATTTTTTTTTTCTAGGTCTTAACTAGGAGATACTACAACAAGTAGTAGTGCACAAGTTTAGGCTACTATGAATTCATTTTAAAAACGTGGTATTCAGATAAATAATCTTCCCCATATACTGTATCTAAGTGCAGTCCAGCTAGATTGCATAATGATATGTTTCCAGCTTTATCTCAGCCACTAAACAGGTCTATGCAGGTTCTGTATAGTCCCTAGCAAACAAAGATGACAACGCTGGAGCTCAAGCTGTGTGACAGTATTTCTGGCTATAGCTGGTTAACCAACACCTCCTGCTGTGATCCCACATATCAAGAAAAATACATGTTATTTTTTTAAATAGGAATTGAAATTTGGGGTTGCCCTTGTAGAAAACACCTATAGAATGTTTAGAGAGGCAAAATCAGTAGGGTTCTGTAGAAATTCAATAGGATTTTATATCAAAATTACTTTATAAAACTATTAAATCTAAATAGAAACTCGTACTCTACCCATAGGTTTTTAGAATTCTATAATAGTGATATTCTTCTCTACTAAATTCTAGAGGTTGCTCTTAAAAACCATACCTATAAACAAGCCATTATTTACTTTTACATTCTCTAACAATGGCTTTGTCCCTCCAAAAGAGCTGCCCCTCTCAAGCAACCCTGCCCCTGTTCTTTTTTGAAAACATACTTTCTCTATTAAAAATTATGCTTTTATTACTTCCCCTGTCATGCCAAGCAACCAGGGGGCATTACTTCAACAGCTAGAGTCCAAGATCTTCTATCCCAGAAGATTTGGCAGTTACCAATTGCACAATAAGTCGAGTAATGAGCAAGCATGCTCTCAGAAGAGGCTACATTTACTGTATGATAACGATGCACAGGTCATTCTATTCCAGCAGAACCAAAGCCAGAGCACTGTTTTGTGTCTGAAAGAGACAATAGCTCATTTTCCCTTCTCCCCAAAGAAGGCCCCATACATCAGCTCCAAAATGAAAACACTTTTGTCTTTGTTATTTGATTTTGTTACAAGGATGATTTTTCAGTCCCTCACACAGCAACTACCACAGCCTGCTTGCGGAAAGAGAGAGGATCTCTTAGTAGCTTTGTGAGGGATATTAGGTTTTTTTAGGGTTGCCAGGTGTCCAGTATTCTACCGGACAGTCTGGTTTTTGCACCATCTATCCGGTAAAAAAATTCAGAAAAAAATCCGGAAAAATCCTGTGCAATGTCTGGTATTTTCTGTTTTTCCGGCTGGGTGCCGGACGGAAGCCTGGCGGGGGCAGAGGGAGTGGCTGGGAGGCGGGGCCGCGATCGGCGCTGGGAGCCTGTGGCTGCATGCAGAAGCCGGTGGGGGCGGAGGCAGGGGAATGGTTCGGGGCCTAATCGGCGCTGGGAGCCCTCAGCTGATTGCTTCTGAGGAGGAGTGACACCTTGGGGAGGAGGAGAAGCCCTGTCCCTGCTCCTGGACACTGTTCAAGCACATTGTGATGCTGTAGTCCAGGAGAGAAGCCTGCAGGTGTTTTGGAGTAGTGTTTAGGCACCTTCCATGTGCTCTCAGCCAAAACTGACTAGGGAGGATTTTCTGCTTCTTCCCACTGGGACACCCAAAGACCTGGCTATGGGGGGAGTCACCTTCCTACCTGGTTGTCGGCTCACCCACCTGCCCTGCCCTACCATTGTGTTGCCCTGGGATCTGCCTCTCTGCTTTGGGTAGCAGGCTCTGCTGCCTCCCCCTTTGTTCCCAGCTTGGTGGCTCTTGGTAGTAGCCACACAGGATATGTGGTTTTTTTTTTTTTTTTTTTGGCTCGACAAACTTTTAGCCTGCATATTCAGTATTTTTGGGAGACTATCTGGCAACCTTATTTTTTCCCCAAAAGACTGTTTGAGAAATTATCAGCCAGCCCAATAACCTACTGTCTACAGTACTTTTATTTAAGTATAGTAAGGCAAGAGAATGCATCCTAGTTTTAGTGATCACTAAGCTACTCTGTACCAGAATCCAGGATTACAAAGGCTCTATAAGGGTATGCATATGGGTTAACTAAACAAAGGCAACAAAGTCTTTCATAAGAAGTAGAGCAGTTCATTCCCAAACATCCTGTAACTGCATAACAAGGCCTATTTCTACTATGAGTTTATTTAGCCCCTATCCTGAAAATCATATGCCAGAAAGCCAGGTGGCTGCTTGGGATTGGCCTTTTATACCCTCTTTCTGGGCTTAGTTAGAGTCAGCTGTGTGCTGGGAAGTGGTTTCTCTCCATATATTAGTGGCATTACAAGCCCCCTCCTCCTCCCTTTTCATGCCTGCTGCTTCAAGAGAAAGTTGCATGGAGCGCTCAGATGAAGGCTTCTTAGGAAGGAAGCCAAACAGACTTGTAGTTTGTAATAAGGCTCATTGGGCAAAACCTGTTTGTTGCTGTATTTGATGTGAACAAAAGAAACTGTGGCTTACTCTGTCAGTGAGAAAGTCTCCTGATGTGTACTGTGTCAGAAGACTGAGGCAAGGCAGGTGGCTATTGTGTTAATCATTCCTGGTGATTTCAGATGAGAAAGCTGGTCTTCTGGCTAATCTTTCCCCACCCCAACTGAAAGTCAGGAGCTGTTGTATCTACTCTGCTGTAACTGCCTCTGTGATCTTGTTTGCTGTGCTGTTGTAGCTATGTTGGTCCCAGGTGAGTGAGGTAATATCTTGAGCTGGTGAGTGAGGTAATATCTTCTATTAGACATACTCCTCCTGATGAAAGACTTTACTCTACACCGAGCTCCTCTTAAGCTCTGTAGCTGGAAACTTGTCTCTCTTAATCTACCCCCTCTTCTCTCCCCCCCCCCCTCCCCCCTTGCCCTGCTGAAGATGGTCCAATAAAAAGATTATCTCCTCTACCTTATCTTTGTGATCTGGGGCAAGTCTGTTCAAGCTGCTGTGGCTCTAGTTTATCTGCAAAACATGTGGAATATGCCCTCACCCTCTACTGGGAGGCTTACTTCATAGAAGCACTTCCAGACTGTCTGAAAAGCACTGCAATAAAATACCGGTAGCAGGGGCTGCAGGGCTCAATTGCTGTGTAGACAGTCAGGCTTGGACAGGAGCAAGGGGTTATGCTCCCAAATGAGCAGTTTCCAGTCTCCTCTGCTTTAACCTGGTGCTTCTGGGAATACTGCTTTCTTTGTCAACACTAGTCCAATTGTCTGCAGTGTCTCTCTGCTTAGCATCAGGCCCTGCCCAAATAGCTGACTATTGGGCTGCTCCCCTTACCTTGTTTCATAAGCTCCTGAGGGATCCTAACCTAGCTAGCTGCATCCAATCCCCATGTCAAAACAGCCTCTCAGCTAGTCAGTGCCCTCTCCTGACCCTCCTTTTGAGCCTCGTGTCATTAAAATCCTAGGCAGCTCTGTCCCAGAGTTCTGCATCCGATCTGCAGCTCCCAGGGATGCCCTGGCTAGGTGGGCTGCTGGTTCAGAAGGTGCCAAATAGCTGGTATAGTTTTCTTTGTGCTTGTGCCAGGTTTCTGTCCTATATCCGACAGAGCTGGTATTCACAACAATCACTAAGAGGGTGCAGCGCAAGGGAGAGAGTAAAAAGCTTGTCCTGTGCACCCTTAAAAAGAGGGGAAGAAGGATGGGAAACCATTTTAAGGCAGGCAGTGTTACCTAGGGACTACAGCAATGGACTGTGATTTAGGAGAGGTGGGTTCTGGTCCTTGCTCTGCTACTGGCTGATCCTGGAAAAGTCATTTTGTTTCTCTGTGCTTCGGTTTCCCTGATTGTAAAAATTGGGGCCTAATGGTACTGATTTCCTAACAAAAGGCATTGCATGAGAGCAGGTGTTAATGCTCAGCCATTCCAGTGTTGAGAAGTCCTGCAGTTATTACTGTTGGGATGTGGGTGGTTCCTAGTAACCAGAGGAGTCTGGGTATTGTGTTCATTTCCTTTAGCATTGGTTGCATAACTCAGTTAGACCATTGCAAATCCCATCCAATAGAAACATGAATTGAATGTTGACTGAGCTGGGATTCTCTTTTCTTTACCTCTACTTGCAACTCACCTGGGCGATGTCTACACTGGCGTCTTCTTTGCACAAGGATTCTTGTGCAAGAAGTCGTGTGTGAGATGTGCTTTTGTGCCAGAGTGCCCATGGCAGTGTGGACCCTTTCTTGTGCAAGAAAGCTCCGATGGCCATTTTAGCCATAGGGCTTTCTTGCGCAAGAAACCCCTGCCGAGCATCCACACTGCCCTCTTGCACAAGAGCTCCTGCGCAAGAGGGCTTACACCTGTTAAAAAAGAGCGTAGCTCTTGGTAGCTTGCGGAAGAAGCCCTCTTACCACGCCGTACTGTAAATCTTCTTGTGCAAGAGGGGTTGGGCAGTGTGGATGCTTTCTGGAAGAACCGCCCTTCTTGCATGATAACCCGCCAGTGTAGACATAGCCTTGGAATGCTAGTTACTGGGCCTGGTGCCTATCTACCATGGCGATGGGTACCATTGAAATGGCAAAGTGATGAGAGAGAATCTGCCTCCTGAGACTCTAGGAAAATCACATCTGCCTTAGAACACGTTACCAGTCTATTTAGAGCGATCCCGCCATAGTGTGAGTATATTTACAGGACATAGTAATGCATTAGTCTATCTTACCCATGGGAAGTACAATCCCACAGAATGGATTGAAAAACTGTGGCCCACAAGTCCAGGTCCAAAACTGAGAATTTCCATGCCCAAGTCTTTGCTAACTTCCTTTGCCCTGTTTGTGTAAATCCCCTCGATGGCACTGAAAATCTTATTCTAGATCAGGCTCAAGATGCAGAGTTTTGAATTACTTTGGGTTGAATTTAGCAGCAACTTCTACAGCCCGTTTCAGGGAAGCGTAGCTCTCCAAAGCCCCTTGGCCTGTCTTATGTAACACTAGGTAGAATTTCACCTCCTGTTTCTCGGAGGGAAAGCTAGAAAGCAGTGCAGCTCTTACAGACTGGGGGGGTTGATGTGGTTTCACTTGTGCAATCTCTGTTGTTTCCTATTACCACCAGGCAGATTTGAACCAGCGAAACTTAGTGTAGGAGCCTCTACAGCTTGAGCTATAAAGCCAGCTGACTCTCATCTTAGGCTGTAGAGCTCCCTTGTTCTTATCTCTCACTGTAAGTGGTCTAAGTGCCACTGTATGGGATAGGGAACCACACTAGGGCTATGTCTATATTGCACATTCTTGTGCAAGAAGATATGCAAATGAGGCGTGGTGATGAATATTGCCACGCCTCATTTGCATACCTAATGAGCTGCCAATTTTGCACAAGGGGCTTTTGCGCAAGAAGGAGGAGTCTACTCTGCTCCTTCTTGTGTAAGAGGGGGTTTTTGTGCAAGAGCTGTTCTGCTGCTTATTTTCTTGCACAAGAACGTGCAATGTAGCTGTAGCCTAGGTGTGCGGGTTACACCACCATGTTGAAAAGCTGTGACACAGCAGCACTGGTAAGAAAGTGATCTTGATTATTGGACCCAGCTACACAAGTCATTGCTACTGAAGAGTATAGATCTATTTGACGTCCTGGGTCAGTGTCTACTGAGTCCAGTGACTGCTGTGAAACAGTTTTCTTAAGGGTGAATAAAAAATTCATAGGGTTCTGACTGCATGCATGAATGAACTCACAACTGCTCACTTAAAATCTTCCAGAAAAACTAAAATACAAAGAGTGATCAAGTTATGGAAAGGGGCTGGCATAAGCCATAAAGTTTGGATCTGAACTTCCCCAAAGCTTGTGGATCTGAGGCTCCTTGTGATGCTCTAAAGCAAGACAACCAGACCTCCACTTATTCATTCCATGCTGTCAGAATCTATGCAGGAGACCTACTGCTTTGTGATTGCTGATTTAAGTTCATTTCTCTGATTTACAGTTTCCTGATTTGCAGGTTGTTAAAATACTTATAAAACAGGCTGGTCTGGAAAATGTTCTGAAATAATTATGTTGATGACTAAAAATCAGCCAGAAAGGGCCTTAATTCATAGCAGCTTATACAATAAGGCAGATTTAGGGGAGAGCTTTTATTCTCAACTCCTATTTCTAATACATTTCATTCATGTTCATATCCTGTGCTGCAAGCCCCCAATGTGAAGGAGTTTATATGGGGCTAAACTAGCTCTAATCCTACTCTCAGGAACCGGTTGACTCTTTTGGAAAGGCTTTCTAGGGCACATAAATTCTTCTAGTTGAAGGTTAGTGTTGCGTTTATGTTCTGGATGTTTATGTGGGGAATTATTAAAGCAGGGTGGTTTTTTCCCTTTTTAAGAGACATGGGGGATTCTGGGAGTTTTGAGGGGTTAAAGTTGAAGCTAAAAGTCTGTGGCGTGAAAAATGTAGCCTCTAAGGCAGTAAGGGGAAACCTGGGCTAGTGAGTGGTCCTCCTTCATCTCGGTGGGCCGCAAGGTTGTCATAACCAAGACAGTCTCCTGGGATAAGGTAGTTTTGTGAATTGTGCTTGTGAATCTAGAATCTGTGGGATGTGCCAATGGAACCATAGCATCACTTTGATTGGATGCAGAAGGCGCACACGGCTCTCATAATGTTGTGTGCAATCATCACATATCTCACTTCCCGGGCCTTTGCTTTAAATGCATGTCAATTTTGTAATACAGATTGAAAACCAGCAGAATCTTGCAATCCTGTGTGGGCGACAGTAAACAAAATGTCTCATGGAGTGCCACACACAGAACCCCAATGGGCTGCTTGCAGCTCTTGGACCTTATTTTGTCCACCACTGCTCTAAAGTCAGGGTCCAGCCCAGTTTACTTGCTACAAATAAAGATCCTATTTGAGTGTGTACATAAAGATGTGCGTATTTTAAGCAAGCAAGCAAAAGCTAGGATTCAGAAAGTGAGTGAAACGTATCCTCAACTGTGATACTAGACTTTTTTGTTGGTGCTGTAGGGAAAACTGATATGTGGGTAAGGCTGAATATTTGGGAGTTGTAAAATGTGTTGCCAAAGCTAGCATAATGAGACGTTTCAGGTGTCTCTAATTTCAATAGCCCCATGCAGCACTGGAAACCTAGCACAACATGATAGAGCAAGTGTAGGAAAACCAGAAACTGACACTAATCATTGAGTAATGTCAGAAACTCAAGTATGATCAACTTTTGTGATCTTATTGCAAGTCTTGTGATATTCAGTGCTTTTTCTTAAAGTTCCAGCTCCTGAGGTCATGTGACAATGGCTCTTGGCTTTCACATAAAGTTCCTACCCTCGGGCCCGCAGAGAAAAGCTTAGAAATGTGATACCAAAAGGGTCTAATACTTGAAGAAAAATAAATACCTGAAACCTATTTTAAAATCTCATGATTCTGAAGCACCCAAATGTGAGATTTTTAGAATGCTTGAGATTAGCATCACTGGAAATCTCCCGCCATGTGTCTAGTAGCTGTGCATCTGTGCAGATGTGAGAAATGATGGGGATATTCATGTCAACTGGTTGCAGGTGTTCCTACCAGTGCTTTCCAAAGCAGCTTTTATCAGGGAGGGTAGTGGGCCCAACTGGGGAGGGACTGCTTGCCATGTAGTAGATTTGCCTGTGTAGCACTACTTGAGAGAGGATATACAGTCTGCACTGTAATGTAGCAGAACCAATCAGCTTGCATCAGATCTTTCCCAGGGTGGTATATCAATTTAATTCTCTAATCAGAGGCAGAAGCTGCCTACTGCAGCCTTTCACAAGCATAGGACTGACTGCTAGAGAACCTCTTCTTAATGATGCTAAAATCCTATGCCTTGCACTCTTCCCCCCCTGCAGCCACCAATCCAGTGGTACCCTCCTGCCCCTCCCTCTAGCTAATCCCCTCCTGACTAAATCCTGCGGACCATATTTTAAAAACAAATCCTAAGTCACTGGCAGAACTGGTATCTTCTTAGCCCTCTCAAGGATCACCCCTTCCCCGCCCCCTGTGCATCTTGTCCATTTAGTCTGCAGGCTCTTCTGGGCTGGGGCATCTCTCACTATGTCCGGGGCCAGGCACAATGGGCCCCCATTCTGGATGGTTCCTAGACCCTACCATGATAAACATGACCAATTACCAAAGCATCCTAGAGCGAGAATCCAAAGAAACCTCTTCAAACACTACATTTTCCTTGCAAAGATAATGAAACAAGGAGACCAAGATCTGGATGTCCTCCTGGAAGATCTCGCAATGACTCAGTGCTGATAATATACCCAGCATTCAGAATGCTGCAGAAAGGATCATTGTCCTAGTCCACAGGTAGGGCCATGTCACCCCTCTCTCCACTGGTACGCCCCCTTCTCTATCACCTCAAGTTACTTTGTCTTTGATTTCCGGGCCCTTCACGGCCTTCCCCACTCAACCTATCCTCTCTCATTCAGCAGCATAATCCTCAACCTAAAACACTGGAATGCCACCAAAATGCTAAGTGGGCGTGGGGTTGCCATGTTCCTTTGCTGGCTGTGCTGCTGTAACACCCACAAACCCATCATCTGCAGGCAGAAGTAAACCTGGGCCCTCTGGAGCTTCATTGCATGAGTCTCTACTGCATGAGCTGAAAGCCAGCTGGCTGTTAGTGAAGGCTGTAGAGGAGACTCATTATTCACCCTGTGAGTGGCCTCAGTGCCACTAGATGGGACAGTGTCCCACAACCAGAATGGACGTGGGTTACACTGGGCGCGGTTGCTTGCTTTGGAGAGCTAAGCCCTGGCGTGCTGCTCACTGTGCGTGAGTGCGTCCCCTCATCCTGGGGATGCTCAGGGACAACACTGCCAGGGGACCAGGCCCCCTTCTGGTCTAACTACAACATTCCTGCTGCTTAGTAGTACTGGAAGGGCCTTGCCACTGAACTACCCCATCGTTCCTGTGCTGATTCCTGCTCGTGACTGGGCCAGGTTGGCAGCCTCCGTCATCCATGTGTTAAACATTCAAAGAGGCACCCTTGTGCTTTCTCCAGGAGGAGCTCCCTGTAATTTTCACCAAGCTACCTTATTCTCCTCCTAAAGGTCTCTTCTTAAAACTCTTCTTTGCCACAATGCCTATGAAACTGGCAACAGGCTGCTGGTGCATGGAGACCACTGTCTGTCATGCTGCCCAAGAGCATTTCCTTGCTTCTTTGTGCCCCGCCTCCCCACCTGTCTGTATCCATCTAGGTCTTGTCTTATACTTGGCTTGTGAGCTCCTGGAGGCAGTGAGTGTGTGTTGGCAAGATGCTTAGTTCAGCAAACCCCTTATCTATCACACGAGTGCCTGGGCACTGTGACAATACTTTGGTTCTGTGGATTATTTGTAAGACACCATCCCTGTCCCAAGCAGCTTGCAGTCAAAGGCCACTTCGGTAACACTGTAAACAACTTGAAAGACAATGAACAAAATCTTGCCTTGATCTGTAGCCCCGTATGTAAGTCAGGCCTACAACTGCAGATGGTAAGATGTTCTTAGAAACGTAGATGGAAAGTTACCCTCTCGCTCTGGTCCTGAAAGCTGACACAGGTTTAAAGTGGGTTTCCAAATGCTTTCAATCCCCTACAGAAACCTGGGGCTCCCCATCCATCCTCTCAAGAGTGCCTGGATCTCATGGAAATAAACTTGCATGCTTGTGGTAGCTTCAAAAGCCATGGACAGCTACTGCAGGGCTATGTCTAGACTGGCATGATTTTCTGAAAATGCTTTTAATGGAAAAGTT
>JANRFK010004893.1:49014898-49030635 GCA_030068395.1 Apalone spinifera
AGAAGAGTTTCCCTGGTTGTGCCCAGAGTGGCCACCAGGGCAAGCTGGGAAGGGATAGACTCCAACTAGTTCAAATTAAGTGGCTACACAGCCCTTAATTCGAACTACTTAATTTGAATTAGGCATTAGTCCTCGTAGAATGAGGTTTACCTAGTTCGAATTAAGCGCTCCGCTAGTTCGAATTAAGTTCAAACTAGCGGTTTGCATGTGTAGCGCCTATGAAAGTTAATTTGAACTAACTTTGTAGTGTAGACATACCCTAAGTGGGTATGGTACCTTCACTGTGGCTGCTTCATGTTCCTCTCCTGCTGTTTCACTATCTGTCTGGTGGATAAAACTTTGAGGCAGGAAATTCTCCAGCAGAATCGGTGTGGTGGTGGTGGTGGTGAACTGCTTCTGAAAACCCACGCCTACAGGATCTCAAAGAGATGCATATTCCATCCTCCTCTCCAAGATCTAAATGATATCCCTGACTCAGATGAGACAACAGCTACCACCACTAACTTTTCAGAGTGCCTTCAGGACATCAGCTCTTAATCCAGGCAAAACTGAAGAGATTCTGGTCAGAAAGGGGAATCACTTCCAAGAAGAGACTGAGACCTTCTCTACCTTCTTTGGAAGGTGCATAAATCCCATTCATCAAAGATGTGATGCTTTGGGGTCTAGTTGAGCCACTTGCTAAGAGCGGATGTCAAGGTAGCAGCAAGTAGTCCTGTAGTACCATAGAAACTAACAAAAATATACAGGTAGCAGCAGTCTCCAAAAATTGCCTTTTTTCATCTCTCGCTTGCTAAGAAACTTTGTCCCTTCCTCCTGGACAAGGATCCAGTCAAAGTGATCCATGCAATAGTCACCTCCATGCTGGATTACTCTAGTTCATTGTATCTGAAGCAGAATGTGACTCGGATGCCCAAGCTCCAGCTGGTACAGAATAATGTACTTCTCCTTCTCCGTGGCTGGTGCAGGCTCCTGTGAGCACAGCAGACTCAAGTGCATCTGCTCCCAATCAGCTTCTGATGGCCGTTTCAGGGCTTGGTCCCCATTTTCAAAGAAATTACTGGGTAAAAATGAGCTTTGACCTCTGAAAATGTCAACAAGCACAGGAAGAAGCATGTGATATTTGGAGTCAAAGCAGTTTGCTGAGGGGATCCAGCTAGAGGACGGTTTTCCAGGGAATTGGGAAAGTCTGACTCTCTTTAGGAAACACTGCAAAGCATTCCATTTTAAGAAAGTGTGCCCACCAGAAGTGGCACTTGCCATCAAAAGAAAGATGTTCTAGAGATGCCATAAAGTCCCCTACGGGCTGTTGATCTTATGTGGAAGGCACTCCACTGTTATAGGGAGGAGTAGCAGTATTAAACCCTAAGATAGACAGGAACTGTCTGTGCACCTTCCAGTACAGTAGGTTTTCCACTGTATGTAGGGTTTCAAGGCATTATTGTAATGGAGATAATGAACAATACAAATTGCATAGACCTCCCAGTTCAGTAGGCCATATTCACTGCTAGGGTAATAAATGGAGGGAGGCAGATCGATAATAGTGACTGACTTTCTTAAATGATCTTTGGTGGAATTAATTAGATTCCCTAAAATTCAGTAATTTCTGGGCTAGAACCTTCCCTTTAAAACTCAGTCCTCAGAAGTCCTCAGAAGCCACTATTGGGGGTAAAAACAAAGATGTTGATGGTGAGGGATCTGATATTCTCCCACTACATGTGCTGCCTCCCTCCTCCTGGAGCTGGCCAAAAACTGGGAGCACTTGGACAAACTATTTCTCCAGGATTGCCCCCTTTTCATGTCTCTTTGAAAGTCTACATCGCTTTTGAAGCTGATCAAAGAAACAGGATGGTTGGTTTTGTGGTTTGGAGGGGGAGGTGCAAAACTTGTCATGACAAATCCCTTCTGTCAGCAGGCAGGGTCTTTTGAAATTCCAGTTACACGGCTGAAAATGTCCACCACATTTACTGCACCTGCACTCTGCTGCAGCCTGGGGTGCAGGGAAGGACAAGTGTGCTGACTTGACCGCCTGCTTTCCACGAGCTAGGGAAGCTGGTTTTAAGTTCTGGTGAGCGTTCTACTGGAGTCCTCCTGGGAGAGGCTGGAGTAGGGCTGCATTGAGTCACACACCAGCCAGTCACTCCGGCTGTGCTTTTTACTAGCCTTTTTGGTTGCACTGCCAGTGAACTGTCAATTCCCCATTGCTAGCACTCTGCCCATAAAAGCCCCTATGGCCTAGGGCTATATATCTGTGAGGCTGAAGATGGGCAAGCAGATCTTGCATATTTGTCAGTAAAATTTCTCTCCTGTGAGACAAGTCCTACCCAGAACAGATTTCTTTATCACTCAGCTATAAATGTTCAGGGGCTATGGAGGCTTTTGAGGAACTCTTACCGAGAGCATAAGAACTATACAGGAAGTGGCTCTGTGTAATATGAATCTCTGCCATAACTCTTCTAAACCTTTAATATTAAAGTTATCCCAGAGGCAATTACAAGTGATGTGCAAAAGACCAGGCTTATCTGCACTGAGCTAATTAAACATGGCAAAAATGACACAAACATTCTGTTCACTTTGGCTATCAACTGCAGCAGGAGTTACACCACCAGCATAATATCCAAATGCAAAATATTGATGCTTCCCCTCATCCCTCCTCGGCACAGATCCCCTCCTCCTCTCCCCCCCGAGTCAGCAAAGAACTGTAGGTGATGTTTTGCGGGAACATTCTGATATTCTTCAGCTAGGTAGCTCCACAAATCAGTTTTTCCTACAGCAGCCTGGTAGACCTGTAACTGTGGCAGCCTATTCGATGCACATGCCTATAAAATTCTCCTCCTCGGAGCTGAGTCAGCACCTTACAAAGTTTAAATATATTCAGTGGTCTACTGAAAGACCTGATTTTTTTCACTCCCTCTGTCCAGGTGTGGGTGGGATTCCTCTTGTCCTTCTATGCTGCTTTTCTCCCCTAGCCTGAAGCAAGCAGAGTTTTTTGTGGTAGGGACAGTATTAATGAGCAAGTGGCGGTGTCAGAGGTGACTTGTGCATATTTGTCCTCATGGATCCTCTAGGATTCACACATCCCTGTATTAGGTACATATTTGTCTGAAGATTTCTGCACGAGGCATA
Source organism: Apalone spinifera (assembly GCA_030068395.1). Taxonomy (NCBI): domain Eukaryota; kingdom Metazoa; phylum Chordata; order Testudines; family Trionychidae; genus Apalone; species Apalone spinifera. The sequence continues at coordinate 49,018,022 of JANRFK010004893.1, forward strand.
AATAGAATTCTATTACATACAGAGACCTCCAGAGTATGGAATTTCATATTGAGATCCTGTAACCACTTAATTGTTGACCCTTATTTTCACCACATGCACAGGATGAGCTTTTAGCTGGCTAATTTTTAAGCATTTCATTACATGCATGTATATGGAAATTAATTTTCTTAAGAGTAATTTGAAAGGCTGTGTGGGCATTCAGACAGGCGTGTTGCCTGTCTCTGTTCTTAATTATTGCCAGCTTCCTTAATGAGGTGATGTTCTTCTGTTCTGGGTTTATGTCCATTCGGGAGGCACATTTGAAAAAATCACAGGCGAGCTGTTTAATGTTAACACTGTCATTCATCACTCAGGCCTTTTGCATAACTTGACAGATGTAGCCCATCTCTTGGGATCCCTCCAGCCTTTGGCATGCTGCTTAGTGAAATGTATCTGGCAGTATCAAAGAGGCAACTGAGAATTTGCAGTGTGGAGGAAGCGTATAGAATCCTGTAAATCTTCAGGAACTATTCAATAAAATGCATGTGGAATCCTAAGGTAAAAGCAGATTCTCATAGTCAGAAATAATGGCACGCTTTGGTGGCGAGGCTAGGGGTTCAGTCCATGATTTGCGGGTGCGGTTTGAAAACAGAGTAGGATTCACATTTCACGCAATGTTTTTTTAAAGTGATCAGAATATACCCAGAAGGCTTCCGGCTGCTAATAAGTGTGCGTGTGTGTGTGCACACACACAATAGCCATTACTGCAAGGGCGGGGAAACTTTTTTGAGTTGGGGGCCACTGACCCACAGAAAAATCAGTCGTGGGCTGCACACCTCATTGATGTGGTCCCCAAATGAGAAGCAGAAAGACACTTGCCACATTCTCCTTACACACCAGAGCCGAGGAGGCCCAGGCTAGTAGATTTTATGTGCCCTAGTCCTACGGGAGAGGTGGTGAGGGGGCTGGAGCACCAGCACAGGCTCATAATGCTGGGGGTGGGGAGCCCCCAGGCCTTACGTTCCCCACCCCTGCATTACTGTGTGCAGTGTAAGCATGGATTTGGGCACTTAACCCTTCAATAACCTGGCATTTCATCTCTTCCCTTGGTCTTCTGTCTATGTAGTTCCTAATCACTCTGATCAATACCTTCAGGCGATGGGTTGTCATCATTCTGCTCATTAGCAGGCCACATTGGATTCAAAAGTCATTAGCATTGGACCGGAAATAAATTGAGGGTCTCAGTCCATTTCCTAGTGAGCAGGTGTCTTGGCACCACTAGAAGTGAAGAAGCTCTGCTGAGGGTGTGTGGGGAACGCAACTTCTGCCTGGCCCTGTCTGTTCTGTGCCTAAATAAAATGTCAGTTGCGAATGCTGCCAGTCTAGTTCCTTCTACACCAGGGGATTTCAAACTAGGGGGCGTGACCCAGCACTGAGTAGTGGAGTGTCAGGCACTGGGTCTCGTTGCTACAGTGGAATCAGCGGGGTGCTAAGGCGTCCTGCCCATTCCGGCACCGCAGACTGTGCTGCGCCCCTATAGTGGCCAGCAGCAGACCACTTTGGGAGGGAAGAGGAAATAGGGCTTCACACACTGCCCCTGTCCTGAGCACTAGCTCTGCACTCCCATTGGCTGAGAACCTGCTGCTGGCTGCTTGTGGTGCGCAGCATGGATTGTGGTGCCAGGAGAGGCAGGAAGCTGCCTTAACACTCCCGCTGCACTGTTGACCAGGAGCCAATTGAGGTAAGCCCCTCCTACCCCAGCCCTGATTCCCTCCCCGCCCAAAGCCTGAGTCCCTTCCTATAGCCCAAAGCGCTCATCTCAGCCCCACCCTGGAGTTCTCACTTTAGTCAAACTATGTTGGGTTGTGGGCATCAACGATTTTCTTCAAGCTGAGTCATGAGAAGAAAGTTTGAAAACTCCTGCTTGATGTGGACTAGGCCTGCGCCTGTCTTGGGGTGCTCAGCAAATTGCAAGATCAGCTCCAATTCACTGTGGGAGTGCAGGTGAAATCTCCTTCAGTGACACAAGGGAAGATTCTCCCTCTCCGAAGACAGCCTAGTCTGCTGCAAGACAAGCATACATCGCGGGATGCACAGGGTTCAAGGTTTCTAGTGTTACAGCCCACGGTGTCCTGTTAGCCAGGTCCCAGGCTGGGCAAGTGCTCTGAATGCTGCTGCTTAGCGAGACTACTGGAAGGAATCCTGATGGTATGTAATGCTGATGATGAAAGCAGGCAGGATATTTCTGCTATGTTGGCCTGATTTGTGTCTTGAAAATCCTGTCCGTAGCCACTGATGGGGAGAAAGGAACTTGAACCAAAGCACTACCCACCAGGCTGTAAAGAAGCTGCTGGAGACGTGCCATGTGGCCATTGAGCGGAATCTGCTTTAGTCCCCTGACCTGTGTAGGTAGACTGAGTTACTCTGAGCTAAGCCTTCCTTGCAGAGGCAGAGTTGCACTCTGTGCAGTGATCATGCTCAAGATCAGGAATCTGGCAGTAGCCCACAGAAGAGGGAGACAGGAGGACAAACTGCACATCCTGTAAATAACCTTCCCGTGGGTTCGTTCATTCCCTGAGCTGGAGGAACTCAGTGGGAGGCGTGTCTGCGCCGGGGGAGAGCCAGCTCCTCTTGTGCTACATCAGGCACCATTGTTCTGAGCATCCATCAGCTCCACGTGGCATCATGTTGGCTTCACCTATTCCATGTGGGTTTGACTCGCCTGGGTCTTGCTGCCTGCATACAAACGTAAACCGCACACTGCTCCAACCGGCTGGGAAAGGTCCCTCAAAGACCTTTCCAGCAGCAGCAATGTGGCGTGTCCAGTGGGCTTACGTTCTATTGCAGATAAGTCTCTTTTTAGGACTGCACTGCCATGGTTGAACTTGCAATTAATTTACATAATTTCTTCCAATTACCCTACTCACATGCTAAAACAATTACCATACCAGACAGTATTTGGTCCTGCCATGAGAGCAGGGGACTGGACTTGATGACTTCTTGAGGTCCCTTCCAGTCCTAGTATTCTATGATAAGCTCTTGGTGTGAGAGCAAAGTACTTAGAGAATTAATACTCTGGACTTTGTTCAACAGCTGTTTGACAATAAATGCCCCAATCATTGGCTGGTAGAAATTGGAGTGGCTCCATTCAAGACAATGGCATGACTGAGAGAGGCTTGTGCCTATAAGGGCAGAATTGGGTCCATTGATTTTTTTGAGGGGATACTGAATTAAAATGAGAGCTTGAGACTGAAGGTGTTTAGGTGTCTTGACTCCCACTGATGTCAGCAAGTTAGGCACCACTAGCCTCTAGTTACTGTTTCTCTAAACCTAAAAAACAAAATAATGCAGAATGAAAGCTTTGGGATGCTTTGCAAATTAATGCGCTAATGTCTCAACTAATGCCATGCCCTTGCATGAGAAGTGCTGTATATTGCTTTTGCAATCTGCTTCCCTTAATACTCCAAGCATGCGGCCCTCTTAACTGAGCTCCTGCCAATGTCACCATTTTGAGGCAAAGGCAGGTCTTGCTTATGAAAAGCAGTACACTACAGCCATGCGCTGGCTGGTTTGCATATGAGGCCCTTGGCTGCATAGAATCAAAACAACTCATCCGGTTAATGGGCCACATGCTCTTCAGAGCTAATGGGAGAATCTCCTTTAGCTCAACAAAGAGGAGGATCTGGAATATATCCCAACTACCCCAAAGTACCAGAGGTCACTGTGTGCAGAACAGAGACCTCTAGAATGATTGTGCAACATGTGACTAGGCCCTTTATTACCCAGGAATAAGTGATCTACTCAGCCTGCTGTAGAGATGGGCAAACAATCTCTCTGTTCACAACATCCCTATCTACTGTCTGGATTATTTGCCAAGAATATTTTTCCTACTATTTGATCAGCTCTAATGGCAACTAGGAAGTCCTAGAAGTCAAGCATAGTTGTGTTATGCTGAAGGACTCCTTCTACGAATAAATGCAAGAGCCTCTACACTACCCATGATCTATTTTGCAAAATATATGGGGGGGAGGTAATTGAAAGTTTTACTTTTTGCTAAGTGTTCATAAAATTAAGGGATTTACATTACAAACTAAGGATGTAGGAAGGATGTGCAAATACAGTTAAGGGCATGGTTACTAATGGGTACTCAAAATGATCCATTGCCTGTTGTAAGTGTGGCTGTTCCTCATGCAGACATTGCATATTCCCCAAGCCATAGGAGTGGGAGCTAAGCATATAAAGGAGGGTGCTGCAGTTCCCCCAGCCTGCCACCCCTGCATGCTGAGGTCTGAGTAGCTGGCCCTATGCGCCTCGTGCCAAGGGCTTTGCATCCAGCCTCAGTTCAGAGGGTTGGTGTTGGCAGGGGTAAGGAGGCTGGATTTCAATACCCCCACTCTTAAAAATGTTCCTGCACTGCTGTCCAAAGCCATGGACAGCGTGGCCTTGATTGGCACCATTCCTACAGGTTGAAATTCTCTAAACCAGGACTCTCTGGTCCAGCAACATCCATGGTCAAGCACAGATGTTGCAGGACAAGACAGTCCCAGTGGAGGGCCAGCAGCAGGGACCCCTGCGGGGCTGGCAGGGCACCCAGTGAGCTGATGGCAGAGCCACCCAGAACATGGCTTTGGAGCTGGGAGACCCAGAGTGTGGCTACCTGGTGGGGCTAGGAGCCATGGTAGCAGTGGCTCACTGGGGCAGGAAGCCGAGGCTTCCTGGTGGGTCTCAGAGCCTCGGTGCACAGCTGGCAGGCACGGTCGACAGGGCAACAGGCTGGCAGCAGGAGGGTGTCTGGGCCAGGGGGCTAGTGGCAGGGTGGCCAGAAATGACCTTCCCATGTCCAGCAAAATCCCTCATCCTGGATCAGTCAGCTTCTGAGGGTGCCAGACCAGGGAGGTTCAACCTATAGTAAATATCCATGTGAATTAACCCTTTTAATTCCCCTCCATTGGGGATGAGGCCTGTTGGTAGACAGTGCTGGATGACTTGTGCAGCTGTGGCTGGTATTGGATCTGTCCAGGGAGGAAACAAGATTTCAGTCTCAGGGCTGTCAATCAAGTAGCCTTCACAAACAAGAGAAGACTATTTTTACAAAAGATCAGCACTTCATTTTTCTCCAGCCGTTTCATTAACCAGGCCATTGACTTACTGACTTAGGGGAGCCTGCCAGGACCTGGAGTTTAAAAAGAGCCCCATTCTAACTTAATAATGCAACTTACTAACAGAGCAATATTTCAGCACTACATAATTGCATCAGTATTTTTTCTATATCAGGCCGTTCTGCAATTTTTTTCCCCTATAGTTGTTTGAGATCTCCCTGATCTAAGGATCTTTATATTTGGCTTACCCTTCCTGAGCAGTCCTATGAGTCTGAGAAGTCTAGAGGATTTTAAAATTGCTCAACTACCCCTCCATGATACCTCCTTATAGCAGCTTCCTTGCTTGTAATGAGGAGATCTCTTGCAGATGTGGTTAATCAGAAAGAGATTACTATCACTCTGCAAACACCTGCACTGGAAGCATATCTGGCTTTTATTAGTATAAATTCCTACTGCTGACAAGCTTAGGGAGACAAGGACAGGCAAGAAAACCAAGATTCCCTTGCACAGCTGGAGTATTAACTTGAAGTTTTGTTCACATGTATTTTTCTTCTGTAAATGATTTAGCCGTTATTGATCACAATTACCACCAAATAAAAACCAGAATCTACTAGCTTGTTTTGTTGTGTTACACGGCCATAAAACGTGTCTGTGCCGCCTCTTGGAATCTGCACTACTTCCTTGGTCTATTGCACACAGAGCTAGAGAGACAGAACAGCAGAGAGACGTGCACTATAGATATATTTGTTAATCTTAGCTTAATAGATCTTCAAAGTTAGATCCAGTATTGGGACTCCATATTGCATGTGTTAGACAGAAAATAAGGCCTTGTCTACACTAAAAGGAAGATTGCCACTGCCACAATCAATCTTCCGGAGTTCAGTTTAGCGAGCCTAGTTAAGACTCGCTAAATTGAACTCCTTTTGCAAGGAGTAAGGGAAGCAGACAGGAGCATTTGCTCCCAGGGCATCAGCCTTCTGCTATGGGGACAGCACCAAGCTTGGGGTAAGGTAAGCCGACTCCAGCTTTGTATTCTAAGTAGCTGGAGTTGCGTACCTTAAGACAAGCTGCCAAGTCTAGTGTAGACCTGGCCTAAATTAACTTTTCCATGGACCTGCACTCTTCAGGGCTGCTGAAACAATTTGCACAGGGGATTGCTGAGAGCCACTGAACCAAACTGTAAACCCAGTATATAACAGAATCCCTGCAAGCTAGAGGGTGCAGTACCATTTCAGCACTGCTAGTTCCTGCACTTATCTCTTAATTATGAAATCCTGAGCAGTGGGGCAGCTGTAAAAGACAGACCCCCAATAAGCAAAATATTTGATCTTATTAAGGAAAAGTTGTCAAGAGCATTAAGCATGTGTAAAAGGGCAGGGAGAAGTTATGTAATCAAGTGTGCAGCAGGAAAACTCTTCATCCCCTTGGGGCCTGCTGGATATGCTGGCTGATCTTTCTAACACCAGAATGGGAATAATCTGTCCATACACACTATGCACAGGTGTAGATAGCAATGAAGAATCAAACTCAATTTTTTTAAATAAAAGAACTGGCAGTGTAGATTGTTGGGAAATACTGTCAGAAGCCTGAGATGGGGTATGCTAAAGATCTTAGGACACTTAAACAGGGAAACCTAGATGTCAAAGTTCATTCTTGGAGGAGGAGCAAGCACAGGGTGGCAGCTAGGACCCTATGCATGGGGCCAGCAGCAGAGCCCCTGAAGTGTGGGGCAGCAGCCAGGATCCGTGTGCTAGGCCAGGAGCCCAGGGGTGCTGTAGCACGCTCTGCTCCCCTAGTTCCTGTGCCTATGGGAGCACATGTGTCCTTCTTGGGCAGTAATGGAGATATTACAAGAGATAGCCAGGAGAGTTGAAATGTATTGTGAAACACTGATGTCCTAAGATATTATGTTTTCAGACTCCGGACATCGAATGCTGTACAAAAAATGCCAAGTGTTCTTTGCAGGAAATGTTCAACTCTGAGATTTTACAGGGTTTTTTATTTTACCTAAGTAAAAACTTTTTACTGAAAACTATAATTCTTGCTTCCTTAAAATTGCCAATTTTCAGGACGAAAATGTTGAAGAAATTTCAGGCCAATGCTTCCAGGGCCTGATTCTTCAGAGCTTTATGTAGCCACTGACAGCAGTGCAATATTAGTATGGAATCTATCAAGTCAGAATTCTCCACTTCCTTACACCAGGGAACAACTTAACCCTCCTTGACAATGGTGTAAATGGCAGGACAGTGGAGAATCAGGCCCATGCTGCCAGAAAGATTAAGGATAGAAATTATAAAGTAGAAAGCGGGAAAATGAAATACTGAAGCATGTTGGTTTTTCATTATGCCTTCCTGGGCAGGGAGGGTTAGAACATACACTGCTGCAGCTTCAGGGATTTGGGAACTGTTCATTTCTCCATTTTAACCTTGAGGCTTGTTGCTTTATTTTAAATGAGGCTGTTTGTCATCCGTGTTCACACAACCTTGTATACAGGCTGAGATCAGTTGAAAAGATAGTTCTTTGCACAGAAGACCAGAGAGTGCTTCAAGTCCTTAGTGGAAGGGATTTAGTGTTTAACTTGTTCTTGGAAACCAACTCACCATTGTAAAATCTTGTTCTATTTGCCACATCGGGGACCGCCACAATGGAGTTAAAAAGAGTGCCAAAACCCCAGATTATAGCATAGTCTTTTTCTAGTTGGAGATGAGGTAATATACAAACGTTAGCAATGTCTACTTAAGCCAGACTTAGCCTGTGGATAAATATACAGGTCCTTTGACCTGCAAAACTTGAAGTGCCTTTGTTCAGAGCTACTGCGCTGGCTTACATTACAAAATAAATTATGAAAGATAAGTTGGCCTCAGGAGTTTTGTTTAGCTGTTCTGGACATGAACTTTTTCACTGTAACTTTGTTTTGCAGACTACCTATCTACCTCACCAGAAAGATGAGGAGAAACTAAGACTGGTTGGAATGTTTTAGACAATTGCATAGGGCACTCCCTCTTGGCTTAGAAAGAGACAAAGACAGGGAAGAAAAAGAACCTTCCATCTTGAGTGAGTATAACATTGCAAATGGGTGTAACAATGTCACAAAGACGGAAGATGGGCTATGGACCTGACAAACGGGAGGATGTAAATTTAAACCTGCCTATGTATATAAAGGGAGATGAAAACACCCTAAGCAGGACTAATTTGGTCACATTTGAGCAACATAACTCCCAAACACAAGCTTCTCACCCTCAAGTGCTAGTCAGATCAAGCTCACAAAACCAAACCAACCATTACTACGTTAATAATGTGACAAAAGTATTGGCCTCTATGGATGACCTTTTCAAACCTGATTATCTAAAGTCCAGGGAATTCATCAGGAAATCATTGGCTGGAACTGAAAACAGGGACTTCTCCATTACCTTTCCTCAAATCTTCTGTCATCTTCGTAATCTTTGCTTCCGTATTAGTGTTGCTTAAGTGCAGATTGTGCGTTCAGCATTCATTCCACAGGAGCTTATGCTCAAAGACCTTTAGCCCTCCAGTATCTTCGCCGTTGTTCTGTCATTTGTGAAAATGAATCAATGCTAAATGCTTTAAAGAGTTTAAGCAAGCACAGTGCAAACCTGCAGCTGGAATCTTGTAAGTGGAAGTCGGTTCATAATGTACGCATGGACTAAGCCATCAAGTGACAGATCTCATCATCTATGATACTGTTTGTGATTGGCTAAGCCAATCCTAGCTAGGCAAATCCAGTTACAGATGTCACATAAAAATCTGCCATCTGTGAGTGCTGTGCATTTTTTTTGGATCCTACATTGTTCTTATAATGTCTGGATACGTTGACTCTCAAGGCATTTGAGAGCTTGTACAATAGTTTGCTGCCAGAACAATCTTTCCTGAGCTATGATATCCAGGTCGCTGGGAGATGTGCCACATGACTTCACATTGGCCTTTAAGATACCTTTATAACACTGTCTAGACTGCAACGTTAAATCAGAAAAAGATATGTAATTTGCAGATTTACTTTCGAAAGAGGCTTTTTTGAAATTTGGCATCTCAACACGGAGCCAAATTTCAGAAAAAAGTTCTCTTTTAAGCCATCCCTTATTCCTCATAGAACAAGGTTTACAAGGATGATGAAAGAGCGTGTCTGTTCTTTCGAATTTTTTTTTAAATGGATGCATTCCTTAGCATTGCTTTTCCCCAAAAAATGCAGTCTAGACATAGCCCTATTGACCACCTACAGAGCACTTTCTGTGAACAAGCTGACCACAGAAGACCATTTTCAGTATCTATCTATAATCCATCCTCATAACATAACCAATCCAGTGAAACTGTTCACAAGCATTGCTTCCATGCCCATAACACCACACAGCTTAAGGGCCTCCATGTTGGGAAATTTGTCCCATCAATTCACATGGGCAATCCTGAGGCATGGAACTGATTGAGTTTCAAAACATGGTGGCAATATATGGTCCATAACTCTGAGCCATACAGCAGGATATTCAAGACAACTGCCTGATAAACTGTTACCTTCATCTGAAGTTTAGCACCATGGTCATTCCATAAGTGCTTGCTCAGGCTTCTGAAGGCGGCACTGGTTTTTGGCTAGTCAAGCAGATACTTCATCACCAGCATTTATGCTGGAGGACAGTACACTTCCAAGGTAGCAAAACTTATCAACAGCCATAAGGACAGTATCAGCAGCAATGATCACTGGAGTACTGGGCTCTTTCCAAACAGACTGGGACATAATCTCTGCCTTCTTGAGGCTCATAGTGAATCTAAAACAGTGAGCAGAAGTAGCAAAACAATCCAAAAGCTCCTGTACATCCTCGACTGAATGAACCAATAATGCACAGTCATCAGCACACAGAAGGTCATGGATAGTTGTAGTGAACACTTTGGTGCAAGCCTGAAGCCTTTGGAGGTTGAAAATGCGACCATCCATTCAAAACTGAATAGGTATGCCCAACGTACATTCCTTGGAAGCAACTCACAGCATCATCGAAAAGTAGATGCTGAACAGGAGAGGGGCAACAGCACATCTTTGCTTTGTACCATTTGATACTTCTAAATGTGTTGATGTCTCTCCATTGTTAAGGATGTGACCCAGTATACCATCATGAAAGGACCAAACTATATTGATACATTTTTCAGGACAGCCAATTTGCCCAAGTACCTTCCAGAGCCCCTTTCTGTTGACAGTGTCCAACGACTTGGTCAGGTCAATGAAAATCACATAGAGATCCTGATGTTGCTCTCTGTATTTTACTTGAGTCTGCCTGGCTGTGACTATTACATCAGCAGTACCTCAACTAGCACAGAATACACACTAACTTTCAGGAATGACACTATTTGCGAACACATGTACTGACAACCAATTGTAGAGGATGCAGGCCAGGATCTTACTACCTATTCAGCAGTGAGATGCCTCAGTGGTCATCACAACATGCATGGACACCTTTTCTCTAGTATATGTGTACAATCAGGGCATCTTTGAAGTCCTGGGGGACTTGCTCTCTCTCCCAGACAATGATAAATGGATCAGACTGTGCATCAGCTGGCCACCACCAGCTTTATAAATCTCTGATGGGATTGCGTCACTGCCAGCTGCCTTTCCAGATTTCATCTGCTTGACAGCTTTTTGTGTCTCATCAAGAGTGGGCAGTATAACGGGCTGTGAATCATTAGCACACTAAGGAATCTCTTCAAAATTACTGCTGTCAAAAGTTGATGTCTGGTTTAATATCTTGCAGAAATGTTCAGCCTAGTGGTCAAGGATTTTAGCACTATCTGGCCCTTAGACTGCCTTCAGCCCCTCATAGAATGCTTTGAGAGCATGTCTATCAGCTGCGTCTTGAAGTTTGACTGCTTTACCTTTCCACTGGTCCTCTTTCATTTGCTGAAATTTGACTTGTGCCTTCTACTTATCTTGAATGTATGCTGCTTTCCTGGAGGCATTTCTTTATCATTGATCCAAGCCAGGGATGTCACATTTATCTTATCAAGAAGAGCTTGGGCATCATCGTCCTTGTCATCAAACCAGTCCTCGATGTTTACATTTTTGGAAACCTACAATGTCAAAGGCAGTTTTGTAGGATGATTCCCTGATATTAATCCAGTCCTCCTCAGTATCAGATGGCTGCCCTGGACCTTCATTGCTGATGACTAAGAAAGCATCAAGACTGAATTGAAGCAGTGCTTATGTCTCAGGCATTTCAAGTTAACTACATCCAACTTTTTCTGGCTATACAGCAGAATGATGATGTTTTGCAGGTAAAGACTCAAGGAGGCAACACTGCATGTCATGTAACAGTCAGACCAGGAGCCAGTGCCGTGCATTGCAGGCATCAACTGAACATCAGAAAGATCTCTTGTTTTGTAATGAAGCAGTCAATGATATGCCAATGCTTAGACCGAGGGTGCATCCAAGTTGCTTTATATTTGTTTGCCTAGTGGAGGAACGTGCTTGCACTAGCAAGCTCATGCTGCACACAAGTTTGAAGAAGGAGGGTTCAATTTGAGTTGTTACTTCCAATACCATGATATCCAAGCACCTGGGTCAGGACTGCACCGCATGCCAAACTCTTGCATTAAAATTGTTGAATATATGACTTGATACTGAAGAGATCACTGAATCCAGACTCTCTTAAATGGCTCCTTTTCATTGTCCACAGCAGGCAAGGTGGGTGCATATGGATTAACAAGCACAAGGCACTATCCCTGCCTGAGTCTAGGCTTTGCAGTCTTGGGGCGAGGACTGATGACATGTGGCTGGGACTCAAGCTGGGGAAATAGTGATGGCAAAACCAGCTCTTGCTTGTCTTGGATGCCCCTCAGGTTGATCCACACAGTCATATGAACAGCCTGCTCCAACCTCTGTGAACTGGCTGGTATCAGAGATGAATATTTCACCTAAGGCTGTGACATCAATGTTATAACATGCAAGTTCTCTACCAATGATTGCTGTCCTGAGTTCATGGTGATAATGGCTGTCAAGAAGTGTGCGTACCTTTCAGGATGCAAAGCATAGTTTCTGTTTAGTCATTGACTTTCTCTTGTCACAGCAAAATTGGGTATCCAGTTGGTCATGGTTAATTGACAGGAATCAGCTGTGTTTAGGGATTGTTTCCTTCTCCCTTCTGTTTCAAAGAAAGCAGCCCTGTCCCTAAATAGGGCTGCTTTGTCACCTGGACAGGAAAAGTTCAGCAGATGACCATCACACCCAGACTGCCTACTTGTAGGTTTGTAAATAGACGCCTCCTCTACCTGCATCCTATGGCAATGGGCACATGCCATTGGACTTTCGATAACAAGAAGTAAATCTTTAGTGTCAAGATTTATACTTTCATAAGTGACTGGATTTAAGTGAGACTGGCTTGTGAGTTCCAACTCTGCTCTCTCGTTTCATTCCGATCATTGTACACAGGTGCAAGAACTGTGACGTGCACTGGAGGGAGAGAGTGCAAAGTTGAGAACAGAGTTTCCTTCTCCTAGACTGAGATGCCTAAAAAGGCCTAGAGAACTCTTTGGCTGTGTCTA
>JANRFK010004893.1:49037277-49053928 GCA_030068395.1 Apalone spinifera
TCAGGGGCTGCAGGGATATGCCAGCAACTGCACGGAGCAAGCAATCGAAAGCTATCCTAGTTCCACTACGCTGCTGGTGGTGGCAGCAGGGGCCCGTGGGCCATTTTAAGTCACCTGGAAGTAACAGGCAGGGCTAGGCAATGCACCAGGAAAGGTGCGCAAGGACAGCAGGTGGAGTCCAGGCAGAGACCTGGCCCCAAACTTTGCTGGATCTGGGCACCAGGCCAGGAATATTCCCATATATCTCACCACCCATGTCTGTGGCTCCTCCTCTGTTCCTTGCACTGAAGTCTGAGTTGCTGAGTTTTGCTGCAGAGGCTTTCACTGTGCTGTCCTTTGTGATGCTGATGTCCTTATCCTTACAACTTGCTTAGAACCCAGCCGTGAGGCAGAAGAGTTCAAATTATTCATTCTAATGTGTGTGAGCTAAGATTTCCCTGTCCCTGGGCTCTTCGTTCTGCCTTCTCCAGGCTTGACTGTACTGTGCTGCAGCTGCAAGCCCCATTCCCCTTTGCACCTGCGTCACATGACTCAGTGACTGTTAGTCCTCTGGTTCATCTCGCAGTTGCCCATACAGAAGATAGAACCCTGTGTAACAGAATGGCAGATGGCTGCAGCTTTATGCATTCTAGTTAAATGTAACATGCCACTAACATGTTTCTGTAGAATGCACATTCCAAAATGAGTGAGAGAATAAGGAGCATCACTAGATTTAAATCTGTATTACAAACATACACCCAATCAACCTACATGACTATTGTAGTGCTCACTTTACAGTGGTGGTGGCCATAGAAATACCTAGATTAAAACACATAGCTATGCTTATTAACTACAGTCTGCTTTTTTTAAATCTATTTTAGTTCCACAGATCATCTGCAGGACTACCAATTTACTCACTTGGAATAGGAGTAAATCAGGTAACCCAGATTTATATTTTTCACAGTGTAACAATGAATATGAGGCTTAGATGACAGAAACCCATCTGTATCTCATGTAGGCTTTCCTAGATTTATTTTCTATTCAATGTAAATTGGGGAAGGTTCTGGCAGGCGCACAATTCACTTCATGTAAACTTAATGAATGTTCAGGCAAAAGAGAAATGATCTTTCTCATGAGATATCAAAACCACAAGCCTCATTCTGTTCCCATTAAAGTTAATGGCATAATTCCCTCCGCTAATTCTGGTTGGAGGAAGCGCAGCCTCCTAGATTTCAAAGAGGATATTGACAGAGTTTTCAGGCCACATTAGCTTTTGTACAAATGTAATTTCTAATCTGTTAATATCTGAATTGGGCAGTGTCCTTGTAGCCATTGCTGGTTCCATATGTTTTGTTGGAGCAACTTCTGTGGGTGAGAGAGAAACTTTTGAGCCTCACAGAGCTCTTCCTTAGGCCTGGGAAAGAACTCCCAGCATCACAGCAAAACGCAAGGTAGAAGAGATTATTTTGCATTTTGTAATTGTCCCATGTCGTGGGCGGCCACGCTGCCTCCCTGCAACCAGTCTTAGAGCCCCGTGGTGGTATCAGGGCGGGGGAACAAGCACACAGGCAAGCAGTTTTACCCTCTCCCTACTCTTGGCCCAGGCAGGGAAAGGGATGAATAGTAACAGTTTACAAAAGTCAAGCCCTGGGATCAGGGCAGGGCAAACAAACAAACAGTAGCAGTTATCAAGCCAGGCCCTGGGATCAGGGCGGGGCAAACAAACAATACCAATTTATAATGCTAGGCCCTGGGTGGGGCCAACAAATAAGCAGTAGCAGTTATCAAGCCAGGCCCTAGGATCAAGGCAGGGTAAAGTCGGCCTCCTGGCAAGGGGAGGTGGTTTGCCTCTTCAGGGGGAACCTGCCTCCCAAGGGAAAGTGGGGGGGAGCGGGAGACACAGGCCCACCCACTCCACTGTGTCCCAGCCCAGGGCCCTAACAGCGGCAGCACTGGCTGCCACTGGATTGGGGGGATTCTGGCCGCAACATGCCGATCTGGTCAGTGGGTTAGCGGGGATCCAGACCGCAACACGCAGCCCAGCTGACCTCCATATCCTCAGCTGGCGCTAGGTCAGCTCCGCCTGGGCTATTTCCCCACCTGGCTCCATAGCTGGGCAGTAGGCTCTGCAGGGACTGAAGGAGCTGGCAGGGTGTCCATGGGTTCTGGGGGTGGCTCAAGCAGAGGTCCAGGGAGCCCAGCCCATTCTTCCAGGCTCAGCCTGGGTCCTGGGGGTCCAGGATAGGCCTCAGGCGTTAGCAGGTTTCTCTGCAGCTTCCCTTAGGTACCAGACTCCAGCAGTGGTCGCGACAGCCTGGAACAATCCTCCAGCAGCCCAACCCAGTCATCCCACTGAAGACCGAGCCTCCTCTCTGCTCGGCTGCTGGGCTCCAAATGAGTTGGGAGCTCCCTCTCTTATACTTCCAGTCCCACCCTTCTGCTTCCTGTAGGCGGGGCTGAGGCACTCTGGCACTGCCTACCAAGGGGTCTTTAGGGAAACTTCCTCTTTGGGGTCATCAGGAGGCCACGCCACCTCACTACACATATGTAATGAGCACATACTGTAAGAGACCATTCAAGGTAGAGTGGCCCGTTAATACCTGTGCCCTCATAGGACAAAAAGATTGTTGTAATGAACACCCACCATCTCTTTTCAGTCTACAATTTTTTGGTGCATATCATATCTGAAGTGTGGTAGGCAGAGCAAGTGCCACAGGGATGTTCTTAAGAACACCTTGGTAAAATGCGGTATCAATGCTGACACCTGGGAGAGGCAGGTGAAGGATCGGGTAACCTGAAGGACCGTCATCAAGAACGGTGCCCAAAACCTTGAAATCAAGCGATATCTCCATGAACAAGATCAGAGAGCCCAATGTAAGGAGTGTGCCCAGGCCCGAATTGGCGCCGCTGGTGTAAGCGCCACTGGAGATAGAAACCTCACATGCAGCCACCGCCAGAGAGTGTTCCTTGCCAGCATTGGCCTAATTTCTCATATACGTATTCATCAGTTATAGGAGTCCAATGGGAAATCTTACTTAATTTGAGGGATCCCAGAGAGAGAGTTATTTTTATGAATTAATGATGTTTTTGCCAAATCTTTAAAAGCAATAAACAGCAAGAATTCTGGCTCCTGATTCTTTTATAGGCCTTCACCCTACCTGGAATGGGAAATAAGAAGAAAGTCAATGTTAGAGTACGAATGTCATGCTAGAAGAATAGAAAACCATTTATCTTAGGAGCAAGGATTTTTCCAGGGTCTGAAACACTTTAACCAATAAGCTCAATAACCTTGTGAGATGAAGAAAGAACAAAGAGCATGAGACATACAAATGAGAAAGGGGTCAATTACTGCATTACAATCTCCAAGGGTGTGATTTTAACACAAATTGCACATTTAGTCTTGCATCTTTTAAGTGACTCCTTGTTTTTCTACTTTTATAAATAGGTACCAGATGCCAGAGGGAACTCTCAAAATTTCAGTGAAACCTGAGATAGAACGACCTCAGGCTACTTATTTCTTTTTACAACTTACAACTTACGCTGACTTTTCTTTTAGAATTCACAACCAAAAAGGCCTTTCTTCCAATATTCCACTTTTAAAAGTTTGACAATAGCAAGTATTTGTCACTGCCTGTCACACTCTTCTCTGTTAAATAACAATCTGGCAGTATCCCCATCCTAAAAGAGGTGGCTACCTTTCCTCGCCCAATTTCAATGTCCCCAGCTGTAAAAATGTCATCTGATCCACTGGCAAATGTATTGTAACACTCCAGGTTATGTTTTCTCTGCCCTCGCTTGCCACATTATTAGGAGAGGAGGGCTGGGAGCTGAGGAGAGAGGTCAGTGCAAAAGCTGCCTTGCTTAACAATGTGTGTGGGCCTGTAGCCAAGTGATTCTGTTGCTCATAGAAGCCACCTCTCCTATTGGAATGGGCACCGAATTAAAACATACATTTCAAATTAAATAATTTGACATTGTTTTTTGTTCTTTTTTTTAATTCAAAACACTTCACTCCCCCTCCTGAGAGACCTCCTGGATTGAGTTAGTTGGATCAAAGAACAGGGAGTTCTGTACAAGAATGACATGTTAAATTAGGGGGCTTTGCGTCCCGAAGGGGCGAGATGTTTTGCAATTCAGTATTGGAATGCAAGGAAGATTCATGTCCTTTCACTGGACACACAGCTTTCTGAGACAAATACTGTTAAATAGAATTAATATCTTTATTTTAGCTTCACAGCCTTTCAGAAGACTATCCCTATGGTACTGCCAACAGTCCTGCTTGTCTGAATTCTCAGTGGCTCATTTTCATTAGGCTAAAGTGGGCTACTTACCCATGGGCTGCCTTGCATGGCATGCTGGGCTATATAAGCAGCCACTGCAAAGTTGTAAACCATAATGATACACTGCATAATGGGCCTTCTGAGTTTCGAAACTCTCATTTCCATAACTTGATAGGAGTTTTCCTTTTGCATAGAATTTAAAATGTGCCATCATTTTCTTATCCTTTGTTCTTAAAGAATAGTTGATTTTCCAAGCTCACCCAAAAGAAGACTAAGAAAATGCATTTATGCTTCATGCACCAAATAAGTCTAGTCTAAATTTATTTCAGTTGGACTTTGTAAATCAAATGTGATTTTTTTTTTGTCTCCTGCTCCTCCACCCAACCACTTGCCATGTGAAGAAATTTCATTTGTGCTCATCAGAGTTATACACAAGTGTAACAAGAAGTAAGTAAACTGCATCTTCTGAAAGGGACTATAACTTCAGCCAGGCAGAGCACATTTCTGTTTTATGGTAAATTGCATGCTTGCCTCTTTCTATCTAGACAGCTCCTTTGGGGCTCATTCTTCAGCCCCTTCCCTCACATGTAGAACTCCCATTGACTTCAGTAGAAGTCCATGCATGATAAAGCAGCTACAGCACCCTAACAGTCCCTGCCACATGTTATCAATTGTCATATTTAGGAAGCACTCAGAAGAGCGCTTCATCAGGAAAGAAGGCTCAGTACTTCCACTGCACAAGCACTCAGCTCAGCATAAATCTGCTCAGGTTTCTGGAAACTCTTTCTTAACCCCAGGCATGCTCAGAGGATTAGCAAGGCATTAGCAAAGTCAGACACAAATCTTGTGTGCATAGCTCCTATCACACTTGCAGTTTGATACCCACCCTTACATGAGTAACTTCTTATGCTTAAAAGTAAGGGAGTCTCCAAAAACAAACTTACTTTCCACCATTTATATTTAGTTTTCTATTAAACTAGACCATCAAGGGTCATCTTCTGCTGCTCATGCATTGGCATGATGCTGTTCATCCAGTCTCCTTGGATCTCCAATCGCAGGGAGAAATGGACCCTATTGTTATTTAAAATTAATTAAAAAAATGTCATTCAGATTAGGCCTCTGAGGTAGCAGCTATTTCAGCCTCTTTTTTGGTAGGGTTTTTTTTTTCGTTTTCAACCAAGTGTGATAGGCGGTCCATAGAGCACTGGTTGGTCACATGGGGCATGTCTAAACTACATGGCTCCGTCGACGGAGCCATGTAGATTAGGCAGGACAGCAAAGGAAAATGAAGCGGCGATTTAAATAATCACAAGGCATAAAGGATCTGCCAACTAAAGGTTCTGGGGTCGGCAGATCCCCATCTAGACTGCCACGCTGAGCCAACAATCAGCTGATCGGCGCAGCGCGGCGGCCATTTTTATTTAAATGAACTGCAATTATTTAAATAGCCGCTTCATTTTCCTTTGCCGTCCTGCCTAATCTACATAGCTCCGTTGACGGAGCCATGTAGTTTAGACGTACCCATGGTGTTGGTAACTCCTTGTTCCAGCTTACTATATGACCTTAAAAATAACTAACATGACATTCAATGTTTTCCTACTCTTACCCTGCCACATGGGTCATTGTAGTAGCTACCTCAAGAATGTTGTTTGATCATGACTAGAGGGGAATTTGGGCATGTAATCGTGAATGGGAGGAGAAGGGTCCATGACACAACCTCTATACTGGGTAAGGGAATGAACTTCTGGCCTGAGCTATCTGATAGTATCCCTTTAAGCACATACAATTTTTGGTGCAACAAAATTTTTTTGAGAGCTGAGTGAATAAGTCATAGGGAGGCAAAATCATTCTTTTTCTGTAGGTTTGGACACTTTCCAGATCACCACATGGATGTTTTTAATCTGCTCTCGTTCTAATAGGAATTTATTCAGTGAAATCCTATGTCTTGTGTCATGCGGGAGGTCAGACTAGGTGATCAGAATGGTTCCTTCTGGTCGTACAATCCCTGAATCTAAAACCAGTTTCTCAATTATTTTGAAGAAATGTGTCATTGCTGTCTCATGCTACATGAGCGGTTTTGCTTTGCTGCAAGTGGTCTACAAGTTACATGGCTATTGTTCCCTGGCAGGAGGAAAGAAGCTCATGAAGTCTGCCGCACAAATACTCTCAGGAAGCAAATTTAAAATTCACTGTAAATCAATGTGCCTACATTTTCTGTTGTGCCCCCTCCCTTTCCAGTCATGGAATTTGTCCATGCCCCTGTCTAGTAATGCACAGATGGCTCAGAAGAGGAGCTTGGGCTGAAGGTGGAGCTGGGGGCAGAACTGTGAATAAGGGGGTGGGGAGCTGGCCTGAGAGGGAATGAAGGCAGATCTGGGTTGCCCATGGCAACTGGGCCTGGAGACAGAGCTGGGCTGGGGGTGGAGTGCAGTTGAGTGATGCTCCCTCCCTTCCCCCACAATGGAGGACGGTCTGGGTCCCATTGTTCATTCTCTCCACCTCCTGCCCCTCTAGTGGGGCATGCCCCCCTAATTTGGAGCTCGCTGCTTTAAATGAATAGTGAGCATGCAAGACTAGAACTTCCTTTCCACACGCATGTGTGCAAGCAAAACTCACTCCCATGAATGTTTGGCCAGGTTCACTCAGCACAAAGTTCAGTGAATAATCATGGGAAACATTGGCAGCATTTGGCCAGCTCTTATTACAAATGCTTTGTACCTGGTTTTCTATACAATTTCTAGCGAGAGGCTTCCTTCCGGGAATGAAGAACATTCCTAATGGATGAGCTGCTGAACATTTTGCTGGATTATGAATTGTCAGTGGCTGGAGGTATTTTTGAACTATTTGTGTGCTAAGCTAACTGAAATCTGCAAGTCATACTGTTCTTTACGCTCACAGCAGGGTTACCAACCGTCAGTGAATTCACAGACCGTCTGTAAAGAGCTAAAATTGGACCTGTCTGTAAAATCTGTGAAAACTTTAGATATTAGTAAACAAAAAGTGAGTTTTGCAGTGGAGCCCCTCCCCCTTGGCCCTAGGATCTCTGTGCCATGGGGCAGTTCTAGGGAGTCTACAATTCCCAGAGCAGAGGCTCCCTCAGACCTGCTGCTGGCTGGTGTGGGGGAGGTGGGGCTGCTCTTCTTTACCTCCGGCTTTGAACTCTTCTTCGGCCTCACTAGCCTCAGCACAGCTGCAACTTTTGGTGGGCCTGCGTGCAGCACACACCTCTGCCGGGCTCCTTGTGGCTGGGATGCAGGGGATGGGGTACAGCTCCCCACCAGTAAGTCACAGTGGAGTGGTCATGGATGGCGGCCTCAAGTCCCCACCAGGTGAGCAACTCCTGAGTGTCCCCTCCCAGGCTGAGAGAAAGTCCCGGAGGGGACTGGTTGGGCCAGTGAGGGGTCTGTAATAGGAACAGGGCCTGGACAGCGTGCTATGGGTCCAGCTGCCTGTGTGGTGGGCTTCCCTCTTCCCCCAGTTGCCTGCCTGCTGTCCTGCTCAGTTGCCAGCTGGGCTGGGGTTTCACAGGTGCTGTCACTGTCAGCTCAGCTGAGAGGCAGGAGTGTTGTGATGTGTGAATAAAAACATTGCATGCATGCATTTGACGAAGTGGGTCTTTGCCCACGAAAGCTTATGCTCCAATAAATCTGTTAGTCTATAACGTGCCACAGGACTTTCCATTGTTCATAAAACTGGGAAACCTTGTTCAGAGGAACACTGAATAAATATCACCGGATGGACCATACTTTTAGGATTCCGATGCATATGCCGTACCACTTAGTTACCACTATTGCCAACTGGGTGTGGAATAGGCAGGGAAGGATCCATGGGATGTCAAATTACTATTTTCCTTTCCATTTCTAACACCTGCATGTCACTCTTTGGCCTTGAGCAAAATTTTGTCCAAGGTTTTGTCAGGGAAAATGGCAACTTAAAGTAAGCAGGGAGAGAGAGACCAGAGGGCAGACGAAGAGGAGGAAGGGAATAGGAACTTTCTAAGCATCTCTTAAATTAGAAGCTAGAAGTGGTCCAGAACCACCCCTCCCCCTGTCTTTCCCTGGTTAGCAAGCAAAGAATTGGGAGAAGGAGAGGGAAGTAGTTGGTTCTGCTCTTGGTTGGTGGCACACCATCAACATCGGGATAGGCTCTTCAAAAACACTTAATGTCATCTTAACTCTGCTCCAGTTGACGTCAATAGATGTTTTCCCAGCTCTCTCAGGGGTCTTAAGTAACACTGCTCACATCACAACCTTAACTGTAATGATTAGGGCTGGAATTTTCAAAGGTGCCTAAGGCAGTTAGGCACCTAACTTGCATTGATTTTTTTTTAGAGGAATCTAAGTTTAAACAGCATTTTACCTGTCATCCCTGCAGGCATCTTTGAAAATTCTGGCCTATGTTTGAAAGGGGTCAGCAGTACCAGCAGCACGCTAAGTGTTTTGGGAAGTCACACAGATCCAACCTCCACTAGGCATGCTTTAAGATGCTCTTCTTACAGTCCATTTATTTTTTGTGTCATTTTATAAGGCAGCCTTCTTAGCAGTGGAAATTTTGCCTTAATTACATACTGCTCCATTTGATACATTTGATTCTTCTGACATAAATTTGAAAAGTTATTTGCATCAAAGCTTGGTGAGTTGGAACCCTTCCTAAATATATAAAATAACTTCCTGAACTAAAATTGCTAACGGCCAAATCCAGTTTTGTTGAGCTCAGTGGGGATTTTACATTTACTTCACTAGAACAAGAACTTGGGGCTAACAGAACAATGCAGACTTTGTTCCTGAAAGTTTAACAGGTGCTTAATATAACTAGGTAAAATACAGTATCTCACTACATGAATTACATATTCTTCTTTGTATTGCACCTGTATAATTGTATTTTGCATATATTTGAAATCCTTTAGAACATAAGGGGTGTATCTTTTTCTCATCAGGATTTGTTCTTTGTTTTTCAACACAGATGTCCGAACACTGGCATGATGTATGTAATGTTCAATCTAAAGTGTTGTTGCAGTGTTCAGCTACATGTAAAAGACCTTCTTATTCTCAATCTTTGGCTTTGGAGAGGACCACACAGGATCAAATTTTTTACTCTTTGATTGCCTTTTTAGGCTGAGTTTAGCACACAATGTAATTTGAATAATAGAGTGGCAACACTTCATAATTAGGGCTGGTCAGGACCCAGAATTATCATTCTATGGGAAATTCTGAAACCTGCCTAGTTTCCACTGGAAGATAGCAAAATCAACAGGGTATCACAAAATATTTTGATGTCAATTAGCTGGCATTTTCCCACCAGAAAAACATTCCACCAGAAAACTTTCAAGCAGCTCCAGTCGTACTTACATATGCATAGTTTTTAATGCAACTCTGTTCCATTAGACCTTTAGCATTTAGCTGTGTTGTTTGAAACCTCATTTTAGACTTTCTGGAATTCATTTAATCGCTGTTGCTACTTTTTGCATGTAGTTACAGGCTCACAGATTCTTTTGTTGGTGATGAATAGTCTCACTTCTAGGGCTTCTAGAGTGTAGTTTTTATAGCGTCTATTTTATGGGGGGGGGCTCTTCTGTTAAATGTTTGTAAATTCCCTTTGGACACTATTGTTCATTGCACCTCTCATATGCAAATCTAACCCCAGGACCATATCCAACACTAGGGTGGATGTGACATTTTTACAAGTACTTAAGTGATTTAGAAGTCCCATTTGTTTAAAAAAATGATTTTAGGCTCCTAAGTCTCATTGAAAGTCAATAGTGACACTGGTTTTTCTGGTGACCAATCAACACTTTGCTTTTTGAGGTAACTCAACATTAAACCACCACCAAGTCCATTGTTTTGGTGGCTGCAAAGTGTGGTGTTCCATATAAAGTCATAATATGCAGTGTGAGTAATAGGTAGAATTTTAACAGTGACATTGTATGCTTCGCTTTGCTGTAGAAATGAGGGGAAGCCAGTGTGGAGGCTTGAAGAAGGCTGGTTCCAGGCAGTGGATGAGGTAAATGATTTTCACAGCAGCATTTTGAACAGATTGAGTTGGAATGTGTGAGGCACTGGGTGGCCAGAAGGGAGGAAGCAGCAACTCTGAAGGTGAGTGATAGGGGCCTAGACAAGGGTCACCACTGATAACAAAGTCCAGCCCTCAGGGACACTTAGCAGGTGAGCCCTTCCACCGTGAAATGCTTTTCTTTCAAAACAGTCTTTAAATCTTCTGCTAATGAACTAGAGCTCATGATGATTAAGGCTCTTGGACACTGAACAGTGCATATCCCACTGTCCCCACACAGTCCTGCCAATCTGGCTCTGTTCTCATCTGCTTCATGCCTGATTTTCCTGGCCTGGGCTGTTTTATTTGCCAGTGGCCATCAGTTCTGACCTACAAAGCTTCTCGACTTATCCTGTGCCTCCTTTGAAAAGAGATTGCGGGGGGGGGGGGATGGGGGGAAGGGGTATTGGGATGTGTCCAAAAGGGGGATGGGCTCTATTTCATTTGTTACCTGGGGCAGTGTGTGAACTCTGGTTTCCAGGGGTTAGAATGCCCCCCTTCTACTTCACATAGAACAAAGGCCAACCAATCAGCAAAGTTTCAAACCCGCAGTTAAAACATGAGTGTGATTAATGCACGGCTTTGAATTTCATGTATTATTGAATTGTATATGTTGCTGTGTGCTTGGAGGGCTTTCCTTTTTAAAGTGCAAAACAAATGTGAGCTTAAATGGGGAGAGAGAGGAAAGAGCTAAGCAAAAGTATTTCCATATGGATTCTCAAAATCCTATGCCTGGAGGACAAGGGTGGGTAGGGATTTATACTATGCTTCACCAAATCAAAAACTAAATTTGAACCGTGATAATGAAGACGCACTGAATTCAATTGCAGAAGAGCTGAGGGATGCAGGACTGCTGCCAAGAAAGCTTGGAGTCCATCGCTTGTCTGTGGATCTGCTGACGCTTCAAAAGATTTCAGAGTTAAAGTAACAAGCACAATGTGCTATCCTCCCCTCCCCCACACTCCACCTAATTTAGCATTATTATTTTTCAGCAACTCAGCTCTAAGCAGATTTAGGTCCTGATCCTGTGACAGGATCCCCAAGGTTGGACCTTCTCGCTCATTGGCTTTGATGTTATACCACATGGACAGAGGGGTCTTTTGGTTCTCATTGCAGGGTGAGAGTGCTTTATAGAGCATTGTTAACTGCTGGTTGCCTCATTAATCCCATTTTAAATTATAGGGATCATTTTAAAATGTGACCGAGCAATTCTGAAAGGGGAAAGAATGTTGTCTAGTTTTCCAAACACAGAATTGTGTCAGGGCTCTTCTATTTTATCCAGGGACTGCCACAGACTCACCGAATGATCTAGGGCAAGTTATATTAGAGACCTTTCTGTGTCTCTAATATAACATGAAATAATTAGGTAGAGTGCCTTCAGTGGTGGTTATGAAATTTTTAATTAATGGGTGCCAAAGTCTTTGGAAAGCATACTGCATTGAAAGTGTCCAGCAGTGTCCAGAAAGTGTCCTTACATGTCTGATGTGCAATTTTATAGCCCACTGTAATACTAACGCCCTGTTCCTACATTATGCTGCAGCTACCTTTGCAAGCCCTGTTGATTTATGATTTTTTTTTTAGTAGAAGGAAGACGGGTCAGCCTCCTGTGGTGCCAGATGGAGTTTATATTAAATATGGCTAGTATATAGAAAGGAGCACGAACTCCATGGGAAGTCATGTCTGATCAATTTCACCTCTCCTTCTGTTCATGGGTTTTCTACCCACATCTTGGGTTCTGTTAATCTCTTTGTTCAAAATTATTTACATTAATGACAGAACTCTGACCAGGGCTTCTTGATTAGAAGAAGAGTTGCACCATTATACCCTACTGCTTTAGTTCTATAGGATAGCTGTGATTCCCTGCTCTGAGAAGTGCCTCTTATGAAGACAAATCTTTAGGACAACTTATGTTACCATCACCCTGGCCTGTTAACACTGGCATCATTTCAGGCCGTGGGGGTGGAATGTGTTCAAATTTTGGCTTAGGTCACAAGTTAAAGTTACAGTTTTATGGAATGAATTTGCTTCCTCATTCCTGTCCAATCTGCTCCTTCTGGAAGTGTTCATGCTCTAAAAGCTGGATGAAGGAGGAAGAGGGGGAGTGGCTGATTCTAGTTCTTCATTTGTTCCCATCACAAAACCAAGTGCACAATTGGCAGCCTCTGTCCTGGACCAGAATAGCAGGACTGCTGCAGGTCACTCTTGTGGTTGGATTTCAGAGAAACATGCTGAGCCTCTGCCTGCACTAAATCTTGGATTTCTGAGCATACCAAAACCCAAATTGCATCATTTCACTCTATAACCCTCTATCCCAAGAACACTGGCAAAGAACGCTGTTTGAACTGACCTTGCATGGGATACAAATCACTGGCTCGGCAGAGAGGACTTGGCAGAGATCAGAATTAACAGTGTGTTAGCCTTTTTAAAGGCCCATGTATAGGGAATTCCTCAAAGGTTTCCATCTGGATTTGCACCTGGGACTCCATTTGCTTGTGGAAAGGGGTAGGGAGCAGGACAAGGCTGCTAGACAAGAGAAAGGCACCAGCTAAACAAAGGGGATCTGGCTCAGGAAGCAAGCTGCACTGCACTCCGCATAGAAAAATGGAACCTTGTCTCTTTGGGAACCCTCTGAATTCCTGTGTCCCACGATTTAACCATCACCAGTCTCAGGATTGCAGGAAGCACATAATAAGGCACATACTCCATCAGCCATAATAACTTTCCTGCCTTGACAAAGTTGATTAAGGGAGATGCATGCAGATCAGTGCTTGCCAGTGAAAATTTCCAGATGGTGGCTGTAGAACTTGTCTGACACATTTCCAATGTTGATTTTGTTGACTTTTCTAGAAAACATGCATTGAAAAGATCTTGATACAGCAGAAGGGATGAAGTCCAGCACACTGCAAAATTGATTCCTACATTCCAGAACTGCTCAAAACGTCATTCATTGATTATGAAATTTTGGGAGAAAATGATAAAATGCTCTTATGGAAATAAGTCCTGTAGAATATAATTAACAGAGAATGGTCATTCTATAACTTTTTTTTTTAAAACTATGCAATTTTATGCAGAAATAAAATTCTGTTACATTCTATACAGCTACGTCTACATATGCAAATGAGGTGCAGTGATGAATTGCCTCATTTGCATACTTAAGGAGCCGCCATTTTGCGCAAGGGGCTTTTGCGCAAAAAGGACCAGTCTACACTGCTCCTTCTTGCGCAAAAACCCTAATTTGCATATGTTCTTGTGCAAGACTGGGCAGTGTAGACATAGCCTAAGTGTTTGCAGTAATTCCTGTAAAACCATGTAAGGATCAACCCAGTTGGATTCCACATGATTCTTACATGAAGGTTGAACCAGTTTTATGGATTCCTTCATGAGAAAGCTGAATTACAAGAGAACTCCATGTATACCGGAGACCGTCTTGCTAGTATGTGGCAGTCAGGAGGCTCGACTGGCATGTGAGCTCATTCCATTGGTATTTTAATAAATTCGGAGCATCCCAGAAGTCCTTTGTTGTGATGCCAACCTTATCCTGTTTAAACTGACCTCCCCCACTTTTCATTTCACATGAGTAGACCTCCTCCAGTCTTTTTAATTAAATCTAAGAGAAAATGGGGGGTTCTTGCAAGACCAGCTGATTAGTCCCTCCCCCCTTACACTAATTGGAAAACATGTATGCACACTCAGGTGGTTCCATTTTCAAAATCTGACCCCAGGCAGAGCTCTTTTCTTCTCTGTAGAATATTTTGTCAAAGCATTTTTTGCACAGGTTTACTTGGACCCAAATTCATCAAAACTGTCATGGGTGATTTGCAGGCAGTAGATACCCAACGGTCCAATCAGCATTGGTGTCACAAACCATTACATGCCAAAGAATGATCCCAATTAGTAAATCCCCTACTAATAGGCCACCTCCTGAAGGATGCTGATTGCTTGTGACAGAGGTTTTCATGCTGCCTGCTAGAATACTACAATTCAAGCCTTTGTGGTTGGGGCTTTGGAAAATTCCTTGTTAAGTTTCTGAGCCCTCCCACCTCCATAAAAAGGACAAAACTGCACACACACAATTAAAAACATTTGAGAATAAGTGTTTTGTTTGTTCAGTGCCGGCGCCCAAAGTCCTTCTACAATAAGACCTTATTTTAAAACAACTTTTTCTACAGAGAAATGCTAAGCCACTGCATATTCCCTATCCTGACTTGGAAAGGAGAGCCATGATTTGGTTCTTTCCTCCTGGAGTTTATAGAACCTTAAGTTAGAGCCGTATTGGCTCTCCCATTTCCCCTTCATTCTGTTTTCCTTTCTCTCCTTTTGTGTCCATGTTTTTTTCTTCAGGAGGTTCCTGAAATCCAGCTGATTATTCCTCAATTAGTGCAGGGTATCATTAGGGTTTTATGTCATTATTTAAAACAGCAGTAGTCATGCTTTTGACAGCATCACTTTATTGGATGGAAGCAGCTAGCCAGGAATGAGAATCTGTGGACAAAAATAAGTGTAGTAAGACCTGTAAGGGCTCAGATATTTAATCAATAAATGTAGCACCAATGGACAGGGAGGGATCAGTCATGCCCTTTTACATGGACCTATATTGGAACTAAAGGATGAGGCTGATTCTGATTTACTAGTATAACCAGTTGGTGAGACTGCAGTGCAGCACAGTAGCCTCCCCAGGAATTGAAATTAGGGGGGGTATTTGAATTTACATGGGGAGGTATCAGGGCCGATGAGCGGTGAGACCGTGAGGGTGAAGGTGGACTGTATGACACCATAGTTCACAAAACTGGGGGGGTATTGGGGAAATTCAGGAGGGGTATACACCCCCATGGGGGAGTGTAGGGAAATCCCTGGTGCAGCAGATGGTTCCAGTAAAGTTCTTGCTCTAGCTAGAGCTTCTAACAAGCTGGCTCACTTCATGGGCATTGATAACATTAGAGCTGCAAGATAAGGCTGTGTTACAGGTGGTAACCTGATAAGTGCAGGAGTCAAGAAGATTTCTCCCTTTTGGAGGGGATTGCAAAACAGGCTAAAAGCTTTAAAGATTTTTCAGGCATTAGCTACTAGCAGAGACATGCTAGCACTAGTCTGACTTGATAGAGTAAATTCTAGTGTCCCTTCACTGGGGAAAGACTGTAGACATTTTTAATACTCTATGCCCAAAGTACTTTCTTTGTGCTTCTTTCAAGCAGTGTTGGAGGACACCAGACAGCCCCAACACTAACAGTAAAATATCCTCCTGAGTAAAGGAATATTAGATCTCACTCAAGCAAACTAAAGAGAAAACACCAGCAACAAAGGGCAATTTTCCCCTTAATGTGCACTGAGAATAGCACAGCTGAGATTTGAGCCAACCCCTCGGTAACTCAGAGGAGCTCAATTCCCCTGCCCTCTTTATCCACTTGAAAAAGCAAGACAAGCCCAGTGATGCAATAACACTCTGTCCCCATCATTCATCTATATAAAGCTCCTGCTTCTCCTTCTCCCCCACTGGCTATCATCCGGAGTTTTGCAAACCTACACGAAATTCAACCTGAGGGAAGGATCATTTAAGAGTAAAACATTCCCATTCTCCCACCATGTGCTCAGAACATTTGGATGAAAAGTGGTAGCCAGGCAGGAGGCATATGCAATTACTAGAAGCGGAGGTTCCTTACAAAGCAGCCTGCACTAACTAAGGGTATGGCTACACATCCAAGTTATTTTGAAATAACAGCCCTTATTTCGAAATAACTTTCCTAGCATCTACACAAGCCAACCGCTATTTCGAAATTAAATCGAAATAGCAGAGGGCTTATTTCAAAATTGGTAAACCTCATTCCACAAGGAATAATGCCAATTTCGAAACTGCTATTTCAAAATAAGTGCTGTGTAGATGCTTATTTCAAAATAGGGGGCCTCCAGCCTTTCCCAAGGTGCCCTGGTGGCCACTCTGGCCTCAACCAAGAACACTCCTGTCCCTCCCCAGAGCCTTTAAATGGGTAGACTCTGGCCATAGTGCCTGTGCCAGCTCCAAGCCTGCCAGCCCAGAGCCATCAATCACTGCCCCAACCCAGTGGCCCCAAAACATGAGCCAGCAAGCCACTGGCAGCCAGCCCTCAACCACTCCCCAGGATCAGTCTGCCAGCTCCCAGGAGCCTGCCAGGGCCTGGAGAAGGCAGGCGCCTTTCTGGTCCAGGGCGAAGATCATGGACCTTATTCAGGTTTGGGGGATGCCCAAAATGTCCATGATCTCCACACTAGATGGGGGAATGCGGCCATCTATGGCAGAATAGCTGCCAGCCTGGCCATCCATGATCTCCGCACTAGATGGGGGAACGCAGCCATCTATGGCAGGATAGCTG
>JANRFK010004893.1:49061097-49080157 GCA_030068395.1 Apalone spinifera
TTTGCATAGCTTTGGCGCAAAAGCGCGCCAATGTAGACGTAGCCCATGTGAATAATAATTTGTATTTTATTTGGCAACTTCTATCTACAGATCAAAAAGTACTTTAAATACTATTGCCAGCTCTCTTTTATGGAGGGGTCCTATTGTTGTATACGGGAAGTTACCTTGTGAGGTTTTTAGTATCTTTTTACGGGGGATAAACTGAGGCACAAAGAGATGGTGACTTGCCCAGGATCACAATGAGCCAGTAGCAGAAAGGGGAATAGAATCTGCATGCGTCCCCCTCACCCCTAACCCTGCATTCTAACCACGAGGCCCTACTCCTTCTCTCTGTTTATATTGTAACTGTTTGCACAGATGTTTCTGAAAGGTAAAGTTAGATGAAAGAATTATTAAAAATCCCTGGGTTTTGGTTCTGCTCCACAGCAAGGATTCTAACATCAAGCAGGTCTCCAGGGAAGCTTATCAGGCCAGCTCTGTTAGTTATACTAGGCATATGAGCCAACTATTTTGCTAAGATGTTTTCTTAGATGAGGGACCAAGTGTATCCATGGTGCAATTCCCTTGCAATCACTGGAGTTACACACGAAAGGTGACTTTGATCCTAAAATGCTGATTTTGATCTCATTGACATCAGCCATACGCTGGTGTACATTTACTGACTCCTGTGGAGTTGCTCTTGATGTCCACGCCTGGAGAGTAAAAATCAGGCCCTTCATGTCTGCAAGAAATGGCTGGCCGTCCAAACTTCCTGGAGTATGTTGGTTACCTGTGAGCAGTCAGTCTGCCAGAGCAGAGGACTGGATCATTCTCACTGACATGTTTTAGCACCTCTCTGTGCTTTCCAGATGGTAGTTATAAACCGTAGTGATATGCATGTGGAACCAGTGATTTCTAAGTGGAAAAAAGACTAACTTCCATGAGATTAGAGCAGTCAGGTCCACTGAGAGAGGCGGGAGGGAGGGCAAAGAGGGTAGTTGCCCTGGGTCCTGGCGATTCAAAGAGACCTGGAGCTGCAGCTGCTCACACTGCCACAGTAACAGCAGCGGTGGCCAAAGTCCCAGGCCCCTTTGAATTGCCACTGAAGAACCATGCCATGTCTACTCAGTAAACTCCCTTTGAGGAAAAATGCTCCCGTTATGGTCCCAAACATTCCAGGTTCCAATGGTGCTATTGCCATTAGTGCGGATTACTGTCAGTCTGCAGTAGTGATCAGTTTAATAGGTTCCCTAGTTTTTATTATTACGTAACTATACTTACCACTTTGGATCTACTCTGAAATCCATTTCAAAATTGCCCTCACCTTTTTAAACATCCTTCAGAAATGGCTGCGGTTCCCTGCACAACAGCACTTCCAGTGCTCAAAGTGCTGCAGAAATAGTGTCACCTAAAACTTCCTCCCCTTGTATAGATGTAGAAGTTTTATTTACTCGTATGAACAAAGCACTTGGAGTGCATCACATGCACGTGACTACATAAGTGTCCAGTATCATGTCTAGGGGTTAACACTCTGTAAAGCAACAGGGGATAAAGTTTCTGTGAATCAGCTTACACAAAATACTACACTGACCAGCTCCTCAGCTGGTGTCTATCCATTGAAGACAATGGAGCTGTGGCAATTTATGCCATCTAGATCTGTAGACACACTTTAGTTAGAAACCCACACGTTGCAGTAATACTTCCTAGGCCAAGATTCGATGCTGCCGGTTGAGGGGGTGCAAATTACAATGTCTCTTGCCAGTAAAGGCATTTGCCTCTGAGAGGCTGTGACTGGGATATCTGTCCTGCACTGGTCCTACCAATGGTTAAACCCAGCCCTGGAGGAGGGCTGGGGCTGTGGAGCCAGCAGCTGCCACATACAGCCGCTAGAGTCCAGCTGGGGCTGTATAAATAGGGGCTCCAGGGAAGGCAGTGAAAACAGACACTCTTGCTCCAGCTGTGGAGCAGGAAGGACTTGGCTGCTGGTAGGCTAGAGGGGACATCAGAGAGAACAGGGCTGGGGAAAGGGAAGCAGAGCTGGGGAGCTCTGGCCAAGCAAACTCCCAGGCTGAGGCCTTGCTCTCAAGGCCTGAGAACACTCGGACAACAGGGCTATGTCTACACTCGCGGCTTCTTGCGGCAAAAATATGCAAATGAGGCTAAGCGTGGAATATCGCCGAGCCTCATTTGCATACCTAATGAGCCACCATTTTTGCAGAAGAGGCTCTTGCGCCAGAAGGAGCTGTCCACACTGCCCCTTCTTGCGCAAGAAAACCCCTATTGCGCAAAGCCGTTATTCCTGAAAATAATCGACGTAACGGCATTGCACAAGAGGGATTTCTTGCGCAAGAAGGAGCGGTTTAGACAGCTCCCTTCTGGCGCAAGAGCCTCTTCTGCAAAAATAGTGGCTCATTAGGTATGCAAATGAGGCTCGGCGATATTCCACGCTTTGCCTGATTTGCATATTTCTTGCGCAAGAAGCCACGAGTGTAGACATAGCCCAGGAGGGCAGCAGAAGGCAGCAGGTCCATACACCCTTGCCAATGATGAGTAGCCATTTCAGATTGTAGTTTGCCCCAGAGGCAGGGGCTAGCTGATGGCTGGCAGTGAGTCATGGAGGCAAGATGGTACAGGGCGCTGGGGTTCCCTGAGCAGGGAGGACCCCAGAGTGCAGGGGCCCTGCTGGGGCGGCAGCGCTGTGAGGAAAGGGCCCTGTGGGCCTGAACCAGGGCAGAAGACAGATAACTGAGGGCGAGACACTGTCCAGCAGAACACACTCTAGGGCTGAAGAACTAATTCCTGAAGAGGTCAGCAGGAGGTGCCATGGCAGCAAGTCCCAGCCTGTTACCAAGCACCAGTACCAGAGCTGTGGACAGATGGGGCAGCTCTAAGTTCAGGATCAGTTCCATGATAGCCCACATGGCAGCAGCTGTATGGGAAAGTGGCTGAAATCCCCATTTGCACTGGCACACACCCAAAGAAACTAGTGGCAAGGGGCTACTGCAGCCTGGCTTGCCCTGGCAGTGAATTGGGACCTGCAAACATAACTTGCTCCTGGTGTAAGTGGAGAAATCTCCTGCGGAAATCAAGGAGTGTTGTGCCCTTTTGCACTTGGGCTGAATTTGGCCCCCACGTGAGTTACCCATAAAGAGGTGAACTTGGTATTTGCCCCATGCATTAACTATGACCAGAATGGATGAGGCTTCAGGAAAGGCCATAGCCTCTCTTTTACTCTGAAGTGTCAAGGGTGGGACTCAAACCAGTTTGATTTCCTGATTGCCTGGGTGATAACCAATGACGCAAAACTGCCCTCTCCTTTGCTGAAGCTCTGAGATTACAGGAAGAGGTGGGTACCGCCTCTCTCCACTTTGCCTGAGGCTCAGTGTAAAGATCCGCTCTCAGGCATGCAATCAGTTCTTTGCTAGGAAGGAAGTAGTTCAACATACTTAGAGCTGCTTCTTGTAAATCAGTGTGCAAGCAGCTAGCCTCACCCACACAAACTGCATTCCACATAAAGCAGGCAAGATAGTGACCTTACTGCAGAAGTCAATTACATTAAGGAGGCAAAAAGGTAAAACTCATTTCACCTCTTTTATCCTTCTAGTCTTAAGACCCTTATTTCTAATGTGCTTGTGCCAATCAAATTCATTTTATGTTTGGGATTGTATTGCAAACCAGAGCAATCGACCGGTTCCTCCCAAACACGGAAGGATTCTGGAACTAAGTACAGATTGAATGTTGAAACCGCTCTCATGGGCCCAAAGCAAAACCCAAGCTTTGAACACCTCCAAACTTTTAGTGATGGTCTGGTGTGACCGAGCTCTAGTTCATAGAGTGTTAAACCTACTTCTGCCAAGTACTGAAGTTTCATCAGGCCTGCTGACTTGGGGGCAAGGGGAAGAAGCACAGGAGGTGATTGCCTGGGGATCCGGGCAATCTGAAAGGGTCCAGGAGCTCCCAGCCACCATCACTGGCATCACCGCAGGGTTCAGGAAGTGGCTCCTGAAAGTGACTGGCACACCCCTCTGGCAGCAGCCCTTGGGAGGAGGGGGGGCTCTGCATGCTGTTCCTGCCCTGAGCACCAACTCCACAGCTCCCATTGGCTGGGAACTGTGGCCAATGGGAGTAGCACATGGGGCCCCCCCATGTCCCTACCTAGGAACTGCTGCCAGGGGGTTGTGTTTGTCACTTTCAGAAGCCACTGAAGGTGAGTGTGGTCCCCCTCACCTCCTCCCACACCCAAACTGCCTCCCAGGCCCTGCACCCCACATCCCCTCCCACACCCAAACTGCCTCCCAGACCCTGCATCCCACATCCCCTCCCACACCCAAACTCCCTCCCAGACTCTGCACCCCACATCCCCTCCCACACTCAAACTCCCTCCCAGACTCTGCACCCCACATCCCCTCCCACATCCAAACTCCTTCCCAGATCCTGCACTTCCTAGTTTGTGCGATTAGACAGTTGGCAACCCTACTGGGTGGGCATGTAGATGCCCTAGCTATGCTGAAAGAACATGCCCAGCAGTGCAGCTGGCAGCTTGCTGCACACTAGCCAGTGCAGACACAGCACTGCCCAGCTGTCAGGCAACCCACATGCGGGCTGGCACAGCTTGTGCACCCATTGTTCTTCCCTGGGGCCCGGAACTGCTGTTGGTGGGCCTGAGTCCCACACAGGTCTTTTACACACTAACAACGAATGGGGGTATTGGATACAGGCCTCTGGGGAGCGAAAATAGACTGAAACAAGCAGGGCCAGATCAATGCAAAGGCTTTAGGGGCTGCAGCCCTGGGCCCCAGGTTATGGGGGCCCCACAAAAAGATCTCAGAGCCTCCAGAAGTCCAGCTCTCCTGGCAGGGCCCTCAGAGACCTGGACTACAGCCACTAAAGCTCATGCGTTACCCCAGCCCTGGCCTGCAGGGGTAGGGAAGATGTTTCTGTGTGCTGCCATCCCCTCCTCCCTGCTGGACTGGAGCTGAAAGATATGGTTTGCCGCAATCCGGGGATACCCTGGTCTCACGCTGCCCTCACCTAAGTTCCCTGTGAACTGCACAACTGCTCTAGTTAGCGCTGTACAGGCCCTCCAGGAAGGAAGAAAACTAAGATCCCCTGGATCTGGCCATGGGCAGGGCAGTCTCACCCTGACATGGCTGGAGTGGCTCAGCCAGGCTCAGGCTCTGGCTCCGGTTCCAGCCCCAATCCTGACTCTGCTACAACTGACTCTGGAGCTTCCAAAGGAGCTGCTAGAAGGAGAGAGAGCCAGGGGAGTCCTCTCTCTTTGCAGTAGCTGTGAAGCACCCTCCTTCATCCCAAACCTGTCCCATACCTGTCCCACTGGCCTGTACCTCTGGCCAGAGCCCTTGCACCCCAACCCTCTGCCCCAACCCCACCACATAATTTTGTTATGTGCACCAATGGGAAGGTGATGTGTTACATGATAAAATGCATTCCTCCCAGGGATGGGGAAAATTAGGGGGAATGCTGCCCTGTGCATGTTATTATTTGGTTTTAAATTAGGGAAAAGACAGGAGCCCACAAATCCTAATAGCCCTGGGCTCACAAAAGAGTTAATCCGGCCCTGGAAACAAGATCTTTCAGTGACCTTGCATGATAAAAGTGAATGGCTAAAATTTTAGGAGCTAGCTGTAGT
Organism: Apalone spinifera; assembly: GCA_030068395.1. Lineage (NCBI taxonomy): Eukaryota > Metazoa > Chordata > Testudines > Trionychidae > Apalone > Apalone spinifera. Next base: position 49,066,727 of record JANRFK010004893.1, read on the forward strand.
GAAACTAGTGCTGTAGCAAAGAGTGCCAAGGACGAGAAGTTTAAAAGGGGGAGGAGTAGAGGAGGGATTGAGATAACTAATCTGAAGTAAAACAAATGAAGGCAAATATGTCATGTCATGGTTTTTGCTGTGAGTATATAGGCTATCCAACCACACCACCTAGTGGCACTAAACTAGAAACAAAATAACTTTAGACAAAAGATATTTTTATGAATTCATTCAGAGTGAGGACAGAGGACGATCGAAGCTGCCGCTATGGATCTCCCAGGGTTCGAATTAGCGGTCTACTTAAGACCGCTAATTCAAAGTGAGATGGGCACTCCAGTCGATGCTGGTAACCCTGCTTTCACGAGGAGTAAGGGAACTTGAAGGAAGAGTGTTCTTCCTTTGACTTCCTGCTGTGTAGACAGCACCAAAAGCCGAGTTAGGCTACTTCGACTTCAGCTACACAATTAATGTAGCTGAAGTTGTGTATCTTAATTTGACTTTGTCCTGTAGTGTAGACCAGCATATTAGGTCAGTGGTTCTCAGTCAAGCGTCTAAGGTGATCAGGGGAACCGTGAGCAGGTTTTCGGCGTGGAGGGGCACCAAGCTGATCCAGCATTAGATTCACTGAGGCGAGAGCAGAAAGCTGCATGGGGCTGAAGTTGATGCCTGAGCAATATCATTTTGCAGTCTTGGGAGAATTCTGCAATTGTTGCATTTGGAGTCACAGTAAAATGGCAGAATTCCCCCAGGATTGAATTTTACAGGGGACCGTGTGGCATGGGTCCCAGGCGATTGCCCTGCTTGTTATCCTCTAACACTGGGCCTGGCTTTTCTATGCAGAAAAACAGTTGTTGTACAGGAGGCCCATGGAGTTTTTATAGCATGTTGGGAGAGGGGGCTCAGAAGGTAAAAGGCTGAGAAACTCTGTAACAGGTGATTTCCTTCCTTCAAATGAAATGAGTGACCTGATGAACATGAGTGGAGAAATAACAGAGCTGCAAAGTCATTTTTAGTCTCCTGTGACTAAAAGTTCAGGGATTTACTCAGTGCATATGTTTTCTGCCAGGCTGAAACCTGACACTGGCCAAATGAATTGTGTATAAATCGGAGCACCCCGGCCTTGGATCCCTCATGGTGTCATGTGACCAGGGAGTCAGAGGCACAAATATTCAGTCCCTGTAATTCGACTGTGGGTGCAGGCACTGCCTGTGCCTGCTGCAAGAGGCTGCCACGTTTCCTGAGATGGGAGTGCAGTGCGAAAATTAATACAACTGGATAGCAGGTTCCCATTGCAGACTTAAAAAATTGGCCTGTTCTTTCAGAAAAGTTCTCTGGGCAGTTTTGCTAACTTTCCTCATTCCCTTGAATGGAAAGACAAGCTTTGCTTCAAAGGCACCACATGCTCTAGCCACAAATTATTATTATAAAATTACAAAGCAAATGTTGAGGCAGACTCTGCCACCCTTGAAGAATATTCCACCTCCTTGGATAATCCCAATGAAAAACATAGCCCACGTCCAGAGTAAGAGACAGTTTATCTGGAGCCAGGGTGGCAGAACTGGTCCCATATAAATCCCATGAGAATGCAACACATGGAAGGCAAAGGCTGTGCATTGCATTGAAGGCATTAGAAAATCTCCTGTCTGGGAGGGAAAGACCATCTAGTTTAGGTCCGGATTGAAATTAAATTTGATGGTCTTAACCTAGTCTTTAGTAAAATCTACCCTCTAGGTTACCCACCGTCTGTTAGCAATGGAGTATGTATGTTTGGGCTCTGTCTGTAGTCATGCCTCTTCAGCCTACAACCTCATCATTCACTAGACAGGTGTAGGATTTGGTTAGCCCTAGAATGGGGGATTTCTGAGGAAATGCTTGGTGCCGCAGGAGCTGATGTTGGAGGTTCAGGGTATATGCATACACAGGACAATGTGTTCCTCTCTGCTGTAAAGCAGCAAAGGAAGCAGTGCCGGTGATGCCAACCCCCAAACATTTACAAATGATGAGTTAGGCCTTGAAAAATCATGACACTTTTAAAAAAACAAGTAAGTGGAGGATTCTTTGTATTTACCTTTGGGTTTCCGAGCCTGGGGGGGTTCACATTTCCAAGCTTTTCTTCCCAACCACAAGAGCTACAAACTTTCTTTTAAAAAAAAAGAAAAAAAAGGGCAAGCTGAAGTCTGCACATGGTCACTTGACTCTGGGAGCTGTGCCTTTAGAGAAGAAATGTCAAGACTCAGAAGAATTGGCTACACTACAATATGCACCAGCATGAACACCAGACGGGTAGAGAGCAGTAGCTTCACAATGTGGTACCCCCTGGTCCTCAAAACTACAGAGGCATCACAAACACTTCTCCAGAATTCAGGGGTGATGGCTGGAAGACCACAGGTAGGGAGAAGTAAGGCTGGAGAGTCCCCATTCCCTGTATTATATTCCCTTTTTGTTCGGGAGATTGGAAATCTCTGAAGTGATTTTCTTTTAGTCCTTCAAAAAAGGAAACAACAGTACCTCCTCCTCACATGCAAACCCCTCCATACTGCAACCAGAGTTTAGGTGGACACTGAGCAGCTACCATCGGGACTACCTGGCAGTATCGGTCCTAAGGGGCGGTGAATGACCATGAGCAGCCACCATTGGCTGCCAACCAAAAGACAGGGGAAGCCCAAGAAGTGTGCAAGCACAAAAAGAGTGAAAATTCTTTCCCTGGTGCAACAATTATGACAAACTCTGAAAGAATGTTCCTGAGTCCCAATGAGTGTTCTTACCTTAAAGGGGAATCCATGGTTCATAATCTGATTCGTCTGGGGTCTTTGGCTGAAAACTGCTCTACAAATGTCAGCCACTATTCAACAAGAAGCTTAACCAAATGTCCTCTCCTCCACAACAGACCCACAACCACCAGCACTGCCAGCCCTCTAAGAAGTCTGCCATCTCTGCCAACGTTTGTGAAGAGAAGGCATGTCAGTCCAAACACCAAGCACTGTACATAGTAGCAGAACAACTGATGGTGCAAGGAGAGGAGATGGAGGTAAGAGACTATAAAAACCAGTTAGCTGTTATAATGAAAATAGAAGATTTTAAACACATGACAGCCTCCTTGATTAGAGTTTTACAGTAATGCTGACAAATTCTATTATTACATTATGTATTTGAAAAGATTTGCGCTGTGCAATGTAACAGAATAGACAGTTATTAGCAACCTGGGACAAGAGGTTCAGGTGACCGGAACTGGAGGAGCTCTGTGGGTATTAGCAATTTAGTGCTGTCTCCTCAAAAGCTGTGTTACAGCTGCCCTAGGCTACAGCACCAAAGGTTTGGATTCAGTGGGGTAGGATGCAGCCCTCCTTAAAATTCCGTGGAAGTCAATGATGTTATAACAGGATGGATATGGCCCCGGTGGCTCTGAGCCATCCCCACTGAAGTCAGTAAAAAGACACCCACTGATTTCAATGGGCTTTGCACAAGGTTGCCAATAAACACACGCCCAATCTAAAAAACATACACCACAAAATAATGAAAGCCAGAAAGAAAAAATGTGATGTTTATAATGCGTAGTATAAATGTGCCTATTTGAAACTGTTCCAGCCCATGTATAAAAATACCTACTATTTAATTGTCTTGTATTTGATTGAACTGTGTCATGGACTGGGCACCAGACACAAGATTTTCAGCTGATACAAATCAACAAAGCTTTGTTAAAGTCAATAGAGCTCTTCTACTTTTCACCCCCTGAGCCTCTGGCCCCAGACTGGTAATAAGATTCTTTCCTGTTATGTTTGGAAGAATAAATCCTCTCAAATAAAGTCTGTAATTTTGGTATATATATCAACAATCATATAAAACTCTAATCAAGGATGCTGATCATGTACATAAAATCTTCTTCCATGTTTTCTTTATTACGGCTAGTTGCTTTCTGCAGTCCCTTTCTCCTCTCATGCCTGCATCTAATGATGAAACTGCGAGTAGGTTACTTTTTCGTAATTGGTTTCATGCGGTATTTAACATCTGTGGATAAAGCCTGAAGGGGTTTAATGATTTCTTGAGTTCCCTGAAAAGTTTTTTATCCAGATTCTGCTTTTCCCCTGGTTGTAAATACTAAAACAGACTGTGGGTTTTTTTGTTTTTATTTTTTTCAGTCCAGTAGTTTATTCCATTTTCATGTAATTCATGGTCCAATAGGGGGCAACAGTGCAAAACAGTTGGGAAGCAGTACTGCAGCTAGCAGTCATGTTCATTATTGGTATTATGAAGACAAAACGATTCTCTTCCCCCGTCTCACTGTGTCGTATGTTAAGAATAGGCTAGTCTGTACCTAACAGGAAAAATAATCCCGAGAAAAAAATCATTGCAATAATTAATTGGCTAAAGAGTCTCCTTCTTATTCAGCAGACTGACTCCAGATTGAGAGTAGCAGTGGCAAAAAAACTGAGAAGCAGGGTGGTCTAGCAGGAAAAGCACTGCTCTGGGGCACTGGAGAGGCAGATTTGATTCCTGGCTCTACCACTGACCTGCAGTGTGACTTTGGGCAAGGAGAACATACCCAATCTGGATTATACTGCAAAATGACTCCAGGATGCAGAGGTGGGGTCTATTTGCATTTTTAGATAGCTCACGAATACATGGGGCAACATGAATTTCTCAAAACAGCACATGACGTTAAGCAGCTTTGGCTACAGTATAAATATAAAACAACCAATCCACCTTCCCCCCTAGCATAGATCTAGGATTCCTTCATCCACAGTTTGCGAGGTGGGTACTTAGGTTTAATGATTCACGCCATGACACTCAGGCCAAGTATTAAGAGTGGCAGGCCACCACCAGCGATAAGGAACGAAACTGAGAACAAGGCAGAGACAGAAACAATCACAGCCGCAGGTGTAAGTGCTGAGTAGCCACTGGCCAACTCCTGGCTTAAGTGCAGTCTTGGCAATGCCACTCAGGTAGGGGTTCTGGCCAACTAGGGAGTTCAGCAGCAGTGAGCTGGCTGATCCCCGCCCTGATTCCGAGCAGTGGGTTTCTTTAAATGTCTCCCACCTTTAACTGACCTGTCTGGATCTTGTTTAATCTGGATATATGGGACACCACGCCATTGGAGGTGCCTTTCAGATGAGCCCACAAAGGCTATTAACGATCTCATGGTTTGCTGTGCAATGACCCTAACATTCCGCATAAATTTCATCGTTAGCGTCGGGAAAAATCCCTCTGCAGCGCAGTGATTTTTCATGTCAGTGCCCTAATCACTGTGTTGTGGTGTTACTGCATTTGACCACCAAAGTGGTTGTGTTTCAGCACTGGATCTATGATTTCCAATTGTAGTTTTATGGGCTTCATCAGGATTTTTATCTACTCTTTTATTACGATACCTAGCTGATGCAGGTAGTGATTTTGGTAACTCATTAGCAAGACACACATTAGTTACATAACATTAATATCTGTAATCTTCAATGATGCTTCACTGTGTTAGGTGCCGCTAGCCCCGCCAATGGGGAGTAGGAGGGCAAACGTGGCAGTTGCCCGAGGGTCCAGTGATTCAGCGGCAGCAGCCAGAGACCCAACCCCCTTTAAATTGCCGCTAGAGTGCAGCTCTGCCACTCCATGTGGCTCTGAGGGCTGGGGAGGCACACTCAGTGGTCCAGGTGGTACTGAGGGCTTAACGCCCCAGTCCCATCCTCTCTGCCCAAGGCCCTGCCCTTTCCAGTGTATGAAGCTGCCTCCCCCCACACCATGTCCTGAGGCTTGCATGGCTGTTGGCCCCACTGGGTACTATACACAGGGCTTAACGAACGGTGGCGAAAGCCACTTGCCAGCCCCGCACTGCGCATGTGCAAGACCTGCATTGCGCATGCGTGCGCCACAAATGAACGGGGTTCCTGGCTGAAATCTACTCGCCATGGGCGAGTAGATTCAATACTTTGTCGAGCCCTGACTATACACATGTGGGAAAGAGACCGTTCCGCTCCCCAGGGTTTATAAATAGGCTAATCAAAACAGATGGATAAGAGGAGCAAATATAGTGGGGAGAGGGAGGGAATGGTATCAACCAGACCAGGGCATTTTGACATAGACTAGTTGTGTGCACAATGTTGTTCACTAGTGGCCTTGCTGTTATCTAATACAGGTTGAACCTGGCTAGTCCAGTACCCTTGGGATCTAGCCGGTGCCAAATCAAAGAATGTGATGAACCACAAGAGGTCAATATTATATTGAGCAGGTCTCTTTTATTTCTATTTTGCTAAGGCAAATGAATGGAACAACCTAGGCAATGTGCCATTTTCCAATTTCTGCAACAATTCCACTTTTTGCTGTATTGATACTGTATTGATGCATGCTTATGCTTAGCAGCATTACCAACACTTCCAAGGCCTGCTGGTCTCTTAGAAGACCTATTTAGGGGTAAATTAGAGCTAAATAACAGTGAGAGCCGAACTAGTAAACAAACGTTGCCAGTTCATGGGAAACTTGGCCCCCCACCAGCAGACATCCAAGTACCTAAAATCATGCCGGACCACAGATGTTGCCAGACCAGAGTGTGCTGGATTAGTGAGGTTTAACCTGTAACAGTGTTTGGAAGACAATCTGCAAGAAATGAGTCTTGTGGAGGCTAAAGATGTATCTGATACATGTGAGGGGCAGAAGGAGAGAAGTGTCTGCTATTCATAGGGGCAGTAAGGCAGAAAGCAAAGACATGCTGGTGGGAGGAGAGGACGAGCAGGCAGCAGTGGCTGGGAAGGATGGTGGAATAAAGGTGGCAGTGGATGATGTGATAAGGTAATACAGCACGTTCAGTCCCGAGGATGCCTTAAAGCAGAGCTACTCAACACATGGCCCATGGGCCACATGCAGCTCACAACCCGTTTGTCTGCGGCCCATAGTGCGGTTTGGGTTTACGTTGCAGGTTGGGTTGATATGTGTTTTAGTAGTTAAATTCCTGAACTGTTGTGAAGCAAAAAGAAATAAGTAGTGGTCTTCTGTTGATATGCATTTTAGTAGCTTAATTCCTGGACTGTTATTGCTCATTTAAAGTGCTGTCATATGGGTGGAAATCGGGTAAATATTGCATTTTATTAATATCAGCAGAACTGACTTAAATGGGACCTGTGTGTTGTGAATCTGGCCTTAATCTTTGTATTCATACCTGTCAGTGTGAAAAGCTATTTGCATGTATATGCAACCACACTTAAGTTGTGATCTTTGGCATGTGCTGTGAATATCATTGTGGCCCTCGGGGCTTCCAAAGTTGAATAGCCCTGCCTAAAAGGGTAAGGGCAAGAAGCTCCTCCCACTGAGTCACCATGAAGTTATTATCAGTTTGATGTTAGTGATACATACAGGATCGCTTTAGCTGAGATGAAAGAAAACCAAGGCAACTGTCCAATCATGACGAGAGATGATCTCTTGGATTTTCTTGAAAGCTAACCCTGCTGGTCTAACCAAATTAAATGGCCTTCTGACAGTTACCCAGTAGTTCCATCTGTAAAAATTATTCCTCACTTCCTTTCCTAAGCTCTGTGGCCCAGAATGCAGGATGGAAGGCAGCAGCCAGTGGTCCATGTTCCGGTATTGGTGGGTGAGTGATCTTGGTATGTGCACTTAGTAAAGTGGTTTGGAGCCTGTTTGAATGAGACCTGCAGTGGAAATGCTACTAAGTGCAATGGAAGTACAGAAACACCCCAAAGGGAATAGTGATAGAGATGCAGCCGTGTTAGTCTGGTGTAGCTGAAACAAAAGACAGAACTATGTAGCACTTTAAAGACTAACAAGATGGTTTATTAGGTGATGAGCTTTCGTGGGCCAGACCCACTTCCTCAGAAGTACTCTTTTACCACAACTAAAACTGTTCCCAAGCTCTCAGCCTAAATTCCCTCTGGAACTTCAATTGGAGAAGTTGTTTATCATTTCCCTTCTGAAAAACCGCTGCATGGTGTTCCAGGTGCAGAATGGCTTCTGGACACTACCCAAAGCCAAACTCCAGTACTAAGAACATGATTTTGTCTGTACGTGCTGTGAAGACAAATAGGGTGACATTTCTCTTCAGCAGGTGCCTCCCATGAGCGTGGTAGGAACAATGGGCCCGATCTTCATGTGATGTAAATCAGCTATGCCATGCTGATATACACCAGCTGAGAATCTAGACCTACAGACACCCATATGTATAACAAATTTATTCAGTGCTAGTTTGTTAAAAATCAAATATAAAACCACACAGGGTCTGTAAAGGAAGAGTCCATTCCCTCTCTCCCTTGTTTAATTTCTTTCTTGAGGTTATTTCTCAAAGCAATAGATTAACACCCATCAGCCAAGCTTCTCCCCTCACACAATGTTTTATGGCTACTAAATGCTTTGTTAATAGGAGCTTTTAGAATTATTTACCTTTATAGATCTGTTTCTTCAGTCGTGACATTGAATTTGTACAATGAGGAGTTGAAAAGGTGGATTCTGTTTTAAAGGTCATAAACACAGTTGGAAAGAAATCTGTAGGGTGAAAGACCAAAGAGGAATTCTCTATTGCTTCAGCATGGGGCACTGTATTGCAGCAAATCAATGAAATCTACAGCAGGGAATTCTCAAGTGGTTTTGTTTTCTGCATATTGTATATAAATATACACAAACTACAGAGAGCTATCTTAACCCTTAGCACACTGCACACTAATAGAATCATCCAGAGTGCATTACACTGCAATGCCCTACCCAAATTTGCTCTTCCATAGTGCTTTCCCCCATCACTGTAAAAGTGAAAGTTATGTCAAAGGTTTGACTTACTGCAGAAGCCACAATATTCAGATAGAGACAGCAGTTAGTAAGGTGCTTTGTGACCACTGTCACTGTATTACAGTGGATGACCTAAAGAGGAGCTCAAAAAGCTTGTCTCTTTAACCAACAGAAGTTGGTCCAATAAAAGATCTTACCTCACCCAATTTGTCTCTCTTATTCCTTTATTTATTGGATGATATGTATGACCAGAGACTGTACTAAGGTTCCTTTGAGAGCCGAAGCACACAGCTATAATGGGACAATGCAATAGGGACATAAAATCACCTTTTTTCAGCCCCTAGAAAAATACAATGATGCTAATTGGGACATTATGATGTTAAGATGATGGGCAGATGTGTAACAGATTAGAGTGATGGGCACTAGGAAACATCAGGTTTTTGTTTCATATCTAGTGATGTGATATGAGGGCCTTCTCTCAAATGTCCCTACATATTTGCATGCGGTGTTGTTGTTGTAGCTGTGTTGGTCACAGGATATTAGAAAGACAAGCTGGGTGAGTTCAAACAAGAGCTCTTATTGAAGCCTGGGAAACTTCCTCAGAGACTTTCCCAGACCTGAAGATGAGCTCTTTCAAAACCTTGTCTTTCTCGCCAGTACAAGTTGCTCCAATGAAAAATATTACCCCACCCACCTTGCCTCACTAGATATTTGTGCCTATTAGTTGGTTGCTTTTTTGGCCCTACAGAGATATGCGGCCTGTCTTCCAAAAAGCTGCAGTCTGCTTCCTTTTCAAATCAAAGGATGGCATTTATGAACACTATAGCTTACAGTGATCCCTGTGTCTCCATTCTTTCACTGCCACCAAGAGCCTTATCCTGCTCTTTGAAGTCAATGACAAAACTCCCATTGACTTACTGGGGAAAGGCTTCTCTTTCTCTTCTCTCATGTACTCACAAGCATGAGTGCCCAGCCAGGTTTCCAGTGTTAACAGGAAATGAGGCATTTTAAAGTAATTCAGCTTTGCTCTGATTGAGGTCTAGCACTTGCTGTAATATCCTTATCATGCGCAGTCAGATCTATTATCTGTGATGGCATCGGTGGAAAGATATAGGTGACAGTTATATGAAATTGCAAATCTTTGTTCCTCCATGTTGATGTCAATGAAACCTCTAACCAGTGACTCCTACATAAGAGCTACTGGGTTACTCTGGTCTTTCCTTCCTGATTTGTTGAGTGTATGATCATATCCCACACTTCATCTAGTTTCTGCATCCTTAAAAGTGAAATATTCAAAAATTATGTAGAGTCTCACCATAGCTCCATAGTTAAGACTGAGTTGAATTTTGCACTTAAAACCTCTATTATTTGTGAAGAATAGCAGATATCCTCCCTAAAACTGCTAAAGGGCCGAACAATGTGTGTCTGAATATTCGTGGTGGTATATATATTTGAGAACTGATTTATGGAGGGATATGGCTTTGAATACTATTTCCTATTGGGGGGTTTGTTGTTGTTACTTTTATTGTCCCTAGTAACCTTAACTGTTTTTCATAAATGTGTTTTTTAATGTTTGAATAGACTATAGACAGGATGAGGCCAACAGCTTGGATCATGCTTAACTGGAGCTATTGTCACATCAGAGGTAACCAGTCAACCTTGTAGTTCCTTCTACTGCTAATTTGCATGCTGTGATTTTATTGGTTGCAGTGTAGAACGGAGGGTATGTTTACAACACAGAGTTCTGTCAGAAAAACGGCTGTTTTTTTGACAAAACCTGAGTTACGTCCACACTGCAATCACGTTATTCCAAAAGTAATCGAAAGAACAGAGGGGTTTTTCCGGCGTTGGTCATCCTCTTTCTACGAGGAAGAAACCTTTTTCTGAAAGAGCTCTTTCGGAAAAAGGCGTGTGTGGACAGAGAAGAGAGAGTTCTTTCCCAAGAAGAGGAAAGAGGAAAAAGCACAGGTGCCCTAGTGGCCATTCCAGCCATAGTAATCACAGCTTACATCCGAGGTAGTGTGCATTCAATGTGGACATTATCTGTCGAAAAAGCAATGCTTTTTTGATGCACTTTCACAGTGTGGACACTTTCTTTTGGAAGAAGTTTTTTTGGAAGATCTCTTCCAGAAAAGCTTCTTCTGAAAGAAGCCTGCAGTCTAGACATAGCCTAAGAGTGATGCTATCACATGCCTTTAGCATGTGGAACTGGAAGCTTTACTGCCTACTGGGAGTCAGTTCTCCAGTTTCACTGGCAAAACACTTCCCTCTAGACTTACACAGGCCCAGTTCTCTCTGACAGGCAAATTCCATCTTCCAGGAATCTCTCTAGGGTGTCTGGACCCTGTTCTACTGGATACCCATGGTGTATACAGCTTTGCTGCTTCCCAAGAAACCATACATACCAATTTACCAGTTCCACCTCCATGCACCAGTCTTGACACACAGCATTTTTATATGTTTACAGTGAAATCATGTCCAGTGCCAGTTCCTGAGCGCAGGGAAGCCAGGTGGAAAACCTGGAAGTGCTACAGCACCCCCTGCAGTCCTACTTCCCATGCTTATGCTTGTTGGTGAACTAATACATATATATCTGGCCCAGTGGGTCTCTGTAATCTCTGTGCACTCCCTTCTCAGCCCTCTGCCAGCTGGCACTAAATGGTCTCTAGATTACACTGAAGCCCATCATGAACTTCAACAGCTTTCACTCCAATTACAAAGGTGAACTTTGTTGACCTGCTTTCTTTTACATAAATACATAGCAACATGCATCCATATAACATACCTAAACAAGATTCCCTATTGCAAACACTTCAGCTCCTGAAGAGAGAATGAAAGAATAAACAGCATGACAGATTTGAGTCATATTGCTTAATGAGCTACTGGAAGGTACTCAGGACTATGAGGGTGAGTGTAGTATAAGAAACTGTATAGAAAAGAATACAGCAAGCATTACTTTAAAATAGCACACAATGGAAAAATGAGCTAAAAATGATATCTTTAAAACATTTTAATTGACTCTAGAACTACAAACATTAAAATGCATCAAACATGGTAGCATGGTTATTGCATGACTACTATAGGGTGGAGTTCAGCTACATTTACATGTTTAGATATTTGTTAATTTAACCCTATGTCTGATTTCCTGGGTTTGCAAAGTTCATTTTGAAGAATATCCCCCAACATCTTTGCCACTTTAACATTTAAATTGTAGAGTGAAGGAAAGTCTTGTAAAGCAGGTCTGCGCTGAAGAGCACAACATGAGATTGGGCATATCTACATGACAGTTACACACCCCTTGGCAAGCCCAAGTCAGCTGGCACAGGCCAGTCCATGGTGACTAATTGCAGTGTAGATATACCCTATATGGTCAATACGGAGTGAGCTCTACAGAGCAGGTATTATCAGACTTTTGTGTAAGTTCTTTACTTCCAGCTGTATTTCTCTTAAACCTACTGCTTCATTATTTCCATTGCTGCATCATGCTGTTCTCATTCAATGGAAACAGCGTGAAACTTTGTTTTTGTATCTAAGAGAATTGCTACTGTTAAAATAAAAACAGAGACCAGCTCCTATATTCTTCGACCATCAGGCTGAACAGCAGATGGGTCCTTGGCTGGATGATGTACATCACCTGCTGGATCTGACCACTGCTATTCACCTTTTATCTTTCTCTAATGCTCACACCAGGATTTGCAACACTAGAAGTGGTTAGCTGGGGTTGGAGGAAATATTGAGCTATGATACTCCCCCTCTTATATAAGCACTTTGAGATGAAGGGTTACAAAGCAGAAGAACTAAATACAGTAATGATGATTATTCATTCACATGTGCAATCCCCTGCTTGAAACCAAGATAAGCAGCATTGGTGCAAATCACAACTTATAGCTTGCAAGTACAGACCAGTGTAACTATACTGTTACCTGGCCACCAGAAGCTATAATTGCAGGCAAATCCACAAGGCCTCCGAGTCACAAACATAGTGATCAATTAGACCTTGAACATCTTGACAACACCCACCTGGGAAAAAGTTCTCTGTAGTATCTCTGAGCCCAACCCAGATAGTGCCCCATCTCTGGCTATTGGGAATATTTGCTACTAGCAGTTGCAGATTGGTTACATACCATTCTTGGCAATCTCATTACACCATTCCCTCCATAAATTTATCAAGCTGAGTCTTGAAACCAGTTATATTGTTGGCCCCACTGCTTCCCTTGCAAGGCTGTTCTAGAATCTCTCTCCTCTGATGGGTAGAAACCTTCATCTAATTTTATGCCCAAACTTGTTGATGGCCAATTTATACCCATTCCATAGAAACTAAATTATTTCTTCACAACTTCACCAAAGAAGCTGTTAGAGACAGAACTCTCTGGCATATCCTTTCTTCTGGCAATAAATACTGATGTGTTAAAAGAGGAACTGCTGCAACAAATAGCTATATTAAGAGCTGGAAGTCACCTGCCACACTCATTTGGCCATCCTTCTTTTATAATATTTTAAGTTAATATGTATATATTTTGGGTGAATGAAAATAGAGAGGGGACGTACGTGAGGCCAATTATTTTAGTTTGTTATTCATTTAGGCTATATCTACACAGCAGCGTTTTTTCAAAATAACGGACATTATTCTTAAATAACAAAATGCAGGTCTACACTACAAGCCTTTATTTCAAAATAATGTCGAATTGGTGGACTTCTTTCTCCAACTCATGATAACCCTAATTTCACAAGGGC
>JANRFK010004893.1:49087317-49118267 GCA_030068395.1 Apalone spinifera
CCACGGGAGGAGCACCGCTTTTGCTGCTGTCTGGTGTGGTGGCAGAGCACAGTCTGATGGTAGATTCTCCCACAATATGGATTTTGTTGTAGGTTGCCCCTAAAATGGAGCTCCCCCCCCTTGTGATAGTCCGTTTCAGCCAGCATCAAAGTATCGCTGCCCCCCTGCCAACGAATAGCATAAACCTGGACTTTTGCTCCTGTTTAATGATTGTGGAGGAAATGGGCCTTATTTGTTTTCATTTTCTAGAAAGTGAAGTGCGTGCCATTCATTCAGCTTTTTAGGAATACAGTGTTATGTGGCTTTGCCAGGATTCTTTTTTTCCTTTGCCTCATTGCATCAGCCAGGTGGCTGTACACTGAAATGTTTTTCTTATTACTGCTATTGCTTCTTATTGGGTTAAAAGAAGAAAAAAACCTAGTGTGCTTTTTCTTGATTTACCTTGCACAAAAAATAGTTAATACTGATAAAAGTAATGAAAATAAGAATGACAAGGTAAAAGATGTGGAATTGAAATAAAAACGTCTTCCAAACTTTATACACTTACCTGTTTCAGAATAGTTTTTTTGATTCTGGTATGGAAGAGTATTGCCCCTTCACAACTTCACTGCCTCTTATCTGCTTTTATCTTCTTTCATCATGGTGCTCTGGCAGTAATGGCAGGCTTATCAACCTTATGCCAGCTTCTCATGCAAACATTTATGCTGCCTCTGTTGTGTGGATGCCTTCGCTGACCATTTTTGTAAAGCTACTACCCTTTCTTCCCTCAAATTTGGCTTGAGAATTCACCTTGCACATGAAGCTTTTAAGAAAGTAACTAATGTATAGGTTGTTGAATATAGGGGGATAGCTGGTGGCTGTCTGCATTCTTAAATGTTGCTGTTAGGTGTATGAACATCTTCGTATATGCAAGCTGTCCTACTTTCTTTGCATTATTTTACTTGTGGTGTGATCCTGCAGATCTTGGGCACGTGAATAGTCCTTTCGAACTCAGTGGGTTGTATTTTCAGCAGATGAATTAGGATATACATCAGTCGATGATGTAGCCCACTGGGTTATTTTACATGCATAAACATTACTCATGTAAAGATATCTGCAGGATCAGACCCGTATAATGTTTGAATCAACAATGTTACAATGGGTAAACCACGAACTTGCTTCTAGAATCTGCTTAATGATCTGGTGTCAGTAAGCTGTTTAGAGCAGCAGGAGGGCATGTTTTAACATGTTAATTTCAAATAAATGTGTACAGTTACACATAGGATATGGTACTTTTTTTCAGTGTAATGAAACACCTGAAACATTACAAGTGTTTACCTATTCTTGTTACAAATTAAATCTAAGATTATCATCATACAATTTCTGAAAGGATAGAAGGGGAGAATTATTTTGTTTTTTTGACCTGTTATGTATAATGAACTCATTGTTTCCCTTTCATAATACAATGTTTTCATTTTAATGGTAGCCTTATGGAAACTAGGAGAACAAAACACAGAAAATATGACAGTTGCAGAGGTATTAGGAGCATTTGGGTATACAGTTTCAGCAACAGGATCCACACAAATGCAAGGGTTCTTTCACCCTGACAGATCTGACTACAAGATTGAGAGACCTTTTTTTTTTTTTTTTTTTTATAATGTGTAAGTTTTATTTACAAGAATAGTTTAGGGAACAAAATTAGATTTTTTTTTTTTTAATTTCATTGTTGCAACTCTCGACTTATTCCATTTTTTCTTCTTTAACACAATAGCTGGTCACGGCTCATACATTGTTTTGTTTTTAAATTGTAACCTGAAACATTTCTGCATATACTTTATATTAGGAGACTATTATAGATAGACTCCCTCTGAAGCAGAGCTTTAAGATATGCAGTTGGTTAAAGGACACAGGCTCTTCAAAGCATTTGTTTGCAACATCAGATGTTCTTTCTCTTATTAATGTTAGTTTATTATAAACTAATTCATTTTAAAATCCAATTTATATTTTACTTTTTTATATATTTATCATCTTGGACAAAGAAAAATACTTTCAAGTTCTTAGTGTTGCAGTGTTCAGGTTCGAACACTGTAAGTGAGTATTGGGGGAGCCTGGTTATGTTTTATAATAGCTTGTTTTAACAAAATGAAAAAACTTGGGTAGATAATGTTGATGTTTGTTTGTTTGTTTGTTTGTTTGTTTATAGTAATTTTAGATGCCCCTTTGTGCTTCAGATGTGTTGTTTCTGGGATGATAAATAAGGTGTTCTCTTGAGAATCCATGAAACTTGCCAGAGAGATATATTTCCACAGCATTTGGATATTCCTAGAAACACCTGTATATGATGTGTGTTGTGATTATTGGAGTTCCATATTGAGCAACCCATATTCACAGTTTTTGATAAATAAGCAAAGTGATGGAGTTTAGAATAGTCATATAGTTCACTTGAAGATTATGATGCATGCCATTATGACAGATATTATTGCATAATTCCTTACCCTGAGCACCAAAAAAATCTGTCCAACCCTTATCAACTCCATCCATCTTTGAGATGTGTGGGAGAGCACATTGTTTCCCTTATGAGCAAGGAATCTGTCTAATATTTAAAGCTTAAAAAACACCAAACAAATTTGATATCTAGGACACCTTTCTGAGCTCTTAATTCCTCTAGTGCTAGTGTGTTCTTTGAAGCCCCATGTGCTTTTGAACCTGAGGCTTGCAGTGTATCTGTGTCTTAGTGGGCTCTTGGGTTGTGGGATCCCTTCTCTTAGGGACTTATGGTAAAAACTGAATAAGATTCCCTTTGACTAATATTAAATCCTTTTTTATTTCAGAAGGTGTTTTTGTATGTTTCGTATTTTTCTGAAAGCAGCGTTTATTCTCTTGAGCTAAGAATTATGAACTTTGATTCAGTGATTAAAATGTCTAAGGTGTGTGCTTATAAGAACAACATACATTTAATATTTAAATCAGTGCTAATATACACTGGAATCGCATAAGTAATACACTTGTTAATGTGTGTTAACATTGAACATGTTAAGGATATGCGGTCTAAGGCTAGACAAAGTCAAAGGATGAAAATCTAAAAGGTGGACTGTTAAGAGAAAATCCCATGAAAACACAGGAAAAGAAGAATTTATTCAGGAATATAATATTTTGATCAGGGATACTCTGCAGTACATTAATAAAGGTGATCTAATAATAACATCTCTTGGTTTAAGCATTGTGGTGAATGGGTGAGTTTCAGTGAGCAAGGTCCAAGAGTATCTGCTTGTACCCACCTTCCATGAATAGATTAGACATTTATTATGTAGGGGAAGAGCTAAGGAACTTTCTCAATCTTTTATGACAGTAGTGAAGACTATGGTTGTTACATTGTTACCATCCTCCACTAAATGGATCAAAATAAAATTCTCCTGTGAAGACAGAAATTGATCTTAAAGAGAGAATGTGGTGGTGGTTATAACTCTGTTACTCTGATTATTAAGAAGAAAACCTGGATGGCTGGGAGCTCATTATGTATCTTAAGCTCTATGGTATGACAGAATAGTGACTTGCTGTGTGATTCACCCATACTAGTTGGATTTGCTGTTCTGCAATTTTGTGTTAGTTTCATTTCCCAACTTTACAAATAAAAAATCTGAAATGCATGTTAGTTTGTTTCAAGTTTATTTTAGATAGGAATTTCCTTGATGCTCACCGACTAATATGTGAACAGCTCACATACCTGAGGTGTTACTGCATTTTTCAGCTACCAGTCTAATTAATACAGGTTGAAACTTTCTAGTCTGGCACACTCTGGTCAGCAACATCTGTGGTCAGGCATGTTTTTAGTTAGCTGGATGCCCACTTACCATGGGTGTGGCTAAGTTTACTGTGGTCCCATAAAGTTTGTTTACAGCCACTAGTCCTGGCTCTCAGCGTTCCCTGCTGTTGTTTAGCTCTCTTAACCCTAAAAGTCTTCTAAGCAGCAGAAGTAATGCTACTAGGTAATAGTGACCTCCCATGGTTTCTCAAATTCTGTGGTTTGGCACTGGCCTGGTCCCAAGGATGTAGTACTAGAGAGGTAGAAAGCCAGACTGTGTCAGTCCAGTGTCAGATTCTTGCTGTGGTCTTGAACCAATATCATTGCAGACCAAGAGCTAGTCATGCAAAGTTTGATAGGTTTTGTCAGGATGAAGTTGTCTACCTTTTATATTTGTTGCTAGCTTCAACCTGAATCACATCAACAAATTTGGCCCAAGAGAAATAGAATTGCATTCAGGGCCAGCGAATGTTTTTGTGGAACTGTTCACAGGCTAGTGGTCCTGAAGCATAGTTGTATTTGCTGAATAATGAGTTGGAATAGTAGCCAAAAGAGACTTCAGTACAATATCCACGAGAAACATCATCTGTTTTTTGCCTACCCCCTTCCTTCTCCTGGAACTTTATTCTGTAGAGAAGGATGTAGATTCAAAGTTGCTTACTGCTCGTTTTGCTGATCAAACCTGAGTGGTGGAGGAGTTCAGGTGCACTCCAGTCCCTCAAAAAAGGACTTCTGTCCCTCATTGTGGTACTGAGGGCATTAAGTGTAAGGCCATATTTCCATGCCTGGATTTTGGTGGCTACACTAGAGCCTATGCTCTGTAGGAGTGAAATTATTTACAGAGCATCCTCAGTAGGGATGTAAAAGAGTAGTTGACTACCTGATAAGCCTAGACAGCTACTAGCAGTCCCCTCCCCCACTGCCTCTATAACTGAGGCAGCAAATGGGGGGGAAGCAGGAACTGGTTCCTCCCAGCATGGTCTCTGCTGTGTTTCTTGTCCCTCTTCCCCTGCACTGCTGCTCTGGCTGCTCCGGCAGCAGCCTCTGTCCAGAGTGGGTCCCAGCAGGGACTTAGGACTCCACCCCCTTCCTCGTGGACATGGGCTACTGGATCTGGCGTGAGCTGGGACTGAGCAAGCCCGGCTTACTCTGAGTCCAGGAGCTACTCCCACTGTGGCTCTGCAGTTTAACTGTAGTAGGAGCCAGGTTGCTATGCGCTCAGCTGTTACTACATTTAAACTGCAGAGCTGCAGCAGGGGTAGCTCCTTCTAAGCCCCTATCCTTATAAACTAATCATGTAGTCGATATAAATTGTATCAACTAAACAGTTATCCAGTTACCCTCCTCTTAACATCCTTAATCTGCAGCAACACTAGGAACAGGTCTGCTTCTCTCTTTCCCTACCCTCTTATCTTCTCCACTGTCTGGCACTTGTATTGAATGCTGAGCAGGGTAGAACCGAGGCCCCTGCTCAGTACTGATGTCTGTAAAATGGGATCCTCCATCTTGGGTGTACAGGGCAGCTATTGCAGTACTTGAGCTGGGCAACCCTTGAGATGAGAGAACCAATATAAACTCCTGAAATGTATGAGCTATGAAAAGACAGCAAATTTTCTGTTCAGCATGTACTTCTGGCATATAAAGCTGTTGAAAAGTGGTTGAACACACAAGCTGTAGTAATAGTATTCAGCATACACCAGCATGTTTCTGTTGTGTTTGTTGAACTTTGTTAGCATTTTAAGGCATGCCAGAAAGTGTGCATAGTAGAGTAAATGATATTGCTTCTCTCTTATGTAAATGATAATCCAGCAATAGATTAACTAAGTGGCACACGGTTATCTAGATGGTATGTTTCAATGCCGTTCGTTAGCCTGAGGATGGGATTTATTTTTTTACTACTGGATATTTTTCTCTAAACAGAACTTTGGTGGTCTGGGAATTACATTGTATCCATGTGTTTGCCTCAGGAAAGTTAGGAGTTTTGGTAATACAAAATGGTAGAGCTTCAGGCATGATATAGGTTACAGAATAGGCTTGTATTCCCCACTTTCATTTCGAGTTCTGTTGCCTCTAATTCATACTACAGGTGTAAATAGATTTAGAAATGATTGCTTCATATAATGGTGACTGTAAAGGTAAAGTGACCATTATGCACTCACTAATGTATGCAGAAAATTGGATGTTTGAATCTGTTGTGGTAAGTGAGGGAGAATGCTGGACAGAACAGAGGTTTGGTCACCTTTTTCCCTTATGAAAATGACCTGACACCTGGTTAGGTGTTGAATGCTGAAATAGTGTGACTTTAAGATAGCATGAAGGATACCAGAGCATCACTTTTCCCCCAACTACTGCTGTGTCAACCTGGGAGGGGATCCCTGATCATGGTGTGAAAACAGAATGCCCCATACACTAGCACAGTAGTTCCCACTCGGGGTATGCATATCTCTGAGGGTACACACAGGTCTTCCAGGGGTTATTCAACTCATCTAGATCATTATTTCTTAAATGAGGGGTTGCATCCCCTAGGGAGAGTGTGGGACAGATTTTAGGGGGTCTCCAGGATCGGGATGGCAAGGAGGCCCCATGAAGCTAAGATACATGCTTCAGTCCAGCCACCTGGAAGCTGAGTTTCATGCAAGGCTCACAAGTTAGTAACAGGTTCACATTGAAATGTAGGTGTAATACTTTAATTGATTTATTTTATAATTATGAATATAAGGTAAAAATGAGAGAGCCAGCAATTTTTTAGTTCATGTGCTGTGACATTGTATTTTTGTCTGATTTTGTAAGCAAATAGCTCTTAAGTGAGGTGAAATTAAAAGTATGCAAGACAAATCAGACTCTGAAAGGGGTACGGTAGTCTGGAAAGGTTCAGAACTACTGCGCTACCACTGAGCCATCCTGATGCACTGAATCAGGGGGTAGCCGAGTTAGTCTGTACAGGATAAACTTAAACAGGATAAACTCAAAAAACGTCTAGTGCTAACAAACGATTTGTTGTGTTTTAAGTTTATAAATATACTGTGTTATGGTTGAGAAAAAAGGAAATGTATAAATGCCTCTTTTTATGTAGACTGAAACTTGAATTGTTGATTTAGAGTGAACCAACTTTTAACTAAATGTCATTGCAAATAAGCTTGGCCTTACTATTGCTTAGTCAATTTTGTTGATATCACCATGCCCATTTCATCAAGAAAAACAAATTGTATGTCAAAAAGCAATGCAAAAAATAGGAGGGTTTTTTTTGCAATCCTTCTAAAACATAATTAGTAGCACAGTAGAGTTTCAGTTGTCCCGAAGGGTGGTACTTACATACAGCAGAACACTTTGAGCCACCTAACGTTGTACCTTCTTATGATTAGGCCCTCTTAGAAATAACATAAATTGACCGTGAATCAGATTTGCTCCAAACAGTAGAGAAACTGATTTTGAAGGAATTTAAAATCCAACATGCTTTTTAAAGATTGTGATGTACAGAATTCTAAATTAAGCTGTTTTCACAATGCTTATGAAACGTTCACTCTTGCTGACCATAATAGAAGCTGTTGCATGTGCTTGAAATAAGGTTTTGAATGAATGAAGATGAACATTTTTTTTATTTTATTTTATTTTTATTTTTTTTAGTGGCAAATCTACATAATCTCTTGAGAGAGTGGTATCAAAAAATTAGGAAAATGTATACGTCACTGTAAGGATGTTAAAATGCGGTTAATTGACTAGACAATGGAATTTCCATCAATTAGTTTATAGGCACTTCCGCATTCCTCCTCTGAAATGTACTGACCCCTCCTTTTCCCCCTCCCCCCGGCTGGCTCTGGGCTTCACGCGGCGCTTCCCCGAAATCCACCTCGGTTTCTGGGGAAGTACCACACAGAGCCCGGGATCAACTGGGGACTCCCCAGCTGACCCCGAACTCCAGTGCCCCTTTGAAACGCACGGAAGCGGCATTTCAAAGGGGCAGTGGAGCCTGGGGTCAACTGGGGACTCCCCAGCTAATCCCAGGCTCTGCGCAGCATTTCCCCAGAACCTGAGGTCTGCTGGGGACTCCGCAGCTGATCCTGGGTTCTGGGGAAATGCCGCAGGGAGCCTGGGGTCAGCTGGGAGTCCCCAGCTGTGATCCCAGGCTCCACGGCAGCTGCCCCTTAGAAACACCAGAAGCGGCATTTTAAAGGGGCAGCCACCGCAGAGCTGATCCGCAGAGCAGCTGTGCAGCGCTGCCCCTTTGAGACACTGCCTTGGGGTTACAAAGCAGCAGCACCGCACAGCAGTATTTTATAGAGGCAGCAAGGCGGGGGAGGGGGGGGGAATTGACTAGTTAAACGACTATCGGAGAAGCAAATGCTTATCAGATAATTGACTAGTCTTTAACATCCTTACTTCACTGTCATGAAATTGACTTGTATATCTTTTCACTTGGACAGAAGGAAAGGAAGAAGGCAAAAAAATTCAAGAAGTCTGCTTGCCGAACATTCTGCCTTAAATTTGAGCATTCACTGAGCCATATAGGAAAAATACTTCTTCCCTTATGGGCCAGTATTGAGTCTATGGTATGACAAAGCCTCTCCAGTGAAAAATCTCATCATACTTAAAAGCAGAAGTGCAATATCTTTTTTGGGTTTTATTGAATATACAAGATACTACTAAACCAACTTCCCTTTACTTCAGGGCAACTCAACTTTGGAAGCTCTGGGGGCCATAATGATATTTGCAGCACATGCCGAGGGCTGCAACTTAAGTGTGGTTGCATATAAATGCAAATATATGTACAAATAGCTCTTTTACACTGACTGGTATGAATACAAAGATTAAGGCAAGACTACACAACATGCAGGCCCCATTTAAGTCAGTTCTGCTAATATTAGTAAAATGCAATATTTACCCAATTTCCACCCATATGACAGCACTTTTAATGAGCAATGACAGTCCAGGAATGTAACTACTAAAATGCATATAAACAGAAGACCATTGCATTGACTACTTTTTTGCTTTGGCTTCACAACAGCCCAGGAATTTAACTACTAAAACACACATCACCCCAAACTGCACCGTGGGCTGCAAACAAACGTGCCGTAGGCCACATGTTGAGTAGCTCTGCTTTACTTCCTACCGCTGTTGCAAAGTGAAAGGTGTAGCTGAATTCTAAATTTTGGTTTATAATGGTATCATTGCTGGGAGGAAAAGGCTAAAAATGGAGAAAACCCAGCAGTGTGCAGAATCCAGATGTAGGGATTCTGTAGATAAAGCAGAAAAGATTTTTGTAGGGAAGCCAGGAGAGGCTGTAAGTATGACCAGAAAGCTCACAAATTCTGCGTGATCCAATAAGTATCCATGACTGATACTAAACTCCTGGAATATAGTAGCAACTGTGGAGGTCATAATGGTTGTAGAGTCCTTTTGGGTATTCTCTTACTCTTTTAAATTATTTCTGATAATCTTACTGTGACCTCCTTTTTAAAAGTGTGACTGTTTCCTAGGATAACTCACTTTTAAGTATGTCCTCTCTTTTTGAATTTGTGATGTCTAAGTGATTGTTCCACTATATACCATGTTGTACAAGAATGGAGTGGTACTAGATGTTCATCCAAGATTGTTTTAAAAGGTAGCTTTATGTTCTAGGTGGGAAGAATGTTGGCAGAATGATGGAATTCCATGTTGTACCTGTAGAAAAGAGGCTTTGTGGACACTGTGCAAGAAACAGTTTTTCACTAGCTGTACTGCATGCCTCTCAAAACTGAGTTACAATAATAAGGGAAGCGAGTAGTTTTTGAGCTTAATGGTGAAGTGACTCAGGACTTGTGGATTCTGTTCCTGGATCTGCTACAGCTTTACTGTGTAACTTTAGGTGTAGCTCTCTGCTGTAGTTTCCCTCTGTAAAATGAGAATAACTGTTGTCCATCACACAAGTCTGCTGTTGAGCTTTAAGGCTTTTAAAGTGCTTTGACATACTTGCACGGAGGTAGCTATATGTTTGCAAAAGATAATTGCTTTGCCATGTATTATGAATCTTATTCTTTAACTGGATTAGTGTGCTAAACTTTAACCCCATGATTGTTCTGTAATTTTTAGACAGTTCTGTGCTTTGCAAATACTGATTTTGAACTATACATGAAGATCTTTGCATGTTGTAGAAGTTTTTACAATGTGTTTTACATAAGAATTGGCCTTGTAAAATAATTAAGCAATCAAATAAAGTTTTGTGATAGATGCTGTCATTAAATTCCTGGCTAGCTGCTATGTGACTGTCAGGTCTCATTAGAATTAACATACCTAGTTCTTTGCACTTGCATTTCTAAAGACTACTGAGCCTGGTATAGAACATCTTTCTCTGCTTCATCTATTTTAAAATTTTTCAGTACTTTTTAAAAAGTAACTTGATATCTTTCACTATTTATGAATCTTGATGTACCCAGAGACCAAGAAATTACTCGAAGAGGGGAGTATTTAGATGAGAATTAAGACTCATAGTTGGTAATACAGCACTAAATTCTAACTTTGTATTTCTAAGGACTTGCAAATCACTTGGCATTTAATCTGCAATGTATTGAAGTAGTTTTCATATAAAAATTAATGTTTTTAAATTATTAGACTGTCTCAGGAGACATGTTATGGGGTGATGTTTGTAGTCAGTGGAGGTGGGAGGTCAACTTTCTTTGTTGAAGCAGCTTCTCAGCTGGGCAGGAAGTCTCTTTGATATAACATTTTCTGGCTGCATTTTCTGGTCATCTTCCCAGTCAAGAGTGCTATTCTGTGGCAGCTGTTTAATAAGGAAGTGAAATACTAAAGGAAAGTGGGGGTAAAAACAAATTGCCAGTGTTAGAAGTTAATTCCAACAGATCATTTGGAATGCTTTTGGATTAACAAACAGTAGCCCTTTGTAAGAAGAGGACTGGGAGGGTGAGGGAGGTGCTTATTTCTTTTGAAACCTTTATTTTTCAGAAGTACTTGGATATGTTAAATTTGCCATAGAAGTAGTTTTCAGTATGTATGTTTCTGACATGCTCTGTGAGCCAAATTTAGAGGAGTCTGAGGTAGTCTGAATTTATTTCACTTCTTCTTCAGCTCCACCACTTGCTTTATTTACACAAATGTAGGCTCCCTTTCTACTTGTACGTGTGTCACCAATTTGCAGTATACGCCTCCTTACTTATAGTCTCCGTATTTGTCCTCTAGAGTTTAAAGGAGCCTGGCATAATGTAGGGCTACGTCTACACTGCAGGCTTTTTGCGCAAGAATAGCTGTTCTTGTGCAAAAACTTGGGAGCGTCTACACTGCACGCGCATTCTTGTGCAAGTAAATTTACAGTACAGTGTCGGAATAGAAGGCTTCTTGCGCAAGAGTTATTCCTCTCCACAAGGAATAAGCCCCTCTTGCGCAAGAAGTCAGTGTGGACGGGCAACGGGTTTCTTGCACAAGGAACCCCTATGGCTAAAATGGCCATCAGAGCTTTCTTGCGCAAGAGAGCGTCCACGCTGCCGTAGATGCTCTTGCACAAAAGCACGTCTTTTGCAAAAAAGCAAATGGGGGTGTGGACGTGCTTCTGCGCAAGACCTTTTGTGCAAGAACACTTGCGCAAAACAGTTCTTGTGCAAGAAGCCAGCAGTGTAGATGTAGCCTAGGTTACAGGCTGTCTGGGTGATGTGCAAGAAAATGGGGAGGAGGGACAGCTAACAGAAGGTTCTAAGAAGAAGAGGAAGAGTTTAAAAAAAGCCATCCCCTACTTGAATTTACATGTATGGAGGCTTAAAACTGGTACACTATATTTCTTTTCTCTTCACAGGAAACAGAGCTAGGCACTTGATGACTTTCATAAGCAAGATTGTCTAATGGCTAGTGCTATATACTGAGATTTAAAAGAAAAAATCAATTTTGTTTTCTTTCCTCATTTATTGTGATCACCCTAATTTAATACTTTTAGAATCCTGAAAACCTTTCCCTACTGACTTATTAGGTCATTAGGTAAATATTTTTATATCTCTAATATTGCAAACATCTGAAAGATAATAAGGTGATAGGTAATAGCCAGTATGGAATTGTAATGAACAAATCATATCAAACCAATTTGATAGCTTTCTTTGGGATTAACAAGTTTTGTGGATAAGGGAGAAGCATGGATGTGGTATTTCTAGACTTTAATAAAGCATTTGATACGGTCTTGCATTAACTTATCAATAATCTAGGGAAATACAACCTAGATGGGGCTACTGTAAGTTGGGTGCATAACTGTCTGGATAACCATTCTCCAAGAGTAGTTATTAATGGCTCACAGTCATGCTGGAAGGGTATAACAAGTGGAGATCTGCAGGGATCTGTTTTGGGACTGGTTCTGTTCAATATCTTCATTAGTGATTTATTGGCATACAGAGTATGCTTATTAAGATTGCAGATGATACCAAGCTGAGAGGGGTTGCAAATGCTTTGGAGGATGGGGCCATAATTCAAAATGATCTGGACAAACTGCAGAGATGTTCTGGGGTAAATAGGATGAAGTTTAAAATGCACAGTACTCCACTTATGAATCAGTTTTACACATACAGAATGGGAAGCGACTGTCTAGGAAGGAGTACCGCAGAAAGAGATCTAGGGGCTATAATGGACCACAAGCTAAATATGAGTGACATTGTGACACTTGCGCAAAAAAAAAAAAGCAAATATGATTCTGGGTTGCATTAACAGGAGTGTTGTGAGCAAGACACCAGTGTAGTAGGTCAGCATTTAATGATGTGGTGTCCTGACAGGTGGTCTGCTCTGTCAGTCATGATAACCAGAAGGCTGCATGCATGTGTGCTCAATCATGTGTGCCATGTTGACTTGCATAATTAGACAACACAGCAGACTCTAAGAGAGCCCCCAAAGACCACAAATCAGATAAGGATTGAAGGCACCCAGACAGGTTTATTGTTAAGCAAAGTACAGTAATAGTTGTAACTAAATTCTACCAAATCGCGATGCGTATGTACCCGTAACAATAGACTCAGTCAGTGGGAGGTGCCACTGCCCCGTAGGCTGGACAAAGACTGCGCCTCCAAGATACCACTTTATATACAGATACAAACAAGTTACACATCACTCCTGATGTGTCAGGTTACCACCCTCTGACCGTGATGGCAGGGGACTGGACTTGATATATTGGCATTGGAAAAGGTTCAGAAAAGGGCATCAAAAATTATTAGGGGTTTGGAATGGATCCCATATAAAGAGAGATTAAAAAAACTGGGACTTTTCAGCTTAGAAAAGAGGGAGAGTAAGGGAGGATATGATTGAGGTCTGTAAAATCATGACTGGTGTGGAAAAAGTGAATAAGGAAAAGTTTATATGTTCCCATAAGAACTAGGAGTCACCAAATGAAATTAATAGGTAGCAGGTTTAAAACAAACAAAAGGAAGTTTTTCTTCATGCAGCGCGTGGCCAGCTTATGGAACTCCTTTTCAGAGGAAGTTGTGAAGACCAGGACTTCAACAGGGTTCAAGAAAGAACTACTGGTAGATAAGTTCATGGAGGTTTGGTCCATCAATGGCTATTAGCCAGGATGGATAGGAATGGTGTCCCTAGCCTCTGTCAGAGGCTGGGAATGGGTGACAGGAGAGGGATTGCTTGAAGACTTCCTTTGCTGTTCCCTTCCTCTGGGGCATCTGGTATTGGGCACTATTGAAAGGCAGGATACTGGGCTAGATGGACCTTTGGTCTGAGCCAGTATGGCCATTCGTGTGTGTTTTACTCTCAGGGTCCCTTCCTATGATGTTACTTGGATAACACCAATCACCCTGCACCTTGTGGTTCAGTTAGAACATCTCTATTCATCATGCTGTTATTTTAGACCCTTTCCTGAAACTGGGTCGATATCTGTGGGGAGTGTGGGTCCCAAGGTCTTTTTTAATGAGCTGGTGGTACCATCCTTTTGGAATTTTCTTTTAACTTATGACCAGTACCAATTACTGTTCTACCCCTGGTCCTATTACCAGTTAGTGTTTTGCACTCTTGGCCCTATTTATGCCAAGTTCTATGAGCAGGGGCCTGCCTCTTACTCATAGGTTAGCTTTGCTTTATATTAGCCAAGTTTTGTCCATGAAAACTAGGCCTCAGGCCTGTGCTATATGGACTTTTGATTCAGGCCCTCATCTTACTACATTCCCCCACTTTTTGTGTTTTCTTGGGAGGATGTTTACCCATAGTCCTGGAAGAGCATTATGCATGGATTGAAGGTGACCCACTGGGCTAAACACTGTTACGTGGATACTTTACTGTTCAAACATTCGTGCTCCATCTGTCTCTTAGGGTCCACATTCCCTCATACGACTGATGGACAGATTTTATTTGCCAATTGTATTTAGTTGAGGGATGTAACATTTTGATAATTTGGCTAATTGAATAGTCAATGCAATTTGCATTGACTATTCAATTAGTTGATAAGGGCGCTTCTGCCTTTGAAGTGTAGCAACAGCTACTGTTGCTCCACTTCAAAGGTGAAAGCGCTACGGACAGCAGGAGGCTCAGCCGTCGCCCACTGGCCCCGTGCTCCCCACAGTGTTTCAAAGTGACAGTGCCACATGGAGCCTGGGGCCATTGGGGGAGTCCCCAGCTGACCCCAGGCTCTATGTGGTGCTGCCACTTTGAAACACCTTGGGGAGCCCAGGCCAGCTGGGGTGGCCTTTGAAGCACACCCCTCCCCCCCCTCTTTTTTGATAGAGGCAGCAAGGGTGGGGAGTCGACTAGTCTGTCAACTAAACTAACCATTTGCTTATTGGATAGTTGACTAGTTGTTTATATTCCTAATTTAGTCCTTTTTGGTGGTCCTGGGAATGTGAGGCTCGGGACCATGACCAAGGAATGTATTTTTATGATTCAGCCTTAGAAGCACTCCCAAATAGTCTCGCTGGATAATATGGATATGCTGAATATATTTATAGTGTATATGGGCATATATGTATAGTATGTATGTGTACATATGATACAACTTTATAACAATTTATTTTCCAATTTGGCATTGTGATCTGACCCTAGTGGTACTGCAGATTAGGGCAATTAAACAATTATCTGTATCATTATTGAGAGTGTTTTGAAATTCTGGGATAGGAATTGTTAGTGTGTCGAGATTCTGTATATAAGAAGTAAAACAAATTTGGGGTAGTGACATTACAAATAAGGCCTTCATTTTACTACAATGAGAAGTAATTCTTCTCCTCTACTGTGCACTAATTAGGCCACATTTGGACTATTGTGTCTTGTTCTGGGCACCACATTTCAAGAAGAATGTGGAGAAATTGGAGAAGGTCAAGAGAAAAGCACCAAAAATTATTTAAAGGTCTAGAGAAGATGACCTATGAGAGAAGAATGAGAGAGTTGGGCTGCTTTAGTTTAGAAAAAAGAAGACTAACAGGGGACATGATAGCAGTTTTCAAGTATCTAAAAGGGTGTTTCAAGGAAGAGGGAGAAAAATTGTTTTCCTTGGCCTCTGATGATAGGACAAGAAGTGATGGTCTTAAATTGCAGCAAGGGAGGTTTAGGTTGGACATTAGGAAAAACTTCCGAACTGTCAGGGTGGTTAAACCCTGGAATAAATTGCCTAGGGAGGTTGTGGAATCTCCATCATTGGAAGCGGCGAGGAGTCCTGTGGCACCTTATAGACTAACCGAAGTGTTGGAGCATAAGCTTTCGTGGGCAAAGACCCACTTCGTCAGATGCATGATCATTGGCGATACTTAAGAGCAGGTTAGATAGATATCTATGAGGGGTTGGCAACCTATGACTCCTGAGCCAAATATGGGTCTTCTGCTGCTCCAGCTTAGCCCTCTCCCTTGCTCCCCTCGAATTACGGAGCCTGAGCTGGTGCTCCATCCTTATGACCCCCCCGCAAGATTAGAGTACCAGCACCAGCTTCCTGCCAGAATCCATCCAATTGGGAGCCGCAGGAAGTGATGCCTAAACTACTGTGCTTGCCTGTGAAAGCAAGTGCCCTCTATCCCCTCATGCCTAGCCCCAGCCTCCTCACTCACCTCCTCCACTGGGACCCTGCACCCCCACTTGCTCCTGCCCCTTCCTCATGGCCAGACACCTGCTCCCAGCCTGCTCCTGCTCCCTCCCCTCTGGACAGACACCCTACTCCCAGCCTGCACCCTACCTGCCACCCAGACCTCACACCTTCATCCCCCTTCTGTACCTCATCTCCTGCACTGATACTGCACCTCCATCCCAGTCACTGTCAGCCCTGTCCTGCACACTTAACTTCTCATTTTTGGCCCCCTCAGAGCCTGGGGGCCCACAAAATTCGCTAACCCTGGAACCCCAGAAGAGTAAATCTGTCTTGAGGCCTTGAACCTCAGTCCTCCATGCCCCTCCTCCCAGCATGGGGCTGGAGTATCAGGCGAGTGAGATGTTTTAGTTGGGGGGCCACATCAGTGAGGGTTATTTGGGGGATTGGAGGGGTTTTTTGCTTCTCACTTGTGTGGCCTCGACTGATTTTTCTGTGGGTTAGTGGCCTCTGACCCAAAAAAGGTTCTCCACCCCTGCAATAAATAAAGATAATGTTGAAACCTTTTGTGCTGGACATATTTTACTTTATTGAAAACGAATGCTGGCCAACAAGCCCCTAACTGGGGCTCAGCCCATCTGGCTGCAGTGTCATACACTTCAACCCTGAGCCCATCATATACCTGCACCCCCACATCCCGTCCCCTGCCATAACACTCCTACACTCCCATATGTCCCAACCGTGTCCCCTGAGCCCATCATACTCCCAACCCTTCTGCCCTGATCCCTTCATCTACCCCCACCCAGACTCTGCACTCCCACATCCCCAGCCCTTGCCATAAGATTTACAGAAGACAGCTTGAATGCATGCATGAAGCTGGATTTGACTAGTTATGATATAAACTTCAATGAAATGTGAGAGAAGATGTAGCAGCAGAAGTCTCATTAAAGTCTTTGAGTACAATGTTTCATTTATGCTATTATTAATCATTATGTCAGTTTTCAATAATACTAAGGCTGTGTATTTTCAGTCATGTAAATGGGCATTCTTATATGGCTCTTTGTTGACCACTTGTTCTGAATTTTGATGTGGCTTGTTTTGTCTTTTTGGTTTGAAAAGCTTGCCAACCCCTGATCTTAGATGGTGCTTGGTCCTGCTGGAAAGGCTGGTGACTGGATATGATGACCTCTCAGGGTCCCTTCCAGTTCTATGATTCTATGATTGCAGCACAATTATGTTAATAGCTACTGTCCTGGCAGAAGTAAATAATATTACTGATTTGTGGGTGTTTTTTGTTTTTTTTAAACCTGGAAATCTGTCATTCATTGTAGCACAATATTTAATTCCTAGTGAAGATTGTCCGTTGGAGTTCTGGTGAACAGTATGTTTGTGTGTGATCATTCCAAAATGTTTATAATTATCCCTTGGCATCAGCATGATGACTAGACCGCTGGTTCCCATCCTGCGGTCTGCGGATCACTGGTGGTCCATGGAAAGTTTAAAAATAAGGATCAAGCCCACCACTTACTTTTCTTTCTTTTTTTTTCTCCCCCTGGGAGGGGAGTCTGAAATTTTAATAGATTGAAAAGGGATCCATATGCTCAAACCTTGCGCACCACTGGTCTAGACCAGTGGTTCCCAACCTTTGGTTCCCAACCTTTTTTTTTTTTTTTCCGCGACCCCTGGATCTGAGAGAATTTTTGTTAAACCACCAAAAAAAAAAAAAAAAAAAAAAAAAAAAAAAAAAAAAAAAAAAAAGCTCAGGCCCCTTTAATTTAACACACCGGTCTGCTCCCCTGCCACTCTTCCCACCCGCACTGTGTGTACGTTGGGTGCCGAGCCAGGAAAAGAAAATACCAGCTGGCCCAGATCAAAGCGCTGCGACCCCCCCCCAAGGAAGTCTCACCGCTGGTGTAGACTGGATTAACCGACACCCGGTAATCCAACACTCCACTTTATCTGACCCTGCAACTCCCGGGCCGGGAGAACGGCCCCACTTGCTGCCCTGTTGCTCTCTAGGAGAAGCTGCTTCCACTCCTGCTGGGGACGAAGCAGCACCGGCAGGAGGAGCAGCAGCAGCAGCTTCTCCTAGAGAGCAAGGGAACAGCTGATGCCACTCCTGCCGGGGACATCCTCCACAGGAGCGGCATCAGCTGTTCCCTTGCTCTCTACAGGAGAGTCCGTATCATCCAACATATTCGGTAATCCAACCATGTGTCGGTCCCATTTAGGTCGGATGATAGGGACTCTACTGTAATTACATGTACATAGCCACAGAAGAGCTTGCAGTATCCATGACATTCTTTGTAATGGCATTATTTTATTCTTTCCTAGGTAACTTGCATTAGCCTAACTTTAAATATGAGGCCAAAAAAGTTTGCCTTAGATGCCATTGTGCCTCCTGATCGGTCATAGTTTCCAGACCGTATGATGGGTTATACTCAAGCAGTGGTTCTCAACCCTGTTTATCATTGTTGACTGCCTATGCAGCTCTCTGCCTATGTGCAGATATTTGGATCATATCCACACAATAGATAAGCTACCTGTATGGTCTTGAGGATGTCACAGCGGGTGCAGTTATATGCTGATTGGGCTGCAGATTGGGAACCACTGTACTAAAGGGCTCAATATTGCCTTTCTTTAAGCCTGATGTCCTCCAGGAAATCAAATGTCTGTTTTCTGCTGTAGACCTACTATTTGGGAACAGTGTTGAACTCTGAATATCTAAGTCAGCTGGGCTAGGAACAACTGAATGGTAATTTTACACCATTTCCCTAGAAACCAGGAATTCCATTTCCAGCAGTACTCTTATGAAAACTTAATTAAACTTAATTTCTTGACTGGATTGGGGCTAAGAGGATTTCCTCTTACAGGAATGCTAAATACACTTTGCATCCAGTCTTATATAGTGTTCTGGTTTTGCTGAAGAAGCTTGCAGTTTTGAGTGCAGGAAATGGGAAACTGAAGAAGATGAATCTATCATGGCTAATTATTAATAGCTATAAGAGATTATAACAAAATTAAGCCCACTGATAGATCCTTAGTAATATGTTACTATTTGTCTAAAATAGACCCAGAGCCTACATCTAGCTCTGAATATGTTCACTGAGTTAGAAGGTTGATAGAAGCATATTTAAATTCATTTGTTAAAATAATCCCAGTTAGCTTCATCTAGATCGGGGCTACTCAATTTAGGAAGCCCCGGGGGCCACAGTGATAGGCACAGCACATGCTGAGAGCCGCAGCTTAAGTGTGTTTGCATATACATGCAAATATATGGAAATAGCTTATTTCATACAATGCCTCGGCGCTCCAGGCACCTCCTCCTTGGGGGCTAGAAACACCAACACCCTGTATCCATCTGTTCCAGCCAGCTCGTCTGCTTGCATCTTTCAGTGCTCACACTGCCTGGGAGACGTCTCGCCGTTGTGGAGCATGTTCCCAGTGGAGCCCTGTGTTCAAAGGATCCCCGTGCAGGCCACGTGTTGAGCCCCATGTAAATCCAAACAGCACTGTGGCCCGCAAACAAATGGGCCGTGGGCCGCATGCAGCCCGTGGGCCATGTGTTGAGTAGTCCTAATCTAGATAGAGCTACTAGTCATAAGACTAGCTTATCTCTTATGAACTGAAAAGCAATATTGAATCCTCACATACAAGTGCTGTTACATTTTAATTGCTTTCCATATCTAGCCTGCAAGTTACACTTGCATGTATGTGAAATACCATAAATTTGAGCTAAAGGAGTTGACATTTTGTAGAAATTAGGTAAATCAACCAAATGCTTAAGAAGTCTAGGGATTTTTGGTATCCCTTTGGTAACAGAATACCAATAAAATAGAACCTTCCTGACTTTGCTAATCAGAGCATAATTTTCTAAATATTCTGAGGTATTATCAACGAATAAAGCTAGACTGCACTCAAATGCTAAATGTTTTGATATGTATTATACTAACAAAACTTACAACACTGTAAATCACAGTGGGCTTCTCTGACACTAACTTGCTCTAATGAAGTTTTTCAAAGTTTAGTTTTGATTCTCAAGTTTAGAAATGGATGCCAAGTTTGCTGTGAGCAATATGGATTACATGAATTTGGGGTAATGTTGAGAACAGACAATTGGGAATCAAATCTTTGGCTTTGTTTCCAGAACTGCTGTTGACTTTGGGGAAATTGCCTAGAAGTACAACTGTTTATAGAATCATAGGGCTGGAAGAGACCTCAAGAGGTCATCGAATCCAATCCCCTGCTAAAAGCAGGACCAACCCCATCTAAATCATCCCAGCCAGGGCTTTTTCAAGCTGGGACTTAAAAACCTCTAGGGACAAAGATTCTGTCACCTCTTTAGGTAATTCGTTCCAGTGCTTTCCCACCCTCCTAGTGAAATAGTTTTTTCTAATATCCAACCTAGACCTCCCCCCACTGCAACTTGAGACCATTGTTCCTTGTTGTCTTTTGTCACCACTGAGAAAAGCCTCTCTTCATCCTCTTTGGAACCACCTTTAGGTAGTTGAAGGCTGCTCTCAAATCCCCACTCATCATCTAAAATGAATAAAATGCAAATATTACATCTGACTCTATAAGACAATGTTTTGAGATACTTGGTTCAACTCACTGTATAAAATACAAAGTGACTGGTGATGGTCCACTAATTTTTAATATTCAGCTCTCAGCGCATGCTGTAATAAATAGATCCTAGACAGAGTCCATCTTCCTTTTTCAAGATGGATTTGTAACGCTTTAAAAAAATTGAGATGCCAGATAGACTCAGGACATACATGCAGGCTTGAAATTAAATGCTGCCATAAATGTTAGCTGTCCAGAGGAATTTTCACTGGAAGAGGGAACTGTAACTGCCATGTCTCTATCAGGATTCATTTTTCCCTCCTAGGTTGACAGACATCAAACATAATGGATCAAAGAACAGAGATAAGTGCTCCCTGGTTTTATGGGTATCTTATGTAGTGCATTTTATACTGCCTTTCATCTCAGTATCTTGAAGCATTTTGCAAATACTCATGAATCTTGCCTCAACACCCTGAGGTTGGGAAGTATCATTATTGCCATTTGATAGCTGAGGAAACTGAAGCTCTAGAAAGCTGTAATTTGCCCATTGTCACTGAGACATGCCTATTAAAAAGCTGGAAGCAGATTTCATATTTCTTATTGCCTTGTGCTACACTTCCTAAGCACTAAGACTGTTATTCTGAACATGTAACTCACTGATCTTGAATGTGGGCTGTTTACTTACACTGCAGGGGTGGGCAATAATTTATGATGAGGATCCACTCCAAAATTTGGTAAGTGGTCAGGAGCTGCACTTATCTCTGGAGGGTGGTTGGGTGCAGAAGGGAGTTCAGGGAAGGGGACTGGGGTGGTGGAGAGAGTGTGGGGTCCGAGAGGGAGTTAGTGTGAAGGCGGGGATTGAGGTGCAAGTGCCAGGAGGGACCATGGATACTGGAGAGGATTCTGGCCTGGGTGAGGAGTGTAGAAGTAAGTGTAGGATCTGACAGGGAGTTGGGGTATGGGAAGAGGTTGCGTGCCAAAGGCAGGCTCCCACCAGGAGGTGCTTACCTATGCAGCTCCTGGCCAGAAGTACACTCAAGCCTGCCTACCAACAGCACAAGACTACCCTGTTCCATGTGGCCTTCTGTGGTGTGAGCAGAGGTTTCATGTGCTGCCCCACCCCAGCAAAATCTCTCAGCTCCTATTGTCTGGAATCTGGATTTTGCTGGGAGTGAGGGTAGTGCACAAAGTCTCCCTTCCCCTCTCTCCCACAGTGCAGAGAGCCACAGGGAGCAGCCAGCCACTTGGAGTGGCGCTGTTCCCTGTCGCAGGGGTGGGCTGCAGGCCATATTAAAAGGCTTGGTGAACCAGATCTTGCTTAACCTTGGCATATAGGCACAGATAAAATCACAGGAGAAGTTACTGAAACAATACATTGAGATACTTAAATATTTGTTTTCTTGACCATGAGACATTCCTTTCATATTGTAAAAGCCACATATTTATTTGGGGGGACTATTCAGACTTTTAGGTTGACCAGCGAGTATTCATCCCAGGTCCTCAAAGGTTTTGAACCCCATTTACTTATTGAAAGACATGTGACTCGTCTGTTTCTATCTTATGAATTTCATTAGAAGTAATAAAGTAAAATAATTCTGGTGATGCTTGCATAATTTTAAGTAGTTGTTTATATTAAATTACTGAAAAATTCAGTGGTTACACATTTACAGAAACCCCACATTTTAACATCCCTGGTTAAAACTTCCATATAGGAAATATAGTGACAACAAGGAGCTCCATTGCTTTCTCAAATAGACTGAGTTCTTTACCAATTCCTCCCAGGTTAGTTCTTTTGTTTCTTTCACTTCCCTGATGTTTCTTACACTTTAATATGTTTTGTCCTTCTTCCTACCTACTTACTCCCCAGGGAATTCTGTGCCTCCCCCGCAAAAAATTTTGCACACTGTATTTTAAAAATCTGCAAATTGTATTTGTCAGTAAATAAATATGGAGGCGCCAGCATTGCAGTGTAGAGCACAAGCCACTGGCTGCATGAAGGTGGGAGATGACCCTGCAGGCCCCTGCCCCGGGACAAGGACTTTGCAATGAGGCTATACCCGCTTCTGACACAGCACAAAGGCTAAGCCTGCCCAGGAAACACCCTAGGGTCTTGCCCTTGCCTGCCAGGCACATCAGGTGTGGGCAGGTGAACCAAGCATAGAGAGACTGGACATGGGGGAATCTAGGTATGGGATAAGCAGGTTCTGTGTGAGGCAGTCTGGATGTGGGTGGCTCGGGGTGGGAGGGGATCTGGATGCACAGGGCTCATTGGAGAGTTCTGGGTGATGGGGCAATGGAACTCTGCGGGTGGGTTCGGGTGGTTGGAGTCAGCAGAAGGCGGCTGCTGCTGCTGCTTCCAAGAGAATGCTACGTGCCAGGCTCCTGGTTCCCCTCACCCCTTCTCTATTCCATCCTATCCTCCTCCCCTGGCCTGGTCCATCTCCTGCGCTATCCCAAACCTTTATTCCCACAGAACCTGTTCCAAACATTCTGTCCTGTTAAAGTTCTGCCTCTTGTTTTAGTGTCAGATTGAAAAATGTTGAGTGATCAGCATTTGAAACCGAAGAAACGGGTAGCTCATTTCTCAGGCCACTATTTTATCTGGCATCACTTTGCCATTTACTTCGTGTTACACTTCGCAAAAAATATTGGGTTAATATTGTATGTTCACAACTTCACCCTTTTCCTTGTAAATGCCTCTGAGTTGTAATTGGGTGTCAAAAGTATAAAAAGATTGGAGAGCTTTGTTAGATACTATTTAAACACAGTATTGCTAATCCTCAGTACTCAAGAATCATGAGGCAGGCTTCCCAAACTTGAGCTTGAGACTTAAAAGGAAACCAACCTTATTTTTAATTTGCCCTCTGGTTTTTGAACCTTTAGGCTTCGTGTTTCCCATATTTGTTTCATGATGGCATTTTTTTATTCAGCTAAGATTCTCCTGTCACAGGACTCCCAGGAAATTAATATTAGAAGTTTATATGTTTGACGTGTAAATATACTGATGTATAGAGAGAGTTCCAATTCCTGTCAATGGGCTTTCAAATTCTGCCCTCAAACATACTTACAACTCCAGTTGAAATCAGTGAGTTGTACATGCTAGTGATTGGACAGGATTTTGTCTTAAATGAGTTGATGAGCTAAATAATCACTGAGCAGTTAAAAATGTCTTTTTCATTTATACCTTTTCTCATTCACAGAAAAATGATGAAAATGGGAACTGCTCTGGAGAAGGTATTGAGTTTCCTACAACCAATTTATATGAACTGGAGAGCAGAGTCTTAACAGATCACTGGTCCATACCATATAAGCGAGAAGAGTCCCTGGGCAAGTGCCTGATTGCATCTACATACCTAGCAAGACTTGGTAAGTTCTATTTCTGGCTTGATTTTTTTAATAGGTCCAATGTAGAGAACTTGCAAATTCTATGTAAAAAGGTGTATACAGAGGAGATGCTCTAGAACAGTGTTTCTCAAACTGTGTTCCGCAGAGCCCCAGGGCTCCGTGAGACATCTCCAGGGGCTCTGCGAGGTTGACAAACTAGAAACATCAATAGGTACAACACATACAATCAGTGGACTGCTGGGGCTCTGCATAATTTGTTACGCATATAAAGGGCTCCAGAGCACAAAAAGTTTGAGAACCGCTGCTCTAGAAAACTGCAAATTTTATACTTACCTAGTTCCATACAAAAATATTGTACCTCTTGTAGAGCAGTTAATAATCTGTTGTTGTCTGCTCATACTACAGGTTGGACCACCCTGGTCCAACGCACTCAGAACCTGACCAGTCCAAAATGAGGGATTTTTCCAGACCAGGAGAGGTCATTCTGGACCCTTGCCACCAGCCTCCCCAGCCCTCCCCCGGACTGTTGGCCTTCCGGCTGGCCCCCCTCCTGCTGCTGGCCCCATTGCTCTGCCAAGCCCAGGGGGGTGGGGCAACTGCCGTGGCTCATAGCCTCAGGGAGCAGCTGCTACTGGGACTCTCTGGTCCTGCAACATCCATGCCAGAGCATGGTTGTTGCCGGACCAGAGAATCCTGGTTTAGAGAGTTTCAATCTGTAGTTTTGCAAAGAGGGTTTGAATTAAGTTTGTCCTAGTAAAGAGTTATATTCATTTGCTTTGGCTACTAATAAATGTTTGCTGTCCCAAGCTCAGTCCATATTGATCCATAATAAGATATTTTGCCAGGCTTAGTGGCAATACTCTGTTGTCATATCATAGATGTGGGTTGATTCCTTTCTGGTCACAAGTTGTTAGTGACTGAGGGTGCCGTGAAGAAGGCAATATATTTAACTTCTGAAGTTTGAAGGTATACATAAACTTTCCTTCCAGTGTGCCCTCTGGTGAGCTAAAAGGAGGTTATGCTATGTGGTTGCATTCGTGGAAAACATTAGTGTGTTAATAAATAAATTAAATAAATAAATTAGTAAAATATTAGCTGAGTGTACTCATGAGATTGTTTTGGTGGTGAAAGAATGATTTGTGCAAGTATCTGAACTAGGGGTGTAAAGGAGTAGTCAGTCAGTCGACTAGTCTACCCCTGATAAGTCTATGTTTATTGGGTAGTCGAGTTGACTGCTTGTGTTTTCCCCCTGTATCAGAGGCAGCAAGGAGTGGGGGAGCTTGGTGCTAGGGGGAGCTGGCTTAAAAGAAGCTGGTACTGCTACATTGCCACCCGTCGTCCTGGTGCCTCTTCAGGGCAGCAGGCTCTGTGCACAGAGGGTCCCAAATCCCCACTGGGACCCCTGTGTACAGGGGTCGCTGCTGCCTGGGCAGGCAGCCCGACTCAGTTCTAGCTTGCACTATGTGTGGGGCAAAACCCCGCTGCAGCTCTGCAATTTAAAATTCAGTAGAAGCCAGGGGGCAGAGCCATAGCAAGGTTTGGTCCCGCGCCTGGTATAAGCCAGAACTGAACCAGGCTGCCTATTGACTTATCCAGTAGTTGATGATAATTCTGTCGACTACTCGATTAGTTAAATACCTACATTTTAACATCCCTAATTTCACCATAAATTGTTATTGAAAGGAAAAACCTCAACAGTGACAAAAATCTGTTAATACCACATAGTTGTAGAAGATGGAATGTTCGGAAACTAAACTGCCCTCGTTTCTGAAAGGCTGGCGAGCTTGTTTTCTTTGATCTGCATTCCATTTTGGCCGAAGACGTATAGCTTGAGTAAAGTAATCCCAACAGAATGCTTATTGCTTTGTGTTGCAAACTGCTTATTTGATGAGCTCATTTTCTGTGGCCTCAGTAGCAAGGTTTTGGGGCATAATGCTCGTGAGGCTGTAAGAAACCAGCCAGAGGTAGTTATAAATTACATACCCTCTATTCTTTCTGAAAAGGTCTGTCTGATTCTGATGAGAATTGCAAAAGATTCATGGACAGATGTATGCCTGAAGCATTTAAAAAGGTAAGGATGAAAAAAGTACACAAATCCAACTTTTGTGTTTGGGAATACATTTCATGAAATGTTTGTAGTATTCCATTCTGATTGAGCCTCAGATATTATGGTGACTGGGGTTGTTACCTGGGGTTCTTTCAACCCAGACCTCTTGGTAACTTTTTACTCTCTGCGAGGTGGTGTCAGGAAATAATTCAGGGGAGACACAGTCGTCTGACCGATAGATGGATGGTACAAACAGGACAACACGAGTGCTTTTGCTTAAAGCTAAACTTTACTTAGTCTCAAGCACTTACACACATCCGCAACAGGTTAGTAAAACACCCCCACCCTCGGTAATTACCGAAATTGAGCATGGCTTTTGAATGACACCGGGAAGGCTTCCGATGGCCAGTCTTCCGTCTGTCGGTGGGGACAAAGATGCGTCCAGATGTGAAAAGTCCTCAAGGAGTTCTCGAGGCGTCCCTCCAAGCGTTCCCAAAATTGTCCCCCTAACTCAAACTTTCCTTCCCTATTTATCCATTACTATTACAATAACATGTCATTCAAGAACTTGTTAGGCAAGCACTTTTTAAAGGTTATGTAAGAGGTTTTCTTCTGATCATCACTTTCGCCAGATGCATTTTTTCTTTTTCAGAGACTGTATGCCCAGGGGCCCTGATAGATATGTCTTAGGGCATTTAGACAAACTTCCTGTTTTATACCTCCTTAATGTATAGCTCAGTGATTTCACTAGAGATTTGGGCCTCAGGAAGGACACAGGGTCAAACTGCCCTCTCTGTGGCACCCAAACTCCCCCTTCCCTCCCTGACTGTGGTCATGCGGAAGTCGCAGTCTAGGTCTAATTTGGGCCTGTTCGCTTGGTTGCTAAAGTTTAAGCAGTAAGCAATAGTGATTGAGGCACGTTACTGGATTTGCCAAAATCTCCCTGTACAGGGGTCATATACATTTTTCAGTAAAATTGAAAGCTTATGCCCCAATCATGCATTTGTGCAGAGCTCCATTGAAGTTCTTCAGGTGGATGAGTCGCTACACGCATCTGGAGTCAGATGCAGGATTGAGGCCTCAACTGGTATATGTTAAGAGTGCTTTGAAGGTCTAACGTTCCATTAATATTAGCATGAATTATTTTTAAATACTAATGACCAGTCTTCCTCTCTCATTTTTCCATTGTAATCATTCTATACTCCAGATCTGGAGAGTTGGAGTCATCCTTGACTCCTCTCTTCTCTCCATTACTCTACACAATTAGATCTCTAATTCTTTCCACTTCTGCCTCTTACAGCCTAGCCTTTCTTTCTGTGCGGACTGCCAAAACTCTTTCTTGCTGGACTACTGAACTCCTATGTTCTGGAGTTCTCAATATCCACCTTGCTTTCCTTCATCCTGTTCCATAAGCTGTAGCCTAACTTTGTTCCTTGCCCATTATTCTGACTTTCATGCTGTCCCACTTAAAATTACCTTTACTTTACTTTGTGTCCCTTTCAAAGCTGAACAAACTCTGCCCTGCTTCTCTTTCAGCATTGGTTGCCTGACATTTTTGTATTTGGATCCTTTCCTCCACTAATTCTTCCTCCAGACCACCCTCTTCCCTGTCCCAATAATTGTCTCGATGGCTTATCCTAAGCATCCTCTACACTTGGAATGGCCTCGCTTACCTTGTGTGCTTTGCAGCTTCTCTTCCTGTGTCAAATCCTTCCTGACAAGCCATCTTTTTCTGCTGTCCTTCCAAATAATGATTTTGTAAACCAGCTTTAAATAGTAATTACATCAGTATCTGGATTTGATACTTTTTATCTCATTCCATATGTGCAATTCCACTACCCCATTTCTATGTGCTTCTGTCTCCATGCCATTGCCCCTTCTTCCTTCATATTCTCTTATCAAGCTTACATGACATGATCATGATGGTGCCTGGATTGCCTTACCCTCCTACATAAAGTGTCATGGGAATCTATGGTTTAAACAAGGGATATACCTTGGAAAGTAACTAGTATTTATGGGAATTAAGAATAATTCTTTAATTTTCTGAAAGGTACATAATTTATTAAGCACAATCTTTCCTGGAAATAGTAGGATTTCTGATTGAAAATAAAATGTCCAAATTGTCTTGGGATTAATGTCTGTGCTTTTTAAGCCCTGTATGCTTTCTGCCCACTTAGTTTTTACATCCTACATAGTTAGTGTAGGTGGGGATGAGATGAGATGAGAGGGTAGCTGAAAAATTTCATTTGTAGAGGTTAAAGTTTTAAAGGTTGCTGTCTTATATTTACTCTAAAATACCTATAAGCCATTTATGAAGTTTAATGCACTATAGTTTCCTAAAGAAAATCGTTTAAAAATAAATTAGTCTATAACCCCAAAGAGGCCAAAGCTTAGTAATTTGAATGCAAATACTTCAAACATAGCTGGTACTATTTACCTAATTGCTGTTTTGTAGGTTTTAAAAAATGTAGTGTAGTTCTGTTATCAGTTTGGCCTAACATGGCAGTTCAGTGCTGTCTCCCAATCCATTA
This sequence comes from Apalone spinifera, assembly GCA_030068395.1. Taxonomy (NCBI): domain Eukaryota; kingdom Metazoa; phylum Chordata; order Testudines; family Trionychidae; genus Apalone; species Apalone spinifera. The sequence continues at coordinate 49,115,550 of JANRFK010004893.1, forward strand.
AAATGTTCTTTAAACATTCACCTCCTCATTAGTTCACATTGCACACTTTCCTTGGTTTCTAAGGAGAATTATATTAGAGGTGATAGAGTAAACAATGACTGCAAGCAAAGTAATATGGCTGTGACAGATTTATTACAATAATTAAAAATGGATTATCTAACATTCTACAAACATGTTCACAGAGTTAGTCAAGCACTTAAAAATAAAAACAGTAAAGTGACTTGTCCTCTTGCATACAAAACTTTTCTGAGCTAATGGTGATTTCCAAGAAAAAGCATCAGTGTATTTTGATAATTATCTCTTAGTCTCTGATATACCCTGAGTCTAATTAGGAAGTCTTAAAATGATGAAATTATAAATATCATTGTTGCTTTTCCTACCTTCCTGCTGTATAAGAATGTTACAAATAATATTTGTACTGTACTAGAGTACAACTACCAAATACTGTTAGATAAAGTGGTGTTCTGAAAATAATCAGTGCCAGGGATTGACGCATCTTTCTCGTTTTGGTAGCTGCTGACATCGAGTGCTGTTCACAAATGGGGTACTGAAATCCATGAGGGAATCTACAACATGCTGATGCTGCTAGTAGATCTGGTTGCAGAAAGAGTAAAACAAGACCCAATTCCCGTTGGCCTTCTGGGTGTGCTTACAATGGTACTGTATCTATATCATTCAATGGTACTGTATCCATATCATTCAGTCTCATGGATTCAAAATATTATGGAGACCTCCTACTCACTTTGTAGGAGGATTGAAGTTATAGATTGAATTAATATTCATTAGTTTTATTAATAGCCTTAAAATATAAGTCTCCAGAAATCAGTTCTTAAAATAAGTATCTGGCTTGTTTACAATCTTCAGGACTTCTAATGTTTCTATTGCTACTGATTACCTTTAAAAGTATGAACTCAAATTGTGGCCAAAATATTTTAAAAGTGAGTAATGATTTTTTACATGCCAGTTTTTGGTTATCTTATTTCAAACACCTGAAAAAGGCCTGATTTTCAGATTGAATGCTCAGTGTTTTCTGAAAATCAGCTCTTTTTAAGGTGTTTCAAGTTTAACATTCAAGTTATTAGTCACTTTTAAAAATCTTTGCTTGTTCTAAATAAGGATGTTAAATTGTGTTATTTGGCTACTTGCGTAGCTGATTTAAAATGTAGAGGCGTAACATCCCAGACCAGTGTGAGCCGGGACTGCTCGGTCCTGACTTGCACTGAGTCCAGCAGCCCCTATTTGTGGCAGACTGAGGTTGCTGCCAGAGCAGCTCCTGCACGTGGCCAGCCCGGGCTGCCGCAAACAGCAGCTGCTGCTGGAGTAGCCTTCCTTATCGCCCACCTGCTGCCTCTGATAGAGGCAGTGGGAGGAGGAGAGGCAGGTGGCACCACAGAGCCAATGCTGGAGGAAACCGGCTTTTAAGTCTGCTCCCCCTAGCACTGTCTCCTATTTCCCCTCCCCTCCCATACAGAAGCAGGGGGGGGGGGCGGCAGAGAGGGAGGGCAGGGGAGGGAGGGAAGGGGGAAAGAAAGTAGTCAGGTACTCCACTCGACCACCCTTTAAGTTTATGTTTATTGGATAGTCGAATAGCTGACTACTCTCAACATCCCTATTTCTAAAGGGACTACATTGTCAAAAGAAAGATCAGGGCCCTGGGAGGCAGGAACTCCTATCTTCCAGTCTCTGCTCTGAAACTTTTGTGACCATGTGCAAATCACTTTAACCTGCTTTCAGTCTGTTCTCCCCCTCTCAAGAAGAAAACCAAGAAGGGAATATCTGTGCTCCTCACAGAGTTGTTTGTATAGTGGTCTGAAGTTGTAATACTGTATATGTTAATTACTAAGTGTTATTAACATATATTATCCATGCTAAACTGTTACATTGTTTCACTTGGAAAGTCTTTCACTTAGAAAAAATTAGCCATGTTCAGCAACTATGTAACTATGTTCAATCACTTAAGTCAAATATTAACAAGATTTGTCTTTGAGACTCACAAATAAGACACATTCTGATTGTTGTTTTTTATTTATTTTTTGTTTATTTCAAGGCTTTTAACCCAGACAATGAATACCATTTCAAGAATCGAATGAAGGTATGCCAGAGAAACTGGGCAGAAGTCTTTGGAGAAGGAAATCTGTATGCTGTTTCACCTATATCTACTTTCCAGAAGGTGATCAGACAAATTTTCAAGTCTGTTTTATAGATCAGAAATTCTTTACAACTCTGAAGAGTATAAAAGGCTTAACCAATATTTGAAAATGCTTATCCAAAATAAACTGAAGTAAATGGAAAGTAGGACAAATTACAAAGGATGAATATAGGCAAACAGCATAGGAATGCAGGGGCAAGATTAGAAAGACAAAGGCACAGAATGAGCTCAAACTAGCTACTGGAATAAAGGGAAACAAAAAGACTTTTTATAAATACATTAGAAGCAAGAGGAAGACCAAGGAGAGGGTAGGCCCACTGGTCAGTGAGGAGGGAGAAACAGTAACAGGAAACTTGGAAATGGCAGAGATGCTCAATAACTTCTTTGTTTCAGTCTTCACCGAGAAGTCTGTAGGAATTCCTAACATAGTGAATGCTAGTGGGAAGGGGGTAGTTTTACAAGGTAAAATAAAAGAACAAGTAAAAAATCACCTAGAAAAGTGAGATGCCTGCAAGAAGTCACCAGGGCCTGATGAAATGCATCCTAGAATACTCAAGGACCTGATAGAG
>JANRFK010004893.1:49127981-49140981 GCA_030068395.1 Apalone spinifera
GGGGGGGGAGGGGAGGGAGGGGGAAACAGGCAGCACAGCAGAGATTTCTGGCCCCAGCAGTGGTTGTGGAGTTCCAGCCCCAGCGGTGGCCAAAGAGCTCTGTCCTCCGCCCCAGCCCTGCATCTGGAGCTCCTGGCCTTGGCTGCAGAGCTCCAGCAGTAGCGGTGGTGTCAGCATCTAGAGAGCCCCTGGGGGGCTGGGGCAGCAGCGAGGGTGGGCTGGAGCCCTAACCCGGTGGCAGCACAGGCCAGGAAGGGAGGGACCTTTACTGGACTGGCAAATCCTTCGTTCGGGGCCAGTCTGGTCCCCTCAGGGTGCTGGACCAGCGAGGTCCAACCTATAGTCCCTTGTTTGTACAACATTGGGCTGTGTGGAGGAGGGGGGTGATTGTGTAAGAGAAAATGTGATGGACATAAAGAATACAGCAAGTTTTCACTTTCTGTGATTCGTAGGTAACCAAATTAATAGAAGACAGCACTGTATCCAAATCTGTAAAGAATGCAATAGATACAGACCGATTATTAAACTGGCTAGTAGAAAACTCTGTTCTCTCAATTGCACTAGAAGGTAAGCATTTTATCAATTGTTTTACACTATGAATTTTAAATGAATGTTATAGTATTCAAGGGATTGTCAACTGGACATGTTAAAATTATTTTCTCATACAGTGCCCATTTTAAAGAAGTTCCCTGGAGTTTTTCCTACAGTGTTTGACTATTTAGAAGGATTCTGAAAATACCTCCACTAATCAAACTAAAGCACACTTCTTCCCCTTTCCGCCTCCTCCCCTAGCTGATGTCTCTTCAGTTGCATTTTCAGCTTTGCTGGTGGTATTGGTTACCAGTTGCTAAGTTTATCGGAAGATGTGAAGTTTTTCAAAGGGCTGAAATTGACTAGATGCTGTATGCTGTCACTTACCCATCATTCTATATTTTTAGGCTTGTTTTCTTTGTGTATTTCTTTGATATACTTTTTTCTTTTAGTAATCTTAAGAGTTATCTGTAATAGCAGGTACAGAATTTTCAGACAGAAGTAATAAGACTTTTCAGGTTGACCCTCTTCCTTTAAAGTACCAAGTTTCTTACTATTACAGATATTCTTCATTATTTTTATATATTGCTTACTATTTCTAATTTAGCTGTTTGTTCGATTAGGTAATATAGACCAAGCACAGTACTGTGACCGTATAAAGGGAATTATTGAACTGCTGGGCAGTAAATTGTCTTTGGATGAGCTCACTAAAATCTGGAGAATACAGGTAAGCATAAGTGTTTGTTCTATTTTACGTATGATTGAAAATGTTGGCCTAAGTTGTGTGATTTTTTTGGTTTTTTTTAAGTTAGATACTTAGTTAAGTACCCAACTTTGAACATAGTGCAAGTCTAGCTCTCTGTTTATGTGCTGGGTCATGATATTTTGTTCTTTCCCTATGAAATCATGATGTACAATTATTAATGGACTTAAATATAGACTTATTCCATTAGTTTTCAGCCAGGGTTGTTAGCGTTTATCTTGTCTCATGACCACTATGGCCCTGATAGCAAAAATGCTTGAGAGAACTCCTTAACAAGTACACATTTTTCAATTTCTTACAATTGTAACTACTTCCCTCTGCTAAATGGGCTTAGATTCCCATTAATTTTGTACATGTGTTAATCTTTATTTCCTAATAAACATCTCTCCCTTCAAGGCTGCACTCCTTGTTCTAGCTCAAAGTTTCTCAACCACAGGGTCATGACTCTATGGAGATGTGTCAAAAGGCAATTGATAGGATGGTACAGTGTTGAAAATGTTAGAATTTAAATGAAATTATACCTCTTCCCCATCTTCCACTCACCTCTAGCACTGTGTCAAGTATTCTCTTAATCTCTCACAACACATACACATAAATGAAATAAACTTCTATTGGTAGGCTTTATGCTTTTATAATGAATGTAAAGGGGTTACAAACATTTTTTTAAATTAAAATAAGGGGTAAAACATTGTTAACCTAATGACTATGCTTTCACATTTTCGTTTTCTTGGGTGGAGGTGAGAATGAACCTAGCTCTATCTGCTTTTAAATAGTGGGAACTCAAATTCTGTTTGTTGTGTGTGGATGTTTCTACTCTTTTACAAATGTGCTATTGATAGCTATATTAGTCTTGTTAAATACTAATGTTAAGGTGTAGAAAATGATTCTCAGGTGCTTAATGCAAACTGCTTTTTGAAAGTGCTCTCAGTCAAACAGCCTGATCTGAAATTTAACATGCTAGTAAAAAGTTCGTCAACTTTAGTCAACTAGTAAAGTTCTAGTCAACACAAACAATTTAGTCTGTTATATTTATATTAAGTAATTAACACTTTTGAACACCTTGATAAGTCTATATAAATCTAGTAAAGTTGGAATGATAGTAAGTTTCTTGCTCAGTGAAGCTGTAACAGACGTGACTCATCTGGCACTTGTTCTGAGCCCAGCTTTAATACTTGGTCATCCTGCAGGCCTATTTGTGAAGTGAGCTTTGTACTAAAAGGCTTTATATTACTTCTTAAAAGTCTAAATAGGATGGCAGGTTGTGTAAATAGTGCCCTGTGTATAAAACTTAGGTATGTGTTGGTGAAGACTTCAATTTTAACTGTATTTTGGGTTGGAAACAAGTATATTTAGGGGAGACCTGAGTCTCATACATGAAGACTTCATACCCAGTAAATTTTCCTCCATGTTCATCTCCCTCTAGTATTTCAAAAAGCTTGATTTTGTGTCTCAAGGTCTTTCCAGTTATGCTTTGTGGTGCTATTCTTTTTAAGTCAATGACGCACAACAACCTTCGATCTTAGAATAATTATTAATCTCTGAATAAGGAATAGTATAGTATTCTTAGTAAGAAGCTGAAACAAGCTTGGCTTTTCCTAGGATACAAGAACAGAATAATCTAAATTCTCTCTTTAGCAAACAAGTTCTGTTCAAAAGTTCTAGTGTATACACTAAAAAAGTTTGTGTCGATAGCTTGGCTGGTGAATGCACTACAGCACATTCAGATTAACATTACATAACGGGTCTGTTTTCACATCCTGTGCAGGATGGTATTCATGCAAAGTTTTCTAGTTTTTTCAATGACCTGGTGACACAGCACATCAACTCCGATGCAGACAAGGCAATGCATCATTTTAAAGATGCTGCACAAATGAAGCAACTGATTTTTCCCTTCCCCCATCTTTTCCCTTCCCCCATTCTTTAAAATTGAATGTGTAATCTCTGCCAGAAGAGTACCATTTTAGTACACTGCTGAACTAGATGACTCTTGAAGGTTGCATAGGAGACACTCAGCTATTTGCTTTTTGGTTTTTATAGGAAAATTTCAGCTGGGTATCCCCCATTCGTTGTTTCAGATTTGATTAATTTGCTGTGTAATGGTGGAATCAGTATTGATAGGGTTTTTTGTTTGTTTGTTTGTTTTTAACTTTGTAAAATCTCAATACAAAGTTGTTGTGGGGGTTTTGTTGTTGTGGGGTGTGTGTGTATGTTTTTTTTGTTTGTTTGTTTGTTTTAATGATTCTACCACTATTGCCTCCCCCAGAGCCTGGATCTGGTAACTTTCTAGTCACAAAGCCCACATCCTCTCTCAAGCACTCACTGGGTAGTATAAGTTGATGGCTATAGATTTCAAGGATTCTGATAATTTTCCTCAGGAGGGAATCCCTGTGGTTTCAGTGGGGGAATGAGGGAAAAAAAGCCTATCTGTCATTGCTGTTTGTAGTGGTGCCAGACAATTGCAAATAACAGTCAAGAAGTGTTTCCTTAAATAATTTTAGACTGAACATCTTGACAAGCAGTAAATTCACAGCTGTGCATTCAGCAAATTGATGGCTGTTGTGGTTCCTCATTCTACTTCTGTGAATTCCACTATCCTACCTTAATTGACGGAATTAGAATTCTGTAATGGTGACCACTGGATGTAGAAATCCTGCGACACTGGTGTTAGCACACCTTTTCCTGTTTCTTAAAATGGTTAAACACAAAATGAAGATACAGCTGTAAGAGTGAGAAGTTAATTTAAGCTAAATTACTCTGTCTACAGTATCTGCCCAGAATATTTGCAATTAACATATCACTTAACTAATATCAACTGTTTCTTTTTGAATAGTATTTGAACCACCTTTGGGGCTTGGTAGATTGAGAGTACTATCCTGTCTTGTTCTAGAGGGATTCTCTAAAGATCTACTTTCTTCAGATTTGATCATTCTCTTTTATATCTATCGTTACTCAGACATCCAAAGACGTTTTACATGATATGTACAGTCAGATAAATCTGTCTTAATTTTCTTCTCCTTTTGGTTCTTGCAAAGAACTAACTTTTGTGTGTCTCAATTCCTTCCTCCTTATTTAGTCAGGACAATCATCAACTGTGATTGAAAACATACATACTATTATTGCTGCAGCTGCTGTGAAATTCAGCTCTGATCAACTTAATCATCTGTTTGTTCTTATTCAGAAGGTAAGCCTTTATCTGACTTCAGATATTTTACTAACACAGGGATGGTGGTGTTTGAACATTTAATGTGCAAATAAGATTTTCTAAATACGAATTTCTTTGGAAACATAATGACTGAGAAGATTAAAATATCTCTTTTAAAAGACTCAGCTCCCATTGTGCTGTCGATTTAAATTTTTTTTTTTAACCTGGGTTTTAACCATGTTATCCATTCTTAGTGCTAAAGTATGGTCAGGGAGAGATTTCATTATTTCCTTTAATCACTTGTGATACATTTTGGAACAGTGTGCCTTGATTAATTATTTGCTGCTATAATAGAAATAATATCTCTTTGCCCTGCAGAGCTGGGAGACGGAGACTGACAGAGTGCGACAAAAACTGTTGAGCCTGATAGGCCGTATTGGTCGGGAAGCACGAGTTGAGACAACCACTGGAAAGGCATGAGAAATAAAATCTGCCATTCTTAAGATAAAGAATAGAGCTGCATCTCTTTTGTAATTACTAACATCCCGGACTATTTATCCTGTTCTTGAAGGTCCTAGAAGTGCTTTGGGAGCTGGCTCATCTTCCAACATTACCCTGTAGTCTAATTCAGCAGGCTTTGGAGGAACATCTGGCCATCCTTAGTGATGCGTACGCAGTGAAGGAAGCAATCAAAAGGAGCTACATCATCAAATGCATAGAAGATATTAAGAGGGTTTGTTTCTCTATAAAATTACTTTTTTCCCGAACGTGGTATATTTTCTAAAGAGTGGCTTGGGTGATAGAGTAGACACTCTTTTCAAGTGACTGGAATTTGACATTTGTCCCATCTTTAAGTTCAGACCTTAGAAAAGTTTGAGGGAGGAGACCTTATATGAGCTAACTTAGGGTATGCCTACACACCAGGGCTAAAGTTGAATTAAGCTGCACAACTTCAGCTATGTCAGTTGGGTAGCTAAAGTCAAAACAGCTTAATTCAGCTTTTGGAGCTGTCTGCACAGCAGGAAGTTGAAGGAAGAACACTCTTCCTTCGAATTCCCTTACTCCTTGTGAAATGAGGGTTACCATGAGTCGGAGTAAGAAGTCCTCCAGCTCGACATTATTTCGAAATAAAGGCTTGCACTATGTCATTTCGGAATGAGACTCGTAAGTCTCCTGCCTTTCCTTTAAACAAATGTGCAGTCCAAGGAGTGACTGCATTGGGGGAAAACTTGGGTGGACTCAGGGTTAAAATTTTCAGATGGAATTACTATCATGTCAGTGTCCCTTTCATATAAACCTTTCAAATGTCTAATATTTTCTGGTTTGTCTATAATTTCTTTGTTTTAAAAAGCATTAAAAATGTCTTCTGGAATAAGAACCCATTTTGCAGCTGAATTTGCTAAGTTGTCTCCTGAGTAGCAGCTAGCTGTTGAGGGGAAAGGGGTTTCTTTCTGTACGCCTGCAAGAATGTACCTGGCTGGCCTTGTTCCATTGTCCAAAATGAGCCATAACATAAATGGCTCTCTCATGCTCAACTACACATAGACTGACCTTTCTAACACCACTCGATAGGCTTTTTTTTTTTTTTTTTTAAGAGAACAGATATTGAGGTGCTAATGCACCTTGCATTCTTGCTTTTCTTCAATGCTCAGAATGCAGATCTCTAGTTGTCTGTCTGAGGTGGAATGTTTGTTGCTAGCATATTCTGATGTCCTCTTTTCTTTCCTGTTCTTGCTAAAAAGTCCTCAAATTCATCCCAAAGCATCCTTCTGTTATAGTGTGTGTTTGTTTGTTTGTTTGTTTTTCCCCCTTTTCCCACCTGCTGCAATACCTTCATCTACGGTGTTGATAGTGTGTAAACCAGTTTTACAAATGCAGCATTCACCTATCTACTGGCAACCCAAACACGTACACAAGGGGAAATTAAAACGCTGATGGAGAGAATAGTGGTAGCAGTATCGAAGATATGAAGGAGTTTCCAGTGTAGCTTTTTCTGCCATGAACAGGCTGCTGACAATGTAGCATTGATTCTTCACATCTAAACTAGAATCAAGATGCTGCTTTCCCCAGTACAATTTGGTGGGCTGTCTTCTGTTGTCAAACTTTATTGTCAGGAATCTATTGTCAGATTCTTGTTCTCAGAATCAAACCTTAGATTCTCTTGAAAAAGTGTCAGAGGGCTCCTTGTCACCCTAAAAATAATTCACTGAGAGAACCACTGATTCTTCTTCGAGTGATGTCCCCATGGGAGTTCCACTGTAGGTAATGGGTTGCTCGGAGCTGCAGATCGGGGCCGTGCAAAGCAATTTCCCCCATTGAGCCGCACATGCACAGGAGGCATCTTGTGATGCTCCCACCCGAATGTGTCGCTTGCGCAACTTAACCTTTCCCTTTCAGTTTCTCTCTAATGGCCCTTGTCTGCAGACGGAGTTTCAACATCTCCCTCTCTGCCTATTACCTCATGTTGTGCTTTATAGTTACTGCTTAGGGTACGTCTATGCTTGCTCCCTAGTTCGAGCTACGGACGAAAATGTAGCCGACCGATATTGCTAATGAAGAGGGGATTTAAATATCCCATGCTTCATTAGCATAATCTCGCCCGCACGTTATTCTGCTCAACAGCTGATTTGAACCAGGAAGTGTGCTCTGGGACGCATTAGTTTGAACCAAAGGGTTTGATTCAAACTAACGCGTCCCGGAGCGCACTTCCTGGTTTGAATCAGCTGTTGAGCAGAATAATGCATGGGCCAGGTTATGCTAATGAAGAGTGGGATATTTAAATTCCCACTTCATTAGCAATTTTGGTTGGCTACATTTGCATTCCTAGCTCAAACTAGGGAGCAAGTGTAGACATACCCTTAGATAGTTACCTTTAATAGTTTTATAAGTTAGCTCAATAGTTTATTAATAGTTTCCCTCATTTAATTTAGCCCCACACCTCACCGCAAGATGTTACCCTACATACTCTTGATATCTGAGCATTGGCCTTCTTTCTGTACAGAACACAAGCATTTTGTAAATCTCAAAGACTTTTTATTTCCATCGCAGAACGCTCAAGAGGGACACCCGTTTCATCCCAGCGTATTTCAGGGTGGATATTGACATGCATAGTTAAGTGTCATACTCTGGTCAACAGCCATTGCAACATCCACCATGAGCACATTCTACTCAGGCTGCAGCAGCTTCCGCGGCCTTCTTGAACAACGTCCTGCTATAGACATTTAGGTTACGTGTAGACTACATGCCTCTGTCAGCAGAGGCATGTAAAATAGGATACCCGACACAGTCAATGAAGCGGGTATTTAAATATCCCCAGCTTCATTAAAATAAAAATGGCTGCCACGCTGTGCCGGATGAGCTGATCGTCGGTACAGTGCGGCAGTCAAGATGCGGATTGGTTGACAGGGGAAGACTTTGTCGACCGCTCCCTTATGCCTCGTGTATGTAGCTCGCATGGCTCAACCCCTCCCTTTCAGTTCTTCGTGTACACCCAAGTAAATAAGACTCTGAGTAGAGGGGAGGTGCTCCATTACCCTCCCTTCTTCCCTGCTGCTCGGAGTCTTATTTACTCGGGCATGCACGAGGAACTGAAAGGGAGGGGTTGAGCTACGCAAGCTACATATTTGGGCGTGAGCGTTGCGAGATGCCTCCTGCACATGCATGGCTCAACAGGGGAAACTGCTTTGCAAGGCTTTGATCTGTGGCTCCAGGCGACCTATCACCTACAGTGGAGCACCCACGGGAACACCCATCTCAAAGAACAGTCGTTACTGCCTTTTTCCCCATCCCATCCTCTAAATCCCAAGATAGTAGGTTAAATAATATTTGTTTTGTTTTTCCTGAGTTTTCAATGACTCTCCAACCTGATCTTTCATTGAGTAGCTGTATTTGGTTATGTTTGCCTTCTAAATCTTGGCTTGCCTCTCCATCTTACTTCCATCAGTCTCATCCTTAGCCATCTAGTGTAATTGTAAAAGCTGAAACAGAGATTTTTTCAGTGGAGGGGAACTACAGACTAGTGAGTCTCCTGATGCTGGGTTGTGAATGTTAATAAATGGGCTGGTAGGATTCTTTTACAAGAAACAATTATAATATTGTGCAGCATCTCTATGTGTGTGTAATTATTTTAACTTTTTATTACTAGTCTTCGCAACATCATAATCCCCAGTTTGTGTGGGTGGTACCAGCTTTACGTCAGCTCCATGAAATCACACGTTCATTTATTAAACAAACTTACCAAAAGCAAGATAAGGTAAGGCACTTGGTGAAATATTTTTGCAAGTACAGTTACATCAGTCAAGCTTCTGCTTTTATAACAAAGTTTTAGTTAAAATATGGCATTAATTTATGGCACTTTGAATTGAGTTTAATGTAGTGGTAGTGTCTTAGTATAATTTTAAAATGGTAATTCTTTAATACTCTGTGCTGTCCATCACTAACTATAAGTGAAACTGGTTGACAGATTTAAGGTCAAAGGTTGTTTTTAATTGATTTTTGACTGAGATGATAAAATCAGTTATGACCTTTAGAAATAGAAATAAATGGCTCCAGTCTACTACTAAGTTGCACTTTGCATTATGCTTTGAGTTGGAAGTATTTGGCTTTGCAGTTGCCTTCAAGGCTGGTTTATAAATAGTTGGGGAAGAATGAAAGTGAACCTTTGACTCCTTTGTGAGTTTTCATAGTACTTAAACCCTGCAGGTTTCTAAAAAATAAATAAATAAAATCTAATTCCTATGACAATGCACAACCTCTTAACATGCCTGTTTGGGTGCTGCATTTCTAACTCTATCTTTCCATCTCAATATTTCTGCCAAGAGCATTATTCAAGACTTGAAGAAAAACTTTGAGATAGTAAAACTGGTAACAGGAAGTCTAATAGCATGTCATCGATTGGCTGCCTCTGTAGCAGGTCCTGGTGGACTAGTTGGAACAACATTAGTGGATGGCCGATTTACTTACCGAGAGGTACTGAACATTGCTTTCTAATGTTAGTTGCTTGAAACTTTCAGTTAAAACTGTTATAAATCACCAAAAATGCCACAGTCAACTGAAACAGGGAAGACTAGAAAATGTAAAATATTGGACAGTTAATGTACAATGTATCTATATATGCTGCTTTTCCTCCCTCCAAAAATTGTATTCTGTTTTGTAATTTGGAATAGAACTATATTGAGCTTTATTATTTGCCTATTAAGTTAAATGGTGGGGTAGCCTCTCTATGAAAAACTGTGGCATAATATAAATGGCTAATTTTAAATTGTGTAGGCTACTTAAACAAAAAATACATTTTCATGAATCTGCATACCAATAAGAAAGTATCTCTGCAGATCATTTGCAGGGCATATTGTTGAACCTTTGATCTCTTTATGCCAAGTGGTGGCTCAGGCTAGTTACTACTATGGGGATCCAGAGCAGTCTGAGTGTGTTCAGAAAAGATGACTGAAATGGGGTCTTTTGTTTAAAATAGTTAAAACCAGAAATCATCATTGCAGGTTGTTTTTTTTTCCACATGGAGTTCATTGCAGGATCAGTCAGCTTTTTATTCTTCACACTTTGCAAAATGTATAAAAATGTATTTCTGAATCCAAGTTCTCCTTTGGAAAGATGACAGGTTTTTTTATTATTATTATTATTATTATTCCCCTTTCAGTACTTAGAAGCGCATTTAAAATTTCTGGCATTTTTTCTGCAAGAAGCCACCCTCTATTTGGGTTGGAATCGTGCCAAGGAAATCTGGGAATGTCTTGTGACGGGTCAAGATGTTTGTGAGTTAGATCGAGAGGTAAGAAGCCCAAGAGATTAACATCTGGGGATGGAAATGGAATTTAATAGCTCCTTACTGGAATGTGTGTATAGAAAATAAATTGTGTTTCATATTCAGTGTCTTCAAATGCCTTACAAAGCACTATTGCATTAGATCCTGTTAGTGCATTGGACAGTGTAAGTAAATGGAGCAGCAATCATATGTTTAACTATAAATATCTTACTGCCTTGAACGTTAAGAACTGTTTTGTTGAAAGGGAATGTTGATCAGGACATTAGATGAGGGTTCTCTACACTTTGAACTTAGTTGGGATTGGTCCTGCCTTGGGCAGGGGGCTGGACTTGATGACCTCTTGAGGTCTCTTCCAGCTCCATGATTCTATGATTTCATCTGAATAGCCAGTGATGATATAAATGAGAAACTTTCCCTTAATGATTTATGTAACAGATGGCTTTAGTAATAATGCCTGGTACCCATAATGCTTGTGTAATGAGTAAGAACCTGAGTGCTGGTATGGAATCTGAACCTTCTGCTTCAGAAGAAAGTCTTCTACTATCTGAGTTATGTGACACATGGTACATTGTAATAGTGTATGCAGCATCAGTGCACTTCAGGTGGTTACAGACTGCTGAATTTGACTACCTTTCCTTTTCATGTTTTGTATGCACTCATTACTAAGTGTCTGAAGTAATTTGAAAAAGCAATGTTGATGTACTAAAAGAGTCTTTTGATCTTCAAAATATGGACCATCCACTTTTATAACTGTCCTCATTCACAGATGTGCTTTGAGTGGTTTACAAAAGGACAACACGATCTGGAGAGTGACATACAGCAGCAGCTCTTCAAAGAGAAAATTCTTAAGCTGGAGTCGTATGAAATTACTATGAATGGTATGAAAATGGTTTTGGTCACTGTGTCTTAAGAGTAAATATATGCCAGACTACTAGATCGTTTTTTAGATCTATGAATAGCTTTAAAAACTAAATTTAATGTCTTATTAGAAAAGAGATTTTTTTCATTATTCTAAATTTTTACTTGTTAATAGTATCCATTATTCTTTGCATATTTAATGTCCTGTTCTAATAAAAACAGGAATTTATTCTTAATAAAAATCTTCCATAATTTTTACATACAGGTTTTAGTTTATTTAAGACATTCTTTGAGAATGTGAACCTATGTGATCATCGATTAAAACGACAGGGAACTCAGTTGGTAAGTGTTGTACTTTCAGTCCTGTTAACAAAACATGAAATCTGGGCAACAGGTTCTTTTTTAATATGGTCATATTTGTATTAAAATACCTCAGGTCTTTGGTATTTTCATTACAAATTCTTGCTTTTCAGAGTATTTTACTTTGAGAAATTAAGGATGGGGGTTTTCTAAATTCCCTAGCCACTGAATGCTGTAAGATGATGTAAAAGATCTCAGGTTGGAATAGAATAATGTCATGAAACTTGAAGACCAGTCCCAGTTTTCCTTTGCATTGTTAATGAACAAATGAAGTTCTAGTGTGTGAAAATTGTTTTGTTTAGCTGTAAAGAAAAAACTTTCATCTCCAGTTGTTTGTTTCTGTACCTTTTTACAAGATATGTTTAGTAAATTTAAATTTTAATTACATTGTAATGATTTTCAACTTTTGATATGAACTTGCATGCTTTCTATAACAAAATTATAGGGCAGTATATTTTTGCAGTATACATCTGGATCTGCTCATTATGAGGGACTGTTTCATTTACTTTAGACTTACCTATGGTATTCATAGACCTGCTGTGAAGATTTGCAAAAATAAGTACATGACCGTTATATGCCACCTAATGAGCATTTTAACATAAGTCTTGTTGCTTTTTGACTTATCCATGTGAAATACATTATTTTGTAGGATTGTTGAACTCCTAAAATGTTCACTTGAATTCTTCATTATTCCATTGCTTGGGTGAGCTTTTTTTCCTCAGAAGTCATTATTTGTCTACATGTGGACAAAGTGGGGAAGACTTAACATTTCTACTGATTATGTAGATTGGAAATTATATAAATTTAGTTCTTATTATATATACATTTTCTAGAGTTGACACATGGAAAAATACAGCTTCTAAAACGTTAGCCAAAAACTATTTTTCTAGTTGATATAAAGAAAATGTGATTTTTATTTTTTTTTAAATGATTGTACGGGCTTATAACAAAGTTAAATTTGTCTTTTAAATAGAATGTAGAAAAACTGGAGTTAATAGGAATGGATTTTATTTGGAAAATAGCAATGGAATCACCTGATGAGGAAATTGCTAATGAAGCCATTCAGTTGATCATAAATTACAGCTATATTAATCTAAATCCTAGATTGAAAAAGGTAAGTATAGTGTGTTACAGAGAAAGGTATTTGACCCATATGCAGAGGTTTAATATTCTGGAAGTTTATATATATTACACTTAATTTTGGTTCCATGCTTGGTCAATTGATTATTGGCCATTTTATTCTTATGAAATTACTTTTTAAAGTGCTAATATACCTGTCCTCCATGCTTTCAGGATTCAGTGTCACTACACAAGAAATTCATTGCTGATTGTTATACAAGATTAGAGGTAAGTGGCGGACTTAAATTTTTCTTCCTAAAGCCCTTTCTGTCTTCAGTGTTGTTTTTCTTGCAGAATTGAAGCAAAGTATTTTGCAGCATGTTACTTGTTCTTAAAACTTTAGGTAAAGATTTAGAGTAGGGGTGGACAAGAGGCTGCCAGCAGGCTGTATCTGGCCCACCAAGCCACCAGATCCCAGCTACCTTGCTGGGACCCTTAAGCACAGCAC
>JANRFK010004893.1:49141081-49168324 GCA_030068395.1 Apalone spinifera
CCTGGACTCTGCACCCCAAGCCTCTGCCCCAGATCACAACCTCCTCCTTCACCCTAACTCCCTCTGACTCCACACCCCCTCCGGGACCCCAGTCTCCTACCCCAAGATCCCTTCTGCACCCAACCTCTGTCCCAGACCCCAAACCTCCTCGGTAGAAATGTGGCCCTTGACCACGTGCCAAAATCTTGGAGTGGCCCCCCCACTAAAAATTATTGCCCACCCCTGAACTAGAGAATGCAATGCCATGCACTCTCCTACAGTAATGCTAATCTTAAATTGAAAGTTCATAAAGGAAAACTAATAAGCTTCTCCATTTTAACTGAAGATGTTTGAACTTGAAATCACAGTGCAAACTGTTTGATGTGAAGAATAGAATTTTGAATAATGGTAAACATGCCTGTTAAATTTTTTTGAATTTGAAAATCAACTTTATTGAAAACTTAAAGAAGCTTTTTATTCTGACACAATTTCTGCAATATAACGGATATACAAAAACAGAATGTAGTTAAACTTTGTAACCTTTCCTATTGCCTAAATAGGAAGATTTTTTTAATAGTTTTCTATTAATCACTTTAGAATATGGTATAAAGGCTCTTTTGCATGGGTGTGTTTTGCATTGTAGGCAGCCAGTTCAGCACTTGGTGGTCCAACATTAACACATGCTGTTACAAGAGCTACAAAAATGCTTACAGCTACTGCTATGCCTACTGTAGCAACATCAGTGCAGTCTCCCTACAGGTAAGTCTGTGTTAAGAGCATAAATGTCTACACTTAGCACTCAAATTTATGGGGGAATTATCTTAACAATAATGTATGTGGCAGGAGAGTAAACACTCCTATTGAATACAACCTCACATTTTGTATTCCAAATCTTTCTACAACAGAAGATCCGTAATTTTTTCTGAAATACAAGGTAAGTATAGGCCAGCAACACATTTTGGTGATAGTTCCTCTGCATGATAAATATGATCAACTGGGCTTCCATTGTTTTGTTGTGTTTTTTTTTTTTTAAATAATGCTCTACTGCATTGCATTTCTGGTAAATCATTGGTGCACAGAGTCATCAACCATGGACTATTTAGCTTCTCTTCTTTGTAGTCCTACAAAATAGGTTGCCCAGTTGTAGTGCTTCCTTCCCATATTGAGTATATGAAGGCAAGGAGTTGAGATTATTGAAAGACATCCGTAGCGAGAGAATGGAGAAGCGATGGGAATATGTGTGGACAGCCTTAACTGGAGATCAGAATTTAATAATTATCAAAATGAACATTTTGAGTCTTAGGGTGGTCAGTCTTAAAAGATCACCATCATTACTATTCTTGTGGACAGAAATCTTAGATTTCAGAGCCCCACAACTGTGTGTAGAGAATGGCAATTTTATTTTCACTGTCCATCTCCTTTTATGACCAGGGATTTACTATTGGGTCCTATGCCAAGGTTTGCTTACACACAGTATTCAAGTGTTTGTATTAGTGGCCAGATACAATAATAGCTTTCTATATGTGAATTAAAACCTGGTATTTAGGAGGAGAGGATAGTACTCTGCACTGTGTAGTAGGGATATAAGCAAATAATTGACTACTCACATTCCTTCCCCATTGTCACTGTATCAGAGGCAGCAAGGGATGGGGGGAAGCAGGAGCCGGTGGCCCCCCGCACTGTCTCCACACTACACAGATTCCCAAAGGCAATCTAACCCCATCTCCTTCTCCTGCTCAGCTCCAGGCCCATCTCGTTGTCCATCTGCAACGCTTGTCCAAGATATACATATTGATCCACCAGCTCAAGAGACTCTCCATCCAACTGCATGATGTACTCTGAACAATATGTATTTTTCATCCGCTTCATTTTTCAGCGTGGACCATCAGGCCGATCTCCTTTGCATTCTTGTTGATGTCATTGAGCAGGATTTGCAGTGTTTTGATTCAATTAGGACGATGTCATCTGCAAAAAGGTGCATCTGAAGAACCCCGCCATTAATCAGAAATCCATCTTTCATTTCAGTCCTCCACAGGATGTCTTCCAGGATGTCTGGCAAAAAACTTTTGTGAACAAAACGTCCTCCTTCTTTATGCCTTGCTTAACTTTGATGATTAAGGGATCATCAGTGTGATTTCACTAGTTGCATCAATCATGGAGTCTTGTATGATTCTAACATAAACAGGGGAGACTTCCTGAAAAAGGAGAGCAGTTAGAGCGGTGTTTTGTTCCTCCAAGTCAAAGACCTTTTTAAAGTCAATAAACAACAAGCGTAGTAGGATCTTGGACTCTACATCTTTTGTTCATCTGTGTGACCACAAAAACGTGTTCCACTGTGGAGAATCCCCTACGAAAGCCTGCCTGTTTCCTCCTCATATTTTCTTCAAGGACACCTTCAGTACGGGCATAGAGCATTCTCATAAAGACCTTTATAGAGATGAGAAAGCAGGCAGATGGGTTGATAGTTGCAAATTTCTTCTGCAGAAAAAAAAAGTGACCGAGAAGACAAGTTCTCTTCAAATCTTTCTAAATTCTCCCCTCTTTAACATGTCGTGAGACTCTCTCACTAGGGCTTTTAGGAGTGTATCGCCTCCCGCTCGAAGTTCTTCTGTATGTGCTGCCACTCTTCCCAACTTCATCTTCTGAAAGGCCGCTGCCACTTCTTCGCAGAGCACATCAGGTTCAAGAGTGACGGAGCCCAGGCTCCACTGCTGTTGCTGACGAAAATAGTTTGCTGTAAAAGCGCCAGCAAATTTGTTCCATTTCACAACTGCTGCTTGTTCTTTTACTATCTTCATCAACAAATGTGCTTGGAAGAGTTCACTTTAGCTGGATTTCACACCGGGCTCTTTGCAAACTCTTTTCTCCAACTGCCTTTTTTTGTTTTCCAAGGTGATACAGCTCAGAATCTGCTTTCTCCTCAACATTTTGCAGATGAGCTTATACTCCAGGCTGGTATCACATTTAGCTGCCATGTCTTTCCACTTGGCAAGAAGATCAAGTGTTTGTTGGGTAAGATGGCTTCTGGATGGTTTGTTTGGTAAGATGGCTTGGTTTGTTCACAGTGGCAGCAGTTTTACATTTGTTGAACCTTGCTAAAAAATGGTAGTAATCAGAATCAGTATCTTCAGTTTCATCCAGTTCCCATGATTCAGTCGAAAGCATACTTAAACAGATCTGAGCAGAGCTGTTCTACCCGCACACAGTGCCTAACTTTTGCCTCTCTCCTTTTTTCCCCATATGATGTTTATTTTGACTCTCGCTCTAACCAGTCGATCTGACTATATACAGATGGCTGATTCTGAAATGACTGTTAAATCTATAACCAGTCATCTCTTGTCCACTAGGACATAATCAATTTTGTTTCTTATTAGGTCATTCAGTGCTTGCCAAATCCATCACTTTCCAACCCTCTTCTTAAAGAAGGTGTTCATGATGTATTGATGTGAGGCTTCCGCATAATTGACCAGCCTTTGGCCCCTTTCATTTCTCATACCCGAACCATATTGTCCAATGTAATTTTCTCGATCTTCCTCTGTACCCACCTTGGCATTGAAGTCATCAAACACCACTGTGTATTTTGTTTTTGTCTGAAGAATCCTATCAAGTTCTTCATAATACTTTTCCACTTCCTCATCTTCTGTAGTGGATGTTGGTGCATAGGCTACAATTATTTTCATAGTGGCCTGTTTGCCTACGCTCATCATGAGCACTCTGGAACAAGATGATAAAATTATCCAAGAAATTATGATTCCTGCCATCTTCAGGCGCACAATAAATCCAACACCACTGACTTTTCTTTTCGCTGTTCCCAGGAGAATTTGTGATCCATCCTTCCATTTTGCCACAACTTCCTTTTTTCTTCTGGTTTCAGTTATGGCAAGAAAATCAATGAGAACAAGATGCAGTTCTTCCAGCAATATGTCGACCTCCTCATCGCTTGAGAGGGGTTGCATATTAAGTGTGCCAACATATAAATTAATACAAATGAACGGTCTCAATACTGCAAGATTTTTGGCATCCTCTGCTCCCATATCCATCACCATCACTAGGGAAGCGAGGTGCAACTGCACAGGACTGAAGGTCATGCTGTATTATTGTAGTGTTCATAGCTGCTGTGACCAAATCATTGCCTGGTGGCCAACATTTTAGTGATGAAGCTCTCCGTACTTTGCTAGGCTGGTCGTTGGACAGTGGATACACAGTCCACCGCAAGCTTAAGCTCCACTGGCATAGCTTTTGAGAGACCAGGGTCACCTCTATGTCATGATGGAGCAATGGAGTAGGGTTTTGTGGAGGAGCTTTTCATATTTACATTTAAATGTCTGATTTTAGAAGAAATTTTTTTTATCAATCTCGATATAAGGAACAAGACTAGAAAATTTCACCATTTAGATTTTTAAACTACCAAGAGTATTGCTGCTTAAGAGTCATTTGGTCTGTGGAATAGGAGCTCTGGGAGGGGTGGGAAACGGGGAAGACATTTAACCATCATCCTTGAGGGGGGGGGAAGCTGATGTATTTGTAAGTGTATGTGTGGTAGTATCTGGGCACAGGAATGGGCCTTTCAGACATGCACAATATTTGTCCCCAGATCTAGCCTGACATAGGAAGTGTAAGTTAAGACTTTCACTCTATTTTGCCAATATGTCTCAATCTAGCTACACTACCTCAGAGCGAGAGTTGTGTTGTGTGTCTATTAAATTGAGTTCTTGCCTTCGGTAAATGTCTCTTTTGTGATTGGACTGAAACCACTCACTTCATACTTTCTAAAATTTTGGATACATTTTTTTAGGTCAACTAAACTTGTGATAATTGAAAGACTGCTACTTCTGGCAGAACGCTATGTGATAACTATAGAGGTGAGAGATTTTCCTGTTAACATTCATGTCCTTTCTCCTAACTTAGACAAAAATGTAGATGGCAACTCAGTGTTTGTAATAATGCCATGAATTGTTGAGGCACGTCTACCATATAATCAGTTACTACTTAATACTGTGAAAATGTTTTTGTTCTTCCAGAATTGTTTGCACTGGTTTTTTTTTTTTCTTATAGGACCTTTATTCTGTTCCTCGTACTATTCTACCTCATGGTGCATCTTTCCATGGACATCTTTTAACGCTTAATGTTACATATGAGTCTACCAAAGATACCTTCACTGTAGAGGTATGTTTACCCAAATTATGTGTGTTAAGCCATATTAATCTTATTTATTTGTGGAAACAATATTCATTAACTATGTCATGTTGCATGGATAACTTGAAACAAAAGCTAGAGAAGTGTAATGGGCTCTAGCTGAAAAACCACATTTTTCTGAGAGCTTTGTGTACACATCTAAGATTGTAATAACGGAAGAGTTTGCGGAAAGAATTTTTTTCTTGAAGTACTTAGTATAATCCAAGAGTTCTCTAGTTTCATTGCAGTATGCCCCTTCTGACAACACAAATTACTACATGACCCCAGGAGGGGGACTGAAGACTGATCCCTTTGGCAGGGGTCAATGTCCAAAGGCTTCAGCCCCAGATGATGGACCTGTAACCTCAGCCCCAGCACACAGTGCTTTACAAACTCAGGCTTTGACTGAGTGGCCCCGGGCAGTAGGGCTTGGGCTTAGACTTGCTGAATGAGATCCAGAGCCAAACACCAGCCCTAGTGACCCACTTTGGAGACCTGACCCATAGTTTGAGAACCACTGGTTTAGTCACTTTCACTCTTCCCTTGTATAGTTACAGCTCTCTGGCTGAAATGACCTTTAACATCAGTAGATGAGCAGAAAAAAACATTTAAAACCATTAACAAAATACTTAAAAAAAATCCGGTCCTAATTTTGTACAGCTGCCGTCAAACTAAGTATTGTTTTATTTTACAGGCTCATAGCAATGAAACTGTGGGAAGCATCAGGTGGAAAATAGCAAAGCTGTTGAACTCTCCTGTGGATAATATACAGATATTTGCAAATGATAGTCTGGTATGTTAAATAGTTACCTTTTGCCTTGTGAGTTAGAATTGTTTCTTTCACCAGAACTAAGCACTAAATACTTTGTCGCAGCTGACAGTAAATAAAGATCAGAAGCTTCTCCACCAGCTGGGTTTCTCTGATGAGCAAATACTTACAGTAAAAACATCAGGAAGTGGAACCCCCTCCGGGAGCTCTGCCGATTCCTCAACCAGCTCCAGCAACAGTAGTGGCGTCTTTAGTTCATCTTATGTGATGGAACAGGTACAGTATAATAGGCTGAAATCTGCTTTTACAGTGCACCCTTTCATGAGCAAATCACAATTGGGATGAAGAGATAGAATAAGCTAATACGGTAGTCCTTTGCTTCCAGATATTTGATTATTCAGATTCTGCTATGTACAGAATTAGAGAGTTTGGTTTGTGTTTGTTTATACTACAAAATCAATACTCAAGGCCAGATTCATCTCGGATTACTTAGGATTGGAATAGCAGGACGTGTCAGGGTGGTTCATGTTTTGACAGACCAAGAGAATGAAATAACTGGGGCATTTTCAGTCAGTGAAATCCTTTGATGGAGCTGCATGGAAAAGCTCTTGCAGTGGCTACATACTATATGGGTCATAATACTTTGACCTGGGCTAAAGTAACTGTTGATTCTGAGCATTAAATAGACACCTTTAAAAAAACAGATTAGGACAGACATTTTTTAATGGTGCTTTGATTTTAAACAAGTAATTAAAAGGTATTACCTTTTTGTATTGCAACTCAAATGAACTGGATTTAGAAGCTATATTCAGTCTCAGGTGTGCTGTTTGCTATGTATTAATCACTACTGCAGTGTCTTTTACTAAACTTTCATTTTAATTTTTTAAAATTTGCATTTGACTTTAAACTCACGTGGTGATTTGTGGGCAGTTAATTGTAACACCATCTGAGTTGTGGTTTTTTTTTTAAACTCTCTACATCAGGTAAGCTCAAATATGTTAAACTAAAAATCTCAGGGAGAGGTCAAGCTCCATCACTCTGCCATTGCTCTCCAATTTATAATTAATAGTTGGCTGAGAGCATATTTTGTCTGATGTAGCTGTCACCATGCAGTGTTACTGCCCCATCTCATATCTGCATGTATTGGAATTCAAATTGTGTCTTGGACTAGAAAGTATCTGAGAGATCCCTGGGACATTTTCTTCAACAGAATCCCACAGAATAGCTTGCAGAGGGGGTGGGATTGGAAAACCTTTATAATTGTGTTTGTTTAATCCTCAGGAGAAATCCCTCCCGGGAGTAGTGATGGCTCTCGTGTGTAATGTTTTTGACATGCTTTACCAGCTTGCTAACCTAGAGGAGCCAAGGTAAGCAAGCTAAAGAGTTATTAAACCATGGAGCAATACTGTTGTTGAAACTCTAGGTAATTATATTAATAAAAATTGTTACCAGTTTATGTGGACTCTTGTCCAGTATGAAGCTGAGTGAGACCTATCTTGTATGGAATAATTGCTTTGAACTTTCCAGGATAACTTTGCGTGTACGGAAGCTTCTGTTGTTGATTCCTACTGATCCAGCTATTCAGGAAGCACTTGACCAACTAGATTCACTAGGAAGAAAGGTATGGATTAAGAGCACATTAAGTCCTTGTCTCTGTAAGGCTAAAAAGAAATGTGTATCTTTGAGATTTTGTAATACTCTGTTGGCTATGCATTTGTGGAGTCTTCAAGTTATGTAAAACTTCTTGGGGTGTAGAGTAATCCTGTCTTGAGGTTTTAATGCTTTGTTTCCAGGTGGCTGGGAGAGAGGTGGAGGGGAGTTGTTCTGGAGCTATACAAGACCTATTTCTCTTTAGTGATATTCTAAGGCCAAATCTATACTAGACCCAGAAGGTGGGCTTATGTTAAACAACTCCAGCTATGTAAACAATGTAGTGGAGTCGACATAACTTAAGATGAACTTGGCGCTGTCTTCAGAGTGGGAGGTCAATGGAGCAAACACTCCTGCTGGATTCTGTTACTCCTCACAACTGCAGGGAGTACCGGCACCAACTGAGGGCACCCTCAGCGTTCAATTTAGCAGGTCTTTAGTAGATGCGCTAAATCAAACACTGGAAGATCGATCTCCAGCACAGCAAGTGGAGATGTAGCCTAAAAGTGTAGGTTTATATCTCTGTTTATTCCTCTTAGAAAACGCTGCTGCCAGAATCAAGTTCTCAGTCTTCAAAATCCCCATCCTTGTCTTCAAAGCATCAACACCAGCCCAGTGCTAGTTCAATACTGGAAAGTCTCTTTAGATCTTTTGCTCCTGGCATGTCCACTTTTAGAGTGCTCTACAATTTAGAGGTAAGAAACGCTC
Organism: Apalone spinifera; assembly: GCA_030068395.1. Classification (NCBI taxonomy): domain Eukaryota; kingdom Metazoa; phylum Chordata; order Testudines; family Trionychidae; genus Apalone; species Apalone spinifera. The sequence continues at coordinate 49,149,363 of JANRFK010004893.1, forward strand.
TGTTTCACTTCCCAGCAAATAAGTTACAAAACATTTCTTTCCCAGCCCTGAGGCTAACGGAGAAGCAAGCCTAAATAACTGTATCCGAGGTCCGATAATTAAATGAATTTCAGTCTGAGGGGTGGCTCTGTGAGTCTATAACCATAAAAACAAGTATACCTGTGGCACTTTAGTGACTAACAAATTTATTATTCAACAAATTGTCTGGTAGCACTTAAAAGACTACCAAAACATGTAGATGGTATCATGGGCTTTTGTGGGCAAAAACCCTTATTTGTTTGTTTGTCAAATGTGTTAGTCTGTAAAATGCCATAGAACTACTCGTTATTTTTAAATGGATTATGTTAGTGGATTAGTTCCTGACATTTTGTCAGGTATAATGGAAAATATTTTCTTCTATCAAGACAGTGTATTTTTAATCCCTCCTATTTGTTAGTCTGCTAAAGCTATTAAAGACAGGGATCCACACAGGAATATTAGTGTGACTATTTACTGAAAAATGGCTCTGAAAATTTGTTACTGAGTCATAGTCACAAACATGGAATCTTACAGAATGTTGCAGGGAACTGAAAGTGGAAGATGTGTTCTTTCTGGCTTGTGGATTTATAGATCTTGTCATAGTGGAGGTTTTGCAGTTGGAGTAAGTGAATAGTAAAAAAACAAATCTACCTTATATTCAATTTTTCTTTCATTTAACTCCAAATGCACATGAGGATTTCACCTGTCAGATGAGCAAGTCCCCCATGTGGTCACTTTTCTGATCATCGTTGCATTTTCACACTCACCGCTGGGAAGGGTACATTATTGCAAATGTGAGGATAGTATAATCATGAAGTTCCTAAAAGCCATAACTTTTCTTGGACCCTCTTAATTGTTTTGCACACAAAATAAAAGCAGAGATATAAAATAAAAACCTCACTCTTCGGAGCTCTTATTTACTTGTTGTTGTTGTTGTTGTTTTCTGTGGAGTAACATAATCTTCACTAGAAAGGTGATAGAATTCTAACCCTCCGAAGCCCACGTTAAGCCAGAAGGAACATTTCACATGTGAGCCAAGACTCTTCTCTTTTTTTTTTCTTCTCTTTTTTTTTTTTAAATAACTACATCAGACATTTATCATTATCAGTCACTGGTTTAAAATATTGTTTGGCTCATTATGGATCAGATTTTTCGAGGCTCTCTCTTTGAATTACTGAAAGAACAGGAAATGCTCAGTCTTAGGGTCAGACTACCTGTCTGGGTATATTGGGTGCCACTCAGAGATGCTATAGTTTCTGTATAAGGCAGTTATGAAACATGCACACTTGAATGTGTTTCAGGTACTGAGCTCCAAACTGATGCCAACTGCGGATGATGAAATGGCAAGAAATTGTGCCAAATCTTTCTGTGAAAACTTTCTTAGAGCAGGAGGCTTGAGGTTAGAACTTACACTAACTTTCTGATCAGTGATAATTGTATAGTTTCTGTAATAGGCCCCAAGACGCTGATTATAGTACAGGTTAGGCCTCCCTGATCCAGCACCTTTGGGACCTGACTGATTCCAAATGAGGGATTTTGCCAGACCAGGGAAGGTCCCCTTCCCACCACTGGTGCTGCTGTCCCTCCTACTGCCAGTCCTGGCCCTGGATGTTGGCCCCAGTGAGGCTGCCACCAGCACTGCCAATCCCATCCCGCTGCCTCAAGAAGCTCTGGTCCTGGCTCCAGTCAGGCTGCTGCCACCTGCAACTTCAGCTCCAACCCAAGTCAGGCTGCTAGATGCCGACCCCAGTCCCACTGCCACAAGTGGCTCTGTCCCTGGCCCACTGACTCCATAAGGATGGTCACTCCTGGTGAGAGTGGCAGCATAGCAGGTACTTTAGGAAAAACTTGCAGAGCGCAGTACTCATTGAATGATACGACTTTGCTCTTACAGCACACTTCACCTGTGGATCACAGAGTCCTTTGTAATGAGGGGAAAATAGAGATCTCTATCTCCAGAGGTATCAGTCTAGGGCTTCTGTCAGCACTAAATCGTTGAGAAAAGAGAAAAATACTTGAAACTAATTACTAACCATCTCCTTTTTAGATAACTTTATCAAATAGTCTCTCTTATTTTTAAGTTTGGTGGTGAACGTGATGCAGAGAGACTCCATCCCATCAGAAGTGGACTATGAAACAAGACAGGGAGTCTATTCCATCTGCCTGCAACTTGCAAGGTAGGAGATTGCCTTTCACTGTATATAAGGCCACTACTAATTGAACCGCTCTAGTCCAGTGCCATCAGGATCTGACCAGTGCCAAACCAGAAAATTTGCCGAACCATGGGAAGTCAATATTGTCCAGCAGCATTACCAACACTTCCACTGCTTTCTGGGCTCTTAGAAGACATGAAGGGGTAAATTAGAGCTAAATAACAGCACTGAACACTGAGAGCCAGGACTGGTGATTTTAAACTTTATGGGACCGCAAGGAACTTGGCCACACCCATGATAAGTGGTCATCTGGTTGACTAAAATCATGATGGACCACAGGTGTTGTCAGGCCAGAGAGTTCAGGATTAGAGAGGTTCAATCTGCAGTAACACTACTTGCATTTATTTTAGTAGCTGACCTGTTAGCTCAAAATGTAACTGAAATACTAAAACTTGGATCACCCAGTTTTCAAAAATAAACCTGACTCTATTCTTTGTGTGTTTAGGTTCTTACTTGTTGGCCAAACCCTGCCTACCTTACTAGATGAGGATATCCTCAAAGATGGGGTAGAAGCACTGTCCTCACGCCCATTCCGTAATGTGAGCCGGCAAGCTAGCAGACAGATGTCCATTTGTGGAACACCTGAAAAGTCATCCTACCGACAGCTGTCAGTTTCTGACAGGTCTTCCATTAGGGTAGAAGAGATCATACCTGCAGCCCGGGTTGCAATACAAGTGAGTGAACGTTGAAGCTATAACAGTGTGCTGTAGAGTGGAAGGTGAAACTTGCTCTTCACTTCTGGAGTTTAACATCAGTAGTTCTATGAAACTGGTTCTTCATGCCCAGATCTCCTCTCAAAGCTTGAGAGAATCCATATCCTCGTCCCTAACTCTCACCCTGACTTTTGTCTTTAACTACAATGAGTCTCTGAGAGGTCTATAACACGAAGTAGTAAACCAGTAGGTGGCTAATCACACTGCCTTACCAGGGATATTTGAAGACACTTAAATGTAATATTGGGCTTTGCTATTCACTTTATTCTATATGATATTTATTGTCACACTGTATCATCTGCACAGGAAAGAGTTGAGTTATTTGATTTCATTGTACAGTCTCAGAAAGCACAACTGAGGGGTGACCAGAAGCCAACGAAATGTGAGCAATAGCTTGAGAACACTTCTAACATGGTGGTCTTAACCATCAGGAATCTAAATTTCCTGTTGATTAATCTGTTGGGAGTGGCCAGATACTAAAACTCTCTGCTATATAAGGAATAACTTGACCTATTTTTCAATTGTCAAATTTAAAGAAACTGCCTGGGTTGTGATCTATAGCAGGGGTTTTTAATCTTTTTCTTTCTGAACACTTCCTTCCTTCTCTCCCCTTCCCCCACAATTCCACAGCCCATATGGGCTGCAACTTGTTTTCCACATATAAAAGCCACCACATCATGGCCCTCCTTTCCTCCCCCTCCTCCCCCCAGCTACATTGCTCAGGCTTCTACTTCAATCCTGGGGCTTTGATTTTCTGCCCTCAGCAGAAAATCAAACATTGCCTTGCTTGGCAATAAAACTTGCTTGCAGGCTCAGGGGGCTATATATTGCTATTTGAGAACCACTGACCTGTAGCTAGTAAAGTATACTGCATGTATAGGAGCTTCATTTAAGATTCAGTTGGTGCTTTCCTACCAGGATGAAATTAGCATGCTTAGCTCCAGATGGCAGAAAAGGAGACTTTCTCCAGTGATTCTTCTTTTTGTTTCAAAGAGGGCTGGCTGGCTGGCTTTCAAGAAGCCATATTAACCTTTCATATGAGCAAAAAATTCTTGTGCCATAGGCAAGGAACAAAATAATGGAAAAACCTTGTGGTTCCTCCTTTCCTCCTAGGAAAAGAGGCTATTGGTTGTGGCAAAAGTAACCAGTTTTTCCTTTTTCTTCAGACAATGGAGGTAAATGATTTCACATCTACAGTGGCTTGCTTCATGCGACTTTCTTGGGCTGCTGCTGCAGGACGACTTGATCTAGTGGGGAGCAGCCAACCAATCAAAGAAAGTAACACTTTATTTCCTGCTGGGATTCGAAACAGACTTAGCAGCTCAGGTATGCCACTCATAGTTGACAGCATTATTTAGTCTATAAACAAAATGCTCTCAACTTACTCCAGTTGTGTAACACTTCTAGAGTTCTTAGAAGATGAACTACTTAAATCCACAGTACTTATTGTGTACTTACAAGTATTTTTCAAGTCCTTTTTAGAGGAGAAATGTTGTTCAGAAAATTTTTAAGAATCACACTGATTATTACTTTTGTTGTTTCTTATCTAACACAGGAAGCAATTGTAGTTCAGGAAGTGAAGGAGAGCCAACAGCACTCCATGCCGGAATCTGTGTGAGACAGCAGTCTGTATCCACCAAAGATGCTCTGATTGCTGGCGAGGCCTTGTCTTTGCTAGTTACGTGCCTACAGTTACGCAGTCAGCAGTTGGGTATGGAGTAGATTTTGATTAGTTCATGCTTTCAGTATAACATAATTAATGGGGAGTCAGGGTTTGAAGATGGATTATACATTTTGTGCTTTCTTCCTTACTGAATTTTGCTCTTATTGAAGCATTTCAATTTGAAGACACGATTTAATTTTTTTTAAAAGGGAAAGCAAGCTTTCAGTCTGTTGTTTTTCTTTGTGAAATTTAATGTTAGGTGGCCTGCAGGTACTTTTATACATTCATCAGGGTAATTAGGATATGTAATTTTGCTTTAGATCTAGTGCTTTTGGGATGATAAACAGTATGTTTAATACCTTTTTGAGGGATATCTGTAAGAAGAACAAATGAGACTGAAATGTTTGGGTTTGTCTGCTTTAGTGACAAATTACCTCTAGTGTGTTGCTAGCATAGACATGCTGCATAACTTATTGCTATTATTTTTCTTATGTTTTAATTACAAATTCCTGGTTTTTACACTGCCATCTCCCCCAACTCTCATTTCAGTTTGCCTAGCTGTAAATTCAACCATTGGGTTAGTAAATAAGTTCACTAGCACTTGTGCCTTCATATACAGAGTGGCTGAAACTTTTTAATGGGAATAGAGAGGAACTGTCTTATTTATATTCATAATCCACAATCTATGGAGGGGGAGAAATCAACATGTACGAAGATTTTTCCGTTCCCATACATCTCCCATACTTGGTGTTGGCGAGATACATTTTTGTTCTAGTGGTACTTGATTATTTAATTTATATTCATTTATTAATTGTTTATATTTTTAACAAGTTCCATTGCCAAAAAAATGATTGCAATTGTTTCATTTTTAGGATCTTTCTACAGCTTGCTTTGTGTTGCTGATTTCATCATTGACATTCTTCTTGGCTCACCAAGTGCTGAGGTCAGATGCTGCAATTAAGATTTCTAAGTCATTCACTGAAATAAAACATCTTGCTTACATTAGTGGTCTTGGACAAAAATACTCATTCAGCCCTTTTGATATCAGAATGTGTTCTGTATATTAGTCAGACATCATTTACTGCCATATTAATCCCTGTCTGTTAAAAAGTATACCTTTTTGTGATATTGTCATACTATAAGAGTATAATCTTGATTTGTTAGCTTCCATATGTGTGACTAGTTGTCATGGAGTAGTGTTCCCTTGCCCTGGATTCCTCCCTGCAAACAGTCTTCATGGGGGATTTGTGGCAAGTTCAACACCAAGTGCTCTATTTCCAATGTGATAACTGAAGATATTTATATTTTTCAGTGGGGGGGGACTTAACTGGTTATCGACCTAATTTTCTCCATGTCGGGATGTTTACCAAGCACTCTGTCTGCTCACATTGTGTCACACCCATGTTAGATGAAAGTTAAGATGATGCTGACCAATTTGAAAAAATAACTCCATTTGGGGAAGGACTGAAGCTAAAACTGTCACTGTACCAATCATGTCTGAGAATCTCACAAGGGGCTGATGTTAGCTTTCCAGCCAAAGAGGTTTGGAGAAGCATATGAATCCTTAGGTCAGGGGTGGACAAGAGGCTGCAGGGGCTCGATCCAGTCCACCAAGCCACCAGAGCTGGCCCATGGCCACCTTGCCAGAGCCTTTAGCCAGAGATCAGTTCACATTTTAAAAAGCCAGCTGTTTTCCACTTGGGAGGGTTGGGGAGGGAAAAGGGAGACTTCTCATTCTGTTCCCACAAAATCTCTTCGCTTCCATTGACCAATCTGTTAGTTTCTGGCCAATAGGAACTGAGAATTTTTGCTGGGAGCAGGGGTAGTGTAGGAAGCCTTCTCCCTCTCTCTTTATCACCTCTCCCCTTCCCTCTCATGCCCGGAGTTGAGCCACGTGGAACAGCAAGCAGCCTGCAGCAGTCAGTCTGCCTCAGGTTTCTGCTAAGTGCCTCCCAGCCAAAGCTTGCCTCTGGCACCCCAGCCTCCTCCTGCACCCATACCCTCTCCCAGATCTCCTGCCCCAGATCACAGTCCTCTCCTACCGTTGGTCACATCCCAAACTCCTGCATCCCAGTCCCGTGCCCTAGGTCACAATTGTCTCCTTGACAAACTCCCTCCCAGACCCCATTCTCCCTCCTGTACCCCAATCCCTTACCTCAAGCTCCCTTCTGCACCCAACCTCCATCCCAGACCCCGAATTCCTCCATTAATATCCTGGAAGAGTGCGGCTCTCAACCACTTTCCAAAATCTTGGAGTGCCCCTCTCCTCCCTCCCCCCCCCGATCAAAAAATATTTTCCACCCCTGCCTTAGGTGTTCACTCAAACCTGTGAAACATATAGTTAAACACAAAAGCCTCCAAGCATTAGTTTTTCTATGTAATTGAGAGTAAGCCCACAAAAGTTTGGATATTCTGAAAATCAAGGTTGTGCCAAACAATTAATTTGGTCACATAGCACATGCTGTGTATTTTATGATAAGCAGCTTTTGCATTTTTCCTTGTCTGTTTACAGTCCTTGTTACTTTCTATTAATATTGCAAAATATGTAGCATATTCACTATGGTCCAGTGAACATTGTAGGAACAACCATAAATATTCGGGGTTTCTTGGCATTTGGATGCTCGACCTTAAAATCTTAATGTTGTATTGATACTATTTTATTAAATTTCCTAGACCATCTTAAGGAATAAGCGGTCAATAAATGGTATATAGTAGGGATGTTAAATATTGGTTAATTGAATAGTCGATTAACCTCATGAATTCTTATTGGTTAGTCAACTATTCTATAGTCCCCAGGCAGCCACTGTCGGGGGGTGGGGAGGGGCGGTCTGAGCTCCCGCACCTGGCACAAGCTGGAACTGGGCCAGACTGCCTGCCCACCTGGCTCTTAGTACACTTTAAATGCAGAGCCGCAGTGGAGGTAGGTTCAGGACCCAGTGCAAACTGAGACTGAGCTGGGCTGCTAGTCAGCCTGCTAAAAAATTTACTGGCAAGGGGTGGTGAGGAAATGCATGTAGTATATAGCTTTTGCTAATTGGTTAATCAGCTATACTAATGCATCCCTGGTTATATAACTATTACATCACCCTCCACTTAAATGTAGTCCCTCACCTTTGAGGCAAGACTCAACTGAGAACAAACTTACAGCTAAGGGGAGTTTAGTTGGCAGAGTACAGTTACTCCAGTTGGATTTTGTCCAGCATCCCTATCTGAGAATAGTGCCACAGTACCTTCAAGACTACAATTGATTAGGACCTTGCTTTAACATCTCAGCCAAAGGAGGGCACCAATCTGCACATGGCTCAATACTGACTGGGAGGGAAGAAGCCATCTATCAAATTGCTAGCATTGCTTCTACAGCACTTGCTGGCTCTTTAGAGGTGTCTCGTTCTAGTATTGATTCACATCCAGTGCTGCTTAACTTGAGATGTGAAAGGATTAAATGGGGTGTAGTATGCTTTGAAAACATTCCCCTGAAGGGCTCATCTGCAAGAGTTGAAACAAAAAACTATGGATCTAAAAGCACAAGTCACTGCTGCCACTGACAATTAGCTCAGAGGCAGTAGCAAATTTATAAACAACTTGGCATGGTGTTGCCACCACAGGGGGACTAAAAGCCACATTTGGTGAGCCCCTCAGTCTAGTTCTAACTTGCAATTCTGTTATAGGTTTGTAAACAGTCAGCATATCTTGGGGAACGTGAAGGACAGAGTATTTAAAATGCTTTTGTTTCAGATTCGTCGCGTTGCCTGTGACCAGTTGTATACTCTTAGTCAGACAGACACATCAACTCACCCAGATGTACAAAAACCAAACCAGTTTCTCTTGAGTGTCATTCTCACTGCCCAGCTGCCACTTTGGTCACCAACCAGCATCATGAGAGGAATCAATCAGAGGCAAGTTACATGCATGTTTATTCAGAAAGAAAAATTGGCAAGTTTTAGAAAAAGGCTTTTGCCTTAAGGACTTTCATCTTTGAAGAAATCTTTGAAGTCTGAAATAGATATAACTGCAACAGTCAACTATACCGCACCAGTCAGACTTACTAAATATACTGTCTGCAGAACACTCTGAACATTAGAGTCTACTATCTTTGTATGTTTGGATGTAACCTTCACATTTTGTATGTAGCCCGAGGTGCCACTTTGTGCTTCCAGCCAGTCAAGATTTAATAGCGAGAAATGTTTTTCAACATTAATTTTGAAATGAAAATTCTGTGTCCACCATGGTAAAGAAAGAATAACTTAAGTTGAAGCATCTTATCTTATCTTACTGTCAACTTGACGTGGTCATCTAGTATGTAGTTTTGTGAGGTGAGGAAAGAAAAATTGAATAATGAGCCCAAAATCAAAAAGGGGCTTCTAAGAAGATTTCTTCATAGAAGTTACAGAGGTGTGCATGTGGAGTTATAAATATATAAATCAGTAATAATTGTTTGGGTGGCTGGAAGATATGTGACTAAGCAAATGTTCTAAGATCTAGAGTTACTTAAACTCTCTTCCCATTAGTAATTACTCATCTTTGTTTTTAGACTCTTATCCCAGTGTACAGAGTATTTTGACCTGAGATGTCAGTTACTGGACGACCTCACTTGTAAGTATGTGTTACAGGTTGGAGCGAAAACTCCTACGTTTATATAGCAACCAGATATGTTCTAGGCATTTAGACCTGTAAGATAATTCCCTGCCCCTGAGAGCTTGTAGTCTAAGTAGACCAGACATTATCAGGAAACACAAGCCTTTATATTTGCTTTTTTAAAACTAGTTGCCCCTCTCAACTCGTACTGCCCATATCCTAGCTTGCAATTTTTTTATTTTGCCTGGCTGTAGATTTTAATGTTTGTTTTCAGTTTAAGGTTCTCATCCTTTCTTACAAAACTATTACTTGCCTGTTGCCGCTTATATCCATCTCCCATCTTGACAGGCAGTGACACTTGTCTGCCTCCTGGTCTAGCCTGGTTTTCAGAGATACTGAGCACCTGTGGCCCTCAGAGATACTTAGCATCTGTGGCCTTCTGCTTAGATGCCTAACTATGAAATTAAAAGCTTAACTTGGGAATATATATTTTAAAAAGCTCACCCTAAGATTTATACTTATTTCACGTTTTTCCTACACAGGGTTATATATTAACTGTAGTTGTACAGATATGTACATTTCCCCTCTTGTGTGTGTGCTAAATTTCTTTTGGCCAATTTACAATCAACATCAGTAAGTTGATGGTGAGCTGGGGTTTTCCTGAGCTTTTTAACAGGCTGCATACCTAAACACCTGCTGTTTACCTTTCGTGTTCTATATCCGCTGTCAATGATGAAAGCTGTGAAACTCTTGGGGTTCTCTATCAGTATGTAAGTTCATCATGTGTCTATATTTTGATTTTCTCTGTTTATTTCATAGCCTCTGAAATGGAGCAGTTGAAGATCAGCCCAGCTCTCATGTTAGAAGATGAGATCACTTGGCTAGATAATTTTGAACCCAACCGCACAGCTGAGTGTGAGACCAGTGAAGCTGACAACATTTTATTAGCAGGCCACTTGAGACTCATTAAGACTCTTCTTTCGCTGTGTGGGACAGAAAAGGAAGTGCTTGGTAAGTATACTTTTGTATGCCAAAGCACATAAACCAATCTAAGTTTGAACTCATCACATGATGGTGTCTGGCTTTGTTTAATAAAGGAGCAGATAGTGTCTTTGGCTATATATGCTTATGATGGTACATAGAATACAGGTTCTAAACACGAGGTAGCTACATGCCGCAGTGATAGGCAACGTTTATCCATACTTGTTCCTACTGTGTGAAGCTACATGCCTCAGTGAAAGGTCTAATAGTGGAGAACTGTTGGAGCTTTCTCCATTGCTGGAGCCTTTCACTGTGATGGGAAAGGCTCTGGCAGTAGGGTGCTATGCTGCTAAATATAGTAGATTGGGCATGTAGAAGCACATGTATGACACACCCTTGGGGTTTGAGCATTTAGAGCACTTTACTCATCAAAGCCATGCTTCACCTTTCACATTGCTGTTTATACCCATGCTAACTGAGTGTGTAGTGTTTGTATTCTACACACCATTGTAAGTGTACGCTTAATGAAGCCATTTTGTATCAGGAGAAGTAGGGAGGAGCTATAAGGATAAACTTACTTGAGTTAGTAACCATGTTCTTCATTGAAGTTTGGATTTCGTTTGGGGTTTAAAACGAATTATTTAAAGACATTTTTCTCTGCCGTGGTCAGTGTCAAGGAAATGTACAGGAGAATAACAATATTGTGGCTGCGTATAATTTTGCTGCTGTTTCACCACAGCTGCAGCATTATAGGAATTCTGAGCATATTTTCCTTTGCTAGTTACAAGTGTCTGATTTGAAAAATCAGTAATGAAGAAAATAGGGTAGTTCATGCTGCTACTGAAAGGCTAGCATAGTGACATTCTAAATAGGTGGCTTTCTTGATATCGACAGTCTTTGACTGTCTATAGTAATAAGGTAAATAGTTAATATTAGATGTGGATTTGCTTTGTTACAGGTTCATCTCTGATTAAACCGCTACTAGATGATTTCCTCTTCCGAGCATCTAGGATTATCCTGACTAGCAATTCTCCAGCTGGCAGTGCTGCCATCAGTCAGCAGGACTTTCACCCAAAGTAAACAAATTAATTTGCATTTCTATTCACACTGCACGTTCTTTCCTAGCTAGAGCGTAGGCTGGAACTGTAAGCAATGGGGGGAGAAGGGGGGTAGTACAGTGGGTTTACATTCTAGCTGCATCTTTGAGTATTTTAATAATCAGGTACTTGTATATTTGATAAAATACTCTACCAAAGTTTGCCAATTCCATTATGCATTTAAACTCCCATTAATATCTTTAAATCCCAAAGGACTTGCCCATCAAATCTACAAAGAACTTCATACAGTGCAGAGAGGTGTACCCATCAGGCATGGTGTCTTGTCCTTGAGATGGTGGGGAATCCTTTAGGCCAGGGCTACTCAACACTCGGCTCGTGGGCCACATGCGCCCAGAGCCCCTTTCCATGTGGCCCTTGGCCCCTTGAGCTGCTTCCCTGGTCGCCTGCCTGATTGCTACCAGCTGGCAGGGGAGGGAGGGTGGCAAGAGGCAGTGGAGCCTCCCCAGAAGCAGAGCTGTGCAGCATGGCTCTGATAAAAGCCATGCCTGTGCATGAGCAGGAGCTGCCAGGAGGTGGGGGGCAGCAAGAGGTGGCAGAGCCTCCCCACAAGTGCTATCATACGGGTGGAAATTGGGTAAATATTGAATTTTATTAATATCAGCAGGACTGACTTAAATGGGGCCTGCGTGTTGCATAGTCTTGCTTTTAATCTTTGTATATCATGACCGTCAGTACGAAAGACGATATTTTTCATAAATATTTGCATGTATATGCAGCTGCGCTTGAAGTTGTGGCCCTCGATATGTGCTGTGGGTATCATTGTGGCCCCCGGGGCATCCAAAGTTGAGGAGCCCTGCTCTAGGCTGAAGAATATTCATCACAACGGGGAGAGGGCTACATAACACATAGATTGAAAGTTAACTTCCACTTCGCTTTACAAAAAGGGGCCTCAACCTTTTGTTAATTTTCATAGAAACTGCCCTATGCAAAAGCGAACGCTGATCAACATAGCTTCATCCTGTGTTCATCCTCAACCATGTCAACAAAATGGAAAAAGAATTCATGGGTTTTCCTGTCTCCACCATCAGTCATTGCCTTGCTGCCATTGTCTCTGTGGTGCTTACAGGTTTGCAGGTCTCAGAGCCTGAAAACTCAGGATCACAGGGCCCACGGGCAGTGCTAAAAGTAGCTGCATAGACATTGCAGCTCAGGCTCTGATGCCTAGCAGCAGCATAGCTCAGTTCCTGTGCGGGTTAGTAGAGCTCTTAGGCTCACTGCCACAGGCTTCTGTGTACCATGTAGAGCCTATTGGAGAAATAGCTGAGGGTTTCTGTGTGTGATGACCTTATTGAGAGACCACAAATTGAGTTTTGTATTAAGTTTTGAATGCCAGTTAGATCTGTGATCACTCTTATTTCTTGTGGTGGTGATTGCAGAATCCTAGGTCTAGCTTCTGTGAAAGTTCTATCTCTTGCATTCCAGAGTCTCTATATGTCAGTCAGCAGTTTAATGGTTCTAGAGCATGGGTTCCCAAACTGGGGGGCGTGAAGAAATTCCAGGGGAGGGGGTGGAATTGATTTTGCAATCAAAATCATCCTCCTCTCCCCCCCCTCCCCAGTTTTGCTGTTTTTTGTTTTTTGGCCCTTGGTCAATTCCTTTTCTTGAGCAAAAAAAAAAAAAAAGTTTTGCTGCTGGGGTGTGTGGTGTGTTTTTTTTTTTTGTTTTTTTTTGTTTTTTTTTTTTTTTTGAGGGGGGTGTGAGGGTTTCTCAAAAATCAGAAAGGGTGCGTGATGCCAAAAAGTTTGGGAACCACTGTTCTAGAGGCATAGAAGTGTTGAAAAGGCAAAGGAAGTCTTATTTTGTGGGTGCTTTGAACAATGTATTAAATTGGACTCTGCATACAGTGTGGTGCTGGTACAAGAAATGGCACAACAGAGCAATGTGCACCTTGTGCATATAGTGCTAAGCAGGGGTGACTGTACCAGTTAGAACATTTTGCCTACTGTGGTTTTATTTGTAGCTGAGAGTTACAGGAGTGAAGGGTGGAGATTGAACAAGCACAAGGATCATTGTGTAGATATCAGAGTCTGATAGATAGGGACATAATCTTATGGCTAACTGCAGCTGAAACATGGTGTCTTTTGTTTCGTGGCTGTTTGAACAGCAATTAACAATGGGATGTTCTGAAGCAGATGTTCTCAACCTTTTTCTTTGAGATCCCCCTCAACATGCTAGAAAAGCTGCAAGGCCCAGCAGAGAGATGGGGTGGGCTCCAGGCCAGGAGTGATGTCCTGGGGCATAGGAGTAGTTTGACGTCTATTTGGAGTTAGGAGGAGGCGCAAGGGCCAGCTCTGCACAGCACAGTCCAGGGCAGGGAAGTGCCACCTCCAACCCCAGATGGCCTCATCAGGTCACCACCTCTCTGGGCAGCTCTGACTGGTTGTGTGAGGAATCAAAGGAGGCTGGAAGCTGAGGGGCAGCCACAGCCCCAGGCACATCAGCAGATGGGGGAATGCCATGGCTGCCCACTTGTGGCAGCACCACCAAGAGGAGAAGCTGCTTCTGTCTGACTCTGGCTTCGTTTGAATTTAGCCAGAGGCTGGGGTCTGAGGGAGAGGAGGTGGTGGGGTGAAGCTGCCCTCAGGACTACCCCACTCTGGGTAAGGCACTGCAGTTTGGGGGGGCAGTACCCTTGTGGCCCCAGGAGACGTGCTTGGGATTTCAGCACTGCACTGCCCCGGGTTCAGCCCCACCCAGAGAAGGGCATGCCAGGGCTCGGGGTTTCAGCACCGCACCACTCACAGGCTACAGCCCACGGGGGGTGGCAGAGGCTTACGGTTTCATCCCCTGTGAGGGTGGGGGATGCCGTGGCTTGGAGCTTCAGCCCTGCATTGCTTTTGGCTTCAGCACCCAACCAGGAGCTGTTAGGGATTGAAGCACTAGGTTTTAGTGGCATGGCTCCATAGACCCCCCCTTACTGAGAACAGCTTTTCCTAAGGACCCAGGGCTGCAGATTGAGTTAGGGGAATCTGCTCTCAAGATCTGACAGTGGAGAACATTACAGAGGAGGCAAATTATTTTCAGGCTCTGCTCTTTAAGAGCATCACATCAGCCTGGTCTTGTCCCGGATCTTCTCTAGACTGCTGCTGTCACTCCAGGTACTGGACTCAACACTGAGAAAACTGGGAGAGAGTGCTGTTTGTGAAGGCACTGTGGAATTGCGAATCTGTATCTGCTAGCTTGTTCCATCACCAGCTCTCCCAGCATCAAGATGTTGAATAGCATGAGTTAAACCTGGCTGGACTGTGCAGGTGAGGGCTCTTGAAGTGAAGAAACAGTTGCCTGCCTATGGTGATTCTTAGGTTCAGTTTAAGGGCATGAGCCCTTTAAGTACTCTTCCATTTCCCTGCTGCCTCTTGGGAGCAGGCCAAGAGTTTTGGTAGATCTGGGAGTAGGGTTTCATTTCCCTTGCCTATGGATAAGAGAGGCTCCACTACACGAAAAGGTCCGTCTCTGTACTAAATCCTGGCATGAACCCCATGTGGCAGATATCTTGGTATGGTGAAAGCTCTACTGTAATGTGAAAGGCTGGTTTTGGATTTGTTGTTGCTTCTTGATGCTCTTGCTTAGGAAAGGAAGGCTAGGTACCAAGCAGTAATGTGCAAGATTACTAACGTTGGTTGGACTACAGCAAGTGTTAGTGTGGATCCCCTGAAACACACAGGAGATGTTGACTCTTTCTGATAGTGGGGGTTCAAGATGGGGTCTCTTGCCATCCACGTGTCAGTCATGGGTGGTGACCCTAGTTGCCACCAATGCTTCCTTAACTATTGTGAAATTGAATTCTTTGTGAAAGAGGGCATTGGGTCTGGTCCAATATGTACTCAGCTAATACTAGTAATAGTGGGTTGTGGAGCCTTGGCTTTAGCTTTCCCAATAATAGAAACAGAAATAACCTCTTCCAAAAAACTGCTTGCTCAGGTTTGTTTCATCTAATTCTTTAATTAGCAATATTCAATTAGATTTTGCAGTGCTACATATTTTGGTTTGCTTGTCCCATCCTTCCATCTTTGGAGCATTTACATAAACTGACCCCACTTACTGCAATGAATATTAGGCCTTGGAAGTGCACTAGATCTCCTTTCTTGGACATCCTCAGTTTTCCTTCTGTTCTATATTAGCCACAAAGTCACCAAGTAGATGAGAGCGAGTGACATGAGTAGGGCCTGTGGCACAAATGTGTATCTTCCCACAAAACGAGTAGCATTCATTGGTGCAGGTCCAGGCAATAAAATTCTCACAGCAAGTTATGAATCAGACTATTAAGCCGAGGGTCACTAAACATCTTTTGATTTTGTTTTCCTTTGGCAGTTATAAGTGGGTTATACAGTCTAACAAGATTTGCCAGAATTTAAAACTATGGAGTATGACTACATACTAAATGGATCCCACTTATGGTTTTCTTTAGGTGCAGTACAGTGGATAGCCGATTAGCAGCTTATGAAGTGCTGGTGATGTTGGCTGATAGCTCACCTTCCAATCTTCAGCTTATTACAAAAGAGCTGCTTTCTATGCACCATCAAGCAGATCCTGCACTAACCAAGGAGTTTGATGTAAGTAAGATGTTTTGATGCAATTTAAATTATTCAGTGTGATTTAAAATACTGTTTTTAGCCATTTGTGTTCCCATCACAAATGTTACAGGGCTTTCATTTTAAAGAGATAAGCCTCTGTGAAAGTAATACATAGCTTTCCCAAAAGCAAGCACAATTTGGAATCTGTCTTGGTAAAATTACTGCCTAAAAATTCCTGATTGGTTTAATTTAAAAGCTGCACAACTTTGTAGACTGTTTTTAGGTATCTTGTATTAATTATTGATTGTACAGCTAAATACAGCAATTTGCATGCATAGCTATCACAAATTTGACCCAGAGCTCAGTGACCTGTATGAAAATGTTAAGTTATAGAAAGGTATGCTGGCTGTTGATATAATAACAATAATTAATAAAGAGTGATTTATAAGCTATTGGAGTCCATATTGTCCTATAATCTACTGATACAGAGGAATGTGACTTTTCCCATTAGTATCTTCCACCTGTGGATAGTCGATGTACATCAGGATTTGTGGGGCTGAAGAATGGTGGTGCTACTTGTTACATGAATGCAGTCTTCCAGCAGCTATACATGCAGCCAGGTCTCCCTGAGGTAAATTTAACTTTTAATTTCTGACCAATGCTTTTTGCCACACTTTGATTTTACTGTAAATCAGAGTTAAGTAAAGAGAAGGGGTTTTGATCAAATATTTTCCAAACACTGTGAAATTGGTCAAATTATCTTACAGATATTCATTTAGTTCTATTGTTAATTCATTCAAGTCCCAAAATAGATTCTTATTGTTATAAAAACTTGGAGTGGTGTTTAGCTCTGCAAGTGTTATCTGAAATGCAGGTTTTGATTCACAAATTCAGTTTTGCCTTCTAGAAACACTTGTCTTGTTTAAACAGACAGTAGTAACAGAAGTATTAAGAATTTAAATTGTTATATTTTTGAAAATGTCATGTTATGGATGTCACTCCCCCAGGCATTGCTTTCAATTGACGATGATATGGACAATCCAGATGATAGTGTGTTCTATCAAGTTCAATCTCTATTTGGCCATCTGATGGAAAGCAAATTGCAGTATTATGTACCTGAGAACTTCTGGAAGGTATCATTTCTATTTTGTTTAGTCAATTCAAAATGATCTGGACAAACTAGAGAAATGGTCTGAGGTAAACAGGATAATTTTTAATAAGAAAAAATGCAAAGTACTCCACTTAGGAAGGAACAATCAGTTTCACACCTACAGAATGAAAAGTGATTGTCTAGGAAGGAGTACTGCTGAAAGGGATTTAGGGGTCATAGTGGACAACAAGTTAAACATGAGTCAACAGTGTGACACTGTTGGGGGGGGGGGGGAAGCAAACCTGATTCTGGGATGAATTAACAGGAGTGTTGTGAGCAAGACAGAAGTCATTCTTCCTCTCTACTCTGCACTGATTAGGCCTCTATTGGAGTAGTGTGTCCAGTTCTGGGTACCCCATTTCAAGAAAGATGTGGAGAAATTGGAGAAGGTCCAGAGAAGAGCAACAAAACTGATTAAAGGTCTAGAAAACATGACCTATGAAGGAAGACTGAAAGAACTGGGCTTCTTTAGTTTAGAAAAGAGAAGACATTTAGTTTAGAAGAGAGAGGGGATATCATAGCGGTTTTCAAGTGTCTGAAAAGGTGTTACAAGGAGGAGGAAGAAAAATTGTTCTCTTTGGCCTCTGAGGATAGGACAAGAAGCAATGGGCTGAAATTGCAGTAAGGCAGGTTTGGGTTGGACTTTAGGAAAAACTTCCTGTCAGAGTGGTTTAAACACTGGAATAAATTGAGTAGGGGAGTTGTAAAATCTCCATCACTGGAAAAATTTAAGAGTAGGTTAGACAGACATCTGTCAGGGATGATCTAGACCAGTGTTTCTCAATCAGTGGTATGAGTACCCTTACGGGTACTTGAGAGAAGTCTGGGGGGGTATGTCAATACAACTGAAATTTGGAGAAAACTGAATTTAAGTTTTACAGCGTTTTATTATTTTTGAACTTTTTACACCAAAAATTTCGTCGCCCACCTGGCTACGATTAAGTTGTTTAAACAAATGTGTTGCAATGGTAGAAAAAAAAATTGTCTGAAAACTATAGGTACTGGGGGTACTTCGAATTATTTTATTTTTATTTTAATTTTTTTGAAAAAGGGGTACTTTATATATTAAAAAAAAAAAGGTTGAGAGACACTGATCTAGACAGTGCTTGGTCCTGCCTTGAGGGCCGGGGACAGGACTCAATGACCTCTCAAGGTCCCTTCCAGTTCTAGTGTTCTATGATTCTATGTAACTGTCCTAGTCATGTTAATATTTGGGACTTGGATTCAGATGTTGTGAAACATGTCAATATTTATGATTTTTACTAGTAATTAAACATGTCTCATCTTAAACTAATAAATATAATACACAATACAGAAGCCATAAACATGTGAATTTCACTATTTACAATGGTGGCTGTAGGAAAATGAATCTTTTTTGCTCCTTTATAGATCTTCAAGATGTGGAATAAAGAACTTTATGTTCGAGAGCAACAAGATGCTTATGAATTCTTCACTAGTCTTATAGATCAAATGGATGAATACCTCAAGGTAGCAGTGTGTGTTTCTGTTGGGTTTTTTGCTTGGGTTTTTGTCACTGCACCTTTGGAAAGTTAGTAAGGACTGCTGTCTAGTTTAGGGATGTTACATTTAAATTAATTAGGTAATTGAGTAGTCGATGGAAATTCCATCGACTACATGATTAGTCGAGAAGGGGAGGGGCACAGCCGCTTGTTATCCCAGATGCACCTCTGTCTTTGAAATATAGTAAGAGCCACTTATAGCTCTTACTACATTTCAAAGACAGAGGTGGCGCAGTGGGAACCTGGGTTCCTGCTTACTCCGGGGTCTCACTGTGTGTCTGCCTTTGAAATGTAGTAAGAGCCCCACGGGGCCCCTGCTACATTTAAAAGGCAGAGGCATAGCAGTCAGACTGGCCACGCAGGGACTTCAGTCTCTGCTCGCGCTGTTTCCTACTGCGCCTCTACTTCCCCTGCCACACACACTCTGCAGAGACGGTGCTGGGGAGAACCAGCTTTTAAGACAGTTCCCCCCAACACCATCTTCTGCTCCCCCCCCA
>JANRFK010004893.1:49168334-49203204 GCA_030068395.1 Apalone spinifera
GACAAAGCGAAGCAACTAGTCAGCTCGACTACCCGATAAGCCTATGCTTATTGGATAGTCGACTAGTTGCTTACATCCATACTCTTGTTCTTAATTTTAGTAAAATATAGGGCTGTCAAGCAATTTAAAAAAATTAAACACACGCACTGCCCCTTTGAAATGCTGCAGAAACCCGGGGTCAGCTGGAGTCCCCAGCTGACCCTGTCTCGGTGCAGCGTGCCCCCTTTGAAAGGCCACCCCAGCAATTCAAAGGGGCAGCACTATGGGAGCCCAGGATCAGCTGAAGACCCAGCTGACCCCGGCTCCATGCAGCACTGCCCCTTGGAAACGCTGCTGCTGCAACATTTCAAAGGGGCAGCAGCAGGGCTGCTGGAGCCCGGTTCAGCTGGAGTCCCCAGCTGATCCCGGGCTGTGTTGCACTGCCCCCTTTGAAATGCCAGGGTGGTTCTTTAAAGGGGCAGCGCTGCACAGCTGGGAGTCCAGCTGATCCCAGGCTCTTACTGCGTTGCCTTTTGAAATGCCCTGACAGCGTTTCAGAGGGGCAGTGCCATGGAAACACCTACAATTAACGCGTTAAAAAAAGCATTAATTGTGCTCTGCGTTAATCGCAGGCGTTAATGCGCATTAATTGACAGCCCTCGTAAAATGCCACAAAATCTTACTGATACAATTGTAGTTTTGTCCTGCCAACCTTCCACCCTGCATACCTTGCATTTTGGATGTTGGGAACTCTCAGCTATATCTGCCTTGGAGATTATATGTATATTACATATTCAGGAACTACTTCAATTCCATCTACAAACTCACCTCCTCCCTACCTTCCCCCACTGCCACTAGGCTCAAAAAACTCCACAGCTTATCAAAGGCATGATTCTTCATCCAAATAAATAGCACACACATGAACTATCTAGATCATTGCAATTATGGAAGCCTAAATGAACCTGTGAGATCAACTTGATTTTTTTTTTTTTAACTTTAAAACCTCTCTTCCCAAATGCCTGTTCCTGTTAGCCTTAAACTTTCCTGAAAACTTCTAATGTGGCATAAAATCACGTGTGCTTGATTTTAGGATGATTGATTGAGCTCTGGCAAAATTACATGTGGAGGAGGAATGATGAAATGGGATTAAAATAGAAGATTGTTTCATTTTAATTTTAGACAGACTTGTTTTTCACATTTTTTTTAAAAGATGCATCTTGGTCATATAGCTTGTATGAAACGCTAAAAATCAAGGGGCGTGAAGTACTCCCTACCCCGGGGGTGGGCAATAATTTTTGACAGGGGAAGAGGAGCACTCTAAGATTTTGAAAAGTGGTTGAGGCCACACTTTTCCATGATATTAATGGAGAATATGCGGTGTCTGGGATGGAAGTTGAGTGCAGAAGGGAGCTTGGGGTGCAGGAGGGAGAATGGAGTTTGTGTGGGAGTTAGGGTGAAGGGGGTGGTTGTGACCTAGTGCAGCGGTTTGGGATGTGACTTGGGGTTGGAGGGTATTGTGATCTGGGCCAGGAGGTTGGGCTAAGAGGTTGGGGGGCCAGATCTGGGAAGGAGTATGAATGCAAGAGGGGGGCAGAGACTTTGGGTATGCTGAGTATGGGGAAGGAGGGGACAGAGGGTTGGGGAAGGGAGGAGCTGGGGTGCCAGAGGCAGGCTCTGGCCAGGAGACTTACCAGCCTGTCTGCCTGCGGAGCTACGGGCTTGCAGAGCGTAAAACATTTCTCAGCCAGCCTGCTTGCCCGGCCGTGTGCTTGTATGAATAATTGAGCTGAAGAGAGGGGGCTGTGGTGGTTCTTGGCAGCCTGTTGTTCAAACGGGCAGCTCCTGTTGGCCAGTTTCGGGCCAGAAACTGGCCAATGGGGTTGTGCGAGGAGGTGGAGGCAGCTCCTGAAGCTTTCCCCGTTCCCTCCGGGATTACAGTTTTGAAACACAAAGTGGGCCCAGCAGTCATGTTTCTGAGTAGTGTGCGGGGCAAGCAGGGGAGCCTATCTGGGGTTCTCTGCTGCCTTGGTGGGCCGGATCTGGCCTACGGGCTGTATTTTGCCCAGGCCTGCTGTACACACTGTGAAGTAAGTTAATATTGTGATGAGTTAACTTCTTCAATTTCTGCTTTTGTACTTTGCTCAGCCTAGAGTTTTTAATGCAATAGATTAAACTGGGACTAAATTCATGATACTGATTTGCAGGGCTCGCCAGCTGCGCTCTCCGGCGATCTGCGCATGTGCAGATCGTTCTGCGCATGCGCAGATCGCCCAAACGCGGCTCTTCTGGGTTACTTGTTTGTCGAGCCCTGCTGATTTATATACATTACAAAAATATCTAGCTGATACTTTAACTTTCTATCTTGAACAGAAAATAGGACGAGATCAAATATTTAAGAATACTTTTCAAGGCATCTATTCAGATCAGAAGATCTGTAAGGACTGTCCTCATAGGTAAGTAACTAGGCAACATTGGACATCACTGCATCATGGAGTTGGCTTCTGTCAAGACAGTTGCAATATGTTTAAGTAATAGATGTGGGCAGAGGGATAAACTTTTAACTCTTAATCTTAGTCTTGCAAATCCTTTTAATACTCACTGATCATTTTCCCCGTAAAACATAATTTTCTAGGCATGTGTCCTACTTGCCCAGAATTCAAGACCACTTTTCCTTTTTGTTTAAAATTGTTCATAAATTAATAGTATGCAAGCAAAGTTTAGAACCTTTTCTCCTAGTGGTGTAGTATCATGTGATGTCTCCAGTTTTAAAAAGTAGAGCAAAATGGTACTTTGTAAACACTTGATGACTAAAACGCTTCCAGAACCTTGTCTAGATTTCTCCTATAATAGCATTCCCAAGCTAAAATAAATCTTTCATAATTCCTTGTATCGGTCATCACAATTTTTTTTTCTAACTAGTGGCTCTGAAATAGAAACCGAAAATGATGACGAGCCCTGTAACCAGTTGATGGCCACATAGAATTTTATTTTTTATTTGATCTGTTCTAAGTCATGGATGTCTTATAAAGTCAGGTAGGGGTAAAAAAAAAATTGTAATCAGCTGAAATCTCAACAAAAATGAAGAAGTTCTGATATTAAGAGGATCAACTATGAAAGGAGCTACAATTTCTTGAGTTATACTCCCTAGAAGTGGCCATTCATCTTTATGAAAACTGATAAGCAATTGTCTGATCATTTAGAAGCCAGTTAAAAAGCTGGGAATAAATCTCATATTTCTTGATTTCCAGCTTTTACTCTTAACAATTGATGATTCTAGCTAGGAGGTCATATCTTAGCTAGATATATTTTGCTTCATTCTCTAATACATTAATGTTTTTTCCCCTCTCGAATCTAGGTATGAGCGCGAGGAAGCCTTCATGGCACTCAATCTAGGAGTCACTTCCTGTCAAAGTCTGGAAATTTCATTGGATCAGTTTGTTAGAGGAGAGGTTCTGGAGGGAAGTAATGCATACTACTGTGAGAAATGCAAAGAAAAGGTATCTTACATCTGTGAGAAGAGATTCAAATGCACACTATGTCATAAGTGATGTATGCTTACCCTGAGGTGGGAGGCTGGTGCTCTGAGGGGTTGAGTTCAGGGGACTCGGGGATCAGTGGCTGGTGCTGGGTGGGTAGTGGAGGGGTGGGAGGTTCTAGGGGTTAGGGCTGGCACTGCGGGTTCTGGGGGTTGGTAATGTTTTATTTGTGTATTTGCATAATGAATATGCAAATGTGCAAATAAAATGTTACCGGTCCACCAAAAGTTTGTGAATGAGTTTGCTGGTCCCCAGTATCAGAAAGGTTGGAAACCACTGATTTAGACAAGAAAGGAATTGTATAATTAGTATTTGCACAGAGGTAACTTTCTTCTCTCTTAAAGAGAACTACAGTGAAGCGCACATGCATTAAAGCTCTACCCAGCGTTTTGGTGATCCACCTGATGAGATTTGGGTTTGATTGGGAGAGTGGACGCTCCATTAAATATGATGAACAAATAAGGGTAAGAAACTGCTCTATATTTCACCACACACACACACTCACTGTCTCTGTCTCTCCCGAGAAGTTATTGTATAGTGAGTGGTCTTCTCAGCAGTGATAACATTTGAATGTAGCTCACTATAGAATCTTTCAAGGGCTGAGTCTGTTGTATCCACCTTATTCCTAAGTGCTTGATGGCCTGGAAAGCAAGAGTAAAATCCTGCTGCTTAAAGAAATGCTAGATAACTTTTACATTGTGCGGATAAAAAGCTAAAGCACATTCATTAGATATTTCCAGTATATAAGGTACTGAGTAACCCTTCGTATTTTATACAACTGCACTAAAATGGTAACATACCAGATGGTGTCGTAGTTTAATCCAAAATGTTTGCTTTTGAACAGTTTCCCTGGATGTTGAACATGGAACCCTACACAGTGTCAGGAATGGCTCGCCAAGACTCCTCTTCAGAAGTTGGTGACAATGGGAGAAATACAGATCAAGGAGGTGGAGGATCCCCACGAAAAAAAGTTGCCCCTACAGAAAACTACGAGCTTGTTGGTGTGATTGTGCACAGTGGCCAAGCCCATGCAGGGCACTATTATTCCTTTATAAAGGACAGGAGGTAACGAATGACAGATTGGTCCTAACCCACTAATGTGTGCAGAGCAGCTGGCTCTGAAGATGACATGTTTTAAAAGGAACATCCCAGGTTCCTTGTTAAACGTAGTGAGTCCTTTAAAGCTACGAACAAAGACGCGAGCTACTGAAAAAACGTAAGCGCTTCTGAAAAAGTTGAAAATCTAGTGTCCAATCCTCTAAGCTACTCCAGATAATGTCTTTGGGTGTGTCTGTGCTGGATCTGGGCACAAGCCACCTAGCCTAGATAGACAGTTATGCTAGTGAGCTAAAAGTAGCTGTGTCGACATTGCATTGATGTTACAGCTGGGCTCTCAAATCTTGGTAGGATGGGGCAGAGGGCTTGAAAGCCTGATCTCCAGCTCAAGTGGCAATGTCTATACAGCTATTTTTAATTAGGGATGTGAAGGACTAGTCGACTACTCACTCTCCTCTTCTCCCCTTCCCCCCCCTTGCTGCCTCTATCAAATAGAGGCAGCAAGGGGGGGGGGGCAAAGAAAAGGGGGTACTTGAAAGCGGCAGCAGTGCTCGAAGCCTGGGGCCAGGCCCCATGTTCCACATGGTGCTGCTGCTTTGAAAAAGCCGCGTGCAGCCCGGGGCCAGGTGAGGTATCCCAGGCTACACTCAGCGTTTCAAAGCAGCAGCACCGGGTGGAGCTCAGGATCATTTGGGGATTCCCCAGCTGACCCCGGGCTCTGCAGGGTGCTTTCGCCTTTGAAGTGTAGCAACCGCCCCTAGGACTGTTGCTATACTTCAAAGGTGCAGAGGCTGCTCTATCAACTGACTAATTGAATCGTCGATGCATTTTGCATTGACTATTCGATTAGTCAGTTACACAGTACTTAACATCCTTATTTTTAATGTGCTAAACTGAGTCCTGCTCTCACAAGTCTGTCTAACCACGGTGGGAGGCTCTTCTCCAGATGCAGTGTTGACATACCCATTCGAGTTCCATGCAGGCTTGCAAGATCGGGGCTTTCTGATAGCTGAATGTTAGATGACGTATTTCATGCTTTTGACTTTTTAATTGCATCTTTTTCATTAAACTGATTTTTTTTTAACTTATTTTTTTAATTTTTTTTGTAACTTGTAACAAAAAAACAATTGTTTTAAGCCCTCTTGCTCACCATCAAAGCAGACCCAATCTCAAGAATTTCATTGCTAGAGAATTTTTTATTTGTTTGTTTATTTTAAGGCATTCAACCCTATATTGTAACTTCTTTCACGTGCTTCTTGTATTTGACATAGGGGATGTGGAAAAGGAAAATGGTATAAATTCAATGACACCATTGTTGAAGAATTTGAGTTAACTGATGAAACTTTGGAATATGAATGTTTTGGAGGAGAGTATAGACCAAAAGTATATGATCAGTGTAAGTATTAGTAGAGACTTAATGAATAGAGACTTTACTTCATACTAATTCACTGCAGAGTTAGAATTAAGTAAATTTTATCCAAACACATTTAGGAGTTGTTGTTTTGAATTAACACTTTGGCTTGGAGTGACTAGAATTAGATGGTCTTCAGTTACATTTTTACTAGGAAACCTTCCTAACTAACTTCTCATAATTTTTTTTCGCATAACTGAGGAATGTGTTCACTTGGAGAGTTGAATAACATTGATTGAACCACACTCCCTGTAGTCCCAAACCTTGTGTTCTCACATCCATGGTAGTAGACTAGGAATAAAATGGTGAATGTTATTTTATATAGCTTTCCTTTTGCATTAGTTGTCTATTGAGTTATGTTTCCCTGGTAGGAATTATAAGGCTAATTATACCTACAAAGACTGATTTAAACTTAATTTTTCTTTAAAGCTAATCCCTATCCCGACGTGCGTCGGCGGTACTGGAATGCCTACATGCTGTTTTATCAGAGAGTCTCTGATCAGAACTCTCCAGTCTTACCAAAGAAAAGTCGAGTCAGCGTTGTACGGCAGGAAGCTGAGGATCTCTCGTTGTAAGTTTGTCCTTGTACCCTAGACAATTCTGAGGCCATGAGATATAGATAATGTAGACAAAACTAAGACTAGAATAATTCTTGTCCCCAAACAGAGCATGCTATCTGTAAGCCACTTAATGAGTACTTTTATTGCTTTCATGAGTAACTTTCATGCTCTCCCCCCCGTTGTAGCTATAGATATGACAGTCTCCAACAGCCTCTGAAATATACGTTGATAAGGCTAAAAACACCTTGATTAAGATGATATTTTCCTGCTGGTATATTGAAAATTGCCTGGCAAGGTTGTCTCAGGGTTCAGTTATCAGCATTAAACTTGTCTGTCTCTTAGATCTGCTCCATCTTCTCCAGAAATTTCACCCCAGTCATCACCTCGTCCGCATAGACCCAACAGTGACCGTCTCTCCATCTTGACTAAGC
This sequence comes from Apalone spinifera, assembly GCA_030068395.1. Taxonomy (NCBI): domain Eukaryota; kingdom Metazoa; phylum Chordata; order Testudines; family Trionychidae; genus Apalone; species Apalone spinifera. The sequence continues at coordinate 49,175,308 of JANRFK010004893.1, forward strand.
TGGTCAGAAAAGGGGAGAAGAAGGGACTCTTTGTAGAGAAAATGCCTGTACGAATATATCAGGTAAAGAACTGTCAAGTTATTCTTAGGCACAGCGAGTGAAATACATTGGTTTGAAACTGAACATAATGTAGAAATAGATTTGTTGAAAACAAATCTAGATTAAAGTAAAGGTAGAAAGTGTTTCAGGACTGTTTGAGTCATTCTTATAACCATCAGTCCAAAAGTACAGCACTGTACTTTTACACCATATAATTAAAAAACACCAATGGACAGATTCCTTGCTTTGAATAATTTTTAGTTTAAAACAATCTAAATGAACATAAGTTAATGTATGGTAAGAGAGAATGAAGATCTGACTGATTGAGAATAGTAAGGATGGAGTCCTTGAATTGAATTTGAAGCAACATAGAAAAGGTATGTCAGAAGCAAGGGAATTCTGTCTAGTTGTTCTCGTTTTTGAGCAAAGGGTGAGAGCAGTAAAGGTGGGGAGAATGAGAGAAACGAAAAAGGAAGAGGAGACAGTCAGACACACAGATGTCACCTCTGCCTGTGTAGGGCCTTGAAGTTGGCTTGTAAAATGGGAGGCCAATGTAAGGAGAGTTAGTGGTGTAGTTTAAGATGTAGGAGTGCAGGAGAATGTACAGTGCAGCATGGCATTAAAACATTTGGCATATAAAATGATTTGTTTTAAACTTAGAGGCATCTAGTGAAACTTGCTTGGGGGGGAGAATTCTGCATGCATGCATATTTATCATTACTCTTGGTTGCACCTGTTAACATTTATGTTCCAATAACTTGTTTGGTGCATATCCATGATTTTCTTGGCATGTAGCCTTGTAACATTCCCAAATACAACTTGCAGTTCAGTTTATCTTTTGCTGGGTGAGTGGGTAAATTATTCAGTCTCTGCCAATATGATTCATTTTGGGAGAAAATAATTGTCTTTATGGAAGCGTTTCAGTAGTAACTTCCCCAAAGCAATACAATGAGCTCAGAGTTAAGCTCTCACTGATTAGCATTCCCTGACCATCCACCAAACATTCCAGATCCTTCAGGAATACGTAGGGTTGAAGTGTTAATGTGCACACGGTAACCTGGAAGGATGTAATGGCTTCATGTCTCCCATTACTAACCAGTAATCACTTTTTTCCTCTACAGATGGTGAGAGATGAAAATCTGAAATTTATGAAGAACAGAGATGTCTACAGCAGTGACTATTTCAGTTTTGTTCTGTCGTTAGCTTCTCTGAATGCTGTAAGTAGGAGGATTTTAATCCCTGGGTGCTATAATACTGGACAGGAGGGCACACAGACGGCTGTTTGGGCCTCAGTCAAAGGAAACGCAGCTGGCTGGATTAATGGAACTTCTGTTTAAACCAGGGGTCAGCAACCTATGGTTCACTAGGGAGCTCTTTTGCTGCTGAGGTTTAGCCCCGCTCCTTATTCCCCCCTCAGCGAGAGCACCAGCGCGGGCTCCCAGCCTTGCAGGCCCCTGAAACGCTGGAGTGCCAGCATTGGCTTCCTGCAGCAGGGAGAGGGAGGGAAAGCCCTGAGCCTCCCTGTTGGATTTCGTTTGCGGGGAATACACCGGAGCCAGAAGTGTCTCCATGTGCTGCCTCTCCCTTTCCCCTGGCTGGGGGAATAGCAGAACACAGACGTGCTTCCCTGGAGTCTTCTCTCCTCCCCCCACTCCCTCCCTCCGCTCTCACTAGAGTAGCGGGGAAAGCCTGTGGCGCCTGGGAGTGGTATGTGGCACAAAAACAAGTGCCCTCCCATCCCCTCATACCCAGACCCTGCACCCCCAACTTCCTCACTCACTTCCTCCCCCGCTGAGACCTCATACCCCCAGCCTGCTCCTCCATCTTCCCTTGCTCCTGCCCCTTCCCTCCTGGACAGACACGCTGCCCCCAGCCTGCTCCTGCACCCTCAACCCTGGTCAGAACCCTACCCTGCTCCTGCACCTTTCCTCCTGACCAGACACCTACTCCCAGTCTGCTCCTGCATCCTACCTCCCAACCCAACCTCGCACCCTCACCCCCCCCTCCACGCCACCTCTCGCCCAGATCCTGCACCCCTATTGTTATCCCACTCATAGGCAGCTCTGTCCTGCACACTGAACCCCTCATTTTTGGCCCTAGCCCATTAACCCTGGAACCCCAGAAGAGTTAATCCAATCTGAGGCCTTCATCCCCAGTTCTCCCTGCCTACCCCCACCATAGGGCTGGAGCACTAAGGAAGTGAGGTGTTTTAGTTGGGGACCACATCAGTGAGGGTTGGTGGTTTTTGGAAGGGTGGGCATTTTGGTTTTTGGGGGTGTTTTGTTTTGTTTTTGCTGCTTGTGTGGTTCCCGACTGATTTTTCTGTGGGTCAATGGCCCCCAACCCAAAAAAGGTTGAAACCTTTGTGTTGGACATAATATTTTACTTTATTTAAAATGAAACCTGGCCCAGAAAACCCCTATCTGGCTGCAGCACCTGATCCTGGGGTAAGGCCAGCAGTCCAGTCCCCATCTGGCCACAGGAAAGGCTGGTAGTGGCCCCCCTCCTACTGTGGCATGGGTAGGAGGGGAGGCCATGATCTGGCTGTGATGATCCTAAACTAGCCCCTCATCCAGCCACTGCTTCCTGGGTGCAGCAGCCCAGCCCCGGCCAACTAAGGTAATCCAGCCCCAGGCCACCCCCCACCCCATACTCTATTTCCCACCCCCAACGCTCTGTCCCCTGCACCTCCCTAACACACCAACCCACTGCCCTGAGCCCCTCATATACACCAATCCTGACTCCTATACCCCCACATCCATGAATTGCACCCCTTGCAGTAGCAGAAGTTCCATTAAATAGTCTGTTAATACATTTGATTTATACTGTTATTAATCATCACGTCAATTATCAATAATTAAGTTGTATATTTTCAGTCATGTAAATGGTCATTCTTCTTCAGCTCTTTATTGACCACTTGTTCTGATTTTTTTATGTAATTTTGCTCTTCAGTTTGAAAAGGTTGCTGACCCTTGGTTTAAACCATTCAGTAGATCCAATTATATTTCCCAGTGTCAATATCTAGTTAAAAACTGATGCTACCTGCCTCATCATGGAAATAGCTGTCACTGGGCTGAAGAAAAATGTATACAAGAGGATTTAAACTTGTTGTTTAAAAATTGTGTAATGGGGATGTGAGTTGCTAAGCTCTGGCTGATTAGCATTCTCTTTCTGTATAAAGGGTGGCTCGCAGCCACCTTCATATCATTATTTTTCCAGTTCTTGAAGCTTTGAAGGGACTTTATTTGTAAGCCTCCTAGCTCTGGTAAATGCACTCTCCAGAGTCCTAGAGCTCATACATTCCTGTCTCCTCACAGTAATGGTGCAGTAAACACACCAGCATCCTAGGTTTGGTGGGCTCTTCAGCAAGCTATCTTGGAACAAAGGTGTAGGTTTTGTTTTAGATTGCTCTTGCATTCTGAGCTGGAGAGTCTTCAGTTAAGTGTAGGTAAAGTGTGGGGCCTGTCAATGTACCTCCAAATTAAGCAAAACTTTTAAAAATTGAGTGTTTTGCTCTGTCTACCGATTCTTTACAAATATGAACAGAAAAGCGATACTGCTGGACTGAAGTGAATGTGTTGTTTCTTTCAGACTAAGCTAAAACATCCCTATTACCCCTGCATGGCAAAGGTGAGCTTACAGCTAGCAGTTCAGTTCCTCTTCCAAACCTATCTACGAACCAAGAAAAAACTCAGGTAAGGATTCATTTTAGAGTGCTATGGGCATACCCAGTTTGCTGGCTTGTAAATCCTGTGGTTTTTATGAAGCTTTGTGTTTAAACCTCTTCACTCTGCAAATCCTCTTGATATTCACCAGCATATCAATACTGTCCAGCTGTGGGATTCCAAATGCAAATGGAATTTGTCCAACTCAATAAAATCCAGGGAGAGAAACTTAACTTATTTCTACTACAGAAACAATGAGGAGTCCTCTGGCATCTTAAAGACTAACCGATTTATTTGGGCAAAAGCTTTCATGTACAAAACCCACTTTGTTAGATGGGCTTTTCCCAAGAAAGCTTATTTCTAAATAAATCTGTAGTCTTTATGGGTACATCTAGACTACGTTTTATTTTCGAAAGAGGATATGCAAATTCCGTGGGAATTTGCATATCTTCCGATTGTTTTCTTCCAATCGTTTTTTTTTAAGTCTTTTGAAAGTGAAAGTAGTCTGGTCATAGGGGCGGGAGTTTGGGGGAAAAAACCCTTTTTTAAAAAAACCACTCTTCCTTAAAAAAAGGAGGCTCACACAGTTTTCCGAAAAAGGGGTTTCCCCGAAAAAACACATCCAGACTACTTTCTCTTTCGAAAAACCTGCTTTTGAAAAATCAATCAGAAGAAGATATGCAAATTCCCACGGAATTTGCGTATTCTTTCGAAAATAAAACTTAGTCTAGACGTGCCCGAAGAGCCACGGGATTCCCCTTTTGTTTTTGTGGATACAAGTAACACTGTTTATCCCTCTGCTACTATTTCTCCTGCAGTTCTCTCAGTGGGTGTCACCCATAACAACATTGTGAAGTAAAAAGGATTATATCGATTATAAAGGATTTAAAGACAAGTAAAATGATCAAGGCTTTAAATAATGTGTATTTTGAATTGATAAATCCCACTATTTTATGAGCACAAGTAAATTCTTAGTTTTAAATTTATTTTTCTGAATATTGCAGTTATTAAATAATGCTGGAAAGAACCCACTCTTTGGAGCTCAGTTCAGGAATGGCTAAGCTGGAGTTGAGAGGGGAAATCTATCAGGCTTCACATTTTACAAAGTATCTCACTATTTTGTTCTGTGCTATCCAAAATGTCTTCCATTCACTCTACACAGGTGAAACAAAGAGAGAGGGTCTCAGTTACTGTGTTTTAAATTCTTAAGGTATTTTTTCAGTGAAGGAATTAATAGCTCCCCAGAAAAAGGAGCAAAACCAATCCCCTTCCATTACCCAGTTGAGTCCTGCTGTCCTGAAAGCTGCACAGTAGAACAATAACTACCCCAAGAAACACCAGATCTTGATTATCTGACAAAAAAAGTCACACACGAAATTTTGCTGTTTACTGATCATGTTGTTTGTTTTATTAAAGGATTGATACGGAAGAATGGATTGCCACCATTGATGCATTGCTTTCTAAAAGTTTTGATGCTTGTCAGTGGCTAGTTGAATATTTGATTGGATCAGAGGGACGAGAGCTTGTAAAGTAAGTGCCAATATCCTCCCCAAGTCAATAAAAGTAACATTTCATAAAATCGTGGATTGTCACATTTTAATGTAAGTTGTTCAGTATTTTCCGTATCCCTTAATCAGATGTTTTGAAATAGAATTTGTCATTATCCAATTGCTTAATTGTTTTCATAAAGCCAGTAAATATAAGAAGACAGTAATATCCACATACATGGAAAAACAGACATCTAATAATGTAGGTTTAGTGTTCGCTTTGAAATATATCTTGTTTGTGTAGCTCTTGACTTGTTTGTGCTGCAAAAAGAAGGGAAAAGTGTATTTAACAAGATCGTTGCAAGCGTTCTCAATTTTATTTCTCTTAGAAAGTTGTAGAAGATAGAGCATATTCTTTGAATCAGTTCATCCACTCACTGGCTCCCCTACAGGGAAATCCATAATGAGCAATTTCATGGTTCAAGTTGCTCAGAAGGATGTTATCAAACAGCTTTTATTGTATTTAATAGAAGGGAGAGGTAAATTGTGCTCAAGGAGCAAAGCCCCCTAAAATGTGCTGGTCAGGTCTTATTTCAGAAGGCCTTTCGTTGAGAATTCGCTCGTTATTTTTCAGCTCTTGGCTTTATATGAAGCAGTTGTTTATAAAAAGCACTTCAGCCTAGTTTATATCTTTCTTAGAGGCGTTTATAATAAATCCTCCTTATAGATTGTTGGGTTTATGTAGCACTATTCTAAGGTTCAGTGAAGATTTGTACAGCAACTCATTTAAGCATAATAAATCCAGGCCATTGCTAGTAGCGATTACAGCTTAAATAATTGGAAAGCTGAAAACTTAATACTGGCTTTTTTTAGGATTACAAGAAAATTTTGTTTTGCATCCAAGACCCTTTTAACATTTTTTGCACATATTCCAATGTATTAGAAAGCTTTATGACCTAAGCTTTAAGCATTCTTTAATTGTATTAAATATTTGGATAAATCATAATTACTTTGAGAAACTAACTCTTCAGTGGTCATACTGTGTTTCCATGAATCACCCGATCATTGTATATTTCTAGCTAACTAACAATCATTAATTGAGGCAAGAAGATTCAAGGTTGATATTCTTTCTGTAATTTGAATTGAGAGAACCTTTGACTTTGAATGAATGGCTTTTTGTTTTTCTGTATCAAACTCAGTCATGTTTGAACAGAGTTCTTTCTGAATTATCTGCATGATTCAGGGTGTTTTGGATTTCATATCAGGAAGTAAGTTTGCTGAGTTCTTATTCAGATAGTGCTTAGGCATTTCCAGGATATCTATTGTGTAATCAAAAATGGCAAATGTTTTAGAAGAGAGGACAGGAGATGGTGGTGATCGTTTTTCTGTTATGAAATCGCTGCTTGTAAAAAATATTTATTGCTAGACAAGATAGCCTGGGAAGTTAGCATGAAGTCATTTAAATGATTAACCGATAAGCCTGGGTTTATTGATTAATCCTGATGACAACATGCATGTGCACATACACCCCGCTGCCTCTGTATCAGAGACAGCTCTGATTTGCTCTGTAAAAGGGGGAAGCCAGCTTGAAAGCCAGTTGCCCATGAGCACCAGCTCCCACGGAGCCACCTGCCTCCACCTCTTTCTCCCTTCCTCTATCAAAGGCAGCAGCGAGGGAGGGGAACGGGCAGGATGCCAGTGCTTGCCTCTCTCCCTCCACCCCACATCTAAACATATAACTGCTAAAATTTCAAGCAGTTACATGTTTACACAAAAACATGTTCATTAACTTCCCTAGTACAAAACAATCCATCACTTCTGAGTGGCCTTGAATCTTTACTAGGAATCTGCTATGTTAGTCTACTGTATGCTATGTATAAAACTGCTGATTGAAGAATGTCGATGTTAGATGTGTGTAATGTACTGTAACTTCAGTTTGGTCTTTTAAAGTGATCAAATGCAGTTTCACTGCTCAGAAAATAAAACATTGGAAATTGCCATAGTAGCAGGCATGATGAATGCAAGCCTCAACTCCTTGTCCTTTTACAGAGCAAATGCCAAACTAGATGTGTAGACACACCAAAGATTTGATCCCAAGCTCCCTTCAGCTTTGTTGGGGTTTTTTTTCCAGAACTTTCCTGTTGGAATGCAGTGTAAGAGAGGTACGAGTTGCTGCAGCCACCATTCTTGAAAAAACTCTAGATGGTGCCTTGCTTTATCAGGATAAGGTCAGTGATATTTCATTCTGAATTTGTGTATTTATTTTTGTAGTGTTATAGCTCTCACTGTATTGCCAGAAAATACCATGCATCTTTGATAATGACCAAAGTAAAAGGCCTAATAACTTCATTCTCCATAGTTCTTCAATTCTTGACTCTCATAATGGTCATTTCTGCTAGTCACAATAATGTAGGCTTCCAAGACAGGGGTACATTACATCTCATATTATGAATGTCTGGTACACATCATGGGACCTCAGCCTTCAGTCTCTACATAAATTTGCTGTGGAATGACATGCACCTTTAATTTTAAGGGATCGAGTTTAGATAAAAACACAATATTTCCTGTAAAAATATAAATAACATTCAGGTTTGTCTCAAATTGAATTGGACCCCACAGGAAGTTTTTGAAAAATGTTGTTTGGAAACTATTCTTTCATTCTCTTTTGATATTACCAAGACTGGTTCACACATTCTGAGTCTAGGAGTTGCTTGCAACTGCTTCCCTTTCTGTATCTGAACTTGGAAATCTCTGACATCAGCATAGTATTCTGGAGTGAATATAGATTCAATGGTGGTTAGAGGGTTAACTTTGAGCGGGAAAGCTTCCATAGGTGAGCTTTCTGACAATGTTCCTGCTTACGTGCCATTGTCCCTACTAATACCAGCATGGAAAAAACTCAAGAAAATATGAAACAAGAAAAGTTTCTAAACCATGTTTTTTCCAAGTGAATGTAGACCCACTGTCATGGAGTTGTCCTTGCATGGCAAGAGAAATTGAGAAAATCTGATCACTGTTTTGTGCTTTTATCCTATTTCCATGCATTGCATGTGCCTTTTAAATTAGTACAGTTCACAGCGGGAATTAATTTCCTAATTTTGTATATCGACTTTTTCAGTGAACGCTTCGGTGTGATGGATTAAGATAACTCTCCCATGAGGAGGAGGATGTTCCTACCCCTTAGGCTACTGTTTAGGAAGTTGTCTAATTAAACCTGTAAGGATGGTCTGCTAAATGGCCCAGTGAGACACAGCTGGCCAAATTCCATTTATCTGAGCAAGTTCTGCTGAATGTTGATATTTCTTTCATTTTCATAATGAACATAAATATTGCTGTCTGAAAAAGGAAAGTGGGTTTTGACTGTGCTTTGTCCTGGTTTAACTTTTCTCATCACACTAAATACATCTGAATATAAACACAGTGATAACTAGTCCTTCACCTTGATATGGAGGTGTATTTGTATGGTAGTCAATTGCTACTTTAATTTAACTATTACTTTTTGACAGCTAAAAAGTCTACACCAGTTATTGGAGGTGCTACTTGCTCTGTTGGATAAAGATGTTCCAGAGAACTGTAAAAACTGTGCACAATACTTTTTCCTGTTCAACAACTTTGTACAAAAGGTAACTAAATAAAACAATTGCTTTTCAAACTATTTTAATTTGAAAGAGCATGAGAAAAGGAACTGGTTATGGATACTCTATAATCTATTTAAGAAAACAGTGGTAAGGAGTACTTTACAGAATTCAAATGAGTAAAACTATCTCTTTAAAGTACATGGGTTTTGAACACTTAGCTTGGGAGGGAAAAAATGTAGAAATATAGGCATTTAATATACATGTTAAACCTTGTCTGTATTGGTTAAATGTATGCAATAATTTGACAACATTTAAAGAAATAAGTTGAAAGTTTTACAGTGGATAGTTGATGGTGTATATAATAGTGTGGTTTCTAATGTTTAAAGTTACACAAAGCGTACAGACCACTAAAGTAGAATTTCATGTTAGTATCCTTTTAGTGCTCTTGCTATGTTAAGAAGTAACTAACTGATAGGGAAACACTCACTTCATATGTAGGGAATTTGGATTGCAGCCTGTACAGTGAATTACTTTTGCTCTTACAATCATAATTCTGTATCTATATAGGAATGTAATTTTGTGTTCTGTCTTTTGACAGCAGGGTATAAGGGCTAGCGATCTTCTTCTCAGACATTCTGCTTTAATGCATATGATCCATTTTCTCCTTGGCCCCAACCGGCAAAATAACCAGGTAATACACAACACGCATGCCTTTTCTGTATGCTTAGGTTCACCTGTTGCCATATTTTTCATATGTTCAAGCCAGAGGATGATTTTTTTCATTAAGTTTAAAAGAGCACTCCTCTATGATTTATTTTTATTGTAACATTTACATCTGCACTTAAACTCCACTTCTTTGTGTGAATTGATGTTTCATAGCTGTGCTGGTTTGAAAGAGTCTTTATTCTATGTAGAATAGGAAGGTTTCACTGCTGCCAAAAAGGAAAGTTATAGATGGTGGGCTTATTTGAATGTGATACTACTGATGTGAATAGGAAGCAATGTATTTTTCTCCATGCTTTGCCAAACAGAACCGGAGATGGAGTTCAGCGCAAGCACGGGAGTTTGGATTCCTTCACAATACTGTGGCACTTCTTGTTTTGCACTCTGATGTCTCCTCACAGAGGAATGTGGGTAAGAGTTACCTTTCAATTTTTATATGGTACTTTGCTGCTAGGATCTTATTATTGTGGATGGAACTAATTTTGTTCTCAATGAGGAAATAAGATTGCCTTGAACATTAAAAACAAAAGTGTGTGAAATAAAGTTGGGTCCATGTGTTCACCTGTGTACATGAAGAGGTATTAGGATACCATGTTCCTATGGCTGGCACTCTAGGAACGTGTGACATTTTTATAGCATCATATTGCCTAGATGTTCCCAAGAACTTACCAGCATGAGTAAATTTTAAGCCATCTCAATACAGTCTGGATAGTGAACCAGATACTGCCAGCTTTCAACATCTACTTCCCTTTCATTTTTCATGTCCCTTTCAACCCTTTCAACAGCATATTTTATTATTAGGTAAATTTAAATGGCAGTTAAGTAGCCAGCCTCCTGTATGTAGAAACACACCCCTGTTAAATAAGTTCTGTGGAAGGGATAAAAAGATGAAAGTTGGGATCCTCATTGCCTGAAGTGCACATTAGACATCCCCTCCCTCATTCGAAAGTATAATTTCAGTACTGCACAGGGTTGTAAGTTTGCCAAACTGAGATGGGGGTGAGTTTTTAAAGAATTGGAAACGTGCTAAGCTCCGATGAATGTGATGGTAGGTGATTGTGTAGAGCAGTGTTTCCCAGCCAGGGTTCCACAGACCATCATCAGGGGTTCCGCAAGAAATAGTGAAATAAATAATTTTTTTCTTACAATGTAAGCTCGCGCGCGCGTACACACACACACACACACACACACACACTCTCTCTCTCTCTCTCTCTCTCTCTCTCTCTCTCTCTCTCTCTCTCTCTCTCTCTCTAGATATTGTAAAGAGCTATATATATATATAGCTCTTTACAAATAAATTTTCTTGACAATAATTTAGCAGTAATTGAATTGCACTCCCCACTGTCAACTTTTTCTGGCCAAGCAAACATTTTCATAGGTAGGGGTTCCTCGGTATATGAAAAATTATTTTAGAGGTTCCTCCATGGGGAAAAAGGTTGGGAATCACTGGTGTAGGGACTTAAGATAAACATCCAAAATTAGTGTATGTAAACTCATTTGCTATGGTCTTTTAGTACTTCCTTAGGTTGTCAGTAGGATGCTAACAATGTAATAAATAGTTCATTTTCTATGCTCAAGTGATGGTGTGGTAATGAGTGGTGTATGTGGTGCAGCACTTGAGATATCAGCACTTGAATCTATTTGCTGCAACCTTTGTTGGCAACAAACTCAACATTGTCACAGAGAATATGGTGGTTTTTGAAATGCAGAACAGTGTTATATCTGTGGCCTCTGTATTCCGTTTTTCTTTTAGCTCCTGGTCTCTTTAAACAGCGTCCACCTCTCAGCATCACTGCCTCAGGTCCACTTCTGGCCCTGCATGAAGAAGTGGAAGCCTTGTTGTTCCTGTCTGAGGGGAAGCCTTACTTACTGGAGGTAGCTGTTGTGCTAAATGTCTCCACATGTTGTGTGTTTAAAAGCTGGTGTTGTGTTGGTTCTTTCAAATACCATTACACTTGAGATTCAAAACAAACATTTTAGCCTTGGAACACACATCTGAAAATATCACCTCAGTCTTTTTACACTGAGAAATTTCAGTGAATTAGCTCATAAGTGGACTACAAGCCAAATTCTTGTTGAAAACAAATGTAACAGAGTTGGAAAATGACAATATTAGGGAATGCTATTATGGGAGACTGACTTGGCCACTGTGGAGTAAGAACAAAATTGCATCCCCTCTGAAAAAAAATCATAAAAAAATCCCATTTAAAAACTTGACCCTGCTTTTTAAGATTAACTCTCTAGCTGCATTGAAAAGGCGTATGTCTGTCTCTCTCTCTTTTAGGTGATGCATGCATTACGGGAGCTAACTGGATCACTGTCAGTTCTCATTGAGATGGTGGTGTACTGCTGCTTTTGTAATGAGCACTTTTCCTTCACTGTGCTGCATTTCATCAAGGTACAAAACTTATCAAAGTAGATTTTCAGCATATGGTCTGTTCTAGGCTTTCGATTTAGGGTAGTATCTTGTGCTTTAAATATTTGGGGATCTTGAGTATTCTCTGCAAGTTCTTCAGCACTTCCTTTAGGTTTTACATTTTGAATAAATAATTCTAACTTAGCTTTTTTGTAAACTAAAATCAATTAAGCAGTGTATTTTGAACAGCTATTGAATTGCATCCAGTGTGTTATGTATTCTAGCATCTGATGAATTTTGTATTTCTAACACAGAACCAGCTGGAAACTGCCCCTCCTCATGAGCTTAAGAACACATTCCAGTTATTTCATGAGATATTGGTAAGTGAAGAGTAAAGACATGTATATGAAGCACTGCCCAAGATGGCTGAGTTACATGTAAATACCTAATTCCAGGAAGGCATTATTATTATTATTATTATTATTATAATTATTATAGTCACAGTTCTCACACATACATCCTGTAATCTTGCCTCCTTTCAGCTGAGGGTTTCAGTCTCTCCTATGCTCTTATTTACTCAATATTGCAATAGTCAATGATATGCCACAAGTCACTTGTTTTTCATTTTGGACCTGAAGGGAATCAGGTTCAGGATTCTTAGGAATGATTGGAGGGGAAACAGCAAAATAAAGAGAATGGATTTCAAGAAGGCAGACATTAGCAGACTCGGGGAGCTGGTAGGTAAGATCCTATGGGGAAAGCAAGTCGAAAGGGAAAAATAGTTTGCGGGTTGGCAGTTTTTCCACAGAGGCATTAGGAAGGGCACAAGAGCAAATTATCTCATGCCTAGGAGAGAGACGGAGGCATGTCAAGAGACTATCCTGGCTTGATCAGGAGATCAATTATCTGAAACTCAAAAGTCCTACCAAGAATGGAATGTTAGATCAGGTTACAAAGGATGACCATCAACAAATACCAACAAGTCCGTAGGAACAAAATTAGAAAGACCAAGGCACAGAATGAAATTATTAAATAACCTAGAGGCATAAAGGGTAACAAGACAACATTCTACAAATACATTGAAAGCAAGAGAGAGACTAAAAATACGGAAGGCTGGTTATTCAGCGGGGAGGAGGAACAATAACAAAATGTGGAAGTGGCAGAAGTACTAAATGACTTTGTTTTTCACCAAAAAGCAGTTGGACATCTAACTTAATGCCAATGGAAATGAAATAGACTCAAAAGATAAAATAGAGAAAATAAATGGAAAAAATACCAAGACAAATGTACATGTCTTCATGTCACAGGGGCTTGATGAAATACATCCTAAGACACTCAAGGGGCTGAGCCATTAGCAATTATCTTTGAAAAGTCATAGATAACAGGAGATTCCAGAGCACTGGAAAAAGAGAAAATATAGTGCTCATCTATAAAAAGGAAATAAGGACAACCCTGGGAATTACAGGACAGTCAGCTTAACTTCTGCACAGGAAAGACAATGGAGCAAATAAGTAAGCAGTCAGTTTGCAAATGCTAAGAAGATAATAAGGTGACAAGTAGCAGCAGCATGGATTTGTCAAGAACAAATCATGTCAAACCAACCTAATAGCTTTTTTTGGCAGGTTAACAAACCTTATGAATGCGGGAAGCAGTATATGTGGTATATCCTGACTTTAATCACGCTTTTGATTCTGTCTTGTGTGACCTTGCCATAACAAACTAGGAAAATACAACCTAGATGGAGTTACTATAAGATAGGTGCATAAGTGGGGAGGAGGAGGGACTGTTCCCAGAGAGTAATCATCAGTGGTTCACAGTCAAGCTGGAAGGGCATATCAAGAGAGGTCCTGTAGGAATAAGTTTTGAGTCCAGTTCTGTTACTTTCTTCAGTGATTTAGAAACTGGCAAAGAGATAACACTTATGAAATCTGTAGGCAGGATAGGCGGCCCCTGACTTGCGATGCGATTGGTTCCCAGGGAAGCGTCATAACTCGAACCCTCATTTACAATAGGCGCCATGCACCGTTGTAAATGTGAGGCCGAGGATGTAAGTCGGGTTTTCGTCCCCTTTCGCAATTACAAAAATGGTTGTAAGTGTGGGGGGTCGTAACTCGGGTGGTCGGAAGTGGCGTGAAGCGGGGTTCTGTACCAGTCTGGGAGGAACAAAAGACAGGACTATGCAGCACTTTAAAGACTAACAAGATGGTTTATTAGGTGATGAGCTTTCGTGGGCCAGACCCACTTCCTCAGTCTGGGAGGGATTGCAAGTGCTTTAGAGGATGGAATTAATTCAAAATGATCTGGACAAATGGACTGAGGTGAATAGGATGAAATTCAAAAAGGACAAATACAAAGTACTCCACTTAGGACGGAACAATCAGACACACATACAAAATGGGAAATGACTGTCTAGGAAAGGAATCTGAGGGTCATAGTGAATCATAAGCTAAATCTGAGTCAATAGTGTAGGACTGTTGGCAGAAAAAAAAAAAACCCACAAACATTGTTCTGGGATGTATTGGCAGGAGTGCTTTAAATAGGACACAATAAGTAATTCTTCCACTCTATTCCATGCTGAAGCCTCAACTGGAGTATTGTGTCCAGTTCTGCATGCCCACATTTTAGGAAAGACGTGGACAAACTGGAGACAATCCAGAGAAGAGCAACAAAAATAATAAAAGGTCTAGAAAACATGATCTATGAGGGAACCTGGAAAATATTGGGTTTCTATAGTCTAGCAAAGAAAAGACAAGAGGGGATATGGTAACAGTTTACAAAAGGAGAAGGTAGAAAAATTAACTTCTGAGAGTAGGACAAGAGGCAATGAGCTTAAATTACAGCAAGGCAGGTTTAAGTTGGACATTGAGAAAAAATTTCCTGACTGTCAAGGTGGTTAAGGACTGTAAAAATTGCCTACCTAGAAAGGTTACGAAATTTCCATTGTTGGAGATTTGTTAAGAGTAGGCTAGATAAACAATTGTAAGGAATAGTTTAGATAATACTTAATTTTTCTGTGAGTGCAAGGGACTGGACTAGATGACCTCTCTGAATCCTTTTCAGTCCTGAGTTTCACATAACACTAAGTTCTTTTAACCCTTTTTCTTTTTGTGTTCACAGGTCATTGAAGACCCTTTACAAGTAGACAGAATCAAATTTGCATTTGAGACTGAAAATGGATTGCTAGGCAAGTAGGCCTATTGTGTGAAATGTTGTGGTGCTTTCCTTTGATAAATGTTTGATACCTTGCTGAAAAGAAGAACATGTTCATGAGATTTATTTCACATATTATCCAAAAGCCAGGCATCATAATACTATGGTAATAGATGGGAGGAATGGACTCTTATTGCTCCCAAATACAACAAATTCATTGAGCCAAGAGGAAGCTGGAACTTAGGTACGTCTGGGGAGGATGTCAGGAGCTCCAATTCAGATCAGGCCCAAACTTAGGAGATATGGCGCACACGCATACGGTATTGTCATAAGGTTCTCTTCCCCAGCCCCATTGTGCAATGTAGCCCTTGCACTGAATGCCAATTGAAAAAGCAGTTAGTTTATAGGAAACAACCTTTTTACTGTGGGAGAGGACTGTGAAGGAAATGTGAGGTGGAAGAGATGGGACTTTTTCAGGTTTCTGGTTGACTTTCAACCCAGTTGCAAAACAGACTCTTTGAGAGGCGGGGTCCTTTCATTATGCCTTTTATTCTGAAAGGACCCAGTCTCTTTACATATCTTAGTATTTGTGCTGCCTTCTCCACTCTTCCTCCCTTATGAATGTGGCGACACCTGTGTTTACATAGGAATCTTACCAAGGACTGGATGCATGCCTCCTTCCTTTTAAAGAATGTAAGCCTGTATTCAGGCCCTAGATCGTCTCCAGATGCTCTCATCCTGCTGAATCAGAGTGCTGGTGTGCAGATTCAGGCTCTCCATAGCTAATTTTTTTTCTCCTACCCCATGAGTCAAGATTCTTTTCCTGAAATTTATGTGACTTGAAGGTAAAGTTGCAGGCCACACGCACACACAGGCTACACACACATATCCCAGAACTCTGTTCTATTGTGTGCTGCCCACTTCCAGTAATGGTATTACTAAGAGCTCTCTCCAGTCTCTTTCCTCACCCCAATAGATTGCTTTGCTACACAGCTTCTGGAAACTGGGGGAAGGAAATCTTCTACCACTATGGGCTCTGTAAGTAGGATTCTCTAAGGGCAGTGCACCTTTTGTGTCTGGATGTCCATCCAGGAAAATTTGTTGAAGGATCTTATACCGTAATAGCGATGATGCTGTCCCTTCTTCTCATGTGTGAGTTTGCACGTCCACCCTCTCATGGTGTCTTTCATGCTTCATTTGTCAGGAAATCTTATTGTCCTTGGCCACATGGATAAGATCCTATTGGTAGAGTCCTGCAGATCCACAGACATCTGCTTTATAGCCAAGAGCATCCATGGATGTGGATATCCACGGCTCATTTTTGTGGAAACAAATGTGAATGTAGATTCAAAATTTTGTATCCACACAGTGCTCTAACCAAGCTAAACTTGGAATTCCTAGAAACCGTTCAGATACTTCCCAGGCTTCCTTACTGTGCTCTCACTATTGTCTGGACCGCAGAACCATATACAAAACAACCTTTGGGTAACAAGTCGTCTTCTGGCAGGTCGTGGAATCCTTCCTTGCAACCTCTGCTCAGGGTAGATATTTAAATCGTCAGTTGGCAACTATTAAAACACACTGATTTGCAACTAAATTTAACCCTGCTGCTAAATTTATTTTTCGCTATCCAAAGGGCTAATCTATAAACATACCAATGTTTAAATTTAGGCAGTTACAGAACTTAACATACATTCATTCAGATTCATATTTTTACATTATTATTGTTAGAAAATGGTGACTAACACATTTCTTATGTACGTGATTCTTTAACTCAGAATTGTCAGACTGTTTGGATGATTATTGAACTTCAGGTGAATAGCCAGAAAAAGCAATCTTCAAATTATTTAATAGATTTTTTTTTTCTTCGAGTGATTGCTCATGTCCATTCCATGTAGGTGTCTGCACACAGCATCGGAAATTTTTCCCTTAGCAGCACCCATTGGGCTAGAAGGGGAGTCCCCTGGAGTGGTGTTGCTGTGCTGACCAATATATACCCCTACTGGCCCTTCACCCCCCTCAGTTCCTTCTTACTATCTGTAACGGTGTGGGAATGTGCTCTTGCTTTTGCCCTTGCCTAGCAAGCACCCTTTAGCAGTTACTCAGTGTTAAAGTTCTTTGTTCTAGTTTCAACAGTTACGGTTCTTATCAGTTCTTTAAGTGGTGTTTCCTGTGCTAAGGACCCACCATGGTTCTTGCTACACCCGGCAGGTGCAGTGGAGTGTGCCTGGACCTCAAGGCTTCAAACCCCATAAGAAATGCCAGAGGCCTATAAAATCTTCAAGGTGTTCGAGCCGTGCACAAAGTGGGAGAGAGAGTTGCACCTGAAAACCATTCTAATTGAGGCAGCTTTACGACCAGCACCAGCGTCTGACCTAGCACCTGCGACTCAGAGTGCACCAGCCTCAGTGCTGGAGTTGTCAGGCCTTTCACATGCCTCCCCGACACGGCACAGACCTCGGCACTGTTCCCAGTCCCTCGTGCCTCAGAAGAAGAGGAAGCCTAGCAGGGGCAGGTCACCCTCATGGTGCATGCCCGCTGTGCACCCTCAGGTGGGACACATGGCACCATCGGGCACTGAGCCCGGCCCATCTCGGTCTGGCAAGTGACTCAGGTCTACACCGGAATGCCAGCCCAATGGGGGACTTCCCAGAGCCCTAGACTTTGGAGGCTTTCCAGGTGGCCAAGGATCTGATTGAACTGTGCCTCTCCTACCTGGCACCAGCCTCAGGCAAGAATTGGGACCTTGGTCGGCAGTGATCAGAGGCTAGGACACCCAGCGCTCCAGCACCAGAACCGAAGAGACACCGATCGGCTCCGCCCACTACATGCTTCACCCTGGCTCCAAGTATGGCATCGTCTATAGGGCTGGCACCAGCAGCGACTTCAACTCTGGCCCATTCCTTGGCACTGGACCCAGCACCGAATGCGGCACTGGCCGCTGCAACCACCAGCCCCGGGTTTGGCCATGCCGCCACCGCTGCTTCCTCATCGGCATTGGGACAAGCTGGAGTTGATGGCCCAGCACGCGCTACCAGCGAGATCACCGGCTGTGTCCGCCCCACCCTGGTTGGCCTCAGAGTATTCAACCGACTCAAAGGCGGAGTCCATGTGGTCATCCAGGGGATCTAGGTCCCAGTCCCGGTTCTGGTCCTACTCCCATCACCGGTCATGGCACCGGAGTACTTCCGCTCATCAGCAACAGCACATGTGGGCGCAGCCAGTCCCAGTAGCAGTGATGCAGAAGTTCTAGCCCCCACAGACTCCAGGCCCATCTGAGTCGCCGTTTTAGACCCCATGGGCCTACCACCAGAGTCAAGGCGTGGGCCCCTCTAGACCCGAGTCAGTCTTCTCTGGGTCTATAGCACCTCCTTTGGCAACCTCGCTGACTCAGTCCCCTATGTCAGGAAAGTCGCTTCTGCCAGGCCAAATCTCCCCGTGGACTTCAGAGACCAAGGGGCCCGTGGTCCAGCCATCCACAGTGCCCTTGTCGGTGGTCTCCACGGCCCTCTCACGGGCCGTGGTTCTCGTCTTCCTCTCCCGATGAGGCCCAGGGTGACACTCTCCCCTCCATGAACTCAAGGGCAAAACAGGGCTTCCTTTGCCCCCTGGCGCAGAGCCTGAGGATCCAGGCTGAGAGGGTGTCGGAGGACTCCAACCCTATCATAGACATCTTGCAGTCTGACACCCCTACCAGAGCGGCCCTTTCCATCAACAAAATGGTGGCTAAAATATCAAAGTCCCTCTGGCAAACCCCGGCCTCTATCCTACCGACAGACAAGAAAGCTGAGCGATGGTACTTCGTGTCCCAGGAGGGGAACGAATACCTCTTCTCCCATCCGCCTTCTGGGTCTCTGGCTGCCAAGACAGTGAACCAAAGGGAGAGGCAGGGCCAGCTGGATGCCACCCCGAAAAATAGGGACACCAAGAAAATGGACCTGTTAGGCAGGAAGGCCTATGTGTCCAGAGGCATCAAATTTCGCATAGCGAACCAGCAGGTTCTGCTGTCTTGCTATGCCTATAACACCTGGGCCTCCATGGATAAGTTCACCAAGCTGCTCCCCAGGGACTCTTGACCTGAGTTTAGAGCCCTCAAAGGAAGGCAGGGCGATCTCTAGGCTGCCTCAATGCGGCTGCATGGCCCATGGCCACGGGGCTGTTTCTTCACCGCAGCTCCTGGTTGTAGGGGTCCCCTGAACATCCAAGACGTCCCCTTTGAGGGCCCATCCTTATTCTACGAGCAGATAGACCAACATCTGCATGGCCTTGAAGATACCCAAGCCACATTAAAGTCCTTGGGTATTCACACCTCTGCTACCCAATGATGCTCTTTCTCAGGCAGGAATGCCCTAAGTCTTCCCAGCAGCACACGTGTTCTGACTTCTTTCGTCGCCATAACAAGAACAACAATGGGAGGAATAGCAGACGCCATCCCCAGCTGGGTACTCAGGGCGTCCCTGATTCTCATCGCGCCTGCATGGCCCAGGCAGCACTGGTTCTCGACCCTCCTGAACCTGTCGTGCGAGAGGCCGGTCACGCTCCCGCTGGTCCCCGACCTGATCACGCAGGACTTTAGCAGGCTTCGCCATCCGGGCCTGTGGTCCCTGCGCCTCCATGGCATGTGCAAGAGGTACTGCTGAGGAGTAGGAAACCTTCTACTAGGGCTATGTATCTGGCCAAGTGGAAGCGATTCTAGTTCTGGACAACCTAGGGGGGGTGTCTGCTGTAGACATCCCAGTTCCCCTGGTCCTGGACTACCTTCTGGACCTTAGGCTTCCTCTCCCTCTTCTCCTCTTCCTCTTCCTATCCTTAGGCTACAGGGGTTATCCTCCTCCTCGATTAAGGTTCACCTAGCTTCTATTTCTGCTTTCCACCCAGATGCCAGGGGTAAGACCCTCTTTGCAGACCCGATGGTGAAGAGGTTTTTGAAGGGCCTGGACAGGCTTTACCCGTGCGTTCGGCAGCCCATCCCCCAGTGGGACCTGAACGTGGTCCTGTCTAAACTTATGAGACCTCTATTTGAACCCCGGGCAACGTGTTCGTTGCTACACGTCCTACAAGGTATCCCTGCTGGTGACTGTCTCATAGGCCAGGTGCGTGTCTGAGCTAAGAGCTCTTACTTTGGACCCCCCCCCATATATACGATTTTCTTTAAGATTGAAGTCAGATTGTGCCCCCACCCCGCCTTCCTGGCAAAGGTGGTGTCTAACTTCCATGTATCACAGGACATCTTTCTGCCAGTCTTTTACCACAAGCTCCACACATCGGGTAAGGAACAGGCACTGCACACTTTGGATGTTAGAAGGACGTTTGCCTTTTATTTAGAGAGAACAAAGCCCTTCCGTAGGTCGCCTCAGCTCTTTGTTGCCATTGCAGAGTGGCTGAAAGGTCAGCCGGTCTCTGCACAAAGGATCTCCTCCTGTATCACGGCCTGTATTAGGGAATGCTACGGGCTGGCCAGGGTTCCAGCTCCTCCCCTCACGGCCCACTATACTAGAGCCCAGGCCTCCTCTGCAGCTTTTTGTGGCCCTGAACTGCAGGGCCACCACGTGGTCTTCTGTCCACACCTTTGCTAATCATTATGCACTGACACATCAGGCAAGGGAAGATGCTGCCCTGGGTAGGGCTGTCCTCCATTCAGTGGAAGGGTAGAACTCCAACCCCTCCTTCTGGGGTTTCTGCTTTGGAGTCAATTCCTACATGGAATGGACATGAGCAATCACTCCAAGAACGAACGGTTACTTAGCTCGTAACCGTTGTTCTTCAAGATGTGTTGCTCATGTCCATTACAAATCCCGCCCATCTCTCCTTCTTCAGAGTGATCTGGTAAGAAGGAACCGAGGGGGTGGAGGGCCAGCAGGGGTGTATATATTGGCCGGGATAGCGGTGCCACTCCAGCGGGCTCCCCTGCTGGCCCAACAGGTACTGATAAGGGAAAAATGTTCAACAACGCATGCATGCGGCGTGCGCACACCTACATGGAATGGACATGAATAACACATCTCAAAGAACAACAGTTACACGGTAACCGTTCGTTCTTCTTATCAGCCGTGTTTTGCATTTAAAATCGACTGCTTTATTAAACAGTGCATCTATCTGTGATTAGTTAATTGAATTGTTTCTGGTCACCGTGTCCTTCAGTACTTTAGAACTAGTAGTTCCACGTCCTCTCTCAGCTAGTTTTTATTCAGAAATTGGAAGAGGGATAAAAGTTTTCCTGCTTTTTGTACTCCCAATTGGATTCTTAACTCTGAATGAACTAGTCACTGAACTGAAAAAGCTGCAGTGAAGAAAATATTCTCTCTGAACCTACAAATAGCTAACAAAATCTGGTTCAGCACGTGAACAAACTCTGTTCCAGTAACTTCCACCACTTCAGTGGTTTAATATAAATGATTTTAAGAATTATAGTAAGTTAGATCTTAACCTAGGTCGTCATAATTTCAAATTCAGTTTTAAATGATTTTTTTAAAATGTATTTTATTCAACTCAGTCTGATTTTCTTCATTTTTCAAATCTGTTTATCTACCCTGACTCTCTTTTAGGGTGCAGAGATAAGAAGCTTAATTACATAGAAAAATTATTGACGTGTAATTATGGCCTATTATAGTCTTGTTCATCCTCCATTAGGAGGGTACGAGGTGATGAGTTTTGCTTTCATTTATACATCAAAGAGTATTAGGAGTATTTGCTCCAGTTGGAAGTTGGTAAAAGTCTTTTGATACTGACTTTGCTTGTTAATTTGCTTCCTAGTAGGTAGAACCATGTAAAATCTGTAGTAGCTTGGAAAAGAGGAAGATAACAGTATTATCAGAGGTTTACAGCTTGTCTGTAAATTACTGTTTGAAATCCAGATACAGGGCATAAAATAATTGCCTGCAGTTTTACTTTGATCTGGTTGAGACAAAAAGGAGGGTTCTGATAAAATGTAAAAGATTCTTGAACAGAATTAGTTCATCAGGTATTTATAAAATATTCACACTAACATTTCTGGAAGCTCTAAATAAATTATAGAATACCTCTCGCTTTTGATTTTGGCATGATATTTTCAATCCAATATGTAGCTGTTTGTATCACAAAATTGTATGTAAATAATGTGTTAATACTTCTATTTCTCATTCCAGCCTTGATGCACCATAGTAACCATGTGGACAGCAGTCGTTGTTATCAGTGTGTCAAGTTTCTTGTTACTCTTGCACAGAAGTAAGTAATGGTAAAAGGAAGTGAAAAGTTTGTTAAACTCCAAATAGTTACAACCTCACAAATCCTCAGCCTGTCACAAACCTCTATATTGTAAACCGCACTCCTGTCACCATGAGGCTTGAGTTACTGTACTAAGTGAACTTCAAAGGCCCGACCTAGAAGTCTACATGGAATTTTTCTGGATCTCTTGAAAATCTGATGCTAGATTCCCTAGGAATGGATTGAAGTTTTTTTAGGGAAGTGATGTAAACTTTGCTCGGCTTCTTTTGTGTATTTGTAATGTACACTTTTTTACTAAACCAGTTAATTTAATGTAGCATTTAAAAAAAAAACTGTTTGCAATAATAATGCATAAAGAAGACAATGACCGACATGGTAATTGTAATGTGTGCAAAGGAAGAGCAGTCTCTGAATTCCAGATTTATCTGAAAGGATTGCATTGTGGAGAATAATTATACTCTCAATTTCCAAGGTGCCCTGCTGCTAAAGATTATTTCAAGGAGAATTCACATCATTGGAGTTGGGCAGTACAATGGCTACAGAAGAAGGTAATTGGCCTGTGGCAATTTTAAGGAGAGACTGTCTTCTCTTATTTGTTAAATTTGCAGCCGGACTTCTATTTATAAGTTGATTTGGGTGAATTTTTTGGACCAATAGGCTCTTCTGTTTTCAGGCTCCATAGTTTCAGTTTGGCCCAATGAATATTTATAGCTTTATACATTGAGAGAGAGGGACTGTTGCCTGGAGATTTAGGCACTCACCTGGGAGATAAGAGATGTGGATTCAAATCCTCTCTTTCTGAATCAAGCAAACCAAAACGTTTTCTGAACTAATGTAAATATTGTCCCTGATTTTTTTTTTGGGGGGGAGGCTTGCTGGCCAAACCAAATATCAGTAATTCACCCAGCTCAAATCTCCCATTGCCATATTTTTGAGGTAGGCATGATTTTCACCTTGGTTTCGGTGATCATTATCGTGATGGTAAATTGGTGATATTATTGTGAATCTCTAGTATTATGACATGGCTAAAGGGAAGCATTTGAAAAAGTCCCTTTATTTGGCTCCTCCTTACTTTAAAATGGAAAGGTTTGTGTGTACAGCTATGTACCAGTAAAGGACACCATTATACATAACTTTTATATATCAGAATTTTATTTTTTTTAAATCCATGGTGATCCTCATGACTTTCAGTGCCAGAGTTTGGAGGCTGAAGCTCGTCATAGAAAATGCAATATGGAAATCTGCCCTTGCCAGCGTGCTGGTGCAGGCAACTAGTCTCCATAGGAGACTCCTTAAAATCCACTCCTTAAAGTTCAACACAGCGAAATGTGTGCATTGAACAGACACCACTTTCCTCTCAATAGCTAGGAGCCCCTAGTTCCCAATCTCTCCCAGCTAAGACAGGCCCAGCAGCGCTTCTCCAGTACTCAAGGAGACTTAAGAAATGGGAAGCTCAGCAGAACCACTCCACATTCTGCCTCTGCCGCCGGGACTAGGCCGTGCTCTGTCTTCAACCACTCTGTCCCACAATCCCAGACTCTCCAGCTGTAAAAACCTCCCATCTTTCTCCCTGACACCTTTTACAAAGCAGCTGGGTTGCCAATAGAAAAACTGGACTGTACTGAAAATGTGGTAACTGGCAAAAAATTCAATTTGCTATCAAATAGAAGGGTGGCTCTTTTATGGATTTTATTCATTCTGAGTTTGGCACCTTTTAATGAATTAAATATGAATGTTTCAGCGATGCTGACATTGACACTCCAGTTTGCTGCGCACGTCTGCCACAGACTTCGCTTGTGTCTTCCCATCCAGCTGTGGAAGATGCAAGCAAAGCCTTAGGCATGTCGTGTATTTCTGCTGCTGAGTGTTTAATTTTTATTTGGCTTTCATTTAGATGTCCGAACACTACTGGGCTCCACAGAGTAACGTATCCAATGAAACCTCCACTGCAAAAACCTTCCAGCGCACTATTTCAGCACAGGTACATACCATAATCGTGGGCAGCAGTTCTGTTGTCTCCATTTCCCCTGCCGCCGCCCCAGAGAGGGACCCTTTTTTCATCTTTCTATAGACAAGTGTCTTTAAGTGCACTCTTGGAGGTTGGATCTGAAGTGTGTTCCTGACTGCCGTGGTCGCCCATAGTGAATCCATTACAGGTTGTACCTTGTGAGGCACGCTTAAGACCTCCCCCAGACCACAGGAGGTCAGTGCCAGCCCCTCTGCTAGCGCTGGCTGTGGGCGCTCTCAGGCGGCAGTGGAGGGCCCAGCATCGACCAAGTGGCACTCGGGAGAAGAGGCAGGGTGGCTGCGGAGCTGCATTGCCCCACAGGAGCATACTGAGCCCAGTGGCCGCCAGGCTGTGCTCCCAGCTCCCATCCTGCCTCTTCCCCCAGAATGCCCCTCCCCTGTCCCTGCTCAGTCAATGCCAGCCCCTCTGCTGCCACCAGCTGCAGGGCTTCGTTCCCGGCCCTCAGCTGCAGAGCTCTGCAGCCACCCTGCCTCTTTCCTCTATCCCCACTCCTCCCCCCTTCCTCCCTGAGCTTGAGCACCGCAAATGAGCTATTTGCAGCGCTCCGGGAGGGCCGGGGCGGAGTTGCTAAGTGCAGGGGCCCAGCTCTTCCCTGGAGTGCTCCAGCCTGGGACCACCCACGGGGATGCCAGACCACAGATGACCAAAGTCTGGACTATAGGGGTCCAACCTGTATTCAGTACCACTAGAGACGTAAAAGTAGACATGTTAACCAAGGAGCCTGGGCTCATCAGTTAACAGTTCTCGGTTACTCGCAGCCCGCCCACCCCTCTGCATCACGGCTCCCCTAAGTCAATGCTAAATGGTTATTCAGTATGTCTCCAATATATTTACCTAAATAAATGCATTTTAAAATCCCTAGATGCCACACAATTACCTCAGTTACTTCCCTTCTGCAGAGGGGGCAGATTAGTTAGTGTGTGATAAATACTGGGAAATGTTGGTTTTTTTAAAATTCTGAACCACTGAATGAATGGGGCATATGGTCTTTAAACATCTAACCTCTGTAATTTCCATTCTACCCTAGGACACGCTGGCATATGCCACAGCCCTGTTGAATGAGAAAGATCAGTCTGGAAGCAGTAATGGCTCAGAGAGTAGTCCAGCCAATGAGAATGGAGACAGGTATCTACAACAGGTAAATAATAATAATAATCCTGTCTCGTGCTAAGAATTCATTATGAATGATGAAAGCAGTGGGCTTCGTGCTGAGAACTCCCAGTACTGCACACTTTATCTAGTGACTGGATTTTAAAACCATGATACAGACAGAATAAGCCTGACTGCAGTCAGGTAGCTAACATTTCACTGTGTATCTTTGAAAGAACCAGGCGTGTACTACCATCATTATTTTTGTGTTGAAAGGGCTCTGAGTCTCCCATGATGATTGGTGAGCCTAAAAGTGACCTTGATGATGTTGACCCTTAGAGGATACCTACGAACTGAAATATTTAACACCTGGCACCTTTTTTGAAACTGGAATCCCATCGCTTACCTTCAGAGGAGTCTGGCGAGAGAATGCTTTACAAGAATCAGTGGCCACCCAGAAGGATTTTATTTCCTTCCGAGTTAAATGCATTCTTCATCTGTGAAGGTTTAGGAACTTTAATGCTGCAAAGAACTCCTGTGGTGGCTAGTGTGATTATCCAGAAAGGATAAAAGTTTGTCAAGAAGATTTTATCAAATACAAAAAAGCTAGTGGTTGAAACTTTTATGATGTGAACATTAAATGAGTGAATGTAAAACTGTTGCTTTTTCTGTGATGCTGCAAAAAAGATTCTTTTGGGTTTTATACAGAAAAAAAAAATCAGTCTGCCTTTAGGTATGGAGGGCAAATTTTTAATCTTTCTGATAATATTGGATAGGAATATTCAAAATTATGTAAAGATGTGTGATGACTTACATTTACATTGTAAAATATTAGTTTAAGAATCAGTCTACACAAGGACCTTTGTATTTAATATGTCTCCCCACTGATTTGTATAGCGCCTGACACAGCTCACTACTGGGAGGGTTGTGATTCCTTATAGAATGACTTTGGCACAAAAACTCTGGATTGGTGAGCCTTTTCTGATAACCTTCTAATATCAAATTGGGAAAAGCAATAAAAAAAGCTGTTTTCTCTAGTAACACAGGTGTGTATGAAATGACATAGGTGGGTTTAAAAAAATTTAACGTTTAAAAAGAAAAAAAGCACTTTAAGATTGAATTGTTGCAGTTTGACTCCATTAAATCATCTTTTTTAAGATTTGGAGACATATTGAATAAACTGTAGTCTTAATCATGTGATCTGCAATCATTTACTTATGCTTTGAAGTTACTGAGAAAGTTGGTATTGGTTGTATATGATGATTAATTCCTTGAGTGAGTTGGGGACATTGTTGTGTGGATTTTATAATAATTTTAATGCAGGGAAAGAATGAGTTGGCTTTGTATTTTCACTTGATCAGGCAACATTTAAAATACCACAGCTAGGTTTATTTGCTCATAAATAACTGGAAACCAGTTGGACTATATGAGCAGAACTTTGTTTTCCATGTTGAATGCAATTCAGTAATTTCTAATAGCTTGGGATACTAGCTTCTTTTGTGCCAATTGAGTTTTCATATTTGTACATTTTGCATTTTCAGTTTGTCACATTGTCCGCACTGCTTTTGCCTTTATTTATGGATTCTGCCTTACTTTAAAAAAAATGCACAGAAATGGGGGAAATCTTAAGGAGTGCCTGCGTACCTTCAAAACGGATAAATTTGCCAAGTCAAAGGCACAACCAGCCAAAAAGTGCCTTTTTTTTCTTTTTACTTTTATGTACCTCTGTTAAAACAGGAACTGGCAGATGGCTTTTCACTGTTGTGCACTAATCTTGAAATTAACCAGTCATTTCATTGTTGAAGCAACCATCCCACATGATTTCAGCTGTACAGCTCTATAACTTATTGCAGTTTAGAGAACCCGTGTCAGAAACTGCATGTTCAAAATAAGAATGGCATTGTAGTGGATTTTTTTCAAAACAATGTCATCGAAACATGA
Organism: Apalone spinifera; assembly: GCA_030068395.1. Classification (NCBI taxonomy): domain Eukaryota; kingdom Metazoa; phylum Chordata; order Testudines; family Trionychidae; genus Apalone; species Apalone spinifera. The sequence continues at coordinate 49,202,568 of JANRFK010004893.1, forward strand.
CAGAGTTAGCATATTTTATAAATGTTTCTGATAACATTCTGGGAAATTTTAAATGTGATGTTTTAAATTAATAAATTCATTTCACATTGACACCTCTTTCCCCACCTTCCCTGTTCCTTCCTAACAGATCATAAATCATCTCCGAGTCAATATACAGTGGTGATGTCAGTGTTGTTCCTAGGGGCCAGCATCAATTATCACTTCAGATCCCTATTATTTCCTATGGAAACTCTGCCCTCTGTTACTGCAGGCCAAAGTAGCATCACTTGCGAAACTGCATCAAGATGGCTCAGATCACCACTGTATATTCCAAATCAGTGCAAACTTCCTAGTTCTGTTCATGCTTGTATAGAGCCGATGGCTATAATTTTCAGTAAGACAATACTTTGGTTTCCAGCTGCTGTCATTTGAACCTGCTGAAGATTTTTTTTTTTTTTGAAAATATAGTTTGACAAAACTAGCTTTTTGTGTAAATTGTGATGTGTTTCTATGTTGTAATTTTTACTGCCAATCTTTTGGATGAAAATGTTTTTATACATCTTACAGTATGTTCAGTAAGGGATCAGCCATAGCATTCCTGTGAGCTCTTTGGGATACATTTTTCCAGCTAATGCATAGACATTGGTACTGGAAAAAA
>JANRFK010004893.1:49203304-49216122 GCA_030068395.1 Apalone spinifera
AGCTGGTGCTGGGGGGAGCTAGCCAGTTCCCCCAGCACCATCTCCACGGGGGGGATGGGAAGTAGATGTGCCGCAGGGAAACAGCGCTAGCAGGTACTGCTTCAGTCCCTACTTGCACCAGTCCGACTGCTGTGCCTCTGCCTTTTTAAATGTAGCAAGAGTTGCAGGTGGCTCTTGCTGCCTTAAAAAGGCAGAGCTGAAGCAGGGATAGCAAGAGCCCTACCCCTTATCCACTAATTGAGTAGTTGATTAATCAAATTGTAACATCCCTAATGCCTGGTAATAGGTTTTAATGACCATCTGCATGTCTCTTCTCTGCTTCCTTACAGCAGAATAAAATCACTTGATTAGCCTGGCTAAGAACTTTGAATATTTTGCTTGACACCTAGCAGGATTAGCTGGCAGTTACCAGAAGACCAGACTCTAGAGTGATAACTTCTGTGTGTGCATGATTCATAAAACAGTGGGACGCCGGATATTCTAGTTATGCTGGTTCAAAGGTGTGATTTGTATGAAAACCTGGAAACAAAACGCTGTTGTAGTGGTGTTATATGCACTCAATCTTCCTCTTTATATGAAAAGCTTCACAGTAGGTAAGTCACAACTCTACATTTCTTAAAGAAACAAAGCCCTTCCTGACAGATGTCTGTGCCCTGCATCCTGTGGATGAATGGTCTACTCAACGAAGTAAAAGCAAAGCATCTCTCATCTCTGTTGAGAATCTTCATGCTTGATCAAGGCTGCCATTTCCCATCATGTTAATTACTTGGTAGGAGGAGTCCAAGCCTTTTAGAATATGCACTAATGTGAAATCTACTGGTGTTGTAACAGTTGACCATTTGGAGCGCCAAGCAAGCTGTTATGCTACACTTCTCTGGTCTTGAGCATTAGGAATTCTTCTCATCCCTTCACCAAATAGAATGATGCATTTTGCTCATGTATCAACCATGAAAGAGAGCAGATGGCAGACAGGAAGATGTTCATAGGCTCCAACATGCCCTAGCATGCCTTAGGATATTATAAAATACCAATTTGCCATAGGTAATGCTTCTAGTGGCAGTTACGTGGCTCAAGAGAGAATTGCCCCTGTTGCTACTACTTGTGTTTCTGTTCAGACAGAGCAGCAATTATTCACTGCCCTATCTACCATTTCTGGAAATCTAATTTTGATCTTCTTGGTTTAAACAATGAAATATCAGATTAGCACAATAAAGTGGGCATAATTTTCCATGCCCCTTGTTGAGCTTTTATTAAATGTTTCTACTCTTTAAGAAACAGGCTTGGTCAGCAGGATGTCTCTTAACTACTTAAGTTGAAGTGAAAAGGGTTTTTTGCATCTTTCCTCATGTAAATGTTCTGAGATCAAAATCCAGCAAGCTGCTTCTGCTTGCTTAAAAGAAAAACACTGCACATGCTTGAATCTTTGCAACAATCCAATCAGAACCCTGACAGCTCTAACATAGGCAGGCATAGGTTAATGTTCTATTAAAACTGTTATCTGTAAGGAAACTGAATAACTTTTGGAAACATCTCAGGTTATCTGATCTGTAGCAGTATGTTTGATTTCCTAATGTTAAGTATGCAACAATGCTCAGGGTATTTGCAGTTTAGTCAAGACAATTAAACCCTTTTATACAGAACAGTCCTTGCTTTCAATGTCTTTATGATGAAGCAATTCCCTGGGGAGGAGCTTTTATGTGGAATAAAGTCTTTCTGTACTATCTTCAGATGTGGTATAAGCAAGACTTGGTGATCTCAAGAATAGCCCAGGTGAGACAGTAGTCAGTTCTGTAGCTAGCCCACTTAACTGTATTAGTCAAACTAATCTGTAATCCATGTTAGGTCAAATTGTACCTTGGTGGTAGACCACACAAAGCACCATATTAAAAAAAAAAAGACCATTTAAGTAGAGCACTAGCTTTGTTCCTTGTTTAGGGCTCAGAGGAAAGAGAATTTTGACCAAGAACTCACAACAGATGCCAGGTTCAATGCCAAGCTGCTATTTTCTCTCTTCCTGCCCCACTGCGTATTACATGTACTTCAAGTAGAAGTTTGTGAGAAGCCCTCTTTCCCATCACATGCCTACTCTTGGTTGTTTGCTGTTGTCTTGCAACAGTTATCTGCACTATAAGTAGCCCCCTTTTTTGTTTTTTGCTAGATGTTTTTTACTTTAGTATGCAGTTCAGGTAACTGACTTCTCAGCAGAATCATACCCAAGGCAATTTAATTCACTTTCCCACTTCCATTGTGGGCTGTCCTGAGGTGTGTGGTTCAAACCTTTTACCTGTTGAAATATCCCAACTGTTCCTGCATAAAAACTCTATGCAGCAACACCATGTATTTCTGAACTAGAGCACTCATCTGATACTGTCTATAGCTACACATGAGAGAATAACAAGTTTTTCAGTTAGCTTTCGAAGCTGCTTTTACTGTATATCCATAATAAGTAAAATGACAAATTGAATAGAAGCAAATCAGTGGATGCCTTTTAATCAAAGGGAAAACACCCTCTGCTATTAACTGGAAGGTCTTATTTAAAGCAAAACAAGGTTTATGCAGCTCATTCACCAGTACTGCTGTATGTTGGTAAATGTGTAAACTTGTGTAACTTACTTCCCATAGCCTAACAGCTTGCAGGGTACAAGGTCAGTAACTTTGCCCTACTGTTACCTCTCCTGGGAGGCTGTGTAGTGCTCCTCGGTCAGAGGGACACAGAATGACTAATGTGTCCAGGCTCTTTCAGCCTGTCATTAAGGGATAATGGTGCAGTTGGGAGTGACCCTTCCAGCCAACTGTGGGTCCATGTAGCCAGCTGAAAATAGTACTGCCTGAACTTTACCTGAACCAAAATGTCTATGGCCAAGTCCTATTTTATGGCCAATATGACCTATTTTAAATGCACTAGTGTGAGCTAAGTTTGTGTACTCCCTTGTAGCTTTACCACAGAACCTACACTCTAAGCCTGAATTCTGGCTCATGGTTCTGTACTGAAGTCTAACCTCCTTTGCAGTTGTGTGAGTGACCTGATCTGTCATCTTCCTTGTCAATATCAATGGTTTGCACCAGACAAGTTCCCTGTTAGGAGGATGATTGTTCACACTGCTGCATACAATGGGTTACCTCTAGCTTTAATCTCTTTGCCATTTTACACTGACTGCTGAGTATATAGAAGAAGTCCAAGTAGGGGCATACATTTTTATTTTAAAAAAGACACACAAAATGCTGTTTATAAAACTTGAATAAATATTTTCAAGATACAAATGTAAAAACCACAGTACCATGAAAGCTCTTTATAAAAAAGAACAGTAATGAATCATAGCACATTTCAACCATATACACTTCTGAGAGGGAGAACCGGAAAGGAGACTACTTAAAGCAGTACAGTAGGCTGACCTTTAGTTTAAATTTCTTTTGCTCTTTAAAAAGCTAATAAGTAATAGCTGCCAAAAAATAGATTAAAATCTGATTAAATAAGGTGTTAAACTAGGTTACAAGCTTGACTGAGCACAAGCTGGAGTTTATTTGCTACACTATTAGGCTAACTTTTAGAAGTGGATGAGGAAGCCAAAGCTGCAAGAAGTGCTAAACTAGATTAGCTAGTGCTCAGGGGTATAGTTGAAATCTAACAAGCAATAAAGCCACATTGACAGTGCACGTGGTAACAGAGATTCTGGTTTTGTCTTAAACTACATGACAACAGAAATGAACACCCTCTGAAGATCACTAGTATACTCTGTTTACATAATCTCAATGCAGTGGGTTAGGGATTGTAGTGACATAAACCAAGCCTGCGTGAGTTACAGATGATGCAGATTAGCCTCAATACTCTTCCTAGGAATTCACACTGCATTCATCAGGGTAGTGGTTACCAACTCATCTCTGCTTGGGGCATAGAGACAGTGAAGTGGTAGTTTCAGTCCAGTTCTTAGTGGCCAAGAGGCTGTATCCCAACAATACAGAGGACAGACTGTACTATGCTTTGTGCATGATCTAACAGAAGATGGTTCAGTTACTTCAACAATGTAAACCTTGCCCCCCTTCAAGCTTACACGCATCCCAAATGTGGGACCTGCACAGAAGACCTCCATGCAGTGAGTGATCTGTGCATGGGGATAGTATGGCCTGGGAGGACTTCCAGCTAGGAGACCCAGTAGAGGACAGCCAAATTCCTACAACTGGGGTCTAATCCATAATGTTCCCCTCTGGTGGGTTTTCTGGGGGGATAATTCCCTCACCACCCATCTCTGCAGCAGCCAGCTGGAGGAGGCCATGGTTCTTCCCCCACTGCTCTATTGTGCACAGAGGCTTTGCTTTGCACCTTTGAGAGCAATGGCTGCTAGAGCCAGGGTTTGTAAGGCACATGGAGCACTGCTTGGAGGAAAGGAGTTATAGAAAGATCCTAAGATACATTAAAAAGATCCCTGCAGGGTTTTTGGGCTAATTGCAAGTCAGACAGCACAGGCCCTATGTGGCACCTCCTGGAAGACCCATCTGACTGCACAGTCCCAGCCCTAGGGGGACTAGGGTGGCTTTAAGGCACATTGTGATCCCTGATTCTCAGCCTTTGCAGCAGAGCAGGCAGCTCAGTCTCTTAGAGATTATAGTAGCCCCTACAGCAGGGGTGAGGAATCTTTTTAGGATTGGGAGCCCTGACCCACCAAAAAAAAAAAAACCACACACCCCAGGCAGGGGCCATATGAAAGGGAGAAGCAAAAACACCCACCTCACTGATTGGCCACAGGCAGAAAGCACTGCCTCAGCTTCCCCTCACACCACAGAATGTAGGAGGGCCCAGGCTAGTACATGTTGGGGCGGGGGGGAGAAAGCCTCCAGGCAGTGCTTTACTGCACCAACAGAGGAGGAGCTGCAGCACAGAGTCACTTCCCCACCAGGCAGAGCCCCTAGACTGGACTGGCTTTCCTGATCAGCCCATGGGGCTCCAGGGCTTAAACTCCCCACTTCTGCCCAACAGTATTGCCCGACTGTCACTTTCTGCACTAGAGGATGTAGAGGGCCACATGAGACCAGTCCCTAAGCCAGAGGATCTTTCCCCCTTACCAAATCCAGGTCTTTCGTGGCCCATCACTACCAAAGCAGGAGGGAAAATCTGGCTTCAAGTGCAGAAAAAGAATGAGGTGGTAACCACAGAATGCTGCAGAGAAAACAAAGGTACCTAGCAAACTTCACACTGAGAACAGGGAAGAGGTTTGCTGACCTGCAATAAAATACACCACCATAGGTCACCCTCAAAACCCTTGACTGACACAGACTCTAACACAGCTGCTTTACATGCAGGAGTTGTTTCTGTTACTGTTTGACAGGACTTCTTGCCAAATGTCACCCTGCTAGAATGCATATGCAGTAAATTAGGCAGTTTCATGGAAGAAGGGAGGGAAAAAAACCCATTCATCCTCATGGCGCTGGGATCGAGAGTTTCCAGACACGAATGGCCTTTACATTGTAGGTGTGTTATGACTCCCACCTGCAAGCAATGACTGATTCTTGTTTAATCAGGCAGCACTGGCCAAAGGGAGGAGTAGCCTGAGCGCTGCAATCCAGAAAGATGGTGGTTTTGGAATGTGTCTTGGTGGAATGTTGGATTTGTCCCAGCAGGAGCACCTGGTGGCCACAGGCAAGGTCCTCACTAGTAATTGGAACTGTGCTTGTCAGCTTCCAAATGTCTGCTTCTGCAGCAGATGGCGATGGCTGCTGCCCCTTTGCCCCCAAGGGCACTCGTTACCACACAAGTGTCATCCACGGCATAGGCGCCAAGGGTGCCAGGACCCCAGGAATACGCATTGCAGCCGGTCAGAGTCCAGCCATCACCACAGGACACTGCCACCTGCCAGGAAGAGGGACAGACTCGCTCTCAGGACTGGGATAAGAACGGACAGCTTTGTGTATTTCAGTGGCCGGAGTGAGACACAGTAAAGCAGCTTTCAGGGCAGGTGGGGGGGATGGAAGAACCATTAGGTCGTCGTAAGAACGATGGCTATAGCCAGGAAAAGGCTTCTGAAAAGGCCTCCAGTGACTGGTTCTGCTTACCTTTTCTTGGAAGCCCAGAGGTGAGTGTTCCTTCACCTTGCATTCAATGCTGGGGGCGTGGCAGCAGGAAGTATGCACAGCCACATCCACTCTACCAACGCATTGGTGCTGTCCGGTCTCCATCCCGAGAATGGGTCTGACACCGTCACTAAACTCTCCAGCAAGAGAATGGGAACTACAGCCTGCCGAGAGCACAAAATACTTCAAGGTGAATGCGCAAAGCCTGCAATCCGGGGTCAGGGATGTCGGCGTCTCTTAAAAACCATGAAGCAGAAAACAGCATGCATGGAATGGTGTAGGCCAGGGCACATCTCTGCCACGGCACCTCAATCCGGGCATGAATGCTCCCGAACATCAAAAGGGGCTGCTCTAGAGTGGGAGCTGCCACTGAAACCAGCATGGTAATTGTGATACATGGACAATAGGGATATTAGATATTGAGTAACCGTACAAAATAGTCAGATACATGACTATTCAATAGTCCCTGGGGGTGGGGCCAGCAGCCAGTGTGCTCCTGACCCCACTCCCAGGGAGTCCCTTGTCACCCCATGCTGCTGCCTCTGATATAGAGGCAGCAGCACAAGGTGGCAGGCGGCACCAGTCCACAAGGGGAATCAGTTTAAAAACCAGCTCCATTCACGGACCAGCTGCCTGCTGCTCTGTGCTGCTGCATCCAATACAGAGGCGGCAGCTGCCCTTGTCCATTGCGCGAGGGGGGAGGGTGTCAAAAGTTCCCTGCAGACAAAGGCTGCTCCTTGGGACACAGAGGAGCCTCTGTCAGCAACGAACTTGGACCCACCCCCCCACAGACAGAGAGGCCGATAGAAGCAGCAGTGCAGAGCCGGCGGTGGGCGAAGCCAGCTTTTAAGCCAGTTGCCCCCGCTGAGAGGGCAGGCAGATACGGTGTTTGTGGGGAGCCAGCTTTTAAGGCAGCTCCTCACAGGCACTGGCTCCTACTCCCCCCGCCCACCCTGTTGCTATCTCTGTATCAGAGGCAGCAAGGGAGAGGAGGACATGCATGTAGTCGACAAGATTAACCAATAAACCTGGGCTTATCCGTTAATCATATAGTCAACTACACGTTGACATCCCTACTGGACAATACACTCTGGAAGGTAAGATGAGACCCAAACATTTTACCCTGCTTAGGTCATAAGTGTTTCATTTCAGACATCAAGGCTAACAGGATCCATTTTGCAAACCTCCAGCTATCCAGGAATTGGAACCTACAAACAGCCAGAGTGTTTTGAGTCACTGAACCTGTCTGTATGCTAAGGGAATAAGCATGTGTCGCAATCAGCCCTGTGAGGAGAGCGTGAAGTATTGGGAACATATCAGACTAAAGCATCAGTTTGGGAATTATCAAACCAACCTCTGCAACGCACAAAAATAAATCCAGGAACCTCCAAGCACTTTACAAATATTGAACTGAACTTCCTAAGGGGATGTGGCAGGATGATTCTGATTGTACATGTGACTGATCAGCTAGGCAGAGAGGATGTCTGATAAATTCTGTGACGTTTAGAATTAATTCTAAGACTCCCATGAGTTCCTTTAAATTGCATCTCTCATTTGCAAAGAACAGGCCGGGCCAGTTTCACACCACAGAGAGCAAGGCTCCACTAGTTATCCTCCGCAAGACAGCTATCGGTACCTGTCAAAACGTGGTTCTCCTTGGAGCAGCCCACTCCAGCTGTCAAAGTACCATCCACAGCCTGGGAACTGGTGTGAATCTGGCAGTCAGCTTTGGGCCAAATGCAACACCTCGCTATAGCATAGACTCCATGGCCACCAAATGCATTGTGGGCCACACACTGCTTCCTGCCTCCATGAACCTACAATTCAGAAAGCACCATTGTAAGGTGATGTTTTGGACTCTCCTAGTCCCTACCCACTGGCACTGCAGGAGCCATCAGGTTGTTCCCCACCCATGCTGGTTTGTAAATCCGACAGCACCCCACCTCTCCCCAGGGGGAGCATCACCTCTATACGCTCTCCTCGCCGCTTGCCGTTCGGGGAGTAGCTGGAGCAGCTCAGCATCTCCTCGTTCCTGCTGCATCGCACGATGCCTGTTGCAGAGCGCGCCGGCCCAGACTGGGCAGACCACAGAGAGCGGCAGTACAGCTGCTCCTCTGAAAAAGGGATGGCTCAGTCATTAGTCCTGCACAGCAGGATTGCTTCAAGTCTGCCTGCACCCTCAGTAGCACAGAGGCAAAGTGACTGTACAAGGGGCCATGTTCATTCAGGAGTGTAGGTAAAGTGACAAGGAGCCGGCTCAGTTCCTCTCAAAGCAGCGCACCTAGCTGATCCTTTGAATGCGAGCCAGACTCGCTGCTCTGGGCCCGCAGAAACTCCCACCAGGTTGCCAACTTCCTAATGTCTGAAAACCAGACCCCCTCCCCCATTGCTCTGCCTACAACCCCAAGGCCTTGCTCATGGTTTGCTCACTGCTCGACTCCCACCCTCTCCCCTACCTGTTTGATCCTTTCTTCCTTCTCTCCCCCACCTGGGCTTCCTCTGCTCCTGGACTGGGATGGGGGCTGCTGCCTGCCCACAAAATACAGGTAAGGAGGTGTCCCCTGCTAAACAGGTCACACGGAGAACGTACCTTATGCTTACAATACAATTGAACCCAAAGCCAGCCTGTGTCTGCTAACTCGGGCTAGAGCTAAAGGGCTGTTTAAGGGCCATGCAGATGCTCTGGCTGCAGTCCCTTCACCTGAACATCTACACTGTAATTACACAGCTGACATGGGCCACCTGTGGGGTTTTCACTGCCATGCACACTAACCAGCAAGGAGAGCTCCAGCCCCTAAGTGCGCGTCACTTCAGTCATGCACCTCTCAGCCTTAGCAAAGCCATGCTGCCACCTGGAGCCTATTTCCCTTTGCTGCACAGTGGCGCCACGTAGCACTTGTGACTCACCTGTGGTGAGTTTGCTGGGCAGTCCTGCCACTCTGTTGGGTGTGACCAGCCTCTGGTCTTCAGGAAACCAAGCCTCATTGATAACGTTTTTGGTGGAGAAATGAATTAGCTTTTGCCTCAGCTCAGAGAGCGTCAGCGTGGAGTCGATGTTCAGAACCATGGCTGCGAGGCCTAGGAGAGAAGTACATGCACCATTTCCATCTTAAAACACTGATTTAAATGTGAAAACATGCGTAGAAAGCCCTGCTGAACATGCAGGGCAGCAGCCCCGTGTTTGCTTTTATTAAAGTAGCCTTTCAAAAGCTCTTGAAACAGATTTCACCTGGCACCCCCATTGGCTAGTCAAAAAATCAAGTCTTCATCACACTTGTAGTTGCACTGCAGCGACTTCTGTTCAGAACCACCCACCTTTCAGAGGGGAAGAGACAGACATGACCACCTACCTACCATAGATCATTAGTAGGGTTTGAACCCAGGCTATCTTGCACTAAAACCATGAGCTACAACTTCCTAAGCTAAAAGTCTACCACCCCCCGGTAGCTATCACCATCTCCCAAGCTTCTTTTGTAGATCAGCCACTACCCTGGGACAGAGACCCTTATTGAGGTCATGAATGACATGCACACTGCCCTTGGAGATCTGCACAAATACCCGTGACGATTGTCTAAACCAATGTTTCCCAACCAGTGATAAGAGTACCCTTAGGGGTACTCGAGAGAAGTCTGGGGGGGCATGTCAACACCACTGAAATTTGGAGAAAACTGAATTTTTTTTTAAGTTTTACAGCGTTATTATTTTTGTACTTTTTACACCCAAAAATATCATTGCGTATTGGGCTACGATTAAGTTGTTTAAACAAATGTGTTGCAATGGTTGAAAAAAATTGTGCGTCTGAAAATTGTAGGTATTGGGGGTACCTAATTTTTTCTTTTAAAGGGGGTACCTTATTAAAAAAAAATTTGAGAAACTTTTGGTCTAAACACATCACAGGGTGTACCGAAGATGGAATGTTGGGAATATTCTGGGATCCTCAGTTTCCCTCAGCTTTGTACTGCAGAGTGAAGGTTACAAAGCTACTCTTGGGACAGAGCAAGGAACACAAGACGTTGCATCACATAACTGCCTGGGGAAGGTGGAATGAATGGGGCTGGCTGAAACCAACCCATATCCAGGAGGACTGAGGGAAAAAAACCAGTGGCAATTGCCGTGGTCAGAACATTCACAACTAGCAATCAACCAGGAGGAGATTTTCCCCCCACCCAATGTCAGGGAAGCAGAGCAAAGAACACAACTGGAGAATCAAGAGAGAAGGTGTCAGGCCCATGGACTGAGGTGGCCTTTGGAGGGAGGCACACAGACCTGGGACCAAGCATTGGCCCAGATGGACTCTCAACCTTTGCCTCTCTTTGCTAACCTAGGGACTGTGAGACGCTGTAGGGCAGGCGACTACTAAATTGTTTGCTTGTTCTGGAGAAGCTGCCCGTGGTCGCTGCATACACTGAGAGCACTGTGCCCCGAATCAGACAGTACAAGCCTCCTACAGGAGTCTGGCTTGATTGGATTCACAGCCAAGAACCATGAAGAGAAACACAGATCATTCGCGTCTGCAGGCCCAGGTTCAAAGACTTGGAGGGCCCAGGCCACTAAAAGAGGTCACAGCCAAAGGAATGGTCACAGGCTGGGGCATATGACACACCGTGAATCCATGACTCATGGTTACTGGGTAAGTGATGCCACTGTACTAAATCAGAGCTCCATGAGGAACTGGGCCTCCTCACATCCCAGATATCATGCCGCCTGAGTCAGTCATGCTCCAGAACAGCAGCATCCTTCCAGTTCTCGCGCACCGATGAACGAACGAATGACAGAAATCCCGGCTTTTCAAAACAAATTCTTCCAGCTGGGTCCACGCTTAAAATCCTTAAACTAGACATCCATGCCGAGACATCAAGTACACACTCAGGTTTCTTCTTCCATCACTGGAGATCAAGGGGATGCAGGAGGCAAGAATCACCTAGAGAACCACAGGTCTCTGCAGCCCCATCTCCACTGGCTCAGCTTCAAGAAGGATTCATCCACCTCACTACTTCCATTAAAAATATTAATGGTATAGGATACAAAACTGTGACCATCTGGGACTATGTTCCCCGAGCATAACCTGCCATCGAATGGAAAGCATTCTTCTTCGTCGTAAATGTTTTCTCTCCTTCTCCTGCCTGTTCATCCCATATGGACCCACATTCTACAGGCACATGGGGACACAGTATGTATTTATGGTCTAAGATGGAAACGTGGTGGCAGTTAACAGCACTCAGCCTCAGGCCCAGGAACCCACAAGCATATAATAGACCGTAACCCGCAGCTGGGTGCATCTCACTGCTTCATCAGGGTGCAGGCATGGATTTGCATGAAGCCGCTTTGTAAGGCTGGAGAAGGGGCAAGAGCAGAACCTGCTGTAGCTAGACAGTACAGGGATGGTGTTCCCCAATGTGGCCCAGATGACAATAGGTCTATACTGCAAAGAAAAACCCATAGCACAAACTCTGAGGCTGGGTCAACTACATAAGGGTTGAAAGTCTTAGGCTCTGGGGCTAAAATGGCTGCATTAATGTTTCTGCTTGGGCTGGAGCCCAAGCTCAAACAGAGGTGGGGGGGGGTTGGAACACAAGTTCCAGCCCAAGCAGGAACGTCTATACTGCTATTTTTGCTCCTCCTCCCTCCTCTGCCCCCCAATCTGTCAACTGGCTCGTGCCCTGAACCCAGGTGCCATGGGATTTTCTTTGCAGTGTCCATGTACCCACAGTCAAAGCAGATGGTAGCTCTAAGCCATAGTGGTCCTGGTGCCACACTCTTGAGTAGTGGGGCATCAGGCCACATGCTCATGGCTTGTAGCCATGTCCCCTGTAGTTCTATCTTGTGCCTTTCTCCAGGGCAGCACCATGTCTGCAGGGCCCTACCTGCACTGCATGATCTAAGTCACCTTCCGGCAGCCTCGTAACAAATCACCTCATTGTAACCAAGCCCTGTCTTTTCCTTATTCCGAGACACACAGCAGTTGTTTTCCGACAGGGAGAAAACATGGCTCGGCTTTGCAGCACAGATGTATTACACAGCAAGGCCTAGAAGCCCCAGGGGAGATCAGGCCTCCATTGTGCTAGGCACTGTACAAACACATAACAGGCGGTGCCCCCCAGAGCTCTCACGCTACACAAAAAAAGGACTATTATCCCAGTGTCACAGATGGTGAATTGAGGCACAGAAAACTTAAGTGACTTCCCCCAGGTAGCACAAGGCTCCACCACAGACTCCAGGAACTGAACATGGCTCTCCCGAGTGCAACACCTCCCCTCGGAGGTAGGACTCATGTTTTAACCACATCCCTCCCGGTGTGATCGAATCCAGTTCTGCACAGGCTTGCACTTATGCTAGTCAATGCAGTGTGTTTTGCTGGGTATGGTTCATTTTACACTTGGTCACACAGCCACTACTGCCAGATCCTATGCCTGCATTTAAAAAAATAAATAAAAAATAAATAAATAATCAGTTCACCTGCTACATGTGCAGCAGCCTGGGATGTCCCACTCTGGGAAGTGAAGCAAGTACTACAGTCGCTGGAGGCCCCAATGATATCGTCACCGGGGGCAAAGACATCCACACACCGGCCAAAGTTTGTTCCTAAGGTCCCCATGGAGGCAGGCTGGTCCTGGAAATCGGTTGCCCCGACAGTGATCACCTAAGGGTTACAGTGTAATGAGGCAACTAGGACTTCGGCAGCAGACGGAGGGTATGGGACGTCAGTGTGTGTTGGGGCCAATTTAAATGATTGACAGGCATCTTTGGGAGGAGAG
>JANRFK010004893.1:49237023-49248722 GCA_030068395.1 Apalone spinifera
TCAGTGTTCTTGCGCAAGAACTCGCAGCCAGTGTAGACAGGCAGCAAGTTTTGCGCAATATCGTACCAATGTAGACACAGCCTAACAGTATTAGCCCAGCTGTGCCGCTCTAAGCTTATAAGTATAGACATGGCCCCAGTCATGAACTGAGGGGGTCTTGTGCTCTTGTTTTGAAGTAGGTTCTGACTCCTACAATAACTAGACTAGGAGCAGGTCTCCTGGTGCAGGTAAAACAAGGACCATTTGGTTAGCGCTTCATTGCTGAACCCAGAGCTATAGACAAGGCCAGCGGCGAAAGACTGGACAGGTGGTTTCCCTGTATTTACAGCCTTGGGGAACCTGTTCCAGTGAGCTCGGTGGTTCAGTATTTAGGCCAGACAGGCTCAGAAGGTTTCAATGACCATCTGCTGGTTCAACAAACTGCAGGCCAGGCTTGTCCATCACCGCTAGAGCTGTCCCAGATGGACGTTGTCAGAGCCATCTACTCCGCCACTAGCTCACCCAGCCACGTGGAGCCCTGATGTAAAAACAAGCTGAAATCCCAAAGCAGGGGCGTCATCTCCCCCTGGATGCTCTCGGCCAAGGCATCCCTTTGAGGCTCTGATGCCAGCTGCACCAGATATGTATTATGAATGTATAAACGTGCCCGTACGGGTCAGCACTCCCTTCCTTTCGTAAGCGGTGCCCCACATGCCAGGTGCAAGGTTTGAGTCACAAGGAAGGGCTCTGGTGGGCATTTTCCAATGGGGGTGCCTAAAACCCTACCCAGGCACTTCACGAAGCGACCTTTGAGATCGATGGCAGCTCAGGCTGGGCTGCCCTTTGAAGCTCAAACCTGCTAGTTACCTGTCTCGGGGTGAAAACACCAGCACGCTGTGTCGTCACCAGCTGAGCTCTGTTCCTGTGTCCCTGCCTTCACCACCCTATTGTAAAACCAAAGCTTTTCCTCTCTGCTGACCCCACCTATGCTGTCTGGGGGGCAAAACCTGGATTCCCATCACCGTGGGGGTGTTTCAGAACCAAGAGGAGAGATCCACCCCCTTCCCCAGCTTGGTGCTGCTGCCAGAGAAAAAGATTCTCCTCCTACACCCAACCAGACAGCCCCGTTACTGCAGCCCTCCCACGGGCCCCCCAAGGAGGGCAGCTGGGAGCATCTGCATAGCACTTACCCTGAGCTGATCCTCACTAGCACCCGATCAAGTGGGCTGTGCAGGAGCTAGACCCTAGAATTTATCAATTGATGGACAACCCTTCACAGCCGGACTGTTCAAACCTGTGCTAGGAGACTGTCCCTGCCCCCAGCTCTTTGCATTTAAATAGAATAATAGAATCATAGAACACTAGGACTGGAAGGGACCTCGAAAGGTCATCGAGTCCAGCCCCCCGCCCTCATGGCAGGACCAAATACTGTGGTCAAATAGCCAAAGGGTAGGAGGGGAATAGGCACAGAGCAGGAGTGACTTGCCCTAGCTCCCAGGGCAAGCACATTGGTGGCAGAGCTAGGTCTCCAGGGTCCCAGCTGAGTGCCCCATGAATGTTGGTTTTTACTGCTCGCAATGTCTGTGGGCTCTTCGGCTCCCTTGACTTCCTCCAGCACCATGTCAAGGTTAGTTCCTAGGACTGTGCCCACCAACAGCTGAGACGTACTGTTTTTAATTTCATGCAGGAATGTCTCCTTTCCTACAATATTTAACCGCCACTGATAGTCTGGACTGCTCTGTTAATGTAAGTGTCGTCCCCTTCGGAACTGCCTCTCTGGGGCTGTCTGTTAATGGGTAGCGGGCCCAAAAGTTACTGCGCTAACAGTCGTGGAGTGGGAGCTTTGTCAACACAGCTGGCCCCCTGAGCTGGAAGGACCTCCTCTTAGAGCAAGGGGGCAGCCCAGTTGCTGTGTTCACTGGTCTCTCTGCTGAGTCTGCCAGCAATGGCGATTGTAGCTGACACTTCCTAGAAGATGGACTGAAATGGCCAACTCAGCTGCTGTGGTGATGGCCCCATGTAAGAAGCTAGAGAACTCACTTCATGTGGGACAGAATAGCTATGAAATGCCAAGAGCTGTTGCCACCAACACTGAATATGAACTGGAGACGTAAGGCTGTGTCCGACCCTCTGCAATATCTTGGAGACCCCGCTGAAGTCAACATGTCGTGCAGGGCAGAGTTTTACCCCTATTCAGTGTGTGTCCTGTTCCCAGCTGTCCCTCAGGACAGCTCTCCAACAAATAATGAAAAGATAAAACCCACAGTAATATCACAAACAGACCAAGAACGCCACCCTCGCCAGCAAGCTTACCCTGGATGTAACCAATGGTCCATGTGCTATCTGTCACGTGCGGCAGACCCAGAATGCCAGACAGAAACAGAGCGAGAGGAAAGGGAGGTTTTAGGGAGAAATCAAGAGCTGTATGGAAAGGGAAAGACTCAACTGAGACTTTGCCCTCCAAGTGTGATGAGTGAAGAAGAGGGGACAGCAGAGGAGCTAAGTAACAGGTGATTACCCAAGTAACAGGAGGACCTAAAGAAGGGTCATTCTACAACGTAAACAGCAGTTCAAGGGAAAATAGACAGCCAAGTGCAAACAGTTGGAATAATTGTTTTCTTTTTGACAGCAGTAGGCGCACCCAGCCAGCAGTATTTAGGAAACACTTTTCTTTTTACTCCCCACCTTGATCACAGAAGTGTCAGCCAGAAACATGTAAACACTGGCTAAAAGCCTGGCACTGGGGGACTTTTGCCTTGACTTCGGGATTTCAGGTAGGGTCAGTTTCTGGCCTTGGTTTTTACCTTCCAGTGTCTCTATGCAGGATGTAAAGGAGTATGTACCAAACCTTATTATGTGTATGGCAGTCATTCCTATGCAGACACATAAGAAGAGGAGGCTCCTGCCCCACAGAGTTCACAGCCGAGGGCACAAGTGAGGAACACCCACTGGGAGGGGGCGGACAAGGGTCTACGTACAGATGGCAAGGGGTGCAGCGTAAGCAAGGTGGAAAGGACGGTTCATTTTTGTTTGCTGTACATAAACAGGAAACAACCATGGTCTTAAAGACCTCTGCTGGCAAGTCACCACAGGGACCATTTTGAGAGTAGGTCTTGAGAGGCGATTGCACTAGTTCTGGATGTGATCCTCCCTGGGCCTTAGAGTCTAGATCAGATACAAAAGATGCCAATCGGGCTGTCCCTCCCAGACTAGAGGAGACAGCTAATTGTGCAGCATCTAACTTCCCTCCTATTCGCTACAGAGTTTGTTTTTTCTGCACTGTACTCCCTGGAGATTGCCTAGATTGGGACTGAGTGTAAATGCTCCACCGCTACCTCTGGCAGAGCTATGGGCTTCCCTAGGAAGGCTAGTCTCCCTGGATAGTACAGTTACCCCAATAAAGAGGCTGCATTTCCCAGTGAATGAGATTGAAAGGGTCCCATTCCCTGGGGCCCATCCCAGTAAGCTATCTCCCACTGAAGGAGAACATTCCACACATGATTTGTGTAGACCAGCTTTTCTCCATACTCATGACATCTGCCCCAAAGATACTGAAAAACTTGCCTCAAGTTTCAAAAATAACCAAGGGGTTTGGATGTCTCCATATTGGGTGACTGACTTAAGCTGCTGAAAAGGGGCCTGGTTTTCAGAGAGGGCTGAGGAGCCATCCACTGAAAGTCAGGACCCAGGAAGTGGTGTCATCCAAAAACAGAGACCCCAAATTTTTAGTCACTTCTGAAAATTTTGGCTAAGATATTTCTGAATGCCCTTCAAAACCAGAAGCATCCTAAAAACAACTATGCTGGACAGCACCAATGGTCCATCAAGCCAAGTCTACTGTCTTCTGGTAGTGGCCAGTGCCTGATGCCTCAGAGGGAATGAACAAAATGGGGAAATTCATCAATTTGATTATCTCCTGTCATCCAGTCCCAGCTTCTGGCAGTCAGAAGATTAGGGATACTCAAAGTATGGGGTTGCATCCCTGACCACCTTGGCTAATAGCCATCGATGGACTTTTACTACATGATGTATCTAATTCTTTTTTTTAAACCCAGTTATACTTTTGGCCTTCACAATATCCCCTGGCAATGAATTCCACAGGTTGACAGTGTGTTGTGTGATGATGTACTTCCTTATGTTTGTTTGAAACCTGTTGCCTGCTAATGTCATTGGGTGGCCTCTAGTTTCTTGTTAAGGGGTAAATAACATGCTCAATCTTTCCAAACCAGTCATGATTCCGTAGATCTCTAGTCTATAAGGGTACGTCTAGACTACATGCCTCTGCCGATAGAGGCATGTAAAATAGGCTACCTGACATAGTCAATGAAGCGGGGATTTAAATATCCCCGGCTTCATTAAATAAAAACAGCCCCGGGGCTGTGCCAGATCAGCTGATAAGGGAAGTCTTTGTCAACTGCTCCTGTAAACCTCATTTCACAAGGCATCAGTCAATAAAGGCTTCCCTTGTTGACTGATCCATGTCTTGACTGCTGTGCTGGCACAATACAGTGACCATTTTTATTAAGCCAAGGATTTGCCAATCTCTGAGAGCTAGAAGGGACCTTGAAAGGTCATTAAGTGCAGTCCCCTGCTTTCACAGCAGGACCAAGTACCATCCCTGACAGATTTTTGCCCCAAATGGTCTCTGCAAGGCTTGAACTCACAACCATGGGTTTAGTAGGCCAACTGCTCAAACCACTGAGCTATCCCTCCTCCCTTTTTAAAGTAATGGAGAGTGCCTATCATATTTAAATTTCCGTTTCAGTGACTTTGTCAGGTAGCCTATTTTACATGCCTCTGTTGGCATGTAATCTAGACATACCCTAAGAGACCCCTTAGCTGTCTCATTCCAAGATGAACAGTCCCAGTCTTTTTAATCTCTCTTCACATGGGAGCTGTTCCATGCCTTAATCAAAACATCAGCTAATAAGCTGTTGGTAAAGTGTATCTCTGTGATTTGTCCAGTTCCAGGCAGGACTCTGAAGGGCACATACAGGTCAAAGCGCCTTGTGGGCTGGGTGTCTCTATTTATTGTAAGCAAGCCTTTAAAAGAGGTTATGTTTGTATCTCCTCTGGTGCCAAACTAGGACTGTCTCTGACTACACGACTTAATCCCACCCTATCTCTATAGGAAACATTTAAGTGCCTCAACACCAGAGTTGCAGGTTTGGCTACTTACATCCCAGCTCTGTAGCCAGTCCACCTCCAGCTGAATCCTAAACTCTATCAGCATCTCCATTTTTCAGAGTCCCATCTCTCTATGTACCATCACTGGCCATGCTCACTGCTGCCTCCCTCTAGGTACCCAGCCACTCATCTCCCAGCTAAGCTCCAAAGCGATTCACAAACCAGAGAGGGACAGGCATTCCCCTGCCTAAGTTGCACACAGGACCCAATCTGGTAGATCTCCTTAGGTCAGGTCCTATTCAGAGCCCTGCAGGTGGAGGGGCAGTAATACCCACCTTATGACTTTTAGCCCAGGAACTGGAGCACTTGCCTACATTGTGGGAGGCCCAGGTTCAATTCCCCCCTGCTCCTACATAGCAGCGGGAGAAGCACAGGAGACTCCCACCTCTCAGGAGAGTGCTCCAACCACAGAGCTATGGGATATTCTCAGTCACCTGCTGAAGCTGTTACTCTTTGGATTAAATAATGCAAGAGTGTTTGGAGCAAGGGGACTGAATCTGGAGTTTCCCATCTCCCAAGTGGGAGCCTAAACTGCTGGCACCAGAGTCATTCCCACTCTCTCTGGCCCAATGACCATGTAAGTATTTCTCCCTGCTCTGTCCGCTCATTCAGTATTGATACCGAGCACCACAGCTTCAGGAGGAGGACTATGAAGGGCGTTCCACAACCAGAGCAGAGGAATTGTTCAGAGACAGGCTGATGGTTTAATAGGAGAGATGAGATGTAATGGAACCAAATTAAACAGCCTGGCTACGTCTACACTGCCCCCTCTTGTGTAAAAAATATGCAAACGAGGCAAAGTGGTGAATATCGTCACACTTCATTTGCATACTTAGTGAGCTGCCATTTTTGCACAAGGGGCTTTTGAGCAAAAAGGAGCCGTCTATACTGTTCCTTTTTGCGCAAAAACCCCCTCTTGTGCAAGAGCCATTCTTCCTCTCTTTTTCAGAAAAAACGGCTCTTGCACAAGAGGGGTTTTTTGCGCAAAAAGGAACAGTGTAGATGGCTCCTTTTTGCACAAAAGCCTCTTGTGCAAAAATGGAGCCTCATTAATTAAACAAAGGAGGTACGGCGATAGTCCAAACTTCACCTCCTTTCCATATTTTTTTGCGCAAGACATTTAAAAATAGTGGCGCCCAGGAACATGCAAATAAAGCCCGGGCTATTAAAATCCAGGGCTTCATTTGCAAGTTTGAATGCCTATATTAGCCTCCCTAGTTCGAACTAGGGTGGCAGTGTAGACATACCCTAAGAGAGCCATTTCTGAGGCTGCAAAACAGTGAGATTTGCTCTTCTCGTGGTATTTCTCTTTTCAGGATTGTCGTAGCATAAGGAAACCAAATAACACATTAATTCGCCTTCACCCAGGGCTCCCTTAGGCATTAAAAAAAACCTGTAAAAATGTAAATGCAAGACCCTATGTATAGGACACCACCACTCTCAGATTCCCAAGCACCCCTTAGAATTAATCTGTAAAGATCTTCAGTTCCAGTGGCCTGAAGAGTGAATGACCTTGTGAGGCAACAGCCTAGTTTTCAAGTGTGTGATCCTGTTGAATGAAAGCTGGGTACACGTGTGTGTCATGGCCTTTAGCTCAAGTGCAAATCAAGGACTCTGTAATTAGCTCCTGTGGCAATCTCCAGCCATACACAACTTACTCACATGATAAAATGAAACCACATAGAACCTACAACACCATCATCACTGTGTATTCTTCAACATCAGGCCCAAACTTATGTGGCTCTTCACAAGTATAAGGAGCCAGGTTTTCAAACAGAGGTACACTGCCCTGAACAACTTGCCTGATTTGCAGATGGCCTAATTAGGAGTCACATGGCTGGAAATTGTTTTGCCTCTCGTCAATTTCACACAGCTGCTGCCTGCTTGCTCCATGGCTTCCTGTCAGCTTGGCATCATTTCCCAGCCCCAGCAGGAAAACTGGCAAGCCAAGGAGCCCAGCAGCTGCAGGATCCTGAAGCTGACATGAGTCACTCCAGATTATCTGCCCAGCTGACCCCTGGGGCTGCGAGGCAGCTATTGGAGCATGAAGAGGGTCCCTAGCACGTAAGCTGTATTCTGCTTGACTGCCACCCATCTGCAGAACACATCCCCCCAGATCACAGCCCCACGTGGAGGGGAGGAGTTAATGAGCTGGACATTCTCATCTATAAATACCTTTTAACCTGGAAACTCTAGCAACATGGCATTCAGGGTCCCTGGTATTGGTACTAATTTGATTCTGTGGGGCTTTTATGATTAGAAAAAAGCATTGCTGGATCGGCTTGGGTGAGTACCTTGGAACAACAGGACTAGTTTTCAGGTAGGGAACCATCAGAGAAGTTCGTCTTCTCCTCCCTTCCTAAGCACATGAACTGGGCCTGATCCCATCACGGCTCATGCTTGTGCTGAACTCTGTTGGTATCCACGGTCCTTTCTAAGACCATGGGACTGCTCTCTCTGCCTGAAAGCCAAACACATGGACACCTTTGCTGCCTCCATGCCATTGCTTTTGCGGTCCTCGCATGCTGCCCTCTCCAGAAAAAGGGGCGGAGGGTGTCACATCGCCAGATGGTGCTTGCACTGAATGCTGGGGTAGGTGGGGGGAGGGGAGGAAAGGGGGAGATTTGGATTATGGACAACATGATGCCAGCCAGATCCACAGACCTTAGTGACATGAAGACACAAAGGCTCCCCTAGTCCTTGGTAGCACAGACCTGGACTATCACAAGTAATACCAGGGCCCCATATTCCACCCTGTCACACCCCAGTGATCAGCAACTTGCAGCTCTCTCTGCTTGGAATAAGGACTCACTTTCCTGAGTACCGTATTTACCTAATTATTTTTATTGGACAAATGAAAAATCCATTGCACTCTTGAATAGTGGGGTTGATATTTTCAGCCCGTTTGAGCCCTGGCCTCCCTTTTGGTTGGGCACCCATAACACATGTTCCCATTAATCTGGGCCCAAGCAGATTGGTGCCCAAATTATGAGCATTCCAGGGCAAGTGGCTGGGGCTTTGGCGCTGAATTACGGGATGTGTGTTTTATGGGCCCTAACTACATCTCCCCCCATGGCTCCAGTGGACTCCCAGCACCCATGGCATCTCCCTGGGATTGCAGCCTCCTTGTCAGGCAGGCCAGCAGCTAAATAAGTCCAAGCAGAGGGGAAAGTGAATGCAGAGGACTGGCCCATTCATTGCTCTCTGAACATTCTTCAAGCAGTCGAAGTCCACAGCTGATTGCAAGACAGGCTGTATTTTCTGGAATGAATCACACCTTTTTTTTAAAAATGTTCCAAATATAACATCTTCCCTCTACAAGCCAGCGCATTTCCAGGAGCCAGCACCCGGCCAAACACCCATAAATACTGCAGCTGGCTCTGATCTCCCAGCTACCTGACCCCAGTCTGACCAGTGAGGCACTTGGGATACAGAGCAGCACGTGAGCCCTGCAACTGAGGTCTGTCTGTCACTTGCCCCTCTCTATGGTTAGGTCTCAGGCTCAAAGACAAAATCATCAGCTATGAGTAAATTCTCTGGCCCCTCTTTTAACCCATAATACATTTCCTCCTCCTCTTCCACACGCTCTGTCTCTCCTGACTCTACTGCCTTTGAGCCAGGACCTACAGCCAATGCACAATGTCTTGCTGGGGCAGTTGCAAGTAGGTAGTTCTCAGGTTGAGTTGGTGTTTGCTCCGGGCGAGGATCCTGCCGTTCCTCCAGTGGCGCATCAATCAAAGCAAAATCTTCATAGTGATGAGGCTCAGATCCGGGCATCTGCATGTGGCCCTGTGACGGGGATGGGTTCCTCACTGAGCCGGTGGATTCCCCCAGAAACAGGCTGCTGGCAATGGATCCCTCTGAAGAGGGCAGATCAATGTCCTCCAGGCAGGAAGCCAGTGGTGCAGCACCGTGGGACTTCTCTGAAGGGCTGAAAATGGCACAAAGGTACATTGAAGGGCACAGATTCATTTACTGGCTGGTTTCTGGGCAGCTGTTTCCCTGTTTTGTGTTTGGGCTGTGGGGTTTACGGTAAATCAAGCTGAACAGCGGCTCGCCAGCATGGGGCTGGGTTCATGGTGTCCCTTTTGCTAGCTGACTTGGGTCTGGGTCTTACAGCGATGCCATTCTGTTTATTTTTCCCTCCACACTGTGGATCTCAGCTGCCACCACCCAGGTGAGGCTCTGACTCTGTATGGACAGGGAGCCCTGTCTCCATTACGGTACCTTCAGAGAAGCCCACCTGCACATCCCTCCTCCTTCACCTGCTCTGCAGCAGCTTCCAAGGAGAAGGTGCACAGTTTCCCGTGTCCTTTGAGTCTCTCCTTGCTACAAATCCTGGCACAGGCATAACCAAAATCTGGAGGTTTTCCTGCCAGTGCTTGCTGGGGAAGGAAATTCAGAGCCCCTTTCATCACCCAGGAGACAGACCCACTCTCAGTCACTAACCAATTATCCAAAAGGGTTTAAGCGGGGAATGTCGCTCAAGCAGAGTGCGGTGGCCCGGCTAACCTCTCCATGCAATTTCAGTTGGCTACAATAGTCTTCACCTCTCCTCTGAAACTGTTGCCTACTGCTGCTTATGGACATGATAGAAAGCCACCATGTTTTTCCCCAGAGATAGATGCATTCCAGCAAGTGGGCCAGTTGAATCCCACATCAAAGTCTCATACAATTGGTTAGTAACACTTGTTAAGCAGTTCGGGGATCAACGTGATGTATTGTTCTGACTGTTCTAATCCAGCTTCTGACTCGGAGCCCATCACCATGGTATCTGTTTACCTCTTCATTGAAAGACTTCAAGGAAGGCGCTTAGGTCTCTCTTTGCCTGACACTCTGAACTGAGAACATGGATTTAAACTCTGGGGCCTGGCACTTGTTGATTGAGACTTATAACACTGTTAAGGAAGCCGCCTTCCCTGCATCAGATTTTTGAAGGGATTTGATCATGTCTGCTACAAATAAATTGGAGGAAAAGGCAAATGACAGTTTGTCGAACTTTTAATCAAGGTTCCCAAAGAGAACATTAATGTAATCATTAATATTAACTTAACGCCCAGCTGATCACAGCAAAAGAGGATTCAGGGTTCAGTCTAACAACAGTTTCAATGAACTCATGCAGTGAAATGATATTCAACACCCTTGAGCCTCTGCAACGGGCTTTAGGCTGATCGGGGCTCTGCCATTATGGACCTCAGTGTAGGACCTGACTGGGGGTATGGCTAGACTACAAGAGTTTTTCCAGAATAAAAGCTCTTCCATGTCCAGGGACGTGTTTGCTCTTCCGTTTTTTTTTTTCCCCAGAAGAGCAAACGCACTCTTTTGGAAGCCCCTGTATTCCTTGTTCTACGAGGAATAAAGAGGCTTCCGAAAGAGGGTTTTTTTCTGACATTTGGCCCAGTCTAGATGGGCCAAATTTCGGAAAAGCCTCTTCTGACAAAAGGATTGAAAAAAGTAGCAGTATAGCCATACCCTGGGATACTAAGGGGCCCAAACCCTATTAGCAATCAGTGCTTGGGAAATAAGGACCCGTTTTTCTATTAAAGCAGGGAAATGAAACCGTGCAATCCTCCAGGAAAGATAGGAAAAGCTGGGACCCTGCAGTTAAGCATGCAGGGGGTGATTTTCAAAGGCACAAATGGGGACCAGGTTGCGCAAAAACCTCCCCCTTTCCACAACCCCCCCCTTCCTTTGAGTGGGTGCTGGCTTGGGCTCTTGTGAGTGGGTCACAGCTGAGTCCAAAGCTGGAGAAAGCCTGTTCTATTAGCCTGGCATTGTGTTTGGGAGAGGAAACGTGGCCTCCTAGCGTCACGCCACATATAAACTCGGAACGTCCTAACTGGCCCAAATGGATTCAGTCCAGTTGTAGACCTTTGTGTGACGCGTTTGACAAGCGAGTTCATGCCCCATTACTCCCCTGCAGAGCCATTTGCCAGGCACCGCATCCCTGCTGGCCTGCACAGCTCTTTGGCTTTACAACCACAGCCACCAAGCGGGAAGCCAGCCCCACAACCCTTTCACTGATGACCTGTACTGTGCTGCTGTCATTTGTTTCCTGACGGAGCTGGGCTGTTGGGATGCACCAGCGTCACTGAGGTGCACTCGATCCGCACTGCACTGCGTCCTCCCTGCACTGCTGCTGTTTGCATTGCTTACCAGTCCATGCAGGACTCGCCACCATGGCACCTCCTGCTGGTCACTCCAGGAATTAGCTCAGTGCAGTCGGTGTCTCACCCACTATTCCCTTTTTGCCTATTCTCCACCACTCGTCTGGACTCATGTCTCTCCCAGACCACCAGGCCGTCTCTCCTGGTACTGCCCTGGGGCAGTGCCCCCACACTTTGGGGTACTCCCCTCTTAGGAAACCCCAATCTCCTATACCCACTTTGCCTCAGTGACCCACTGCCCATCACCTAGCCCCTGCCTCGGGCAAACTGCAGTCTGAAATGGCCACCCATCATTGGAAGGGGGATTGGACCTGATACCTTCTCCTGCCTCAGCTGCTCCTCCTCAGCCCAAGTACCTCACTGGGC